>JAAXCT010000217.1:0-600000 GCA_012490785.1 Eragrostis nindensis | reverse complement strand
GCCAATAGATAGCTTTTCAACTTGCCAACAACCACCGTCGCAAAAAAATAAAAAATAAATAAAATTGCCAACAACCAGCTTTACTAAAAGCTCCAAAGCTCCAGACCAAACAAACAAGGCCTTAGCCTTGTGGTGATGGTGGGGAGACAACATTATCAGTTCCTCTAGTATGGCAGGCTGGGAGGCGTTGGGTTGTCGATTCATGTGGTAGGCGTCGGCATTACTTCTTGCCGTGGGGAGCATCATCAACTCTCATCAATTCTTGTGGCATCATGTGAAGTTCCTTTCGCCTGGTTGGGCGGCGGTGTTGAATGGTGAAGGAAGCACTATATATAGGAAGCACTCATGGGCGAAGCCAGACGAAAACGCCACCGGCGTCAGCTCCCTTAGAGACTGGTGTCAGCCGTAGCACAAACCGTAGTCTTTCTCTTGATTTGCAGGATTCCAACGATAGCATATAGATTCGCCCCTGGAAGCACTACTACAAAACTGACCTTTACTGATGGGCCAAAACACACAGTGGTGACAGGCATGCTGCCCACCACTATATTGGCACCACCGCGCGCTAATTTGCAACATTAAGATATAATAGTCTAATAAGTTGTTTTTTCATTTTAGTATGTATATTTGATGTTGTCATACCACAAGGGCATAAGGTATTAGGAACATGTGCAACTCAGATGATGGTTAGGTTCCTTGTGGTGGAGCGAACCCACCGAGTTCAAGCTCTGACTTGGCACGTGCGTGTGTTCAAGTCTCTAGACTCGATGGATTTCTTGTGAATCAAAAGATGATCAAAGCCAGCAACTTTGGCTAAGGACTGTCAGGCCTTTGAGCCTAAACTGTCTTTCCCTTTGTTTGTCCCCTACTCAAGGACACTCACTTGTATAAATACGTAACAATCACATCAATGAGAAGAGAATGATGATTCCATTACATTGTGTCTCCAATATCTTTGTCATTTCTACCTCTAATAGGATTCCCGCCTGGAGTTTTGGAACGTGCAGGAGGCCAGTATGACCATATAATCATTGTAAGCAGAGTCCTTCCAATTCTGCAATCAAAGGAAGAAATTTTGTCTCTGTTGTTCGTGGCACCAAAACTCCTTCGCTCTCACGCGTTCATTGGAATTCGTGCACTCGAGCTCGCCACAGGAGTCATCTCGCAGTGAGCAGCCACCAATACGTCACATCTCATAGTTTGACGGCAGTAAATTATATACTACTGAAATATTAGTTGATTCGTTGGGTACAACAAATGTTGGGTGCCACAAACTCATCTATAAATTGATTGAAGGTAGTTGAATAGTTTTTAAATCCCAAACTTCTTAGAATGGCCGAAGAAACTTCCCTTTTCCGTGCCACTGTACGCAAAGCCAAAACCATATTACAGATTCCCATATAAACAAGAGTGTTTGATGTCTGAAGGGATATAGTGTTGAATTAAGTATACTTAAAAAGTATTAAATAGTACAGGAACCATTACAAGTAATGGCACTGGCACTTTGCGATACACACAACATTAAGTCAAACACTCCCTCATCGCCAAAAAAAAGAAAAAGTCAAACACTCCCATACCCAACGCCAAAGTTCCCTTTGGGTTTCTCCGTCTTTGCAGCTATCCTTAGTTCTACACTCAGGTAGAACTATGGGTAGCAGAGACACCAACAGCGCATGGCCACGGTTGAACCGTGACGCCAGTACCATGGCCACACCGAGGTTCAGGGATAGCTCTACCAGGAGCAGGAGCTTCTCCATCGGCAGTCGTCCTCAAGCCGGTACAGCCAATCCAATGGTCAACACCATCGCCGCGCGAAGGTCGGCGACATCTGGGCACAGGAGCTCTTCCATCGTGAGTTTTCTTGACGGTGGAGGCATAGCCACAAGAAGCTTCGTCCCATCAGCCTCTACGAGCAGGAGCCAATATTGCGGCCATCCATCATCGGCGCTGCAGTGGGGACAGACGCTGTTGCATAGCAGCGTCGTATCGCGTGCACCAACTAGGTTAGCTCCACCCATCTATGACGGCAAAGCGGCGCTCCAACTAGGTTGTTGCAACATTGCGCCGTGGGCACACGAACAACAGATGCCAGTGCCATGCAGATTCGTTGCTGCCATGCCGGTCAGTGGCTGGAATGCTATTCCAGCAACTGTTGCCGGCAATGCGTGTCAGTTCCCACATACAGGCTTGCCGCAGCAGCAGCAGCCTTGGATCGGCTACATGGAATCCCCGCAACTGGTCCACGGTATCATCTAATTCACTTGTGATTTTGTTAACCCAATTCATTCCATTCCCTTCCCGGACATGACTCTTTGCTCTTTAGCAACACATTCTATCCGAGCCAGGCTGCTAAAGGTACAATCATTGTTTAGATATCTATGTTAACTCTGGAAATCATCACTCCTGTAGGACAACATACTGGGCCAGCAGAGGAATACGTGCCGACCCTGCCTCCTCAGCCGCCGCAACAGACTTACATCACGTTGCCTGGCACCACCCAACAGCTGCAGTGCTGCCTCTTCCAGGCGCTGGCCTCGTGCGCCTTATGCAATGAAGCATTCCATGCCACCAGCGTTGTCTGCCAACTCCCGGCGTGCCGCTGCCGCCACATCTACCATGCCTCCTGTATCGAGAACTGGCTCCATAGAAAATCCAGGTGTCCGACGTGCAAGACACCCGTCGATGAAGACATGGTGTACCAGGATGACCGGGCCACGTCAACACGTTTCGATCCAGATGATGAATGGGCGCCTCCTGTTAACCATGAACATCGTCACCGAAGCAGTTGGTTGACGCGGGCAGTTAGTGCTGTCCAAATCTGTCGCGATTGATGGTGTCATGAACATGGGTCATATAGAATCCTCTGCCACCTCATCCTGGATCCCTCTGGGCCATTTGTGCAATGGTAGGTAACAGCCTGCCACGGGATTCCAAAGATACAGCGACCTGGCTTCGACTCTTGTCGCAATTAATGGTACCATTCTCGTCACTTGCCTTCCGAAGGAGAGGAACAGCTGGGTGTTCAGATGTACTCCAACCAGTGACGTTTGCTCAACAGGTGGTCGATGAGACGAGGGTGTGGTCGTCCTCCAGGCTCAAGCACATAGTGAGGATTTTGACCTTCCTGGAGTAGCCGGTTTGGCTTTTCTTTTCTTCTTTCTTTTGTAATCCTCCTCTCTAGGTCATGGTGGTAGGCTAGTCTTCCCCTTTGTTACCAGTGTCTTTGTTTGTTTGTAAACTTAGCGTCTCTGTATCTTCCTATCTTCCCAATGAAATTCTACAAAAAGTTAGTTTTTTTAAAACAACGTCAGATACAACTTGAGAGATGATTAACAGGGTCAACTTACCTTCCCCTCAACACTCTGTAAGAAAGCTCTGACATGAAAAACATACCGTACGCTAGGAGCTGACATGAACATGTATGGAAATGTCCTTCCAAATGTTTTCTGATATGGTTGGTGAGAACAAGATTAGATAGCTCTTCCAATCATCAGATCATCACTAAGGTGCAGAAAGCGACATTACCCTTAAAGTTCAGGACTGCAACCTTTTCCATGCAGAAGGGTTCCTGTTCCTACAAGAATGCAAATATTCAGAATTAATAAGCTGTGAGTTTGGAACCTTAACAAGCATGGCAAGACGTGGGTGCGTGATTCCTCAGAGACCAAGTAACATGCCAATCAGATAAAAGAACTGTCTTAAAAGAAACATCTGCAAGCCATTTCGACAGATTCATCAATATTGCCCTGAAAATGAAGCAGTTGGGCAACCTTAACAATGACTCAGAGAGGGATCTTAGGTCCCAAAAGGGGAGTGCCTCAAGCGACACGAGACATATGTAAAAGAAGAATGTCATTCTGGCACTCATACAACCATGATGTGCTTGTGACAACAGTTCACAGTTAGCAACCACAATACCAGCAAAATACACTAGTAAGCACTATCGGCGTGTTCAACAAAGCTTCGGGTGGCCATTATCGTCGTGCTAGCATTATACTGTCTCTGGACCTTATGGGGACAGTGGTGGGCGTAGTGCAGCTGCAAAAGAGAAGAGGAAACACTATTGGCTATTTTTTACATTAAGAATCCTACCTCAATCATTATGGCATACGTGAATAATTTACTTGTAGCACTGACTCTTATGTTATAATGATTTTGTCAATCCGGAAATCTTAATGACTTTGGCTGCAACAGAGCTGCTACTGCCTTAGTGCAATGACAGCTACGAAGAGGGCCCAAAGTCAAAGATAAATCCATTCTACTCTGCAATTGAAGTTCTGGTTCAGATAACCCAATGACGGTTCTCTGGCATGAAAAGAAGATATCCGACAAGTGATACTAAAACAAAGCAACTGATTTCACGAAGCGGTGAAGCAACTATATATGGGACAATCATGCTTTATGAACTCAAAAAAATCATTTATGAAAACAACTAAGGGGGAAACTACTCACAAAACAAACCAAATAGATGTGTGGTGCCCTTCGGAAATATCCTGACATGATCTCACAATGTCATGCTATCCTTGACCATAACACTACAAGTGATATTTAGGCAGACCAAAGGATTTCGCACAGTGGCAAAGAAAAATATAAGGCACAATCTTGAAATAACAATCGTTTGAAGAACCCAGAAAAATAACTTACACAAACAATTATGAAAAATAAGGGAAGCTACTCATAAAACAAACCAAATATAAGTGTGGTGCCATTCTGAATTATCATGAAATGATCTCATAAGGTCCTGTTACTATTGACAACAACAATGCAAGTGCTATAAATTTAAGCTAAAGGTCATTTCGGTTGTAGAGAGGCATGCCATTAGATAACCAAAATGCCAATACTAAAATGGAGGGAAGATTCTGTAAAAGACAGAATTAAATATCAAATGGATCAACTATAGAGATGTTACTAGCTTGCTTCACAAATCTGATGTAGCTCTTGATGAACTTCTGAAAAACAAACTGAGCTTCCACAGATGCTCTGTTCTCCAAGTGCAATCGCCTCTTCTGGGCTGTCAGCCATGACGAGTTGCAGTCATTGTCACACAAGAGTTTCATAACCTCTAGAACTCTGGCACTGCGAATGAGAAACATTGCGAGTTGAACCTCATGCTTTTGCCCTCTGTAACCTTTCAGCACCACTGTCCTGAGATGATTATTGAAACATTCAATTGGATCGTGCACACTATCGTGCTTGACCATTTTCATGCTCTGAGGAACAACCATATGCGACTGCAAATTAACAGTGAAATTTATCAGCATAAGCTGCTACCAGGAGTGAACAAATTAGTCATGTACTCATAGGCATCAAATTACCGTGACATAGAGCGTCTCCAAGCAGGGGAAACAGCGGAGGAAGTCAGCGACAGGCTTCACCTGTGGATCCGCCATCTCCAGCGCCAACATCCTCACGGACCGGAACTGCGTTGCCAATCTAACAGAGCTCATTGATCGAAACAAGGTCGCACCGAGCTGCAGCTCTGGGATCCCGACCCCCAAATAGCCAAGCATCTGCAATTTCGGCGCACAGACGACATGTATGGAAGGTCCCCAGTTGATGTCGTGCGCCAGCAGCCTCTCCATCGAAGGTGCGTCCTCGACGACGATGTAATCCAGCTCGCCGGCCTCTTCCGCAAGGCGCCGTCGCGTCAGGGACACCGACACCGTGAGGCTGCGGAGGGTGCCGGACCTCACGCGGAGGCTCCGGCAGCCGAAGACGCGATCGAGCGACAGGCTCGCGAGCCCGGGGCAGCCGGCGAGGAGCCCCTGCAGCGCGGGGGCGGAGGGGGCGTGGACGAGGCGGAGGGTGAGCTCGGTGAGGCGGGGGAACGAGACCAGGCCGATGGCTGCGGTATCCTCGGGGAGACGGCAGTTAGTGAGCTCGGCGGAGCGGAGGGAGCGGCAGTCGAGGATGGACGGCGGCAGGCGCAGGGGCTCGTCGGAGGGCGGCCGGAGGACGAGCTCCTGGAGGCGCTTGGCGGCGAGGGATGGGAGCCAGGTGTCGAGGTCGGCGGGGGTTGGGCGGGCGAGGATGAGGTGGAACTGCTCGGTTCCGCCGCGGTGGGAGGCGAGGATCTGGGAGATTGCGGCGGCGGGGAGAGGGGCGGGGGAGTCGAGGAGGCGGAGCGGCGTGGAGGGCCAGAGGTGGCGCCATCGGCGGGAGAGCGCGGTGGTGCGCGCGGCGTCGTGGAGGGGAAGGAGGGAGAGGACGGTGGTGAGGAGGCAGTCCGGCAGGAGGCTGATCAGGTCGGCGCTCGCGTCGCCGGCGGCGGCTGTCATTTTTGGTGGCGTTTGGAGAAAACTTTGGGTTGGGGAAATGGAAAGACGTTTGGATAAAACTTGTTGGGGAAATGGAAATGATGTGGCAGATGAGAGCATCTCGGTGAAAAACCTAGAGTGAAGACTAAAACCTAAAAATTATTAAAATAATAAAAAGAACTGCTTCGATAGAATACTTCAATAGATACTAAACTATTTTTTTTGTTTCCATCTAAATTTTTCTTTACTGAACTCATATTTGAGTTCCCACATCTAGAAACCTAAAAGCTGCGAACCCACGTAGGAAAAGCCCAACCGTTCTTGCGGATATTTCACCCCTCCACGCGTCGTTACAACCTCCACCCATCGCAGCAAATTTGGCCATTGGATTCATCGCCGCCCCGCGAATCCTCCACGCGCCACCGCGAATCCGGCCCATCGCGTAGTGCCACTCCATCGAGCACGCCACCGAGCTGGCGAGGTGACGAAAGCAGCCCCAAACGTCGACGCGCATTGTCACACCCCAAAATTTCAGATTTTGGAATGTGACTAGAATTTCACTAAATTTTAAAACTTTTTAGAATAGTTTAAAATTTTGCTTTAATATTTTAGTGTTATCACTTTTATTTAGGCAAAGTAATTATTTTCTAAATAAATTAAATTAATATAGGTTATATAAATTTGTTTGTTGCATTCATGCTGGTTAGTTTGCATTTAGTATTTCTTTATGTGAATAATGAATTTCAAAATTTGATAGTGATCTTGTAGTTTAGATTAGTTTTGAATATCGATAATAATCCTATTCCTAGCCTAGGCCTAATCTCGGCCAAGCTGTCATCTTATTAGGTTTCTTTTCTCCCTCAGCATGCAAACGACCAAGCCATCTGTGTGCAACAAAACTATGCAATCGAAATATCTTTGCATGCCTTTTATTTGACCTTCTTTGTTCCCTTTTCTTTTTCTTTTCTCTTGTCTACCATTCTTTATTTTGTTCCTCCTTTCGTGGCTTTGCTATCTCGTTTCGCAAGCCTTGCCTCTCGTATTGTTACCCTATCGTTCTGGTCTCCACTCATGTTCTCTCATTTGATCGAGTTGCAACCAAATGAGCTACCACCTGGCAACACAATCTCATTCATTCCTCATTTCTTTGTGTCACCCAAACATTTTATTCCTTTGCTTATTTTCTTCCTATCGTGACTTACTTTGTAATCTACATATGTAGCTATGTTGGAACCCAATGTTGCAGCTTGCAACAACCTTTTCTCTTCTCTTTTGGCCCACTCTTTGCCTTCTATCTGCACCCATGCCTGCAGCTCAGTATCGTTACCGAGCCTTCTTTCTTTCTTACTCTTTATTTGTATCTCATCTTCTAACTAAAACAGATAGCACCAAGAATGCCCTAGCATTCTTTGTGTTTCTTTTCTCTTTGTCTATCTTTGCCTGCAAACTAGTTACCAAGAAGGCCACGGCAAGCCGCTGCTGTTATCTAGGCGTTCTCTCCTTTTGCCTCACCTTGGTTGAAGCCTAGCTACAGCCGCTGCAATTCAGCCTCAAGCTCCCAGTCATTGTAGGCTGAATCTCCCTTGGCATGTCTCCTTTTCTTCTCCTTCCTCTTCACTCGGCTTGTCAAGATCTTTCAACTACGATCGTGGTTCCAATCGCCAACTCATCGCCCACCTCACCTCTGTGCATGTTCATTCTGACCTCATGAGTCATGTTATTCTTTCATAACATCACCTTTCGTCATCTATAGATTCATATGTCGACACGATCTCCCCCACATTCTACACCCAAGATATGATTCCATCCACATTCATTCCACTTACCGTTTTTGCACAAAAGGAAAGAAAAACAACATTTAACGCTCGATAATGCACTTTCCTTCCTAGTTCCCGTTTCCTTTCATTAGCACACTATCTCGACATCGCCTATGAATGCTTGGACTCCTCTCCACGTCCTCCCCATGGCCCCAAGCCCTCTTGGGCCGAAACTAAGGCAGCCCACCACCATATCTCAATTTTCCCATCGATTTCCTTGCCGGTTGGGCCGAGGCCCATCTTTCCTCGCCCCTCTACCCTATGGGCCAAGCCCAAAAACCTTTCCCAAGCCCTAGGCCACCCTCTCTACATATATGGGAGCCTTCCCCACGTCCTCCCTCCCCTCCAAACTCCTCCCACGCCGCCAGGCTGCCGCCGCTACTCCCTGCCCTCGCGTCCAGCACTGCTGTCGCAGATTGGCATTCGCGTTCCCGATGATCTAGCCATCAAAACGCCGCCAATTTTCGCCAGGAGGTGCGCCATGAAGTCCTCTCCAACATATCCAAAATTCAGCCCAAGATCTGACCTGGATCGACGGGGATCTAATTCGCAATGACTACTGCTCCCTGTTCTGGATCTGTCCAGTGCGCCTGATGGTAATTGTTTTCCGTGTTCCACCCAATCCCTCTTTGTTTCTGACCTAAATTCAATACCCGGTTGTGTTCCAGCAAGTATACTACAGTTTCCCCAAAGGATTCCCCAAGATCATGCCAGAAACGACCAGGAACGCCATGCCACCATCAGCTGTCGCAGAACAATCTCATCGAGATTCAACCATCCGATCTCCAATTTAGGTGAACCTGTGCCCTAATCATCATGTGTCCTTTATGTTCCACAACATTGCGCAGATTACTGTGCAAACCATGCTCCTAAATATGCAGCCAATCAACGGGAACGCGCACGTTTCTGTCCCTAGGCATTTCTGTTTTTCCTGATTTAGTCCTTAATCTTTGAAACATCATAACTTTTTACTTATAGCTCCGTTTTAAGCGATTCTTGTGCTCACGCGATCGTAGGAACAAGCTCTAGCTTTTGGTACAGTTTTTGTAGCAGTTTGGTACAGTTTGGTGTACTGTTTTCTTATTGTTTATGTTATGTGTGCTTTGCATGTTACCGTTAAATAGAGTGTGCGCAATTCGAGAACTTCAAGACCAAGATCAAGATATTGAAGACTCTGAGCAGCAACATTGGGATTGAGGCAAGTGTCCTTGACCATTTTGGACCTATTTCTTTCTCCCTCTAGTTTAATTTGCATGCATAGCGTTTAATATGAATCCTATATGTCATTTATCCTGTTCATACTATTTCCTTGTCGCCTGGTTGTGGTAGAAGATAGTATGAGGATGGGTAGGTCTTGCTTAGCTTGCTGAACTGGGTTGGGTGATAATTTCACTAATAATCTTGACTAATGGTTCACTTGAACATAATGATCACGGACCGGTTAATCTTTTTAGCAACATGGAACTTAGGTGATCCAAGCAGGAGGATGTTGATGATGGTGCGGGTATGCACATGTGCCTGTCATGGTACTGTTGGTTTGTGGTTAGTACCTGCTTGTGATCATAAGGACCGGTTCGTGGAGCGGCAACCCAGGACAACAGCGCAAAGCACAGGGTTGATTATGGTAGACTTGGTCAAGTATTATGCTGTCTTCCCAGTTTTGCTGGTGTTCAAGGAAAGAGGGAGGAAGGGTTACTTCTGAACTCAGGTGATGGAGGGGTACTCCTAGCCACGGCGCCAGAGGGGGCTACTGTTGCAGGGGTACTGGCAGTAGTGTAACCTTAGCGAGGATGTTGGCAGGCTGGGAAGCGCTTTGAAAGACCATGTGGTGTTCTCTTGGCCTCACACCTTGGTAGTGTGGTTATGGCAACATGGAGACTTTAGTCACCGACCGGTGACGGAATCACCACCCTGTGGGTAAAGTTGTGCACCTCTGCAGAGAAGTAAAACTGTCATCAGCCGTGCTCACGGTCAGGAGCGGCCTGGATCCTCACATGATTAGTGGCTCTGGTTGGTTTGGTTTTGGATGGTCTCCGGGTAGGAGCTATGGATGGTTGGAACTGGTGGGTAACCAGTTTGATGCTACAAGAGGGTATCTTGTAGTATGGTTTTGGGTGGGTAACCCGTTTTGCTACAAGTGGGTAACTTGTAGTGTCCCCTTTGATGGTAACTTTTGGGTGGGTTTATATCATCTAGTAAATAGGTGCTTTAATTAAATGACTTAATTTATAGTTGCTTTCTGCTTTGAACCATGTGTTAGCCTTTCTTTCATATAAGCTTGCATGTCATCTTTTCCCACACTTGCGGAGTACGATATGTACTCATACTTGCTATTTCCCCTTCAATTATCAAATGCTGCTCAGAGATTGAAGATTGCCCATTTTGAAGTTGATGGTGAAGACTAAGCTTGTGGAGCCCCCGGTCGATTGCCTGTGGCGTTATGGAGTCTTCCGCTAGCGTTTGTATGCTTTTAGTCCTTTAATACATTTATTCTACTAATTATACGTTGTATTTATGACATTGGTAATCTGTTTTACTTTACTTTGTCCTATATGTGTGAAACTTGATCCTGGGCACACATATAGATGAGCATTCGGTTTTGTTCTTAAAACCGGGTGTGACACGCATATATCGCTGCTGAGGTGGCTTTGTCGCGATTCCGCGTGGAGCCTGCGGAAGGGTGTAAGGATCGTGTAACCGAGAGAGGGAGAGGGTGAATCGGTACACTTAGAATCTTTTTTCTAACAAGTCCACGCACATGACTCGTAGTAAGTAGTTTTAGTGACAAGATGGAGTACACTAAGGAGTGTCCTTAACCTATGATGCTAGTGATAAGGATGACAAGACGCACACCACACTAGTAATGGGTAGGTTCTCTAGGAAGCACAAGGTGAACGGATTTACTCTACTAGCTAGAGCGATAAAACAAGTGCAACCTATAGAGCGATAAAACAAGTGCAAGACTACTAGACACACTAAGTAGAGTCCTTAGAGCAAACGAGATAGGCAACAATAAGTAAGCACACGATCAAAGCAACCTAGCAATTCTAGTGAAGCAAGTAGGAACCAAGATAAATACCCGAGCAACAAGCTAAAGCTACTCAAGTACTACAAGCAATCATATATGGCATAGAAAGTAAATGCGAGTAGTAAAAGAGAAGGGACAGAAAGTGCTCATGATGTTTTCCTATGGTCTCGGAAGGTTAGCACCTTCACATACTCTGCGTTGGGTCACTCCCGTCGGAGTCTTGACGCCGTCCCTCCGCTCGATGGCGATCCCTCCTGGAGCACACTACACCTTCTGAGTGCAGTCGCGGGCATGTCCCGCTGGGCACTCCGGGTACTCTTCCGGAGGTAAGGCTCTGTACGTGATGCGGGTCAATGGGCGCTCTACTAGTGATGCCTCTTTCGAATGGGAAGCTCTAAGACTATGAACAAACTTGTGTCGGCTTCCACACTCTCATTGGACAGCTCGACATAGACGCCTAACCGGTCTAGGCCTCGCCGTAGACTAAGAGTAACAACTCTAGATGACTCTCTCAAGCTCACACTAGCCTAGAGATCAAACTATGCAACTTGTTACTCCCAAGTACTAGGATCACTCAAAATCCTTCCCAAGTGCTTCTTTCTTCCTTCACTTGGCTTTTTGGCAGCACCTCCCCTCTTTTCTGTGTCCAAGAGCACCTCAATGGGCCAAATAATGGACTATATATAGGCCATCAACCTCAAACTAGCCGTTTCTCAAAAGTGTCTAGTCGCAGTACAGACCGTACCATACGGTCCTCAAACCGTCGTAACATACGGTCTCTATTCCCGGGGACGCTCTGCCTACTCTATTCTGCTTCATCCTGTAGGGACCGTATGTTACGGTCTCTTTCTTCTCGCCAACAGAAACTCTTCTCTCTTTGTTGCTTCTTCTGATACTGACCGTATACGGTCTCTACCACCGTATCATACGGTCTCTTCAACTTCTTCCCAACAGAAACTTCTCCTTCTCTGTTGCTCTTGTATGTAGGGACCATACCATACGGTCTGACCACCGTACCATATGGTCCACCCTACGGTCTTCATCTTCTCAACTAGAAACTGTAAGTTCTCTGTCTAGAAACTCCATAGGGACTGGATCTTAAGGTCTTCATGGCCGTACCTTACGGTCTCTTCTCAACCTGCTTCCAGAAACTCCAACTTCTTTGTCTGAATTCCTTGTAGGGACCGTACCTTATAGTCTCCTTGACCGTATCATACGGTCTACTCAGCAGAAGCTGAAACTTGATCCTTCCTCGATCCTTGCTTCTAACTTCTTCATCTTCGGTTCCTTCACTTCTCTTCTGCCACCTTAGCCTCTTAGAAACTCACCATGCATCAAATGATCTCTACAACTAGTGTGCACTAATAGAAACACCTCGAACCCTCTTGATTGTCCGGTTTTTCCTATAGACTCAACAAGCTAACGTCTAATCAAGCCACAATTGCCTAAATCTAGCATGTCCTTAGCCTTGATCCATCTCTTCTCCGCGACTCTGCCAAGTCCGTTCTTGTGTTGATGAAGCAACCAATCATCCTTTTCATGAGGTTTTATGGTGTGTTGGCGTACACCACTAACGGCCGGAGTTTCCTTTGTATGTGACCTATAAGATCTCTCAAAGAGATCCATGGTTCTCATCTATTCACCAAAACATTCATACCTTGAGGTTTCCCAACTCCAATGGTCATGAAGCTTACAGAGGGGTGCGCGCGTGCCGGGTGGCGCGATTCCTCCTGGGGCGTGCGGGAGGCGGGCGGCGCAATGGGTGTGATCAGATTTGCCTTTTTCAAAGGGCTTGAATGGATGCTCTTGGATATTTTGTTTCCCACTGTGTACTGATGAGAACCCGATCGAGCTTCTCAAAAGTCGGTGGGTCCAAATCGTTTACCCATGTATGTTGATGTCCTGACATTTCTATTTTCCTCAATTCAAGAGTATCAACAATTGAGTTAAATAGATGAGGCCATCGGGGGCAGAAGTTACCATTATTCTTATCTTCCGAATGCCTCATGATGTTGAAGTCTCCGCCAATAATCACTGGATGCGTTTCCATAGTGCATATACGAGCCATATCAGTGAGAAACTGAGTTTTTTTTTTCTCATCTTGAGCAGGTCCATATACAGCATAGAGTGCCCGCGTGAAGCCATCTTTTTTTAAAAAAAATTTAGAGTAAAAATCCCTTTTCATCAATAGCTCCAACATCAAACACCGACTGATTTACCCCAAGGATCATACCCCCTGATATCTCCTTTGGCGGCATAGAATGCCACAGGTAGTCTAACCTGCCCGCTAAGTGCTTGAGAAAAGCATTAGAGAAATTACTTCTACCGGTCTCCATTAGAGCATCTCCAAGAGGCTCTTTAAAATCTAATTTCACTCTAAATATAGCTATTATGGCTAAAAACTGGTCTCCAACAGAAGCGCTAAATGGCTCTCCAATTTAGAGCGCTCTCCATCCCGAATATTTCGCTCGTCACATTTGGAGGGCCGGCTTCGCTCGCCATCGACCCAGTCCGCGCGCTCAGCTGGGCACTAGGCGCGGGAAGTGAGCTCCAGCAGCCATGGTCGTAGCTTGGCGCCATATACCAGACGAACACAAAGCAAAAAATCTTCTCTTCATCATTCCCAAGATGGAAGAAGCCAGCCGCCATTGTCAAGTTGCTGTGGGCTACGGCGTCTGATACATTTGAGCTCCAATGAATTTGTTCATAATCGACCAATTCTTCCTCTATTTAAATTTTTCTCTGTTCAAACCCTAGCCGCAAAATCACCGATTTCGAATCATTATCCATCGATTAGAACAAATTGATCACATATTTGATGAGGATATGGTGATCAAGTAAAGTCTGATTGTGTGCAGTTCTGTCCGTCCAAAAAAATGAAGGTATGCGCGTCATTTGAGAGGAATCTGGACCTTACAGAGTTGATTTTTATCATGTTTATGGTCGTGGTGTCCTCCAAGGAACCCTAGAGGCATTGCCCTCACCTATCGATTGAAGATTGCTGCCGTCGATCCCTTGCCGGTTGCTGAAGTTCGTGATCAGGCGATCCTTCTCCTGGGTACGTGCTGGAACCTCGTGTTCCCCTTCTCTACATCGTGCTCATCCGAGTCACGGGTTGGAGAGTTTATTGCTGGTTTGCAATTTCATCAAGTTCTTGTAAATCGGTCGTTATATATCTTGTTTCCTGCTACATTTAAGATTGCTAGTGGAGAACAAGTTATTGGAGATTGTTATCGCTCATTGCTGAATTGTTCAGATTGCTACTGCTGTTACAACTATTAGCTGCTGTGATTTCAGTTACAAGTGCACGAGCTATCTCTATTACTTGCATAATTCAGAGGGAAATATATTTGTTGCTTAGTACCGTGAAAGATTGGGACAAATATTGGACATTGCTAGGCGTGTCCTTATCATTTGGTATTTCTCTTCTACATCTCCCAATGGATCCATTTTTATGGTCACGAACACCCATCCAGCAGGATCCAGTCATTGCCATGGATCTTTTCCAAGGTGTCGTTGCTTGCTCGTAAGGAAGAAACGACTTCGTATCGCAGGGGCGCATTGATTATGGGCCGAAACTTGCTATGGCTAGCGTTGGAAGCGAAAAAAAAACAAAGCCCAAGAATTTTGAAAATGGAGATTCTAAACTTTTAGAGAGGCTGTTGGTTTAATTCACATTTTTAGAGGTTGTTCTATTTTAAAGACTAGCTAAAATGAGAAAATAGCTAGCCGTTTTTAGCTAGCCTCTTGGAGATGCTCTTAGAGCTATAAAATCTAGTTGATGTCCATTCTATATTATTTAATCTCATTCTATAAAGGTGTGGGCATTATTTTTTTCAAAACTGAAAAAGATCATGTCAGACCATACCATACCATATAAAAGAAACCAGCCAGATGTTATGCGAAGATGGAAAATTGCCAGTGATTTTTTTGAGCTGCACATTTCCTTTCCAGATATCAGTAAAAAATACAACGTTTCTTGTCCAGAGTTAGAAAAAAATGGATTTCAGAATATGTACCGCGGACCAAGTACAAACATAGTCACAGGCCGCGGCTCAGTTACCACTAATCATACACCTCAATCTTTTTGGAAACAGTACTAATAAGAACATATATATTCAGTCAACAGAATCCCACTCATTCAAATCCTTCAGATGAAACAAATAAATAGTGGAAACTCTTGTTTACCACAACAAGGCTCAGCGAAATCACATAACATTTCAACCATCGCAGTAAACCACTTAATCATTTGCTTAATGTGCACGAAGCAACAGAAGCTAATTAAGTAGTACATAAGAGTCATAAATATTGTAACAAATAAGTTGCTTTCCAAACAAGCATTGTTAAAAGCTAATCTTAGAACAGTTCGGCTTTGACAACTAGTCAAGTTTGATGAGCTCCAAACTACATAACTGCTATGAACCCAACCAAAGTGGGTTGTCCAGGGTACCACAAATCTATGAGGCCTGCGTAGAGTACCTCAAATCCATCCATTATAAGGGCATGTACATGACGATGTATCAAAGGGGTCATCTGTGGCTACATCATTAATGTGCTTCATATGTATGAACGCACATGACGACCTGTAGTCTGGTACAAAATCGAATTTAGCACCAGAAGCAGCTCTGGTGTCGAGATGAAGCTTCCTATGTTGACTGGCAATCCATTTTGGGTCACATTTATCGCGATGGACTGTAAACTTCATATATTCCAGCACTCGAGCATTTGAGATGAAGAACTTGATGAAATTCACATCTGACATATTCCCCTCATAATTTGTCAACTGCATAAACTTCAGATGTAGATCAAGACACTCTAGTGAAATGCGACACCGTGTATTCTTGGCACTCCCCCGAGTGGACACCTGAAAACCATAGATGTTTGAGAAACAAAAGCAACTGAGTTTCAATACCATGGCCGATCGATGGCAAGGTACAATAGAACCAAACTAGAAATTGTGCTATGGAGTATAACAAAGAAGAAACGGTCACCGCGATGTATAGCTTCTCCACGCATGGAAACACTTGCAAGAAGTCAATAACCAATTCCAGATCAGGTGCAGCGCGAAGAGCTAAAATCTTTACATTACGGACCACAGTGGACAGACTGAGAGGTGCCATTTTCTTGAAAAAAAAAATGAAACTGAGCGGCAAAAGCAACAAGCAACTGCATCTGGACTTACAAAACAAGTGAAAAAAAAAAACTGAGGACTTTAGTTTCTTCGGGTACCTGGAATACTATAGTTCCCAGCTCCAGTGTGGAGATTTGTTCCGTTAGATAACCCAATGTCTTCAACTTGGGTGCATGAATAACCCGAATCACGATATCATCAGACTTCATAGTGCTGGGGACACTACAAGAAAAGTAAAATTTTCCAACAGTTGTAAGAAGTGGCCGACAGTATCGACCACTGTCGCTAATCATCTTAAATTGCCCACAGTTTTGCTAATTTCCCACAGTTCAAATCAAAACTGTCGGTGTCATTTCAAATGGGCAACAGTGAACTCCCAGTCCCCGACAGTGAGGTGCCTTCCGTTACCCACGTGCAAACGGAGATAACGGCGTCGTGTGCAGTAAACAGGAGCCCCGGCTACCTCTGCCATGCGTTCCTGCCTCATCCCCAAAGAAAAAAAAAGAAGACATCGCGGCCTGCGCCGCCTCAGGCCGAAACCCTAGCGCGGTCGCGCCTGGGCCAACACCATTGCCGCACGCCGCCGTGCCTGTGCTTCACCGCGCGCTGTTCGACGCTACCCTCTACTGCTTCCCTCGCTTCCCACCTCCACCGCCGCGGCCTCCCACATCACCCCCGCTGCCGTCGCCGCCGATGCTGTGGTGTCCGTCCTCGCCGCCGCCGCCGCCGCCGATGCTGTGGTCTCCCGCCTCACCGCTGCTACTGACGCGGCGGTCTCCGGCCTCATCGACACCGCGGTGGGCCTCCTCCACTTCGTCCTGTCGCGCTCCGCCTCGTGTCTCCCTTATAAGGTCAGCTCGAGCTGCAATGGAGGGTTGAGCCTGTGGAGCAGGGGCGTGGAGGCCTTGGCGGTAGAAGGATCTAGGGAGGAGACGGTCGGATCTGTTGGGAGGCGACCAGATCTCGGCAATAGCCTAATCCACAGACGACGATGGATCGAGGGCGTCACCAGGTTCTTCTCAAGGTCAGCTCGAGCTTCAGTTTCACACTTACTCTTACAGTATTCTCTATCTAAAATCACCCTGTGAGATCCCCTGTACCTGCAATTTGATTTTCCTGAAGCTCCATGTTTGGGGATTTTTCGTTATTGGGGATTCCACCCGTAATTTTAGGGTTTTAGGGTTTTACCTGTACCTCCATGTGACAATTCGGTCTAGGATTACCAGCGTGAGTCATGTCTTCAAGTATGTGTGAATAAATGACTCGAAACTTACAGTTTAATCAGTTTTTTCGAAACCTATGGCTGCCCACGATACTTCTGGTGCTCATTTAGGCTGTCTGAACATTTAGGCTGTCTGTTGGGTTTCAGACTTCTGTAAACTGAAAATCAGCATCTCTGAAAATTATGTGTTTAGACAAAAGAAGAGTAAATTTCAATGCCAAATGTTAAGTGATTTTTGCAATGCCAAATAACAGGACATTGACGCCCCAAGCCAAATGCAGTCCTGATTCACCTATTCTCAGATGATGGTACTGATGTACTGTAGGCTTGAGCTGAAAAGACTAACTTGGAAATCCATTGTCATAGTCTGATAGAGTTGTCCGATGGTGTTGAGCCTGTCCTACAGGTGCCTTCTGAACCTTTGTTATTTCTATAATGTTTCTTTGAGATAGAGCCTTATTTCTGTAACATGGTCACAGGCAATGACTGAAATCATGCTAGTGGAAAGTGCCTTGTTGCGTCCTCGATGTTCGGAACAGGTACTGTTTGCTGAATCCACGTGTATCTTTTTGTGAATTCGATTGTTGCTGTCTGGCAAACGAATACAATGCTATTTGTACACTTTTGCATCCTCGTATTGCTCCCAGCACATGCTTGCTGCCTAGCTAGTAGCTATTGTAACTGTTAGCTAGCTTTAATTAATTTCTTACTGAAATTTTACTCAGTCAAAATGTGGATCGATTCTTGGGACAGCCTCCCTCTGTTCATGTATTGTGCCTTGATTTCAATTTTTGTTTAGAAAAGCAAGTCAGATTATATCCTGAACACACATTATACCCTGAAGCAAAGGTTCAGAGCTATAACCTTTAGTTGGTTCTAAAAACCCAATGGAGTGTGAACTAGCTACGACACCCTTTTTGTTTTTGTTGCTATATTTGCCACCTGACCTAAACATATGCTTTTGCTTATTCTACTGGTAACAGTCCACCTCAACGTCAGCGTTCGGTGCTTCGAGGGCCAGTTTTGGGACGAGTATCAAGATCAGATGGGCACATGGATGCAATTACAATCAAATCTCTGCTTGATTTTTCTCAGTGCATTATATATTAACTTGCTTGGCTATAAAGTGGTATTGTTAGATGAAAACCCTGGAGTTAGAATTAGTTCATTTACTCATCAAGTCTTTGATAATGTAATCACAAGATTGATACCTTGGTCCGGTTGTATCATCCTTGTAAATGTGATCCAGAAAGTTATTTTAGCTCTTCGTTATTCTTATTACCTTAATCTAAACCTATCAATTCATTGGCTGGGATTTGTTGGAGTTTGACCCTTGTAAATGTGATCTGGATGTTAAACATGAATGGTTACATAATGTGTGCTGTAGACAAGCTAAATCAGTATTTATTTATTATTCTAGATTGCACACCAATTGCCGACAGTAATGGTACTGTCGGGGATTCGTAGCTACTGTTGGGAAACTATGACACCGTTATCTTCTCAACAAACGGCGTTGAGCAATTTCCTAACCGGGTCAGTGTCGGCAATGTCCTGTCGGTCACAACACAGCCGACAGTTTATCTCAAAACTGTCGGCCACTTCACTAATCCCCGACAAGGTCATCTGCGACAGGAGATTCCCGACAGTAAACTGTTGGCCACTGTTATTTCCGACAGCAGCTGAAGGTGGGCGACAGTAGCTTCCCTGTTGGCAAAAATTGCAGATCTTGTAGTGGGATAAGCTTCTCCAGGAGTGGGGCTTTCTCAATAATGATTTCATTAACCTTTCTTCCCTTGTACCATTCATACGTACCTGATACACCAAGGCTCCGAAGGGTGGGTGAACTGATGTGGAGATGACAATAACCGATGTTATTGTAGAGGAACAAGGTCTCCAGAACAGAGCATTTGGACAGCACGCTATGCAGAACGCTCTCTAAGATGTTGACATTCACGAGGGTCAGCTGCTTGAGAAGTGGGAAATGGAGCGTGCAAGCAATGTCCTTAGGAAATATGAGTATCTCAATAATGGAGCAAATGCAAAGAACACGGAGTGTAGCCGAGAATCGAAACACGGACCGCAGAACTGGTGGGCGTCCAGCACCATTTAGGGTGACTAAGGCTATCCGCACTCGTGTTCCTCTATATCCTTCCTCTAAAAGGAATATTCTGTCCTAGTCATCGAGATTCTCTCCTCTAAAACAATTTCTCCCGCACCCATCATTCCTCTATATCCTTCCTCTATACCTTACTATTCTATATTTTATTCACTCATCCCAACTACCATCTCCTCTCTCTTATTTTTTTTTTTCCTTTCTTTTTTCTCTCCCGCGCCCCTTCTCTCTCTCTCCTTATCCATTCGTCCGCCTCGGCCCGCATCGCCCCGCCGCCCGCATCGCCCGCCAGCCGGCCTCGCCCCGCCGCCGCGCGCCGCCGGGCCGCCTCCCCCGCGCGCCGCCGGGCCGCCTCCCCCACGCGTCGAGCTCGCCCCGCCCCCACCGCCGCCCGGCCCCGCCCCGCCGCCGCTCGGCCTCGCCCCGCGCGCAGCGCCGCCCGGCCCCCGCCTCTCCTCTTCCCCACCGCCCCGGGACCTGCTCGTTCCGCCCGCCGCCGTCGCCACCCCCGCGTCCGCGTCCCCGTCCGTCCGCGCCGGCGCCGAATCGGACGACGACGAGACCAAGCCCTCCTCCGCCTCCACTGCATCAGCCGCCCCTCCTCTTCCATCACCGCCGCCGCCCCCGCCCCTGCCTTCCCCCAGCCGCCACGGGATCGGACCCCACCGACGACGAGCTCGACGCCGTGGCCGCCATAGCCGTCCGTGCTCGATTCGCCGTGCTCGTCTCCCATTCTCTCTCTCCCTCCCGGCAGTTGGGTCGCGCGGGCCCCGCGCCACGGTAGCGGAAGGCCGCTACCTCCGCTCAGAATAGCGGAAGCCGGAGGTCCCTTTTGTTTAGCGTGAGGCATAGAGGAGGCCGGTGCGGCTCCTCTTTACGGTAAACGTTCCTTCAGGAACGTTTACCGTTCCCCAGTGCGGGTAGCCTAATAGCTCCAACTCCTGGAGATTGTCAAGCCTGGACGATAGGAGGAATGAGTCGATCTTGGAGAAGCCGTCATACGTTGGTTGCCACTTTAGGGAGACTCGACGGACAGGGCCCTTATGGTTTCGCAGTAGGCCGTGGATGACCCCCATGTTCTCACCAATGTCCAGTAGTGGACCTTGGTCTCCAGGTTGAGAGGAGCGGATCGCCAGAGTGGGCACCACCGACGGGCGAGGATCTGGGTTTGGGCAGCGTCCTTGGTGGGCAGGAGCATGATGATTTCGCCGAGGACTTCGTTCGGGAGGCGGCTGATGAGATCGGGCCCTTCCTCCCCATCGACTCCTCTAGGAGGGAGGTCTGGACGGCGGGATTCCTCCTCCAGCTTCCTCCTCCTGGCCCTTGTGACCATCGCCATGGCCGAAAGGGATGAAATCGAGAGAAGCGTGTACCTGGATGGAAATGCACGTGATGGTAATTAGGAACCCAAGTTTCTCAAAGATCGAACGAACAAACTCCACTAGATTTGTAAAAAGCGAGATCAGGAAAAGATCGTGTCGACAAAACACTAACTAGAATAAGATCTGTTCGGCTCACCTTAGAGGTGGGTGAGGCAAGCAGATCCGACGCGACGGTGACCCAAGGAGGGCAGAACCTAAGAGCAGAGTGACAGCGGCTGCAGAGGAGAGAGTGGGAAAGGCGGCGGAGAAGGAGTAGGTGAGGGCGATGACACACTACGAGAGTTGAGAACAACGTGAGGGCACCAAAAAGGGAGAGGCGAGGAAGCAAGGCAAAGTGGGGGAGGCAGAGCGGCTCGGCAAGAGCGGAGGGCACGGCAAAGCAGCGACACGGAGGGGAGGTGGGCATGGGCAGGAGACGGAAGCACGGAGGGGAGGGGGCATGGCGGAGAGGGAGGTGGTGCTGCGGCGCCGTTGTTGAGACGAAGATAGTGGAGGCGGCGAGTGGTGGGCAGATGTCTAGGGTTGGTTCTGGGGAGGCTGGTTTATATATGGGATGTGAATGATCGTGTGGGCCGTGGCTTGGCCTTACCTCTACCGGTCCACGGGCCTGGTTTCCCTGGTTGCTCATTGCTTTGCCTCTTCGCGTCTCCCTTTTTCCATACGCGGCGCATTTAGTCACGAGGCCCAGCTAGCTGAGTCCGCAGCTACCCCTCTTGGATGCGTCCTCTTGCCCGCCAACTCGCATCTTGCTGCAACGCCATAAACATCCTAGCCTATGGCACAAAAATAAAACGTTGAGCAAACCTGTATATGAAAAAGTTGCAGGAAGGCTCATGGCAAACCCTGCGATCCTAAGTTACGTATAAGGCAGCCTATGCTATGGTTTCTAAAACTTACGGAATTGAGATAAATTAAGGCACTGGTTAGAAGACAGCAAATTATATTGATTGTACACATATATGGTCACCGGCTATTAGCCTTTTTAGTAATACACTCTTTTCAGGGGTAAGTGGAAACCAACAATAGTGGCTGAAGGCCCCGCTTCTAATAACAGAATAGAAAGGCTCCAGGCCACGTCCTCCACTGATGCTTTACTCCACCACCGAGCTCCTTCGCCGTAGCTATACCCCCATTGCTGCCGTCACCATGTCGCCACCGTGCCATCGTACCGCCCCCTGCTATTATATGGGTTCTCGATGCGCCAATTCTTTGAGGCCCTCCCGCCAATGAGCAACCATCCATGCATAGAGATCCGCATCTGAGCAGCCGTCGTCTGCAGATCCGCCTCCGAGAAGCCGCCTTCATCGAGATCCACCTCTAAGCCAATCTGCCTCCGAGCTATTACAAGATGAAGAAATGTCAGAAAACAATATATGTAAATAGATGAAGTAAATGTTTAACTCCACAGAAAAATTCTTAGGCCCTAGCCTGAGGGACTTTACAAGGCTCCGCTCGCTAGCGACGAATTAAGTAAGCTCCTGAGTTACACTAACTAATTCTACTGACATGGCAAAAAAAATTAGCATGTGACCTCAAGGTGAAAGAACAACACATTAAACCCATACTTAAACGAAAATGTAATCATCCTACATTACAAATAACATTGCTAGTGGTCTCAAAAGCATTCTAATCATTCTACCGACTCATCTGCTAACAGCTGCTCGTCCAGTGTACATGTTGGACAAAGTTGTATTCGGGTCATCAAGTACTTGTCGATACACACGGCCGGGTCACTGAGATCACCCCCTCCGGCAGCTCCTCCACCCCCATTGCGAAGTTCTCGACGCAGCGGCAGCGCTGGGTCCATCAGCAGCAGTTTCAGCTGGACAAGGAAACAGCGGTCAGTGAGGAACTTCTCCAAGTCCGCCTCGCCGTGTGCTGGTGCTTGAACATCTCCCACCGCCGCGCGCGTACTCGTTCCCCCGCCCAGCTGTGCGCACCCGTTGCCGAGAACGTGCCGGCTCTCAGCCACTGACACCAATGGACTAACCGAATGTGTTCAATCTCCATCTCGCAGCGCTCTGCACCAGCTTACTGAGCAGTGAATAGCAGGGCCAGCTATGCCAATGCGGCAACGGTGGCATGACTGCAGGTCCGCACCTGAGACCTGGTCCAGAAGAATCTCAATGGCGCGCCGCAGCCTGGCGCCGAGCACGGCTTCATCCAGAGCTCGCGCGCCAGGAAATGCATGTACGCCTGTCGGAGCACGGCTGAACACGTTGCAGTAGTGGAGCACGCACCCCGCCAAGGCCATCCCGGCTGAGGGCTTGCCTTCCATGCAGATTTCGTACGTCACTGCCTCCTCTCTTCTTCTTCCTTGCAGAAAGACGTCGGCATCGCGAAAGCGATTCTGCTAAGAGAAGAACCACTCCAAATGGAGCGGCAGAAGGTTCCACGGTAGTGGCCGAACCGAAGAAGGCAAAGAGAACACCTCAGCCGTGATTAACGCTTCTTGGCTGAGGCAGTAAGTGTCACAATCCAAATTCCAAACTGCAGGTGTCGAGCGTTGCATGAGCAGCATGAGCATGCTTCAGAATTTTTCATGCAGTTAACGAACCAACTTGTACTGAACTGTACGTCGAAAAAAAAAATAAGAAAAGGACCAGTGAGAAGCAGGTCTAATTTCTACCATAAAACGCCTGGAAATAATGTACTAACTATCATAATTCAGAGCACGAACTGTAATGAAGTAGCCGAAAGTTTTGGAAGTTAAGTTGAACTCATAAAAATTCAAACAACGTTTGAAAGTAGCTCTGTATGAAATTTTCTTAACTGAAGTATACTGAATCTTCTAGAGTGCAACCTGTCAAGATGGATTCTCAGCGAAGTTATGTGCATGCACAAAAAGTTACAAATTTTTGGAGGCCTAGAAGATGTTTAAATCAGATATTGAAGTGGAGTATGTGAAATAAATCAAAAATTTAGAAGCTTGCAGGACCCAGCTGTCATCCTCTGTTTCTTCACATTCTTCCTCCCGATTGGGCAGTGTGGACGGCGCCTCCTCCACATTGGTGATCAGGAGCCTGTTCATCTCCCTCAGGTCCCCAATCTCGTCCAGGTTCAGGAGCTCAAGCATCACCTTATCCTCCCGACCGCTCCCCATTCTGCCTCTCTCTCCGTTCTCTCCCCTGAGCAGAGCCAGAGCAGCAAGCATCGGTGCAGCAGCAAAACAGCTTGCAGGCGGCTTGGATCCAGACGAATGGCGCCACGACAAGCTCGTCCATTGGTTTCCCCAAGCTCGGCCGGTCGCCATCGTCGGTGAACTGTTCTGCAGGTCTGTATGGTCTTCCTTACCGGCAGCGACCAAACTCCGGCGACCCCTTGCCATCGGTGGCTTCCTGCCGTTGGGTCAGCCCCTTTCCTATCCTTTGCTTGTGCACTTCCTCAGAACCCTGAGATCTAACACTGCATACTCACGAAGCTATAACACAATCTGAGCAGCTCCTTTTGTCCGTCGTCAGGGCACTGCAGCCGTTCATCGTTGAGCTGGTTTTTCCCTGCTGTTGTACTGTCAATATGAGCTGATGGTTTGAGGTCATCATATTCTGGTGAGCCGAGGACTCATTTTCTTTCTGTCCATCGACCTGCTGTGCCTCTGCCTCTGTTGGCGAGCTACAGATCACCATGCATGTTCGACTGTTCGTTCTACAAAAGCAGATAAAAGCTAGCTAACCAAAACATGTTAGAACCTATCTGATAAAAAAAATTCTCAGTACCAAACTGTTAATCTTAATGTAAGCTAAACATTATATTCTCAAATGTACCTGAATCTGTCTTTCTGGATAGAACCTCTTTTCTGTCAACAAATTAATCTTTTGAACTCTAAATCGTGTAACTCTTCGTGCACTGCATTTCACACTCACTGCACCATGTTTCCACCAATTTTCATGAGTTTATACAACATCTTCTCGCATTTCCAGCATTTCATTGCGATGCATTTTTTCTATTTTTAGTGATTGACAAGCCGGACTGCAACGGGGTTATGATCAAGGTTGAGACTGGGTGTATGTGCAGTTGTGTTCAGCAGGTATATCATCTTCAAGGCAAGAATCTATGCATATTGAACCCTTATTTTCTATAATGTCTTAGTCATTAATCTGACTATTATACTAATATGTCAGAGTTGCATATGTCGGGAATATGATCGGGTAGAACCTATTTGATTTGCATGACCCTATCCTTGGTTAATTGATTATGTTGATCCTTGTAACCTGTAGAGTAGAAGACGGGCGGTGGACAGCAGCCACCGTTCGCACTCAGGTTGCTTACTTTATTGTGGTTATATTCACATATTGACAATGATGCTGAGATGAGTTATTCGAGTCTTGGGCGAGTGATAGGGGCATTTGGGAATGGAGTCTCAATGCCATAGCCCCGCTTGAGCTGATTAAGCAACGATCGTTGATGCTGTTGGCTTAAGCACTTTTCCGTACTTCCACATATCTGAATAATGGTAAGGATGAGCCTAATACCTTATATCGCTGTGATCTTTTGGGTCGTATGTGCATGGTGTGTGCGGTATGATTTGGAGAGCAGCTTAGGGGTGTCCGAGAGTGGACCTAGGTGACCTCCGCACTGATGGACGCCTGTCCAAACGGTTGGGGCGTCGTATTTGGGAAAGGTTGTCATGGGTTTTGTGGTTTGGCCGATCACATGAGCCGAATGGTCCCCGTGTCGTGTGGGTAAAGAAGTACTCCCCTGCAGGTGTCAAATCAATTCGAATTGCCGTGCTCACGGTCATGAGCTTGCTTATTGTCGGGTGGCACTTTTTGTCGACCCATTTGGGAAAGTTAGTCCATTTGACGTCATCGTAGAGTTTCGATGTAGTTGATGGTGAGAATGGTTTGTAGGCCGTTATGGGATGGTTATGTCACAAGGTTTACCATGGGCTGTGCATTTCTATCCTGGGGTTAATATTCAGGTACTTGCTGTCCTTAGAGGTTGGAGATGTCTTCCGTTTTGTTGTAGCATTATTATTCATGTTGGATAAAATGCTTTTATGCTTAAACTATTTAACCTTGTGGCCTTCCATTGTTTAATCCATGCATCCTCCTTCAAGGCAGGAATATATATACCATATTGTTTAAGACTTGCAGAGTACCTTCGTACTCACGTTTGTTGTGTTGAAGTTTTGCAGGTATGGTAGAGGTTGATTTTGGTTACTTCTCCAATGGCGCTATCTCTGGTGGTGTTTGGCGCAAGGCACCATTGGACTTTTCTTTGTTTTCAAAAATCCTTCCCCTGCGATAACTATGTGTAATGCTAGGATCTGGACAGTAGTTTGTTATGTTGATCCTAGTAAATTTTTTTGCTTAGCACTAAAGATGAAAGGCTTTGTTTTATTACTCTCACTCTTGCTGGAATTTCTCAGAACGTGTACCACTTGTTTATGATCTTGTAAGGGATTATTGCGTTTTTACCCCTGGTTGTAAAAACTGCATGTATGTTCTGCTGTGATGACTGGTTACGTTGTTAAACCGATATGTGTGTGGTCTTGAGCAATGCTTGAGAAGCGTATAGGGGGAATATCAGAGTTGTGTTTATTTTGGCTGAGCTCTTGGTGTGGCGTTCCTTTTATGAACAACCGACTAGCTTGATTAAAATGGATGCAGCATGTGCCACTATGTAAGAATGGCTATTTGCAGACGCGGATCAAGGCTAATTGCAGACGAAATTTTTTTTCGTCTCCTAATTCTCGTCTGCGAAGAGGGCTAATCGCAGACGCGGAAAAACGCGTCTGCAAAGAGCCACAGGTAGCAGACACGTTTTGATCAAAACGCGTCTGCAAAGAGCCACTGTAGCAAACACGTTTACATCAAAACGCGTCTGCTATGCTCCACAGTAGCATACGTGCATTATTAAAGCGAGTCTACTATGCTCCACAGTAGTAGACGTGTAGCACTTGAACGCGTCTGCTATGATAGATTAAAAAAACAAAAAAAAGGAATGTTTTATCCATTATATGCAATACAAATACACATACACAGACTGTATCCATTACATACATCATAAATACACTCGTTTTATGTCAAAGGAACTACAATGCTCACACTAATTTACATATAGTGATGCAAATCACTTCTAAAGCCACATTTTCCTAGGACAAGAATAGGAAACATTAAGCAAACAAAGAAAGAGGAAGCGCTGACAGTGATTACACACTGCTGCAAGGACACTTTGCATCAGGACATTACTTAAATCTACTCTACCTCAGTTGATTCTCAAGTAAGACAAACCCCACCATCTACTGATAGCACTAATATCTAAGCTTACCTCCCATGTTCTCTGGATTCTAGAACATCAATACCTGCTGCTTCACAGTTCATATCCTGTGACATGAAAAGATAGTTATAGGTGGAAAAGGTGGTAAAGAGCATACAGTCAATATTCCATCAACAACTGAACTGCATTCAAAGCTTCAACTTATCATCATTTCTGCTATTATACAGTGGTGTTTAGAGATTGGAGATGTCTCACTCCAATACATTCAAACAAGAGTGTACAGTACTATCAACTTAGCATTCAAAGCTTCGAAGCTTCAACTTAGCATTCAAACCTTCAACTTATCATTTCTGCTATCAACTTATCAACATATATAAGTTGATATCCTTAAAGCCATGAAGAGTGTACAGTAATACATTCAAGAAAGGATAGATTGATGAGTAGCTATAAAGTACCTGTCGAACATGAGCACTCTTGGAAATGAAGTGCAGGATCAAACAAGAGATTCCTTCACTGCAAGAAAAGTCACTGACAGTGAATATAGGATAGGAAGCATGCAGGGAACAAGAATAGGAATCATGCAAGTAAACAAAGCACGAGAAGAGGCACTGACAGTGAATATAGGATAGGAAGCATGCAGGGAACAAGAATAGGAATCATGCAAGTAAACAAAGCATAAGAAGAGGCACTGATAGTGACTATATACATGCCATCAGGACATATCGAAAGAAAGAATAAGTTCAGCTCCTTGATTCCTGGATTGCAAACTTCATGCCTGAGAATAATATACATGAGAAATATCAGCTAGTTCAGTTTAACGGAAAAATTCAGAGGACGAGTTTAAACATTCTACTAGCAGAAGAAAGCTGAATGCCAATTACTGGTGTCAGATGCCAGCCACGACATGCATGCACAAAATAAATACCAAGAAAGCTGAAGGAAACTTACATTGGTGTCAGATCTCAGATGTCCATAGGGTCAAGTTGTCACGCAGGAGCTGCATGATCAAGGTGCTGTCCTTGTAGGGTTCTTCACACAGGCTCTGTCCAGCTCTGAGATAGCTAGGCCTTCAACAATCATGACGACAAAATCAGTTCAAGCAAATAAAATTGAAGCAACAGAAATAACAGAAGAAAATATATGACATGGTTGCAAGGTGCATCTGTCTGCATGAGCAACCAAGCTACACGAGAACTAATCATGACTTCCCAGAGCATTAGCATCTCGACGTTTCAGCACTGAACCAGATAAATCTGCTGTGGTACATCCACTAGCATATCCATTAAATAAATGATTAAGTCCAGCTCGAGCAGAGGGAATAAATGAGAAATAGCTTAACTATAAAGCTGGAACATAGAATGCACGGTTGCCTGCAGCAATTTTACCTCATATCTCTCTAAAAAAAAAGAGAGAGTTGATGGATGGCACTAATGCTTCTTTCATAGAGGCAATCTGTCGAACACATAGCAAGCATTGAAAATAGCACAGACTATTGCGCAGCACTGAAGAAACAAAACGTGATATGGTACACTACTGAACAAGAACAGTATGCTATGGTGACATGCAGATCTGCCTGCAACAAACACTATTGCAAGTTTCCAAATACAGATACAAGGGTCCTGGCTAGAGTGAGGACCAGAGGAGGAGGTGGTGGTGGTGCTAGCGCTAGATCTGGATGATGGGGGATGGGATTTGTATGGCGACGTACCTCAAATCGATGATGGGGGATGGGATTTATATGGCGACGGCGGCGAGGACGCTTTTTGGGAATTCTGCAAGGGTCTTACCACCAAGCTGGGCATGGCAGGGGCATGCCGCTGGGCAGGACCAAGCGCGCCGAGAGCTTCAGGCCTTCCTCCAACACCTCGCGCACAAATCCCTTCAGCTTGAGCACCATGAGCGTCCGATCTGGAGCCAGCGGCAACCTTGAAGGCTGCTCCTACGACGCGGTTCTGGTAAACGAGGGAGCTGAGGAGGCCGGACGGAGCGCAGGAAGTGGAGGTGCCGAAGAGGAAGGAGCAGAGGCGCGACCAGCTGCCTCCCGCACCGAGCGCTGCCCACCAGATCTGGGGAGAGGACGAGGTGGACGACGTCGGCGTCCTCGAAGGCGGCGTGGAGAGAGTGACGAGGTGGCGGCTGGCGGGAGGGAACGCGGAGACGAGGAGGTGAAGCCGCTGCTTCAGGGCCAGCCACCAACACCGCTAGATCTGGCCGGAGCGGCTGCAAGAAGGGACCTCGCGAGGGCAGCGGCGAGAGAGCGGGGCAGCCGGGGACGGTGACCACGACGACCCACGGCCAGGGCCCGTGGCTCGGGGACGACTGCGACGGCGTGGTGGGGGGTGGCTAGGGTTTGGGTGAAGGCTGCGGGGAGCGGTGGGAGGCAGGCACACGAGCGGCGCAAGTGCGAAGTGGAAGGGCTGTGCGGATAGGGATGGGGGTGGGGACTCCGGGCCAGCGGACGCGAGGCCGAATAAGCCGAAGCAATCAAAAATTCGGGTCCGGGTATCTGGTTCGGCGACGCGGGTTGTAAAGCCGAGTCTACCATGGCACAACCTCTATTACTCGCAGACGCGGAGGAAACCAAACGTGTCTGCTAATTACCTGCCTAAAGTGAGAAAACACACATTAAAGACGTGTCTCGTATAAACGCGTTTGCAAACTAACATCGGAGACGCGTTTTAAACCCGCGTCTCTAAGTTGCAGTGTCTTATTTGTGCCTTTCTTACATAGTGTGCGGCTCTCACAGTAAGGCGTTGGCGCATCTCTTACTTGACTGTTTTGGACAACGTAGCGCTGCTTCGTGTTTGATATGACAAGGACCGTTGCCGCGGAAGAGTTGATGTTGCGGTTGTCGTTGTTGTTCATGCATGTTAACAAGACTACTGTTAAGTTTTTTCCTCAACCGGTTGGATGTAAAGCTTAATTAATTTGATGAATATATTGGAGAACTCATCAATACACACACGAAAGAGTTTGAAACCCCAATCTGAATGCCAAATGAAATAAACATTGTCGCTAGGACTTAGAAAATGTACCGAACAAAGCACAAAAAGCCACTCACGGGCCACTAGTAAACAGTTGTCTCATTACGTCACCATAGATAAAGAGTTGGTCCGAATTTTGCACAGATAAATCATATTAGATAACAAATAAATTAGCAGGTAGGTCAGAGTGTTTCAAATATAAATCCTAAGAGCATCTCCAGCAAGGCCCCTAGTTGGGGCCCTACTTTATTATTTAGGAGCTTGAGTCAAAAAATCAACTCCAGTAGGGACCCTACTTAGGCTCTCATTTTGCATGCCCTCTCAAAATCCATCTCCAAGCTCCCATTCCTAGGGTCCTCCAATCCTCCCTCTCATTCATGGGTCCCACCTTTTTTTTTACTGGGTCTCACACAAAAATAGGGTTTTGGGTCAGTTTACTGCTGGAGTTGAAGCCAAATTTGAGCCCTTATTTTTGCATGCTGGCCTGTAAAACAAAAGTAGAGGCCTTGTTTTGAGGTTCATTACTGGAGATGCTCTAATAAATGAGAAAACTAATAATAATCCATGTTGTTCAAACTTCAAAATATGCAAATAAGTTACCTTTCTTGTAGCTAAACAAACAACTAATGGAATAAAGCTCATTCACAACAGAATGACCAAGAAGCAAGTAAGTAGAATCCTGATTCAAAAAAAAAAAAGAAGCCGAATCCTTTGTTTACAATATAATAGGAAGCTTGAAGCTTCACTAAACGCTAATCTCATAAAGTTTCACCTATCAGGAGAAATGATCGACATGTGTCCAACGAGTACCAAAGCATACAGATCATCGTACCTTGTACATCGAATCAGGAGACTTATCTAGAGTTCCTCAAAGGATATCATCATCATCATTGGAGCAGCATCGAGATAATGTTTTATTAAAGGGATCATCTGTGCCCAAATCATTGATGTCCTTTATATATACGTAGGCACATGCCCTGTAGCTTGCTACAAAATCAAATCTAATACCCTTAGTAGCTCTTGTGCTCAGCAATAGCTTCTCGTGTTGGGTAGCAATCCATTTTGTGTCACATTTGTCACGACGGACAAACAACTTCAAAGATTCTAGTACCCTGGCATTTGAGATAAAGAATCTTACGAAGTTCACATCTGACATATTTCCTTTATAATTTACTAACTGCAGCGTCTTGAGATGTAGATCAAGGCATTCCAGTGAAACATTGCGTCGTGCATTCTCGAAGTCCCCTTGAGCGAATGCCTGAGAAACGGACCAAAAAAAAAAAAAAGAGTGGCGACACAATCAGTTGATAGTCTACATGATGGCTGGCATAGTATAGAAGAACAAGACAAGTAGTAGTGATATGAGGTATGTTAAGAAGAAACTTTCACCACGATGTATAGCTTCTCCACGCATGGAAACAATTTCATGTAGTCAATAATGAAATCAAGACTTGGCGCAGTTTCAAGGGCTAATATCTTCATAGTACGCATCACATAACTTAGGCTGGCAGGTGTCATTTTCTGAAATAAACATTGAAAATGAAAAAAAAAGGTGCATCAAGCAATAGTATATAAACTTATAAAGAAAAAAAAAGATAAGAGCATATGTTTTCCAGCTACCTGAAAAACCATGGTTCCAAGCTGCAATGTGGCAATTCGCTTAGTTAGATAGCCCAATGTCTTTAGTCTGGGTGCCAGAATAATTCGAATCACTAGGTCATCATATTGTATAGAGCAGTTGGGCGTGCTCAACAATGACTTCTTCGAGCCTTCCTTCTGCACATTTCAAGCAATTTGATATGCCAAGGCTGCGGAGTGTATGGGAAAAGATACGGAGAAGACGATAGCCGATGTTCCAGTCGAGCACAAGGGCCTCAAGGACTGGGCATCTTGACAGAACGTCATGGAGTGCTCTTTCAGAGATGTTGACATTGTGCAGGGTGAGCTGCTCGAGGTGTGGAAAATTGAGTGTGCAGGAGATCTCTGTAGGAAAATCGAGTACCTTACAGACTGCAGCGATGGTGAGAACTTTCAGGGCAGACAAGAGTCCGAACACAGGTTGTGGAACTGGGGAAGAATGACCGCAATTATCAGTAAAGAGTAATTCAAACTCCTGGAGGTTTTTGAGCCTGGGCGAACGTAGAATGGGGTCCACGGGGGGAAAACGATCCCTCATGGAGCGACAGGTGAGGGAGAAACGACGGACAGGGCCCTGGTGGAATCGCAGCGTTCTGAGGATATTAGCCACCTGCTTGTTCACCATCATGCCGGCAAACCATGGCGTCAAGGTTGAGAGGAGCGGCGCGCCAGAGGGGTCGCCACCGGCGAGAGAGGATCTGGGTGCGGCCGCTGTCCTTGGTGGGGAGAAGGGTGATGATGGAATCCAGAATCGCGTCTGGGAGGCGGCTGATCAGATCGGGCCCTTCATCCCCTCCTTCCCCTCTAGGAGGGAGTTCAGGGCGGCGAGATTCCTCCTCCAGCTTCTTCCTCTTGGCCCTCGTGACCATCGCCATGGCCGGAACCCTGGTAGGGAACGTAAGATTTGGATTTAAACGGTGATCATCAAGAAAACTGCAACTCAATCTCCTTCCACACGTGAGGAATTCGAGAACAGGAGCAAACGACAAGATGGGGTACGAACAATGTTTTAAATAGCGGGCTAAGGCCTTTAGCGGTTGATCACAAAGCTAAGAAAGGCTATAGCGGGCTATAGCCACAGCAACGCATTTAGCGGTTCACAAAATCAACAAATGCATAAACATGGAATTCATAGACTAAGCTAAGTCAGGAGCTTAATATCGTTACATCATCATCGAAGTTTCAAACACCTGATTTGCTGGCTAAATCCGTTTCAAACGTGATCAGAATGTTTCAATCATAATGAAGGGTTCATGCCTTCATTTAGCCGGCTAAATCACCTTGATTTAGCGGTTTTAGCCAGCTAGCTGTGGCTATAGCGGCTATAGAACTTAGCGCTAATGGAGCTTATCCAGTCCTCATCCGAGAAGCTAGCGGGCTATACGGTAGCTATAGCCGGCTATTTAGAACATTGGGTACGAACCGAACCTGGGAAGAACATCCGCGAGAAGCCGTATGCGCGCGAGATGTGCGGCTTCGCTTCGTTGATCTCCCAGTGTGGGAACCAGACCTGCGAGGGGACGACCGCCGCCGCCAATGGGAGAAGGCGAGGCGACGCGAGGAAATGAGAGCGGGCGCCGCGGGCCCAGTGGCTCAGGAATGATGGATCGTTTCCTAGGTTTTTGAGTATTTTCCAGAATTATTGCTCGCCATAAGGAAAAAACATACTCCCTTCGTTTTAAAATTGTTGACGTCATTGGCTTTTTTAGTTACATTTTACTATTCGTCTTATTTAAAATATTAGCTCAAATATACAAAATTATAAGTTATGCTTTAATTTTGTTTAGTAATAAAATAATTAATAACAAGATATATGGTAATTTTAAAAATATTTTGAATAAAATGAAGGATCAAACGTAACTAAAAAACTAATGACGTCAATAATTTAAAAATAGAGAGAGTATTCTTTTTTGAGAAAAAACATATTCTTAGCAGTTAAAGCACGGCGCTTCCTGGTTAGCACGGGTATTTGAAAGGGGGAGGTTACCGCAATCTGTCGCTCCCTAGGCAAGCGCGCGACACCTTCCATCGCATGTCCCCCACGATCGTACAAAGTCCTTGACTTCGAACATCACCCTTGCGACTGTGGCGCCGTCCTCGTCGCAACCCACTGCCCAGCACCTTAACCAGCAGCCGACGACGTCTCGGCATGCCGCCCATACCCACTGCTACCAATCACCGACGTGTTAAATTCTCTAGCCACGCTCCCCACCGCCCCCTGCTGCATACAGCTCCGACGGTGCCTTCGCCGCACCGCTGCCCACAAAACCCTCTTCTATATATGTTCGTGAGTGGCGTTGATAAGAACACCCAACCCCCGACAACCTCGAAACTCTAACACCGGCGACCTCCATCAGCTCCGGCCACGCCATGCCACCCACCCATCATTTCGCGACAATAGGTCGTGATCGGCGTGGTTAGGGTCGGCCCAGTGAACCTTCGAACCGACCCATGAAGTCAATTCTATTGGGTAACCCTGGATACCAGCAAGGGGAGTGGTCCGAGTCCATTCGAACCTTAGGGTCACGTGGATCGACCCACACGTCGTCAGGGTGTTCGTCTCCTGTCCGCCGCCATCACCTTTCGTCTCCTTGTCCATCGACGCCGACCTGCTGCTGCCCGTTCTCCGTTGACTTCTCCATCGATGCCCGTCCGCCGGTGCTACAACTGAAGTCTCCTGGGTTCGTGTTGGCCCTCTTGTCAAAGAAGTTCACGCGCAAATGCTCATGTCGTCTTGGCGTTGCGGCGACGGCCAATGCGCAGTAGCGCCTGCGAACTCAAGCACCTGAGAGTTAATAGCATCTTTCTTTTCCTGCCCTTTCTTCTTCTTGGATTAAACACGACTTGGTTTATCAGAGTTGCTTCATGATTTCTCCATTTGATTAGTGAAATTTGATGATTTCTATAATCAGGCGTGAGAAGTTCTCCTCGAATGGCCGTTTTGTGTTTGTATGCGTTCCCTACCAATATGAGAATTTATCCTCGAATGGCCTGTTTTGGTTACTAGACAATCCCTGTACATCAAAAGTATGGGTCGATCCACGAAATCCATTGGAGCACTGGGGTTCGGACAGCAACAGAAAATGGTTCGAACCGTCGACCCTCGCCCCATGAATGGATTACGTGTGTTGAATCATAAGTTAATTGTCCTCCTTTTCCTATCATCTTAAGTTGGTGAGTGAGTTGGTTGGTGTATACAACTCAACATAGTATCAGAGCTAGAGATATTGAGTTCAAATCCTGATGACCGCATATTCCACTGTACCGCTTCTATTTTCATGTCTGAGGCCTAAGGGAGCCTCTAGGTGAAGGGGAGTGTCGAACCGTGACTGATAGGCCTTGCGCTCTCATTTCGCGGTCACATCTTTCTTTTAGAGAGGACTCTCTCTAGAGCAACTCCAGCAGTCTCTCAATATTCCCCTCCTAATATGGAGCTATAGGGAGGCTCCCAATAGCATTTAGTACTCCCTCTATCCAGAAATTAATATAGTGTACATCTAGTTTTATCCTAAGTCAAATTTTTTGAATTTTGACCGCATATTCCACTGTGCCGCTTCTATTTTCATGTCTGAGGCCTAAGGGAGCCTCTAGGTGAAGGGGAGTGTCGAACCGTGACTGATAGGCCTTGCGCTCTCATTTCGCAGTCACATCTTTCTTTTAGAGAGGAAAATTCTCTCTCTAGAGCAACTCCAGCAGTCTCTCAATATTCCCCTCCTAATATGGAGCTATAGGGAGGCTCCCAATAGCATTTAGTACTCCCTCTATCAAGAAATTAATATAGTGTACATCTAGTTTTATCTTAAGTCAAATTTTTTGAATTTTGACCAACAATATCTAAAAATATATATGATTTCAAAGTAACATTATTATATATTATGAAAATTAATTTCATGATGAGTCTAGTAAAATTATTTTTATATTGTCAACCCTTACAATTTTCTAGATATTATTGGTCAAATTTCAAAAAGTTTGACTTTGGACAAAACTAGATGTACACTATATTTCTGGACGGAGGGATTATATTGGGAGTTGTAGCTCCGGCGAACTCCCGATAACCTCATCCCCAATAACCTGACAAGTGGGGTCTTTTTTCTCTTTCTCTGTTTCCTCTCACTTGCGAATGGGCCCCACCCTATCCATCTCCTCTCCTCCCCACCACAGGCGTCGCCCTCACACATGCCGAGGGAGCTGGTCGAGCGTGGCACGGAGGCTTCTGACGGCCTCTCCCGCCTTGCCCCCGGCCATCGCACGCGCCCGCCTCTATAGGCCTTGCCCACGCTCACCTTGCCCATGGCTGCCGCGCCGCGCCCGCCTTGCCAGTTACGACGACGACTGTTCGGGAGCACAAGTAGTCGCCACCACCCCTCTCCTCCGCCGCTAGGGATGGCAATCCCACCTGCGTGTTCGGGCACCAGCAGGTTTTACACCCGACAGGTGCGGGCGCGGGTGTGATTTTACACCCATGGGTCACACCCGCCCCCGACCCGCGAGGACTCGGGTGCGGGCGTGGTTTTCATTTCCCAACCGCGCACCCGAAATTAAACACAATCCTTTGGTTCATCGACATGCATTTTGAACAATTTTATTCAAATATCCTCTTTATCTTTTCAAGTTATTCTTGTTCAAATGGATTCTTCATCATCTATTCTCTAGTTCATCAAATTCTCATGATTTTTGGAATTTTCTAAGTTCATCTTTCGAAATTTTTTTTTAAAAAAGAAGTTAGAGTTTTGACCCGACAGGCACCCGACACCCACCTGAGACCCGACGGGCACGGCGCGGGTGTGGGTGCCATTTTGCACCCGAGCCCCTCTCCTTCGTGGGTTGGTTTTTGCCAAACCCGACCCGAACCCGACCCGTTGCCATCCCTATCCACCGCGGTAGTGGGCTGCTGCTGCTGCGGAACCCGAACATGCCCATCCTTGAATATTTGCCACAGGCCTTGGAGGCCTCGCGCTGTGGCGCCGATGGGCCTGCACGCGGCCGCGGAGGCCTCACGCCATCGACAGTAGCCGCGCAAGAGAAACGCGATGGGTGGCGCGACAGGTCGACAGCGGTGTCGCATCGAGTCGCGCAGGGAGGTTGGCCACCTGGAGGCAGTCTGTCGCGGGCAGCTCGTCGCGAGGAGTTGAGGGCAGAGGCAGGGAGTGAGAGGTCTAGTGGCGCGACGAGGGGAGGCTGACGGGGACGAGCCGTCATACCCACATCTGCCATGGCTATGATGGCGGCGCGCCGAGATCCACTTGATTGGGGTGACGACCTCAGGCCCCAATCGCTTCACCGGCGGCCGCGTCCCGAAGGCGCTGGGGAAGGGCGAGGGTGGCGCGACGGCGAGCTCGCAGTGGGATGTGGCGCGACGGTGACGGAGGACTGGAGCGCGAGAACGAGCAGGAAGGGGCGGGAGGATGTGCGCGCGACTCGTGAAGGTGTGGGGCATGCCAGAAACTTGTATTGAGAGGGATGGAGAGGCTCCCATTGTACGGGGAGGAGAGGGCTGGTTTTTGGAGGGGAGGAAAAGTGGGGAGGTTTTTGGGAGACTGCTGGAGTAAGTTTTTCCTCTTCAAACTCCCTATATGACAATTTTTTTTTGGTATTAAGAAGGGGATTGGGAGACTGCTGGAGTTGCCCTAAGCCCACTGTTGAATTCTCATTAATCAAAAGTGTTGTATAACCAATTCCGCATGTATTGTCATATTTTCACATTCTCCCTTCAAATACAACTGTACTACTATATTTTCACACTCTAAGTTTTGAACTAATTTAATCATAACTAGAACAAATGGGAAAGGTAAATTTCAGCAAGTTAGTGAACACTCGTATTTGTTTCCCCTAAAACCTAGCAATAGAACTTTTACTACTTATCCGTAGACACCTGTGGAAAAACATAAAGGAAGTACTACACTTTGCTTGCTGATCTATATGAACATGTTCAGACCATTATATTCCGAGTGCAGGAGCCGATTAGGAAAAGTTTAAACTGTACCCGATTCACAGTTGGTAATGAAAATTGAAGTTCTTTTCTTAAATAACAGGCAGAATGCTGGTGCCAATTTTATTAAAATGACAGGAATACCAATGTAAACAAACCGGCATGAAAGCTGAAAATTGCATCCACGCCAAATGTTATATAGAAAACATCATTGTGTTTTGCTGTCTAGCCCACAAATTAACAGAAATATCAGTGCTTCTTGTTGTGCACCCCAAAAATTCTGGCTCCCACTAGGGTTCTTTGGCGACTTGAGTTCGGGTCTCGGTTTGGCCCCGCTGGTTGAATCGGATCATAGTTTTTTAGCCACAATCCACCAAAATCTCACGCAGACATAGGTTTCCAACATCCACAAACAATTGCAAGTTTTCTCTAAGGCACTGGTTCGGGTCACTTTTTTGGCGACAGCGTAACCAGGACGAGGAGGTTTCCACGAACCGACGACGATGGCAGATCTAGGGAAGGGAGGATTGGAGGAGGCGATGAAGGGGCTGAAGTTGTCATCAACGAAGAAGAAGGGAATCAAATTGGGGAAGCAGATTGTCGATGGATCGACGAGTGATGACTGGCATGGGGTTGGGAAGGAGCCGTCTGAAAAACCGATCTCGGCCGATCAGATCACACAAACCCTTGGCCGGATCTGGTGCTCAGATCGCGGTATGACTTGCAAAGAGATGGGAGACAACCTCTTCATCTTCCATTTCAACCATCTAGCGTGAGCGAGGAGGGCACTAGATGATGGTCCGTGGTTGGCCGGGCCATAGTCTATTGGTGATGGCGGCGTATGATGGGTGTCGTGCATTGGAGGCGATGGAATTTCATCATATTCTAATCTCCTGAAACTTCCCATGGGCATGATGAACAAGGTGGTGGCGGAGATCATTGGTAGTGAAATTGGGGAATTACTGGATGTGGATGTGGAGGAGAATGGTTCAGTGGCTGGCCGCTTCCTATGGGTGAAGGTGTGCATTGACATTCGAAATGCGCTGCTGAGGAGGATCACGGTCGAGACTAAAGATGATAAGGAGAAGGAGAATGAAAGATTGTGCTCACTTGAGTATGAGTTGTTGCCGGAGATTTGCTATGCTTGTGGGATCATCGGCCATACTAAGAAGGTGTGCACGATGGTGAGGGATGAGTGTGCACCTCGTCAGTATGGCAAATGGCTTCTGGTGATTCCACCATGGAGGAGGATGTCGGAGGAAATCAGAGGAAGGAATGTGCCAAATTGGTGCTTTAATGATCGCAAACAAGTAGCAATGGTGATTGGCGCAAGGGGAAGGAAGAAAGGCTGCCGAGCAAGGATCATGTGGGACGGCGTGTGAAGGAGGTGGGAGAGAAGAGCGAGAAGGAGAAGCATGTAGAGGTGAGCAAGGCATCTGTCCCTACTGTGCATGTACCACCAAAAGCCAGTGGGGAGATGGCGGCGGGTTAAGGTGGAATGGAGATACACGTGCACCACCCATGCATGGCAGTGTTCATGTGCCTCCATTGGCAGTTTGTTGAGCCGAGTATTGAAGGGAAGAATGCGGGGTCTCATGGTCGTGGAACCTACAAGAAGCGGACCCGTACTGACACTAAGAAGCTGGGGGAGGGGGAGGGAGGGGAGGTGTGGGTGGGGAAGAAGAGAGATTGGGGAGTAAATGGAGGTTGATGGAGCGATATACTATGTGAAGAAGAGCAAAGTGCAAGTTGGGAAAGAGGTGTGGGTGTTTGAAGATGGAAAAGAAGATGACATGGGTGCTGCGGGATCTGATGGCGGGTTGACAGTGAGAAAGTGAGGCTGCCGGGTTAGCACCGCGAGAAGAAATGAAGATTGTGACTTGGAACTGTTGGGGGTTGGGAAACCGCCTGGTAGTTCGTGGGCTTGTAGATCTCCAGAAGCGGGAGGGCGACGACATTCTTTTCTTGTCCAAGGCAAAAATGGACAAACAGAGAATTGAGAAATTTAGGTGGATGTTGGGTCTCCCCAATGTGGTGTTCAAGGAGTCTATGGGGAAGAGGGAGGGGGCGGGGTGTGGTTGGCGTTGTATTGGAGGAATGGTGTCGATGTTAATCTAAAAGCAATTTCAAAGTACTACATTGATGTTCATGTTGCTGATGGAAATGGTGGATCTTGGCGCTTCGCTGGCCTATATGGCGAGCCAGCATTAGATAAGAAGGAACTCACTTGGGATGCTTTGAGGACCTTGAACGCGGCTAGTTCGGGTCCTTGGCTGTGTGCGAGGGATTTCAACGAGATTATGTACTCGCATGAGAAGCAAGGTGGGGCAGCTCGGCCATAAATATGCATGAAGGGGTTTCTCTTGGCTCTAGAATGATTGTGGCATGCCTGACCTTGGTTATACGGGTGATACTTTCACCTGGAGGAAGCATAGTCATTGGAGAGAGAAATACATAGAGGAGAGGCTGGACCGTGTGGTGGCGAACACGGAATGGCGGGGTATGTTCCCGTTGGTGGAGGTGATAAATGGTGATCCACGCCATTCTGATTACCATCCGGTGATTATTCATCTTGATGGTGTGTAAACAAATGTGGTAAATGAGTCGCATCAAGCTGAATGTATGAGGCGAGATGGCTTAAGGAGGAGGGATGTGAGGAGTTAGTGAAAAGGGCATGGCTTGAGGCCTTCGAGCTTGGTGCTGGTGATATTAAACAAGGCCTAAAGGGAGTGGCGGGTGTCCTTTCTGATTGGAACCGCAATGTCTTGGGCGATTTGGAGAAGCGCGTAGAGAGAGAGTAAAGAAGGAGCTGGTGGCTTGTCTAAAAGCGACAATAACTAAGTAATCTGTTCATAAGGAGCAGATGCTTCGCTACAGGTTGGACAAGTTAGAGGAACAGAAGGATATTTATTAGAAGAACCGTGTTCATGTGGATTGGTTGCGATAGGGTGACCCAAACACAAGTTTCCACCATGCGCACGCGTACTACCGTCGTAAAATCAACATGATCAAGTGATTGAGACGGGAGGATGGCTCTTTGGTAGAGGAGGGGGAGTTAAAGGAGTATATTGCAAATCAATATGTGCAGCTTTTTGCATCCCAAGGGGTGGCACGTCTAGAGGAAGTGATTCGGAGAGTGCATTCGCGGGTGACAAATATGATGAACTACGGAGTATACATTGGGTGAGATTCAAGAGGCGTTAGAGGGGATTGGTGAATTTGAAAGCACCCGGTCCGGATTTTTTCAAGAAGTTGTGGGAGACAGTGGGGGGTAAGGTGCGGGAGGAGGTTTTGGTGATGTTGAATGGTAGGGATATACCACCGGGGTGGAAAGACACCACTGTTGTTGTTATTCCAAAAGTGACTGAGCCAAAGAGTTTACAGGAACTAAGGCCTATCTGTATCTGCAATGTGTTATACAAGTATTAGCCAATAGGCTAAAGATCTTTCTAATAAATGATATTATTTCATCTCACCAAAGTGCGTTTGTTCCTGGATGGTTGATTACGAACAGCGTGCTTGTGGCGTATGAGTGACACATTATGTGCAGAATAGATGAAGAGGGGCGGATGGGTATCTAGCGCTAAAATTGGACATGAGTAAGGCTTATGACAGAGTGAAGTGGTTTTTTTTTTTGAAGCAATGCTCCGAAAAATGGGTTCCATGATATGTTAGTACAGCTATTGATGAAATGTGTGCGATCAGTAAGATACAGGATCAAGTTGAACGGTGAGCTAACTGATTTGATCATGCCACAGAGGGGCTTGCGCCAGGGTGATATCTTATCCCATTACTTGTTCCTAATCTGTGCAGAGGGGTTTTCAGCATTACTTCACCATGCCGAAGCTAATAATATGATACAAGGTATGCAAATTTGCCAAGGAGCACCAAGTGTCCCACACTTGCTCTTTGCGAATAACTCTCTAATTGTGAGGAAAGCTAATGTGGAGAGTGCAGCCAGCCTTCAATCAATCCTGGACTTGTACGAGGAATGCTCGGGTCAAAAGAAAATAAGAAGTCTGATGTTCTGTTTAGTAAGAACACAAGTGGTATTCGAAGGGAAGCAATTAATAGGCCTTACAAGTTAATTCTGAAACAATCAATGAGAAATATCTCGGGCTGCCGGTGTATGTGGGTAGATCTAAGAAGGAGGCGTTCCAATACTTGAAAGAAAAAATTTGGCAACGTATACAAGGGTGGAAGGAGAAATTGTTGTCTAAAGCGTGGAAAGAGGTGTTGATAAAGGCTGTGGCCCGCAAGCAATCCCCATGCTATGTCCTGTTTTGATTTCACCAAAAGTCTATGTGATGAAATTAGCACCATGATTTGCCATTACTGGTGGAGCCAACAAGATAAAGGTAAAATGCACTGGGTTGCTTGGGAGAAAATGCTACAGCCGAAAAAGGATGGCGGACGAGGATTTCCAGGACCTGCATCATTTTAATATGGCCATACTGAGCAAACTAATGTGGCGACTGGTTCACAATCCACATTCTCTTTGTGGCAGGACTCTAAAGGCGAGATACTTCCCAAATACTGATATCCTAGGTGCAGGAGTGAGAAGTGGTGGCTCTTATACGTGGAGAAGTTTGGTGAAAGGCATTGAACTGTTGAAAAAACGTATGATTTGGCGAGTGGGAAATGGTGAATCAATTAATATATGGGAAGATCCTTGGCTGCCTCGAGGCATAACAAGGAGAGTAAGCTCTTTTCAAGGTCCTGTGATACTGAATCGTGTCTCTAAGTTGATCAGACAAGCAACTAATCAGTGGGATGAAGATTTGGTGAATTGGCTGCTCCATGAAGATGATGCCAAGGTGTTTCTGACTATTCCGGTGAGAACGAACAGGGGGATGCCATTGCTTGGCACTTCGATGAAAGGGAATGTTTAGTGTGAAATCTGCATATAAAGTAAGCGTTGATAGTGACACTACGAGCCATGGACCAAGTTCGGGTGGTACTGTTCATTGTCGGACAATGGGGACTTCTTCTCCGTGGAAGAAGATTTGGGCGCTAGATGTTCCAAACAAAGTCAAACATTTCGCTTGGAGGTTAGCGCATAACAGTGTACATCTTATACGGAAGATAGAGAGTAGGGGGATGGAGATTGATACGAGATGCCCAATGTGCTTCAGATTTGTTCTTTAAATGCAATGGAAGAACAGGACGCAGGACACCTGTTCTTTAAATGCAAGTATGCGAAGATGATCTGGCAGGATTTGTTGATGGATGAAAGCGGGAAGCGCTATCTGCGCTACGCTCTGGAATGGATGTATTCCGGCAAATTTGGCTATGGGAGGCGGATGTTCAGATGCGGGTGATCACAACTCTTTGGACATTGTGGTCTACTAGAACTGATACCAATGCTGGGAGGTATTACGCTCCACATCAGCGTGCGCAAGTATTATTCAGAGGCTTGTGATAGCTTCAATGGTATCTTCTCAAGCCAGCCAAGATGCCTCCTGCAGCACGTAAATGGAGTGTACCTGAAGCTGGTTGTCTGAAGATCAATGTTGATGGTTCCTTTGTATGCTGAAGGTCAGTTACAGGAGGTTGGGATGCATTATCTGCAATCACGATGGGCAGTTGGCTCAGGAGCAGGGAGGATTGATCAATGTTAAGGTGCCATGTATGCTGAACTGACAGCCATATTGCAGACATTGTTGTCTGCATTGCAAGGGATGCCGGGCTGGATGGTGTGGTTGTGGAGATGGACGCGATCAATGTGAAGTCTGCGCTGTCCTCACAGAGCTATGACTTCGCGAGCTTTGGCATGCTCATCAGGCACATCAAGTCCATCTTGCTGGTGGTGTTCATCAGAATTTTAGTGTCGAGTTCCAGCCTCGATCGAGTAATGTAGTTGCTGATAAGCTAGCTAAGTTTGGGTGCGCCTTAGATTCTGGTGGAGTCATGTTATTGCCGGATGGCCATCCTGCTTTTGTAAACTGCCTTGTAGCAGCTGACATTCAGTCAGCTCCCAGTTAATGGAATCCATAATCCATATTCCAAGTCCAAAAAAAAAAAACGTTCACAGAAATCCAGATTTCAATGTTTTATTGGGTCACAAGATGCCGATAGCCCGGAAAGAGCTCAAATTATACTGACTTCGGATTGGAAGTAACATAGACTACATGTCTCAACTGGTAGGTACATTGCTACAACTATTAGGAACCAGATTGTTACTAAATGCATTTCTAATACATTGATATCATGGTTTTGATGAATGTCACATGATTTATATCTTGAAAGGGAGCAAACATTAGATTTAAATAAAAGACAAACATAACATAATTTACTACTGAATATTCAATAGACGCCAAAGGTACTGATGTTTGAGTTTGGCAGCAATTCAAAAGAACTGTAGCAGCAGCAGAATTCCTTCAACCCAGTTAAGTAGAACTGAAAATACCTTGAAACCTGAAAGTAGAACTGCAATAAGATTTATCTGAAAGTAGTATCATCAGAAAACGTAGGTTGAGCTGCATGACAGAAGTATATTGCACAATCTTCCTAGCGTTAAGAACATGTTTCCCATTTTCAAATTAAAAAGGTTTCCGTTAAAAAAAATTAAAAGGGTTGAAACCATGGAAGAGTCTGTTTCACCTTTCGACATTTGTGAAACCTTTTCAATGCAATCTCAATATCAAAACTAAATGAAATGTACCATAACATCTATTAAATCATGTGCCCAACAAAATACTATTCAGAATCTGGGTAATGAACATAAGAAGACATAAAAGTATCAAGTTACGTCAACAACTTGACAACGTAAACCTGAAATCTCCAACAAAATCTCCAGATCATACAAAATAAGCTAAACTGGTTTTTATCAAATCAATAGTCAGAATCCCATTCCCAAACGCTCCACATCAGTCATATTGTATTAACTTCAACACAGCGACAGGCTGAAAGCAGGTCTAAGGGACACAGGACACAGAAGCTGTAGCAATAATCCCTGCGCAATGTATCCTAGGGGTCATGGCAATGGAAAGTAGCTAGTAGTTTCCTTGTAGAACTAGTAGTTCTATCCTAGTCAGACTGTAACATAGTAGTAGCAGCCGTAACAAGGGTAGATTAGTGTTTGTATCTAGGCTTTATATAGTTGCCATAACCAATAGAGTCTGGTACCTCCCGCAGCACCAAATATTCTCAAAACATGTGTTTCTTTTCCAATAAAAGTAACAAGATATGAAATTCCAAGCATGACATTGGGAGGCTATTGACATACTGGATAGAGGAAGAGGCAGGACTTTGGGCGTGTGGGGGCTCACTGCACTGTTTGACGAGGTTAAGATTGCCATCACCATCCAAATAATCAGAACAAAGGGAAGCCTAGATCGGGAGAAAGGGATGCCAGGCAGAGGAATAATGGACGACTTCAAGGACCTACCTCTTAGGTGGTGGTGGGATGAAAGAACATGTCATGGGCCTTAACCAAGTCCATCCGTGAGTCCAGTTAGGGTTTAAGTGAATTAAGGAATTATTAGATAGAGTTAGAATTGGAGTCCTATACGATTGTAAGCCAGGCTCCTATATAATAGAGGGCATGGCAACGTGAGTCAATTAAGCAATAATAAAGATTATTAGGAGTCATCCTCCTCTACCCCGGGCGTTTGGAGTTGGGCACCGGCGGTGCCCGACCTCAAGCGACCGGTTCGGCGGCGGCGTTAGGCCGTCTATGACAATTTGGTATCAGTGACTCACGATCCTGCGCCTGCTTCCACTTCGATCAATCTTGTTCCTGTTTTCACCAACGATTCCATGGGAGATCCAAAGTCTACTACTCAAGCTTCCAAATGTTCTATCGATGCAAGCGTGCTACATAGTCTTGTACGTTAGTACGCCGGTGTATTACAGCGGCAAGGCCAGCTACATAGTCTTGGGTTGCACGCCATGCTAGAGTCCTAGTCCGTTTGGAGTATAGAGTCTTATAGTAATTCAGGCCAGGTTTCGTATTGTAATCTAGCAGGACTGTGTTTAGGCTGGTTGCTATATAAGGCGCCAGGGTCAATTGATTCGGCAAGAAAAGTATTAACTCAAGTCTGTTCTATCCCGTGCCTTGCTTTCCGGCGACGTCCACGACGGCGCCGGCTTGCAAGCGTGCGGTTCGGCGGCCACGTACTCGTCCTCCAGTATTTCATCCGTATAATCTACGTTCAGGTAGCAGAACTCATCCAGTTGCAGTCAAGGGCTGTGACAATTTGGTATCAGCTTCCACCAACGATCCGATGGGCGAAACACAATATCCTATTGATGCTCTGAGCGCTCAGCTCACCGACTTTCGCGATCAGCTTACCAAGCTTTTCGACGAGCTCATCGGCCTCATGAAAGTCCGGGGGCAGCTGCTCGATCAGGTGTTTCCTTGCGAGGAGATCGCTGAGGCTGAGCAGCAGCAGATCGTCGAACCTGTCCTCGTGAAGATGGATTTGACGTTCTCATCCTGTGACGTGGTGGCTGAGCAGCAGCAGATCAAGAAGGTTGCCCCTGTGAAGATGATTACAACGACGCAATCGTCGTTACTGGGCGAGTGGCCACGGCAGATTGTACGAGGTCATCATTGTGCCTGTCCTGGCTGCCGTGGCTGTTGGGATGGTGCAGCTCACCACCGTCCACATCGCAGCTGCTGGGTTCGTTGTCCGTGTAAGCTTGAAGCTTTGGACGTGGATCAAGATAGTGCAGCAGCCGCTCGTGGTGATCTGCAGATCAAGCAGGTTGTGCAAGACGGTGGCATACATGGTAACACATATGAAATCGGCGCGGTGTTTCCATGGGAACCAGGGGGAGGAGCGCTGGGAGACCACGGCCGACGCCGGATCGCAGGACTTCGTAGGTGCAGGACGGCGGCGTTGGCGGCTGTGCGTGCAAGTGCAAGCAGGGCGGCTGACGTTGTGCGTGCAAGGCTCTTGGCTAGGGTAACGCAGGGTTCTTCACACGAGCAGGCCAGTCATGGGCCATGCGCAGCTTCTGTTGGGCTGCCACTTATGGGCCACCTTGGTCTAGCTTTGTGTCAGCAGCTCCCAGCCCAAGGAATAGGCTGACGATGGCAGTGAAGCTTTGGGCCTGTTTTCAGTCTAATTCGTCAAGGAAGAAATATTCTTTAGAAATATCTTTTATTAGTAAGTCGAGATGTAAAAGACTTTATTGTATTAAGTTTGTCAGAAATTAGTCTACAGCTCGAGGACGAGCTGTCTTGGAAGGAGGGGGGAAGTGTCATGGGCCTTAACCAAGTCCATCCGTGAGTCCAGTTAGGGTTTAAGTGAATTAAGGAATTATTAGATAGAGTTAGAATTGGAGTCCTATACGATTGTAAGCCAGGCTCCTATATAATAGAGGGCATGGCAACGTGAGTCAATTAAGCAATAATAAAAAAAGATTATTAGGAGTCATCCTCCTCTACCCCGGGCGTTTGGAGTTGGGCACCGGCGGTGCCCGACCTCAAGCGACCGGTTCGGCGGCGGCGTTAGGCCGTCTATGACAGAACAACTAACAATCATCACCACAAATACTATCTTATAAACATAATATAATGAGAAGAAACTTGACAGTGCCAGATTTAACTAAATAATTACACGACAAAGGTGAATATATACTAAGACATACTAGCATAGAGAATACAGTAAATCATCAGTATAAATATATGCTGGACTCTACCTAATGAAAATGATATCTCGAGCAACATAGATAGTTATTATCTCCCAATGACTTATTAGTCATTTTTGCAAATAACTATACAGATGGTTTTTCAGGCTGCACCAGCTATGAAGTAATTTAATCATAGTTCTTCCAAAAGGTAAATTAAATGAAGTGTGATATTGGCACAAAATATACCAATGGCATTTATAGTTTAAAGCCTAAACAAATCAAAGGAGCATATCTTCATATTATTTAACAATTATCATTTACTTGTATCCCAGCCAAGCTACTTACTTGTAAATACTTGAGGGAATAAATAAAAGAAAAATCAGAGTTCCACTAGCTCATGTAACATGAACAAAATTTAGATACAAATCTAGACTGCTAGAGAAAGCTGCAGGCTACATCCGTGCCAAACACTATCAAATATAAGAATGCAGTGGCCTAGTAATTCACTAGAATAATATCATGAAATTTACCAGGTTGCAATGAGCTTCTAGTAGGCGTGCAGTTAGCTGTAAGTTACAGTAATTGCATTATTTACTCTCAAATTTCGTTTCATGTTTATGAATTTTAGATACCATACAGTATATGATTATGGATACTTGGATACCTCATAGATCCACTGGAAATAGCTCAAAACTACATGTAACCATCGGTAACTGGTTTATTACTGAATAAACAGTTGATATTTATGATTTGGAAACATATAATCAGTACAGGTAAAAAGAGTAGATTTATTTAAGGGACATGCATGAAATCTACAAGACCAGGATAAGCAGCAATGAAAAAACAGAAAGTGATTGTCATGTGGGGACTCCAGTACCAACGCCGCCGAAGACGTGACCAACGGCGAGCGGAAAGCGAGGCGAAGTGATCAAGCTCGGCGCATCGTCAGAATAAATCGCATAGTTCAGTGAGGTTTGTTAGGAGTTTATTCAGTGAGGTTTGTTAGGAGTTGTTGCTCGGCCTGTGTACTATAAACAAGGACCGACGCATTAGTTGAGATCATCTTCGAAGTTCAGGCTTTAGCCAATTGTAAACAGCCCTGCCTCGGCGGTGCGGCGTCGTTCACCGCGGCACCGCCGCGCCGACGATGTTCCGCCCAAGATCAGCTACGCATTTCAAGTACAATCTCCATCATCCGGTTCCATCCAATCTCCCGCTGTCCCCTGCCTGTGACAGTGATACATCCAGACAACCTTGCTATTCATATAGCTATGTCAAAAGATGTAATAGGGACACGAGGTTTGCCACCATTTTCAACTTCTATATTCTAGTATGCATTGATCATGCTAACTAGCAGCTAATAAAGTAGGCACACAAGAAAGACAGGAGATGAATGCAGGTACAGTTTCATGTCAAGACCATACTACACCAACCCCCCCCCCCCCCCCCCCCCCCCCCCCACAAAAAAAAAAAGAATCCTAAGTTATGAAGGAAGATCAAGTTGTCGATTGTTGATACTTACCGAACTGAATACTGATAAACATCTTCAAAGGAAAGCATCACCATGGCACCTACATAATGATACATCAAATGGATCCATCGCCAAATCATGGATGTGCTTCATGTGTACCAGGCTAGATGACCAACAGGTTTCATCTGCTTCAAAATCAAATCTAGCATCTCGACAGCTTCTGTCATTCACCTCTAGCTTCTTATGTTGACGAGCAATCCACTTCTCGTCACACTTGCTACGACGCACTATAATCTTCATATACTCCAGCACTCGGGCATTTAAGACAAAGAACTTAACAAAGTTTACATCTGACTTCTTCTCCTCATAATTTATTATCTGCAAAATCTTCAGATGTTGATCCAGACATTCAAGTAGAGCATAGTGTTGGTCGTTTATGAGACCTATCCGAGTATATAACTGAAAAGGAATCACATTAGACAGAAACAATATCAATTGAGATCCAATGTGATGTTCGACTACACAATATGAAAAAAACAAGTAGTTGCACATAGGAGCATAACAAATGACAAACTCTCACCACAATATATAACCTCTCCACACAAGGAAAGCATTTTAAGAAGCCAATAACAATATCCAGATTAGGAGCAGTGAGGAGGGCTAAAATCTTCACAGAGCGCATCATATGGGACAGGCTAACTGGCACCATTTTCTGCAACAAAAACAAAACGAACCATATGAGCAAAGAGCAACAATATAAGAAACGAAATATGTCAGACAAGAGTGGCTGCAACTACCTCAAAAACCATGCTTCCGACCTTAAACGTAGGAATGTCATCATGTAGATAGCCCAGTGTCTTCAAATTGGGTGCAGAGATAACACGGATCACTAGACCATAACTTGGAGGGCGAGGGATAAGCTTTTCCAGGAGAGGGGCATCCTCAATAACGAGTTCTTCAAGCTTTCCCCCAAAGCCTTTTACTCCAGCCGACACGCCGAGGCTTCGAAGGGTCCTAGAGCTGATCTGAAGACGTCGAGAACCGGCAATCCTGTCCAGCAACAAGCTCTCGAGGACAGGGCATCCAGACAGGACAACATGGAGAGTGCTCTCCAGGATATCAACGTTGCCAAGAGTGAGCTGCTTGAGGCATTGGAAATTGAGCGAGCTAGCAGTCCCCATGGGAAAATGAATTCCTCCTGAGCTAAATCGAAGATCTGAGAAAATGCAGAGAACGTGGAGGTTCGGGAAACAACGAAACACAGCCGGTGGGATGGGACCATGTACATATATCTCGAACTCCTTGAACTCGCCCAGTCGTGGGGATTGCAGCAATAAGTCGACGAAGGGAAAGTGATTGCCCCAAGTGCGAGAGGTGAGGGTGAAGCGACGCAAAGGGCCCTCGTGGGTCCTCACCAGATCGCAGAAGGCGGCTGCCAAGCTTTCTCCCTTCAGGCCGTATCCCACATCAGCAGCTTCGAGATTGAGAGGCGCTGAGCGCCATAGAGGGCGCCACCGGCGAGAGAGGATCTGCGTGCGGGCGCCGTCCTTGGTGGGGAGGAGGGTGACAACGAAGTCAAGAATCTCGTCGGGGAGGCGGCTGATCAAGTCTGGGCCCTCGCCGCCGTTGTCTCCCCGTTGTCCGCCGGGCGGCGGCGGTTCCCGGCCGAGGGGTTCCACCATCCCAAGTCTCCTCCTCTTCGCTCCCGCGTTATCCCCCATTTCGTGCCCCGATTGAAGAAACTCGATCAGTCCTGCTGGGAATCGAGGATCGGTAAGCTAAGAACAAACTTTCTCGAAAAGAAATCAAGAAAAAGAAACGAATTCCTCCTAAAACCTAACCGCAAAACCTCATCAAAATTTCGTCGTGTTACTGTACCTGTGTCGTGAGGTCGTCTAGCCTGGCTGATGGCCGTCTCCTGGACCCTTCATTTGCCCCCGTTCTGCTTCAGCCGCACCAGCCGCCGTCGACGGGGTCCAGAGAGGGAAGGAGGAGGAAGGGGAAGAGTTGGGGGACGGTTATTTATTGTGACAGAACCTTTTTTTTTTTTTGACAGACGGTTGTTATTTTCGAGACGAATCTAATAAGTCTAATTGCCTTCATTACTCTCTATATTTTGCTACAGTGATGCTATAATAACCAGCTTATAATCGCCTTCATTACCCTCGTTAGATTCGTCTCGTGAATTAGACGGAGTTCTGAAATTAGTTTTATAATTTGGCTTTGTTTAGTATATATAAATGGTAAGATTCTCTTTGACGTGATCCCTCTAAAATTTAGACCCTCACACCCTAGAAAATGAGAAACCGGCAGACCGGCCCAATAAAAACTATATACAGGCCCTGTTCGTTTCCTCCCCTCTAAATTTTAGACCTGTCACATCAAAAAAAATCTTCACATTTAGAAATATTTTAATTAGTTTAATAACAAAACCTTTTTGACATATGGGTGCTAATTGCGAGACGAATCTAATGCGCCTAATTAATCTATATTTTGCTACAGTGATGCTACAGTAACCACTTCTAATCGTCGCTTAATTACCCTCGTTAGATTCGTCTCGCGAATTAGACAGGGATTCTGAAATTAGTTTATAATTTGACTTTGTTTAGTACATATAAATGGTAAGACTCTCTTTGATGTGACCCCTCTAAAATTTAGACACCTAGAAACGAACACATCCACAGTTCTTTCTATTTTTTTTTATAGGTACACAGTTCTTTCTTGCTCTGACTGTGTTGTTATCATTTTATTTTTTATCTTTGCAAAATCATGAGATAATAACCGTGTCTGACCTCAACTCGGAACAAAAAATATATGAATAGGTATGATACAGAAATAAATATCTGATAGTACCTGCTCTGACTCCATATCCGAGTAAATAATATATGACAGGATTATAGATGGATCTTATCGTCCGTGTACGATCTGTTTTCACTTTTAGTGTGCATATTTGTTAATGAACACATATTATTATTTAGAACTACACTTCGCAGGTAAAGTCCTTCGATAATGCCATGCAAGAGTATGTCAAGAGTGTGTTTGGTTAGGCTATGGCTATGAAAAAACTGTTGTGGTTGTGAGCTATGAAAAAGTTAAAAACAGTTTCCAAATTGTGCAGCAGAATTTGATGGAATCTAAAAATATTTTTTAATAATTCAAGTTTAAGCAGAATTTTGAGTACATTTTGACCGAGTTTGGCTATAAATTTGTGATGGATATACATCAGGCCGAGCCACGTATCTCGGCCCAACCCGCAGCAAGCCATACCGCGCATAAAAGGCGGTGCTCCTGCACCGGGTGCGGTCGTCCGACCACAATCAAACGCTTTTGACCTTGGCTCTCGACACAGTGAACATGGGAGCGACGAGTGGTGCCCATGCAGAACAATGCCTAACACGTGGTAGATGAGGCGGAGCACGATGGCAGCAAGCCTTTGCTCACCCATGCCAGCTCCAGCTGCAAGGCGATGAGACGAATTTGACCCGACAGCCTATCCCCGTTCTGCAGCTTTGGGCAGAGACGCCATCATGACACCCACGTCCTGCGCTGCTATTGCGTTTCCTAACAAAGGTACCGTACATTTTTTCACAGAGAAGCAAAGTTAAGAATATCATTAATTAACAAAGAAATATCTATTATTAATAACTTACAAACTAAATCAAAGCATGGGTAAAGATGATTGATATTTACGATAGTTGGCAAACACACACAGGGATTCCACACAAAGATACACAGGGATTCCACACAAAGTTAAGAGATAGAACTAGTCGACTATGGGGACAACGAGTAAGAGTTTAGGATTTCTATGTTTGGTTTTTCTTAATTATAATTTGAACCGATGGATCAATAGTATGTCGGCTGAGTAGAGACAAAACTGTCACCTCTTTGGAAATTCTCTTTGGTTCAGAAACCAGACATTCATTGTAAGGATCGTGTGACCGAGAGGGGAGGGAGGTGAATTGGGCACACCATGAACTAAAATTTGTTGTACTTTTGGCTACTCTTTCTCATTGCACAAGTAAAAGATACATAACTAGAGAGTACATGTGCACTATGTGATAGTGATCAAGCAAGGATAACCATGTGCTAGGACTTGTTCGTGCTAGGAGCAAGATATACATGAACATATAAGAACAACCTAGCATATAACAATAAGCTCAACAAGTCCTACACATGCTAGTGTATAAGGTAAAGGCAAACAAACAATCTAGCATGCATACGGGTAACACATAGGGAAGCTCAAGTAGGTCCTACACATGCTAGTATATAAGATAGATAGACAAACAAACTAGCATGCATATAAGTAACACATGGGGAAGCTCAAGCTAGCGATCATGACAACAAGATAGATACAACTAACAAGATCACTAGATGATATCAAGCAAGTGTATGAGCTATGAGCAAGTAGGTACACATAAAGAAAGCGCATATCACTAGAGATAACGAGGAGCTAGCACACGAAAACAATCGCTAAGCAATCAAATGATAAGCACAATATCTACTACAAGCATATAGGATAAACAAGATAAAAAATGCAAGTAGTAGAGAGTAAGAGTAAGAGATTGCTCATCGATTTTTCCCGTGGTATCGGAAGGATGGCACCTTCCCCTAGTCCACGTTGGGTCACTCCCGCCGGAGTCTCGACCCCGTCCCTCCGCTCGATGGCGATCCCCTCTAGAGCACACTCCACTCTTCAAGCCGGTGATGTCCCCCAAGAGCACGCTTCACTCCTCGAGTGAAGTCACGGGCTTCACCCCGCCGCACACCGGCAATGCTCTCCTCCTTGGGACCATCCACCACTCCTTGAGTGAAGTCGCGGGCACGTCCCGCCGGGCTTCTCCCGGGTACTCCTCACTCCTCCGAAGGTAAGGCTCCGCACTTGATGCGTGTCAAAATGCGCTCCACTAGTGATGCTTCTTTCGCACGGGAAGCTCCAAGACCGTGTACAAACTTGTGTTGGCTTCCACACTCTCTTTGGCATGCTCAACACCGACGCCTAACTGGTCTAGGCCTTGCCATAGACCAAGGGTAACAAACCAAGACCGCCTCCCTATGACCACACTAGTCCTAGAGGTGGATGGATGCTCCCAACCCTCTCAAGCACTAAGCTCAAACTTGATTGTAAGGTACGGTCTCTTCTTTTTCTTCTGTCCAGAATCCTTTTAGGGATTGTACCATATAGTATTATTGATTGTAAGGTACGGTCTCTTTCGAGAAGCTCAACCTTGATTCTTGCTTCCGAACTTCATCTACTTGGCACCTCTTCTCCTCTGCTGTCACCCTAGTGCCTAAGAGACTCTCTGAGCATCCACTCACTTCTACCACTAGTGTGATCTAAGAGAAACGACTCGATCCCCCTTGATAGTCCGGTTTTTCCTATAGACTCCAGCCTACATCTACACCAAGCCAACACTTGCTTGGATCTAGCATGTCCTTAGCCTTGATCAATCTCCTCAACCGTGACCTCCATCAAGTCCTTGATCCTTGTCGTGATCCATCAATGAAGCTTCTTCATGTGACCTAAAGAATATGCATGAACACCTTCCTACATCCAAAGATGTTAGTCACAATGATCTTGTTGTCACAAAGGACAACCCGATCGAAGCATCATATAATGTGCATAAGATATGTAACAAGAACTAGCACAATTACATCATCATGATATAGGAATATAAAGGCAAGCTACATGATGAACAAGAGTATGTCGAGCTATAAGATACATAGAGGAACACATACTCACCTTGTCTCTTACCTCATGTGCGTAGTAGTCACCTCGTAGAGTAGTCCTCATGGTCACTTCTCCTCTTTATCAACTTCCTTGCAACCTTTGAGGTGTTGCCACTCCAATAGTGCATCACTACATCCATGAGACTAAACATCTTGCAAACTAGCAAACCTTGTTAGTCCTATTGACCATATTGACATCAATCACCAAAACTTATGAACCATGCTCTAGGTTCATTGATCTTACATTCATCTCTATTCACTTCGGCCCAAGACTGCTTCCTAAACGACTGGATGCACTCGGGACGAGTAGGGGGTCACGCATCTTAACAAGACCTACGACCCGAACGTGGTGGATTGCTGAGGATAGATGGGGCTATCACAACCTACTACCCACCACACATTCCGTGTGGTTGGGTCCAAGAAAAGCTATGAACCTTGGCACGCTTATGAACACAACTAAGACTTGAAACCCTTAAACAAAGAACGAACGAATGCACAACCCGCATAACTGCAAAAGCCAACTATAGTCTAATCTAATATTTCCACAACTAGAATAAAATGATAATGAAAATATTAGAAGGAATCAAAATAAATAAGAAGATACCACTTATATTAATAAAACAAAAAGTCTTACAAAAGGAAAGGTTCATTGATCTTACAATCTCCCCCTTTTTGGTGATTGATGGCAAAACAACAAAGCAAGAGATAATAGATAGAATGAAGAACAACTCTTTGCCTAGGATGTATTGACAACATAGAATACTTTGCTCATACCTCGCCTTCTTGAATGTATCTTCACTTCATGGTTTCAAGTACTTCTCCCCATTAGCATGTTCTCCCTATTTGTGCCTCAAGTCTCTTCTCATTCCGCAACTATTTGCTTTGGCGGATATACTTCTCCCCCTTTGACATCAAGCACCGAAAAGAGACAAACAAGGCAAATGTTAAGAGCACAAGGGAGCTTCATAGATAGTGATCCTTTGGATGTGGATGGGATATGGATCAAAATCATGAAGACTCATAACATAGACTAAACTCCCCCTAAATTTGTGCATACATGTGATGGAAGGCAAAGTATATGCATGTTGGCGGCGCTTATCACTCAATTTTTACGGCCAACACCATTCAATAAAAGCCATCAAATAAGGATAAAACGAACATTCTTTATTGCTAATGGCTCTCCACAAGTTTTGTTGGAGTATTTGAATGCAGGGAGCAATATGGAGAAAAATCACAGGAAAAGGGGGCCACAGCCCACCAGCCGGCCCAATCATAGGCCGGACTCAGGCTCCCGCTGGAGTCCATCTTCCCTCCAGAGGCCTTTTCTGCTCCCCCACGTGGAATTCAAGGCCCAACCCAACAAGAGACAACCGACATTCTAGAACATGGGCTTTTGGGCTTAAACTTGAAGGCCACTCCATTTCTGCCGCCCCCATCGAGTAGCCGACCTCCGAACCGACATAAGGAGCAAATCTGAGACGTCCACGCAAAAGACGGTGGCCAACCGCCATAATCAATGGCCGGCCGGCCTCCCTACTTGGCCGGCCGGCCAGACTTGGCGCGCCCGCCACTCCAGCTTCTGCTATAAGTAGCTCCTGGTCCTGGTGACCCTATAAATACCCCCGGCTAGCTTTGAAGCAACTGGCACCTTGAGATACACTTGAGTTTGTCATTTAGTAGCAGCGAAGCGCTGCTGGTAGAGAGTGAGTGAGTGAGGGGCTAGGAGAGTGAGTAGTCCTGGGATGCCGGGACTCTACCGCCATAATCAATGGCCGGCCGGCCTCCCTACTTGGCCGGCCAGCCAGACTTGGCACGCCGGCCACTCCAGCTTCTGCTATAAGTAGCTCCTGGTCCTGGTGACCCTATAAATACCCCTGGCTAGCTTCGGAGCAACTGGCACCTTGAGATACACTTGAGTTTGTCATTTAGTAGTAGCGAAGCGCTGCTGGTAGAGAGTGAGTGAGTGAGGGGCTAGGAGAGTGAGTAGTCCCGGGATGCCGGGACTCTACTTCTTCGGCGCCTCGGGTATGCTCCTCGCCTGGGAGTAGTTGTCGATGATATGAGACCTGGGTATACATCAATGAACTTGTACTACAAGGCTGTTTACTATGTAATCGACTAGGTTTAGATCCATGTAACCCTGCACCCCCGACTATATAAGGCGAGCAGGAGTCCTACAGAAAACTCTCTCGCAATACATCACACCAGCACAGGACGTAGGGTATTACGCCTTTGGCGGCCTGAACCTGTATAAACCCTCGTCTCCTGTGTTACCATCGTGTTCTTGATTCTCGTACACCCATAAAATAACTATCGAGGCCCTAAAACCTCGACAGTGGCGCGCCAGGTAGGGGAGGTTGTTGGCGGTCGTTAAACCATGTTTTGACCGCCACCCTACCGGTAAATAAAAACATAACACCAAGATTCTGTGCATAGTAGATAGGAATAATGCTACTCCACAAGTTTTGGTGGATATTTAGATGCAGGAGTGAATAATGGAGGAAAGTGGGCGCAGCCAGGGAAACTCCCTGGCCGGCCAGCCCCACCATAGGCCGGCCGGCCCCACCTGGTGGCCTCAGGCTCCGGGCTTCCTCCAGTGGGCTGGAAACTGGTCCACCACGCATAATTTAAGGCCAGCCCAGCAGATTTGCACCGCCATTCTAGAAGGTGGGCCATTTGGGCCTTAACTTGGCCCCCACTGCAATTCTGCCGACCCCATCAAGTAGCCGACCTTCGGACCGCCATCAGGAGACGATCTGGAGCGTTCAGGCAGAAGAGGGTGGCCAAACGCCACAGAGGACGGCCGGCCGGCCCCCCTACTTGGCCAGCCGGCCGACCTTGGCGCCACCGCCTCTCCAGCTTCGGCCAGGGGGTTTCCACCGCCATGAAGAAGCTATAAATAGGACCCCCCGGCCTCAGAAGCAACTTGCACCATCACACTTCATCTAAGTGTTCCATTTTCTTGTTTAGTAGTTACTTTGGGAGTTAGAGTAGAGTGAGAGCTCTCTCGGGCTTCCGGAGTCTTCTCGGAGTCTTGGTATAGCTCTTTGTATCCTTACTCTTAGAGATATTCTTTTATTTAATATATATTAAGTTTTATCTTTATTTATTTCTTTTAGTAGTTCTTTTCTATTTAGTTTCTTTATTCGGTTAAGTAAGTGCTCGTAGAAGTCTTGCTGTGGGATTCGTGATTGTTGGAGTAGGCAAGTACGAGAGAGTGCCTTCGCCGGAGATGACGTCGGGTGAAATCTGTGCTTGTTTATTCTTAGATAGGGCTGCTCCGTTGATCAAGAGTAGTTCCTCTAGGCGGGTTGTAAGCATGGCGTTTAGAGCTTGGCCTATGCACGTTTGGCACCCAACCCCACGGAGGATGGTAGTCGCGAGTGTATGTGACAGCTGCACCGGTCTCTGTAATCCACCACGTCCGGGTTGGACTCAGCAGGGTCTTAATTATAGCGGATGGATCCCCAGGGTGAACTAGCATCATCGGTTGCCCTGGCACTTCCGTGCCCCGAAACGACATGACTTGTGTATGAGCTTAGCTAGGGTAGATAATCTTTGTAGAATTGACTGCTAGGAAGAGTAAATAATAGATAAACATACAGGTAGCCTTAACTCTATCTCGTTGCTCTCCCAAATGTATACTACAGTTTTATTTCTTTTATCACTTCGGATGTGAGGATGTGTGTGCCACTCGTATCTATCATGCCTATCTAACCCCCGTCTCAAGTATAGTTGATACATTATTTCTTCTCCAAATTATTCAATGCATTGCTACTATTCAGCTTCCTTTTGCTCTACTTCCCTGCGAAAATACAAATACGATAGCCCTGGAATACTCTAAGGTGAAATGCTACAATGGTGATCCGTGCGCTTGCGGAATTAATGAATTTAATTTTATCGCATAAGAACCGCCAACAGAGGTACGAGAGTCCATCACGTCGAACTCGATGGCTGACAACTCCACCAGCAACTTCGTCGAAGGCGACCGGATCTCTTTCGGGAGCCTACACTTCATCGCCAACCGCCGCGGAGAGCTCCAGCCCGTCAACTCGGTGGCACACACGCTCACTCAGCTGGCGGCGCCCTCAACTCGGCAAGATCCAGGTCCAGCTATTCTGGGTTCCGGATCAAGCCATGACGTCCTCCCTGCAAGGAACTATGCGGATTACTCGCTGGCCGAGTTGCGCGCCTGCATGGAGGCGGTCAAGATTGGATCTACTTCACCGAGCTCGCCTCGAGGTCCCGTTCGGGCTCAACAACCAGGCTATGATCTATCAAGATATGAGTCCTGAGATCTTCAGATCCTTAGCAGATCTAACACCTGAGCAGATCGGATCCTTCGAGACCGACTCGTTCGGAGACTACCCCGATGAGTCCGTGCTACGCACGCTTCCTTGGGAGAGCACATCCTTGAGCGGTACACCACCGTTCGAGTGCTTCATGGCGCAGATCAATCAGCGTACTGATGCAACTGTTGCAGCGGCTGCGGCAGCAGCCGGGAATCATGGCAACAACGGCGTCACTGACGCAGAAGAAGAAGCTCCGGCCGGCGAAACCTCTACGCAGCGCAACATCAGGTTGCGCGGTCGGCAAGTCCACGACGACCTCATGCAAGAGTACAACGGGCATCAGGTCTTCGCAACTCCGCAGGATAACGCGGTCGGCGCCACTACACTCCTCGACCAGATCGCCCGGCAAAACGCCGCAACCCCAGATCCTATCCTCACCCCGATGGTTGAGAAAGCTAAGGCAATGACGGCTGCTGCGGCCCAGCAAGCCGCCGCCGCAGCTAACGTTGCTCCAGCCAGGGAGGACTCTGGGGCACGAGTCGCGTCGTCCCAAAGCATCGATAAAACAGCTTCCCTCTCAGAAGACCAGTCGCAGACCCCAGAAGATGAGCGATGGCGCCGAGCTCATGAAAGACGCCCAGAGGCGCACCGCAGCGCCCTAGATCGGCTTGGCCGACCTGAAGAGCATCGCAACAGAGACAGGCAACGGTCACCCGCCAGGCGGCCCGTATTGGAACGCCTGACTTTTCCCAGAGGCGACCCCCGCCATGTGACTACCGGGGACCGGGAAGAGGACCACAACCCCAGGCGCCACAACGAACGCTGCGGTGCTGAAGTCGAAGCTCCAGAAGCTCCTCGTGGGCGGCATGACCGGCGTCCTAGGGACGACTGAGACCACCAGCGCCCGAGGTGACCGAGATCAGCACCGTCAAGACGACCGTCATCACCGTGGTGGTCGTGACTGATTACATAAACTAATTACTGATTACATTGTATATATACACCCTGCTATTTTTACAAAAGTTTTTGCAGACTCGGAATTTCCTCCGAGTTCATGGATCCACGGACACTTTAGAGATAATCTCTATCGCCGTGGCCTTTGTTTCCTCGATGAGGCGACGAGCGGTCGGGCGATCTCCGGCAAAGCCTGTCTTCAGCCGCTCCTCGTCGATCCGCGGATAGTGGGACTTCACCTTGGCCAACACCAAGCCAGCACACTTGCGAGCGACTAACTCGCAGTGTGTTTTCATCTCCGACGGCAGCTTCTCCAGCAACTCGGCCAAAGGACGATCTCCCCTAAGCTCGGCGGTCGGGTAGACGTACTGCGCTGCTTCATGCCCGCTCAGCTCGAGCTCCGCATACTCATCTCGAAGTTTGCCCAGCTCCTCTGCAGTACAATAAGCATGTTAGCTATCTTCAACTGCAAGGACGTCAGAATACACACAACTTCGCTTGTGTTCTTTGATGAGCATGGTCCGCTGAACAGTCATCTGTGAGAGCTCATCTTCTTTCGCAGCAAGCTGTTTCTGCAGGGCCTCAGCAAGATCTTGGCTTTCTTTCAGTCGATGCTTCAACCCAGCATACTTCTTCTTCAGTTTGTCGAGCTCATCTATGGAAGACTGCCATTCAGCTTGTTTATTTCTCAAAGTTTGAACTGCTATCTTCTCAGCATCGATAGCCTTGTTTAGCTCCTTAAAATAGGTCTTTTCCTTCTCCTTCTGGGACTCTATTTGAGTTTGGGCTTGGCTAAGCAGATTCTGCACCTCAACCAGTTCGGCTTCTTTAGCTTTGAAAGCTTTGTTCAGCTTGCTGACTTGGTCGTTTAGTGCTTCGGCCCTGGACTTCGCACGCCCCAAATTTTCTGAAGTTGAAGGAACTCCAGATTAATCAGATACAATAAACCAACTGACTCAGTTGAGGCTTTGTAAAGCTTGATAATACACTTACCAGTTGTCTTCGCCGCCAAACTCTTCTCCTGTTGCAGCTACTGGATTAGCTCGTCTTTAGCCTTGGCCTCGGCCAGCAGAGTCTTAATCTGCTCTTCCATAGCTGCTTGTCTCTCCAGCTGTGTCTTCATGTCACGGATCAATTGATTTTTCACCTTCAAGTTCTCCTCCGTCGCCTATACAGCAACATTGTCAGTTTTCCCGCTTGTAAGGCAATGCACTTTCCAAGTAAAAGCAACAATTGATGTATATCTTACACTGAACGCAGTACTGAGGGCGGCATGATGATGATAGAGACTAGTTATATTATTGAATTCTGCCTGTGCCCCATTAAGCAGATGGTCATCGACTTGTTTTAGCAGTCGGCAGAGCTCGGATTCTTCAACAGGTTGCTTTTCTTCAACTCATGGTACAGTCTTATCCCCCGGCGTCACAAGAGCTGAAGTCTTCTCAACTTCGACCGAGGCTGTTCCTGGAACAGCTGTCTCTTCGGCTTCACCAGTCGGAGGAGGGTTCAATTGAGTCGGAGGTCGGATGTTACCTCGAGCGCTTTCTTCATCTCCAACATGAATCTCCTCTTCAACGGCACGCTCCCCTTCACGACCAGCACCTGTTCCGACATGGACTCCTTCAGCTTCATCACCATGGGCTTCCTTGTTACTTACTCGAGCATCAGACAGGTTGGGCATTTCAGCGCCTTTCTGCGGGTCCCCTGTTTGAGGTGTTTCATCAACTTGGTTGGTCGCACTCTTCCCGTCGGCGCCCAAGTCCTCGATGATCACTCCCCCGCGTGAAAGCATCTGCTCAGCAGTCTCTTGGATGGAGCATCTTGCTCTGGCTCGCCAGTCGGCACCTCGGTGCTGGGGGCTCTACAGTTTGTAAATCAACAAGTGAGACTCATCTTTATGATTACTGCTCGATATAAACACTGTGAGATTCACTTACATAGTGAAAATGGTGATGTTCATACGGTCTTCATACGACCTCTTCCTGGGGGCAAGGGCAACAGAGCTCGGGCCACCTCGCTCACCAGACGTCTCCTGAGGGATTTCTTCTTGTTGCGTTTCTCTTGGCCTCGCCTGAGTCTTTCCACTTGGCGGAGTTGGAGAAGCAGAAGGGCTCAAGGTAATGGTAGCCCTGCGTGATTCATACACGATCACTCCACTACTCGGGTTAGAGCTAGGTCCTCCTCGAGCGGTCGGCCGTCGCACTTCTCTCTTGGTCTTCTTCGGTGGAGGTGGTACTGGCTAAGACTCTGCAACTCGGCCTTCTCCAGCGTCTTGCTGAGGAGTCTCTGGGCTCTCTTCTTCGTCGTCGCTCGGACAGGCTGCGTCAATGGCAGCATCCATCGAGTTGTTGTCTTCTTCACTGGAGTCGATATCCAGAACATCTCTTGCCCTTTTCTTCTTGGGGGAAGACACTTTATACACTGGTTCGCTCGGACCATCCGAGCGAAATTCAATCTCCAAAGCCTATATTGGATTCATATCCAAGGATACATTACAATATTGGCAAGACGAGTTGCAGTAGTATCGACTTAAGACAAGAGTACTTACAGGTGGCGGCAGATTTTTGGCGTGATACCCAGTGATCACTGGTGGCTCCACTTCAGCTCCAGCAGCGAAGAAGTCCTTCATTCTGTTTTCAATAATGGTGGCTGTGTCTCCCGTAATATTCTCATTGCTGGGATCGTTTCGGCCGCGCCATTTCCAAGCCGGCTGAGCTCTCTCCTTTAGAGGTTGGAATTTTCTGCCACAAAAGGTAACAGCAATACTCGGACCAGTGAGTGCACCATGTTCTTCATTCTCCTTCAAATCATCGATCATAGCAAGCAGATCTGTCACTTCGAGTTTCTCAGCAGCTGTTAGTGGTTTCTTCCAAGTCTCCCTTCGCACAGGGGCCACACTTCTGAAAGTGAGAAGACTTGGTGGATGGTTCTTCACACAAAACCAACCCGAGTGCCACCCTTTGAGTGTAGTCTTCAACGACAGGTCAAAATAGCACTTCTTGTGCCTCAACTGGAATCCACAACCTCCAATAATCGTTGGGTTGTTGTTTGAACCCATCTTCAGTACGAATAAATGGCGGAACAGGTTGAAATGCGGATGGATTCTGTTGACGGCTCTTAGACCCAAAATAAACTGTCAACTAGCTGCGCTCTTAACCCTCAAATCAAACACCAAAGGTAGACTTAGGCCTTGAAACTAATCATTTCCACAAGTCTTGGTGAATTTGTGAGTGCAGCTGCATTTCATAGGATTACTGGGAAAAGGAAGCACAAAAGGTCTACTTTGGAAACACCGATTTTCCCCGGAATAAAGATATCTCCCCAAAAGCCCAATATCAAGGAGATATGAAGAAAGATCATCTCTTGGAGATCCTCAATAATGGCAAAGATATATGGACCCACCAAATCAACCCAAATCATATCAAGAATATTCCGGAGGATCCATATCAGAATCATATCCAAGGATCATATCAGAATCATATAAAGAATATCTCAGAGGATATAGCATCTAGAATCAAATCAAGGATATGTCAGAGGATATGCCAGAGAAGAAGGAAAGCAAGAGGCGGCAAAGGCAGGTCGGCCGACCCCACAGGGCAGGTCGGCCGACCCAGTTCCTTAGCCTCTAAGGCTCATCTTTTTATGGCAGTTTTCCACCGTCATACCAAGGTCGGTTCAGCCTGCAATCAATGCCCAAAGGCGGTGGAGGACCCCCAAACCGACCTACCAAGGCTATAAATAAAGGGGTACCCCCCCCCCTCCTTTCAACACACAACACAAGACACAAGTCATTCCACTCCCATCCAGGCCAAGGGCCTCTTGTATAGTAGTAGAGTAGAGGAGAGGGCAGGGGAGAAGAGAGGGGTAGTCCTCCCTTTGTGAGGACTTAGCCCAAATCTTGTACCTTGGCGGATATTATCTTATTAGTAGTTCTTCGTTCGTTCTTCGTTCGTTCGTCATTCGTTCTTCGTTCGTCGTTCATTCTTCGTTCGTTCGTCGTTCTTATTCATAAGTTAGTATTCGTGGTGATATTGATCTAGCAAGCATTATTTACTAGTCGTTATTCTTGTTATACTTGTTTACGGGATCATCGCTCCGCAAGGAGTGCTCTAGCCTTCTGAATCAGTACCAGGACCGGGGTTAGAGTAGTAATCGACGGCATAGACGTGGTGTCTAGGCTAGAGGTTACCTTTGTTTGCAGCGTGCCCCACGGTTTGTAGAGGTAGGCGGCAGGTGGTGATAGCCCTGTCCGTCCCTTGTAATCCTCCACGTTCGGGTTCGTCGTAGAGCTACAGGCTGGCGTGACTTGGCAGACCAGGTCTATACCAGTGCCCGAAGTAGACAAGTAGAGCTTGAGTACGACTATCCTAAGGGATAACTAGATCTTTATTCATCCTCTCAAACCTATACTACTATCGTTCTTGTGTGTCCTTGGGTAAAACTAACCTTGCTGCAGGATAACTCCGTTCCTTGGGGAAAACAAATACGATACCTTGGAATACTCCCGGGTGAAGTGCTACAACGGTATTCCGTGCGCTTGCGGATTTATTCGTGGTGTAAAAAATACCAACAAGCATTTCTGGCGCCGTTGCCGGGGAACGGTTGCTATCTCTGCTGCGAACCAGGTTTGCCCTCGTACTGTATCCTTTATTTTTTCCTTTACCATCATTAAAAAAAAAATTCCACCATCTATCCTTTCCATCCTTTTCACACCTTCACCTATCCACTTAAAGAAAAATACCAAAAACATTTACCATGGAGCCACAACCTATGATTCAATCATTCTCTGCTCCAAGGGGCGAGCTCTTAGAGCCACCTTTATCATCACAACCAGTTTTATCATCAAGCTATGAGCTTTGCCCCAGTTTTATTGCTTTGATCAAAGGTTTATCTTTCTCTGGTCTTAAAGATGAAAATCCTTTTCAACACTTGCGAGAGTTTGAGCAATTGTGTGCATGCCGATTGATCAATGGCATGACACATGAAACCCTAAAGTGGACATTGTTTTCCTTCTCCCTCAATGGGAAGGCGAAGCAATGGTACACTTACACCACTAAGAGAGTGAACGGCGATTGGAAAGAACTGCGAGACAAATTTTGTCTAGCATTTTTTCCCGTATCTCGTATCACTGCTCTACGAGCGGAAATAATTAACTTTCGCCAAGAAGAGGAAGAAACCCTTAGTGCGGCTTGGGTTCGGTTTTGTTCATTGACCGATTCCGGCCCAGAACTTTTGCTCCCCGAACCAGTTTTATTGCAACATTTTTATTCGGGGTTGAGCAAAAACACCGCACTTTATCTTGACACTGCTGCTGGCGGATCTTTCTTTCATAAAACCTTAGCCGAAGGAAAAGAACTTTTAGAACGGATCGTAGAAAACACTCCCTTTTCCTTCGAACCGCCAGAAGAACCCAAGTCAAGCTGTGAGGAGACTCCAACTGTCGAATGCAAGCCTTTGACTTCTAAATCATATCATTCGACCGTTGAGCCCTCACCCAAGCCACGAACAATGAAAGAGGACGAAGAACCTCTGGAGTTCCCATCCAAGTTTGGGGATGATATCTTTGGAGGCTATGGAAACACCTTGAACTCTTCTTATCAAAAACCACCAGCCTCTCCATCACCCCCCAAACCACAAATGATGGAGGAGGAAGAAGAAGATGAACCCTTTGAATATCCAATGTTCGAGGAAATCATTTTTGAAGATTATGGGAACACTTCGAATTACACTTGGGTCAAGAAACCACCTCATTCTCCTCCCGATCCTCCAAAAGAACCATTTCACAAGGAGGATCCGAAAGAAAACCATTGGAAAACTTCTTTTGCCACCACCACCACTCAAAATCCTTTGGTGAAACCTCATCTCGATCATACACCACTAGAGCAAGTGAAGTTCATATCTCCATTCATATCACCCGATCTTGCTCTTCATGAGGATGAGAAGTTTTCCAACCAAGAAGAGGACAAGAAGGAAGAAACACTTCAAATCCAACGATCCTCTTCTTCTGCCTCACTTGAGTCCTTTCCCTCTGGCCCTCCTTGCATAATTCTTGATGATGATCAAGAACTTCTAGAAGAAAATCCTTCGGCCATGGAATTTCTTGAGGCATCGACTCTAGAATTCAAAGATGAATCTGTGAATGAGCATGAGAGCTTATTCCTTGAACAACCTTTTGATACATGCTTATATCATGAATCTCTAGAGTCAAGCATCGTTAGTGCCATAACCACTTTTGCTACCTACAACCACCATAACGCTATCTTTTGTTACTTGTTCTTCAGGACGGTTGTAGATGCTTTCATTTATCATAAATATTGCAAATCTCGTGGTTGCATTTTTGGCACTAACCATGCAGATCATTCTCCGAGACTATTTTATCAAGAACATGACGGAGAAAAGTCTTGCTCATCGGACTTAAAATGATGATGCCCTTGCCGACAGGATAATCGGTAGTTATCTCATATTTGCTTCTTCCATGCATATTTGATTTTCTCCGATTTGCATCCATGCATGTTTGAATTTTCACCTGCATTGTTTTGCATATTTGCTTTTTCCAAAAATAAATAAATAAATATACATATTTGATTTTCACTTGCATTCTTGCATGTTTGAATTTTTCCAAATCATGTTTGGGAGTTCTCAAACCGCTTTGTACTTTTCATGAAAAAAAATGTGTTTCATTTATTTTGAGAAAATAAATTTGGGAAAACGAATTTGAGACAACTCTTTTTGGAAAATGCCTTGAGCAAAGAAAAAAAATATTTTGGAAGAATTTTTGGCACAGCTCCCTTTGCCTTTTCATCACATAGCCATTGTGGGGTTGTTGACCAAGTTGAGCTTCATTTCTTTATATTGAGATGCAAGGGTGTTTGGACTTTTCAATTTCATTTCTTCTTCGCTCCAGCACCCTTACAAAAAAATTCTTGCTCTGGCATTTCCCCAAGTTTTCATTGTATTTTGTCTCAAGTTCAAGAAAAAGATTTCCTTTCTCCTTTTCAGTTTTTTCCATTTGCATTATGGGAGTTTCCCAAAATAAGTTTTCTCAGGTTGGAAGTTTTCCAACTCTTCTTTTTATTTTCTATTTTAAAAAAAACATTTTATTGCTCTTGAGAATAAATTTGGAAAATGAATTTAAGACAACTTTTTGTTGGAAAATGTTTTGAGCAAAATTTTGGAGGAAATTTGGCACAACTCCTATTGACTTTTTCATAGCCATTGGGGAGTTGTTGGCCAAATTGGATTTCATTCTTTGAAGCAAGGGTGCTTGGACTCTTCACTTTCATTTTCATTTTCACTCAAGCACCCTCACAACAAAATTCTTGCTCACACATTTCTCCAAAGTTTTTATTGGAATGTGTCTCAAATTCAAGAAAAATATTTCCATCTTCTTTTATTTCTTCCATTTGCATTTTTTGGAGGTTCCGAAAATAATTTTCCCGCTGGACTTCCTCCAAATCTTTTTATTCTTCTTTGAAAATCACTCTCAAAAAGAAATAAATTTGAGACAAACCCTTTTTGCGTTTTGCCTCAAAAAGATTTCCCTTTTCTTCTTTTAGTTTGTTTTCATGATTTGAGTTGCGAAAAAAAAAATCTTCGCAAGAGCAACGCGCGGGAGATCCACATTATTTACACTAACATAACCCGTTCTCGAGTTTGCTCTTGTGTTCTCGCTCTTGTGTGCAGCTGTGAAATGGGCCAACAAGTGGCTCATCAATACGTTGAAAAAGGCGACAAGCTCAAACCCAAGTCACTCTCGATGTGACACATATTCGTACCTCTCCATTGAACTCATGCCTAACTCAAAAGGGTTGGCATGAAGAGCTTCAAGAGGATCCCATGGAGGTGGACCATGATGAAATCAACACGTCGAGACTCCTCGTCAACACCAATCCATCTTAGTGTGCGATGAGGAGAAGCAAGCCTACAACACTCATGGAACTGTGTCCATGCTCACACATGAGCACAAAACTCGGAATTGCTGCACAAAACAGGTATGAATGTTAACTTTGCCAATGATGAGAAGCCACAGGGTGAGATGGATTTGCTTGTGTGGTGAGAAATGTTCCTTCCTACTTGCCATGCAGTTTTTATGCACCCTGCTAGTAGTAGACAATGGTTTTACTCTTCGGTTCTTCCTGAACGAGTATCACGTGCTTTCATGAAACAATCTTAGTCTGCTATTAGGCTTCCATAAGCATTGCTTGCTTGACCTTGTTTTCAACTCATGATCTTCGCAAGCATGCTCTTTTGCAAAGTATCACATTCCACCTTGTGTTTGAGGCATGAATGGCTTGCTATGACTTGTGTTACTTAATGCCTATCTATGAGGAATGAGCTTAGAATCCTGCTGCCATGGTTTATAACTTAAGAATCTCTCCTATGCAATGCATTTGCAATGGTTAGAACTTTTCAAGCATCCATGACCTGTTGAATGCACCTCGTTGATTGCTCATGTTGCTTATAGAGTCTGGGCTTTACAAATCCTTAAGTTTCTTATGTCAATGAGCCCTGATCTTTTATCAATGAGGATTATCATGTCTATGGTCTCACTCATAACATGGTCCACATGTTTCGCTTATGCTTATCTTCCTCAGCTATACAAATGAGATCCGGTTACCTAACTCGGGACTTTATTTGTATATGCTGTGAGTGCTAACCATCCCTCTCCAAGCTGGATGAGGACTGCTTGCAGGAGTAGTGTTTTTGGCAGGGATTACTTGAAAAACGCTAAGGAATGCAGCCATGAAGGTGCCACAACCGCAGCCCCAGCCTATGAATATCTAAGCGGGGTGGGAAACAACTAAGTATCACTTGGTTGGGACCAACCCACGCAAGGATATGAGGCTTGAGGTTCGTCGTGGCACATGATGGCGGCAAACCATTGAGGACCAATGTGCCAACATCAACGCCGCGCTGCAGCAAAGCCCGGTCAATCTCAAGACCCACAACCAACGCATGGGGTTCAACCCCAGTCAAGGGCTATGAGCAAAGAACAAGTGTGGGGGAGGTTCCCTCCCCCACTAAGGTGACTTATATCGCAACTTGTATCCTTCAGCTTTCACCTTACATGATAAAATAAAAAGTTGAAAAAGAATCTAAAGTCAAAAAAAATAAAATAAAAAAAATATATGAATAAACTAGGCGCTTTTATCTTCCTTTTTCAAAACACATATAATGCGCCTTGAGCTAGTTCTAAATTGAATAAATTTAGGCTCCCCGGTCTTTAACCCCGGTAGAGTCCTTTTTATTGTCCACAAATATTTTGTTTGTTTTGAATAAAAGAAGCCAGGTACAAGAACAAATGTGGGGGAGATCTCTCAGTCCTTCATCACGCACACGTTCGAGATCTCCCACCAACACGATGCACAACATCGCACTGATCAACATGCTAAGGAGTGGAGCCATCGGGTACAATAAAACAAAAGTACGGTTGAACCCTCTGGTTCGATCAAACACCCAAAGGTCCCACTTGATCTCCACTTCATCCATGGCGATGGTTTGCGCATCTTATCCCCTAGTCCCTATTTCATGAGTCAAAACAATCTTTCATGAAAATCTTGCAAATTTAACTCAAATATAAAATGAACCAACATACTTTCACCTGGTTGGCCTGCATACTCTTTATTCCTCGCATCATACACCTGTTGCTTGTGAACACCAATCTCATAGGACCCCATGTTTATCTAAGTTGTTGGCGAATGAGATATGGTTGGATAAGAGGAATGTTGCTTTTTCTGCATAAAGTGCTTGGGAATTTATCTTGAAAAATTCAAAATCCATAGCTTTGCACTCCTCAATGATCTTATATTCCCACCAGAGCCAAAAATGATCACATTGAAAGCCTCTACAAATGCTGCTTGTTATTGCTTTGAGCTTTGTCAAATTGTTGTGACCCTTGTGAGATGCTTGTCATACTTTCATGATCAAGATCACGTACACGTACACCACCACCACAAACCATGCGAAACTTCTACACTGGAAGTTAGCCACACCATTTCATCCATCCACCAAAATAAATACTCTTTCATTTGTTGTTGATGTCTCTCTCCAAATATTCTTGCAAAAGAGACATGGCTATCCCAAAAAAAAAGAGAGAGAGAGAAGTTAAAGAAAAAAAGAAGAAAGAATGCTCATATGCAAGGGCATGAATAAAGAAAGAACCGCTCAAATATGAGCGTGATCGAAAAAAAAAAAGAAGAGAAAATAAGTGATAGCCATGTTCTCAAATAAAAAGCAATCAAGAGAGAGACATCATCACATCAAGGAGTATCCACCATAATTCACTTTTATCATACACTTATCCACACACATGCACACTCTTGATCAGATTGTATGACTTGTGTTCTCCTTGGATCCGGTTTTTGACTTAGCAACATAAGTAATGCAAGTATGCTCCTTTTCATTCCCTACCAAGCTCCACATAAAGCCTTACATAGAAGTAGGATGAAAAGAGGCAAATCAAATGCCTTGGTGAGGAATCATACACACTGAGCGATCTGAGAGTTATCATTCGAGGAGCAGGAGCTATGTTTTTAATTTTGAAAATCTTTCAAAAACCCAAGTTACTCAGCAGATGCAGCTATGATGACTCAAATCATGACCGTTCCATTCCTCAACCGCCCAAGATGACATGGTAGACACATCAAAGTTCACGGGTGCAGGTATGGCTTGGAATAACTTGTATGCTAGCATCATACCAAAGAAGGTTATGTTCCACCTTAGTCCTTCAGCTTTACTCGAGGACGAGCAAAGGCTAAGTGTGGGGGAGTTGTTGACGGCTCTTAGACCCAAAATAAACCGTCAACTAGCTGCGCTCTTAACCCTCAAATCAAACACCAAAGGTAGACTTAGGCCTTGAAACTAATCATTTCCACAAGTCTTGGTGAATTTGTGAGTGCAGCTGCATTTCATAGGATTACTGGGAAAAGGAAGCACAAAAGGTCTACTTTGGAAACACCGATTTTCCCCGGAATAAAGATATCTCCCCAAAAGCCCAATATCAAGGAGATATGAAGAAAGATCATCTCTTGGAGATCCTCAATAATGGCAAAGATATATGGACCCACCAAATCAACCCAAATCATATCAAGAATATTCCGGAGGATCCATATCAGAATCATATCCAAGGATCATATCAGAATCATATAAAGAATATCTCAGAGGATATAGCATCTAGAATCAAATCAAGGATATGTCAGAGGATATGCCAGAGAAGAAGGAAAGCAAGAGGCGGCAAAGGCAGGTCGGCCGACCCCACAGGGCAGGTCGGCCGACCCAGTTCCTTAGCCTTTAAGGCTCATCTTTTTATGGCAGTTTTCCACCGTCATACCAAGGTCGGTTCAGCCTGCAATCAATGCCCAAAGGCGGTGGAGGACCCCCAAACCGACCTACCAAGGCTATAAATAAAGGGGTACCCCCCCTCCTTTCAACACACAACACAAGACACAAGTCATTCCACTCCCATCCAGGCCAAGGGCCTCTTGTATAGTAGTAGAGTAGAGGAGAGGGCAGGGGAGAAGAGAGGGGTAGTCCTCCCTTTGTGAGGACTTAGCCCAAATCTTGTACCTTGGCGGATATTATCTTATTAGTAGTTCTTCGTTCGTTCTTCGTTCGTTCGTCATTCGTTCTTCGTTCGTCGTTCGTTCTTCGTTCGTTCGTCGTTCTTATTCATAAGTTAGTATTCGTGGTGATATTGATCTAGCAAGCATTATTTACTAGTCGTTATTCTTGTTATACTTGTTTACGGGATCATCGCTCCGCAAGGAGTGCTCTAGCCTTCTGAATCAGTACCAGGACCGGGGTTAGAGTAGTAATCGACGGCATAGACGTGGTGTCTAGGCTAGAGGTTACCTTTGTTTGCAGCGTGCCCCACGGTTTGTAGAGGTAGGCGGCAGGTGGTGACAGCCCTGTCCGTCCCTTGTAATCCTCCACGTTCGGGTTCGTCGTAGAGCTACAGGCTGGCGTGACTTGGCAGACCAGGTCTATACCAGTGCCCGAAGTAGACAAGTAGAGCTTGAGTACGACTATCCTAAGGGATAACTAGATCTTTATTCATCCTCTCAAACCTATACTACTATCGTTCTTGTGTGTCCTTGGGTAAAACTAACCTTGCTGCAGGATAACTCCGTTCCTTGGGGAAAACAAATACGATACCTTGGAATACTCCCGGGTGAAGTGCTACAACGGTATTCCGTGCGCTTGCGGATTTATTCGTGGTGTAAGAAATACCAACAGATTCCAAGAAACACCTCACAGAGAGTGATAAAGATCGCAATGTGCAAGATGGAATGGGGCATCAAGTTGTGCAATTCCATGCCATAAAAGTTTAAGATGCTCCGGAAGAATGCATGCGCCGGCAACCCTAACCCTCGGCGCACGAAGTAGTCGAAGATGACAATCTCGTCGGGGTTGGGAGTGGGAAATTGCTCACCGGCTGCCGGACGCCACCCAATCACCTCGCGCTCAGGCAGCAGTCCCTCGTCGGTCAGCGCTTGGCACTTCTCCTCCATCATGATAGACTCCGGCCAGCGGTTATCTTCGTCGGCGGGCGGCGGTGAACTTGTCTTCGGTTTGCGCGATGCGGCCCTCTTCTTCCCGGCCATGATCTCGTCTTCTTTGATGGCAGCGCAAGTGGTGGATTCGAGATCCCTGGATTGATTCACCGGTTTGGATCTTGGTGGATTGAAAGGGGATTGGAACCTGAACTGTTGCAAGTGTGTTGAGGAAGACGATGAAGACGAAGCGGTGTAACGACTTAAAGGGGCAGGAACATTTTTGCGAACGGTTTAGATCTGTTGACCTAACTTGGACAGTCCAGATTTTCTAACTGTTGCGACCTATATTGGTATTTCGGTTCTCTCCAGCAACTACCAAATTCAGTCGGCTGATTGATATTTGAGGCCGTCATCACTCGGCTATTCTTCTGGCTACTTCAGGACGTTAAACGACACACATGAGTGATTTTTATTACCCAACATAATGGTACATGACAAGTTGATACAAGATTGCATAAAGACAGTACAAACAGGTGATACAAAGTACTTGATGGTTCTCTTCAAGGTTTTCACACTTCAATCCTTACGAGTGCGGCTTCGGGTACGACTTGCAACTGGACGATTAATGGGCTGCTATGGAGGTAGACCATTTGGCAGATAACGACGGCGAGGATTACCAGAGGTTTCATCTCCAGATGAGACATGAATATACTCGCGTAGAGATGGATCGTATGGCCCTGGAGGTGGCAGAACAACATTCAGAGGAGGTATTATTGGTGGAGCTTCAACGATAGCTAAGTTCTCAAGGTTTGGCATGGCTACGCTTGGTGGTTGTGGTTCAGCTGGGGGCTGATTGTTGGAGCTAGAGGCACCTTTCTTTTTTGAGCTGTTGTTGTTCTTCATCTTGTGCGCTTCAATGGATACTTGGGGGCTGCGTTAGCAGCTTATTTATAGCAGAACTGGGACTGTTTTTGATAAGGGTGCTGTGATGGAAAGGCAGAAGAGGACGATTCAAGCAGTGTTCTGATCATTATCGGTTTTTATTGTAGACCTGTGATTCGGCTTGGACAGCACACATGTGACCGGAACAGTAGATATTGGCAGCATTCTGATGGCATTTGGTACACTTAGCACTTTTTGATTTTGGGGAGTCTTCTTTTCAGCTTCTTTGGAGTCTATGAACAATTCAATGGCTTCTTCATAGACTCGGGGGCTACATCCATAGGATGCACTTGACGTGCACCCTATGTTTCTTCACTCGGTCAGTCGGCAGTTGGATTTTCAGAGTTATATTCTTCAATTACTCTTAGAGTCTATGAACAATTCTGTGACTTCTTCATAGACTCGGGGGCTAGCCCACGTGGGCTCACGCAAGTGAGCCCACGTCGCGCTCCATCCAGTCAGGCGCGCAAGCATAACTTCGCGGGATCTTCATCTCACTTGGTTGGAGAGTGGTCCGGTTTTTTGGATTCTATTTCAGTGGACGTCTTCATTCGGTTATATAAATTAGCTTCTCTGGAGTCTATGAACAGTTGTTCCACTTCTTCATAGACTCGGGGGCTACATCCATAGGATGCACTTGACGTGCACCCTATGCTTCTTCACTCGGCCGATCAGTGGCTAAGTTATTTGGGCTATATTGAACAAGATCTTCACTCGGACATTGAAGGCTTACGGGAGGTTATTCCCAGAATTGAACTCGCTCTTTGAGTCGGTTTTCTGAACTGCAGTAAAGAGCGAGGCGGTCGCCAAAACTTACGAGCTGTCATCATCCTGGGCACAAGTTGCTGGATGGGCTTAGATTCCGGCTGAGTGAAAGCTCGGTTCGAGACTCGCAACTCACTTCTGGTTTTTAACAGCTCTAGTGCACCAGTTGTGGGCAGTTTCTATAACTCTCATGGAGTTCCCCTTCACGGATATGGCTGTTTTGTCTATATGCCAGGCTCTTTTAGACCTTCTGCCTAATCCTTCGGATTACACAGAAGCTCAGGGGCTGCATCTTACAGGTGTGTTTTAAAAAATCCTGCTAGTGGCATACTTTTTAAAGTCTTGGTCAACTCCGAGTTGAATGCTGACTGACAGGTAGGACACGCTTTATGAGCCCAGCCTTTGTTCCCGACGTCAGTCGGCATTGGGTGTTCTTTCATTTTCATGCCTAATTCAAGGCCTTGCTAATCTTGGTATTCCCAGGTTTCAGTTTCTTCATACAAGTTATTTCGGTAACCATTACTCTTTGGAGTTCTTTTTTATTGACCAGATAGCTGAGAATTATTTTACATGGAGTCAGAACCAGTCGGAAGTTTTCAAGATCAATCAAAAAGAACTCGGGGGCTACTGTCGATGATATGAGACCCGGGTATACATCAATCAACTTGTACTACAAGGCTGTTTACTATGTAATCGACTAGGTTTAGATCCATATAACCCTGCACCCCCGACTATATAAGGCGAGCAGGAGTCCTACAGAAAACTCTCTCGCAATACATCACAGCAGCACAGGACATAGGGTATTACGCCTTTGGTGGCCTGAACCTGTATAAACCCTCGTCTCCTGTGTTACCATCGTGTTTTTGATTCTCGTACACCCATAAAATAACTATCGAGGCCCTAAAACCTCGACAGTAGTCGTCCGAGTCTTCCAGGCCGGGTAACATGTAAGGAGATTATTTGTCGGGCAATAAAGTATGGTATTCTGCTCTATTTATTTATGGTTCTCAGGTATGCTTTAAATATTTATTTATTTATTGCATAGACTAGCTTATTTGGATTCCTCGCTAGTTGTGATGATAGGTGTAAACGTGGTGTTTAGACCTAGAGTTATCCCTGATTTGCTCTTAACCCCACGGAGGATGGTAGCCGCGAGTATGTGTGACAGGCGTACCGGTCTCTGTAATCCACCACGTCCGGGTTCATGTCTGTAGGGCTCTCAATAGCAGGCGGATTTCCAAGGTAGTTGAACCTAGTTCTCGGGTTGCTGCTTTGGCACGTTTGTGCCCCGAAATAGATAATAGAGAAAGGACCTTACCAAGTTGCCCAGCTACATAACTCCTTGACATTAGATTACCTAGCCAGAAGACTTTTTTATTTATTGTTGCGCTCTTGCTCCCCAGTGTCACCTTGATCGGATATTTTATCTAGGACAGAGTTGCTAATACACTGTTCGTTCCCTGTGGATTCGATACCCTAGGAATACTCCTTGTGGTGAAAGCTACATCGGTATCCGTACGCTTGCGGATTAAGTTCTGTTAGGCTTTAGGACTGCCAACGAGCTTTCTGGCGCTGTTGCCGGGGAACGGTAAGCTGTGCTAAAAACTCGAACCTAGAGTTGTTCGTTTAAGGTTTTTATTTTCTTTTTGTATTTTTTGTTTTGTTTTTCTTTTCTTCTGTTATCATCATACCATGGACGCATCGTCGATCTTCGACGCCTCTGTTCCGAAAGGAGCACTATTGGAGCCTCCACCAGCGTCCAAACCAATCACGGCTTCAAGTTATGAGTTTCGACCAGAGCTGATTGCATTGGTAAAAGGATCTCTGTTTCATGGGGAAGATTATGAAAATCCGTACACACACATACGCTACTTCGAAAGACTCTGCTCCACAGTGGTGACATCAGGTGTCCCGCAGGACAGTTTTAAATGGATATTATTTCCATTCTCTATGGAAACTGGATCACCCTCAGAAAGCTCTTTTGCCTCAAATATTTCCCTCTCTACAAAGTCATTGCTCTTCGCAAGAAGATCATTGCCTTTGAGCAGGGCAGTAATGAGTCATTAGGAGCTGCCTGGGACCGCTTGTTGGTATTTCTTAACGACCACAGATAAATCCGCAAGCGCACGGAGAATACCGATGTAGCACTTCACCTAGGAGTATTCCAAGGTATCGAAAATCCACAGGGAACGTGTGTGTTTATCTTCTAACAGGTTCGTCCAAGGACAACAAGAAGTATATGATAGGCTTGGGTAGAGAGGATTCCTATGGATAAAGCTCCTAGATCGAGTAAGATAAGTTTCGCTTTTACTTCCTTACTTCGGGCACCGGCTTACCCCTGGTCTGCCAGGCGACTCCGGTCTACAGCTCTACAACGTACCCGAACGTGGAGGGTGTTGGCGGTCGTTAAACCATGGTTTGACCGCCACCCTACCGGTAAATAAATGCATAACACCAAGATTTTGTGCATAGTAGATAGGAATAATGCTACTCCACAAGTTTTGGTGGATATTTGGATACAGGAGTGAATAATGGAGGAAAGTAGGCCCAGCCAGGGAATTTCCCCGGCCGGCCGGCCCCACCCTAGGCCGGCCGGCCCCACCTGGTGGCCGCAGGCCCCGGACTTCCTCCAGTGGGCTGGAAACTAATCCACAACGCACAATTCAATGCCAGCCCAGCAGAATTGCACCGCCATTCTAGAAGGTGGGCCATTTGGGCCTTAACTTGGCCCTCACTTCAATTCTGCCGACCCCAGCGAGGAGCCGACCTTTAGATCGCCTTCAGGGAGTGATCTGGAGCGTCCAGGCGCAAGGCGGTGGAGTTGCATTATTCCTAACTACTATGCACAAAATCTTGGTGTTATGTATTTATTTACCGGTAGGGTGGCGGTCAAATCATGGTTTAACGACCGCCAACAACCTCCCCAAGCTTAAACTTTGCTCGTCCTGAGCAAACTCAACTCAGGGTACCGGCGGATCAGGAGCTACAAAGAAGCGCCCCAGGGGTAATAAAGATGCAACAACATACTCCCTAAACAGTGGTAAGTTTACGAGAGCACAAAATATTCATGAGTGTTGAAAAAATCGTGGGGCTTATATGTCACACCTTGTCATGCAGCATTGAAGACAAGAACAACACTTTTGGACAAGTAAGCAATTCTAGCAGGTATGCATCCAGAGTTTTTATGTGCTGCAAGGTAAGGCGTAAAAATTCTCCTTCGTTTTGGGTGGCACTTCTCTTACCACTCCGATGTGAGTCTTATTCCTACAAGCTTCACTCATCCTACCTTCTACCAAATGAGGCATTGTATGTGGAGCTTGGTAAGGAATGCACAAATGTCATGCATATATTGTAAAGCTAAAGAATGAGTCTCAATCAACATAGCAACTCCATGTATTTTGGTCATAGGAAATAATGTGATGGAGGGGGAGAAAATGAACTCACACTTGTGGAAGGGGGTTTTGAAAAACATTGGTCCTTTATTTTACTCAAGATGTTTATGATAAGAACCATATAGCCTTTGACTTTTGTCATGCAACCATGGAGTTTTTTTTTTTAAAGACAAAACTACTCCATGGTGCAAAGGGGCTATAACTTTTTGCATGGTTCAAGGAGACATTTTGAAATATTCTTGAGCTTTTTTTTTGGATGGACCAAAAGTTTTGCAAACTCTGAAAAATGTTTGGTTGATTTATCCAAACATTCCCCTTTTTATTTGGTGGAAAGAAATTTTCGAAAACACACGCGAAGGAATTATGACCAAAATTAGGAGTGCTTAGTTTCAAGAGTACATCAAACCTTAACAAAACTCAATACATAAACAAATGGCTATGAGTGGGGCTGTTTCGAATATTATGATATGGCTCTGGTAGGTAAATAAATCCTCACACTAAGAGAAGTGTGCCAAAACAGAAGGGTTTTAGGTACTTGCAGCAATTCAAGGAAAACATCTCTGGATGAACCATACTAAGAAATTGCAACAAGTCCTAATCATGCCATATCACAATCCACAATGCTCAGACTTGGTGTAACAAATGCAACCCACGGAAATAAGCAAGACTCATGATGTGATCATGCTCAAATAAAAATAACACATATGTCGGGAGTAGAGGTTGCATCTATGCGACACATGGGAAGCTAATTTGTAACTCGATCATCATTTCCCTTAAGTGTAGCATAACACCAAGATTCTAGCATTTATTCGAAACAGGGAGTTTATTTATTTATTAAGAAAGTTAGGAATACTTACCTGGGGGTCCTCCCCAAGCTTGAGTCTTTGCAAGACTCGAGCTTGTATTGAACTCCTTCTTACCTGGGGGCCCTCCCCAAGCTTGAGTCTTTGTAAGACTTAAGCTTGATTCAGGCTCTTCCTCCTCCTTCTTGACCTGCAAAAAAGAGTGAGGATGATACAAGTGGCTAGCCCCTAATGAGCATCGCCGGGAATCCTATTATTTTTATTGTTTTTAATTTTTCATATTTTTATTTTGTTTTTATAGTTTATGAAAGGAAAAACAAGTGCTAGGCCTAGCTAGGATAACGATTGGGATGGCCTCCCCAATCGGAGGGCTCTCATTTTTACGTCTTTGAGCTAGACGTTCTCCATGTCTTCAACTTGTTTGGACCTCGCTCGCTGGAGAATCTGGCGAGGTAGAGGTTCCTTCTTTCTTCCGCCACACTTTGATTGTCTTCTTTGTGTTGGTGGCGGCGACCTTTTCTTCAATAGGCGCCTTTGTTGTGCTCTCATCGGTCGATACCGTAGCTGCCTTCTTCTTTCTTGAGCACCTTGCTCTCCTCTTCTTAGGCGATTGTGACTCGCCTACTCCTTCTTGTGGTGGAGGAGCAAGAGGGGCTTGAGGTGTGTTTGACGGCTGAGGCATTCTCCTTTGAGTCCTCCAATAATTAGCTGGCCTTCTTGCATTCTCTCTTGCTAGATAGTTTCTCATATATGCAATGAGCTTCTCTGGCTGTGGCATGGGTGGAGTAATCTTGATCTTCTCCACTTCCCTTGGGTCCTTTCCATATATGACCCTCACTTGCTTGCATTATTCAACCTTAGGCTTGAAGTTGAACGTCTCTTCCTTGCCGTTGAAGTCCAAGTGGATCTCTCCTGCCCCAACGTCGATGTTGGCATTGGTGGTGCTCAAGAATGGCCTCCCAAGGATGAGAGGAGTCTTGACATCCACTTCCATGTCAAGTACAACGAAATCGACGGGGACGAAGAAATTTCTGATCTGCACAGGCACGTCTTCGGCAATACCCGCAGGATGGCGAACCGATTGGTCCGCAAGTTGCAAGCACATGGCCGTTGGTGATAACGGGCGGTTTAGCCTGTCGTACACTGTCTCGGGCATGACGCTCACACTTGCTCCTAAATCCCAGAGCGCCTGTGAGAAGTGCTGGCTGCCGATCGAACATGAGATGGTTGGACACCCCGGATCCTTCTTCTTTTCCGGAAGAATGTTCAAAATGGCCGCGCTGCACTCTTCTGTAAGCTTCACCACCTCCATTGCTGGAATGGGGCGCTTGTTGTTGAGGATGTCCCGGAAATACCTAGTGTAAGTAGGTACCTGCATGGCATCAAGCAGCGGAATATGCACATATATATGCCGGATGGCCTCAACAAATTTATCGAAGCGCTCATCCACGGTGAGCTTCTTCCTGCGATCGGGATAGGGCAAGCCTGTAGTGTCAAAATACTCATGAGGGGCTGCCTTAGGTGGAGCTTGCTCAACGGGAGGATCTGTCGTTGGTTCCTCCTCGGAGCTCTCCTTCTCGGCATCTTCCTTTTCAGGGACCTTCTTTTCTGGAATCTTTTTGCTGGCCTTCTCCTTGGGGGCTGCGTTTGCTGGCCTTCTCCTTGGGGTATGGTGGGTGCACAGTATCTCTTCCGCCCCTGGTGGTGATAGCACTAACATTCTCCTTCGTACGAGGAGCCTGCACAGCTGAAGCTATTTGCGCGATTTGCGTTTCTAGCATTTTATTATGGCTTAGCTGATTTTGCAGAGCAGTGCTGAATGACTCTAGCTTGGCATCTATGCTCTCTAAAGCCTTATCCGTAGTAAGAAACTTCTTACTAATGCTATCATTAATCTTGACCTGGCCGAGAACTAGATCCTTAATAGAGGGCTCATAGCGGGAAAGATTACCATTGTTACCTCCCTGATTCTTGTTGAAGGAGAGGTCGGGCCTGCAATTCCAGCCGTAGTTGTTCTGGGAGCGGTACCCATTGCCATTGTTGAGAAAATTGCATTCCTCTCTCGCATTCGGGCAATTGATGCCCATATGCCCAACGTTGCCGCATTCCTCACATGTCATGCGGGAATCCGCAACTTGCAGGTCCTGTGGAGACTCCACCTTGCAGAGTAGCTGATCGAGCTTGATGGCGAGCATGTCCATCGTCTCCACTTGGTGCACTCCACGGGTCTTGGTGCTCGCCGCTTGGCGTTCACCATGAGTCTGGTTGGCCGCCACCTTCTCAATCAACTTCTTAGCGTTCTTCACGCTAAGGGAGAAGAAGGAGCCGCCTGCTGCGGCGTCGAGGTGCTCTCGAGCGGACGGCCTCAAACCGTGGTAGAAACTCTGTATAAGGAGCCATTCTTCCATGCCATGGTGTGGGCATGAGAGAACGTACTCCTGCATCCTATCCCAGGCTTCCGCGGTCGACTCATCTGCGAGCTATTGGAAGCCCGATATCTTGTTCCATAGGGCAGTCGTCTTGCCCGGCGGGAAGAACTTGGCGAGGAAGGCATTAGAGCATGCCGTCCATGTGTCGAGGGACTCTTGGTTCGCGTAGAACCACTGGAGAGCCTTCCCCAACAGAGAGAATGGGAAAAGCTGCAGTCAGATGGCGTCCTGAGGTGCATCCTTCATGGCGAAAGTGTTGCACGTCATCAAGAACTTTGGAGGTGAGCGTTCGCATCCTCCGACGGCTTCCCACAGAAAGGACTAGCCAAGATCTTGTTGATCAAGGCTGGCTTGAGCTCGTAGTCCTTGTTGGTGATGCGCGGGTTGGGACCCACGCGAATGTTCTCCGTAGTCGGCGCGGAGAAATCGTTGACCGTCTTCTCAACAATGGGGTCGGCCATGTTGTTCAATGGGGAGGCCCTGACAACCGGTGGAGGAGACGATTCAAGAGCCAGAGCGTTCTTGCGGATCTGTTTGGTGAGTTTCGCTCGAACTTTCCTCAAGAACTGCTCTGGATCTGAATAGAAGTTCTCTGGTAGGTCGAAACCAGTCATGCACAGTCCTGTTTCAAATTTCCACAACAAAGAAAGACAGGACAAGGGTAAGCCCGCAAAAGTAAGTGATAATTACTCTTCTTACAAACTTCAATGCATTTATTCAGTTCCTAGCTGCTACTTCCCCGGCAACGGCGCCAGAAATGCTTGTTGGCGGTTCTTATGCGATAAAATTAAATTCATTAATTCCGCAAGCGCACGAATCACCATTGTAGCATTTCACCTTGGAGTATTCCAGGGTTATCGTATTTATATTTCCGCAGGGAAGTAGAGCAAAAGGGAGCTGAATAATAGCAATGCATTGGATAATTTGGAGAAAGAAATAATGTATCAACTATACTTGAGACGGGGGTAAGATAGGCATGATATATATGGGTGGCACACACATCCTCAAATCCAAGGTAAATAAAGAAATAAAACGTAGTATACATTTGGGAGAGCAACGAGATAGAGTTAAGGCTACCTGTATGTTTATCTATTATTTACTCTTTCTAGCAATCTAATCTACAAAGGTTATCTACTCTAGTTAAGCTCATACACATACAAGTCATGTCGTTTCGGGGCACACACGTGCTAGGCTAACCGATGATGCTAGTTCAAACCTAGGGAACCGTATGCTATAATTAAGACCCTGCTGAGTCCAACCCGGACGTGGTGGATTACAGAGACCGGTGCAGCTGTCACATACACTCGCGGCTACCATCCTCCGTGGGGCTGGGTGCCAAACGTGGATAGGCCAAGCTCTAAGCGCCATGCTTACAACCCGCCTAGAGGAACTACTCTTGATCAACGGAGCAGTCCTATCTAAGAATGAACAAGCACAGATTTCACACGACGTCATCTCCGACGAAGGCACTCTCTCGTACTTGCTATTCCAACAATCACGAATCCCACAACAAGACTTCTACGAGCACTTACTTAACTGAATAAATAAACTAAATAGAAAAGAATTACTAAAAGAAATAAATAAAGACAAAACTAAGTATATATTAAATAAAATAATATCTCAAAAGAGTAAGGATACAAAGAACTATACCGAACTCCGAGAAGACTCCGGAAGCCCGAGAGAGCTCTCACTCTACTCTACTCTACTCTAACTCCCAAAGCTACTACTAAACTAAACTAATGAACACTTGGATGAAGTGTGATGGTGCGAGTTGCTTCGGAGGCCGAGAGGTCTAATTTATAGCTTGTGAAGGCGGTGGGAGCACCCTGGCCGAAGCTGGAGAGGCGGTGGCGCCAAAGTCGGCCGGCCGGCCACCCCCCTGTGGCGGTTTGCCACCGTCTTAAGCGTGGACGCTCCATATCAGTCCCTGAAGTCGGTCTGAAGGTCGGCTCCTCGCTGGGGTCGGCAGAATTGAAGTGAGGGCCAAGTAAAGGCCCAAATAGCCCACCTTATAGAATGGCGGTGGAATTCTGCTGGGCTGGCCTCTAATTATGCGTTGTGAATTATTTTCCAGCCCACTGGAGGAAGTCTGGGGCCTACGGCCACCAAGTGGGGCCGGCCGGCCTAGGGTGGGGCCGGCCGGCCAGGGAAATTCCCTGGCTGGGCCCACTTTTCTCCATTATTCACTCCTGCATCCAAATATTCACCAAAACCTGTGGAGTAGCATTATTCCTAACTACTATGCACAAAATCTTGATGTTATGTATTTATTTACCGGTAGGGTGGCAGTCAAATCACGGTTTAACGACCGCCAACACTAGCATCATCAGTTAACCTAGCACGTGTGTGCCCCGAAACGACATGACTTGTATGTGTATGAGCTTAGCTAGAGTAGATAAACTTTGTAGACTTGACTGCTATGAAGAGTAAATAATAGGTAAACATACAGGTAGCCTTAACTCTATCTCGTTGCTCTCCCAAATGTATACTACGGTTTATTTCTTTTATTACCTTGGATTTGAGGATGCGTGTGCCACCCATATATATCATGCCTATCTTACCCCCGTCTCAAGTATAGTTTGATACATTATTCCTTCTCTAAATTATCCAATGCATTGCTACTATTCAGCTCCCTTTCGCTCTACTTCCCTGCGGAAATATAAATACGATAACCCTGGAATACTCCAAGGTGAAATGCTACAATGGTGATCCGTGCGCTTGCGGAATTAATGAATTTAATTTTATCGCATAAGAACCGCCAACAAGCATTTCTGGCGCTGTTGCCGAGGAAGTAGCAGCTAGGAAACTGAATAAATGCATTGAAGTTTGTGAGAAGAGTAATTATCACTTACTTTTGCGGGCTTACCCTTGTCCTGTCTTTCTTTGTTGTGGAAATTTGAAACAGGACTGTGCATGACTGGTTTCGACCTACCAGAAAACTTTCACTCAGATCCAAAGCAGTTCTTGAGGAAAGTTCGAGCAAAACTCACCAAATAGATCCGCAAGAACGCTCTGGCTCTTGAATCATCTCCTCCACCGGTTGTCAGGGCCTCCTCATCGAACAACATGGCCGACCCCGTTGTCGAGAAGACGATCAATGACTTCTCCGCGCCAACCACGGAGAACATCCGCGTGGGACCCAACCCGCGCATCACCAACAAGGACTACAAGCTCAAGCCAGCCTTGATCAACATGATCTTGGCTAGTCCTTTCTGTGGGAAGCCGTCGGAGGATGCAAATGCTCACCTCCAAAGGTTCCTGATGACGTGCAACACCTTCGCCATGAAAGATGCACCTTAGGACGCCATCCGACTATAGCTCTTCCCATTCTCTCTGTTGGGGAAGGCTCTCTAGTGGTTTCTACGCGAACCAAGAGTCCCTCGACAGGTGGACGGCATGCTCCAATGCCTTCCTCGCCAAGTTCTTCCCGCCGGGCAAGACGACTGCCCTGCGGAACAAGATATCGGGCTTCCAACAGCTCGCAGATGAGTCGACCGCGGAAGCCTGGGACAGGATGCAGGAGTACGTTCTCTCATGCCCACACCATGGCATGGAGGAATGGCTCCTCATACAGAGTTTCTACCACGGTTTGAGGCCGTCCGCTCGAGAGCACCTCGACGCCGCAGCAGGCGGCTCCTTCTTCTCTCTTAGCGTGAAGAACGCTAAGAAGTTGATTGAGAAGGTGGCGGCCAACCAGACTCATGGTGAACGCCAAGCGGCGAGCACCAAGACCCGTGGAGTGCACCAAGTGGAGACGATGGACATGCTCGCCATCAAGCTCGACCAGCTCCTCCGCAAGGTGAACTCTCCACAGGACCTGCAAGTTGCGGATTCCCGCATGACTTGTGAAGAGTGCGGCAACACAGGGCACATAGGCAGCAATTGCCCAAACGCAAGAGAGGAATGCAATTTCCTCAACAACGGCAATGGGTACCGCCCCCAGAACAACTACGGTTGGAATTCTAGGCCTGACCTCTCCTTCAACAAGAATCAGGGAGGTAATAATGGTAATCTTTCCCGTTATGAGCCCTCTATCAAGGATCTAGTTCTCGGCCAGGTCAAGATCAATGACAGCATTAGTAAGAAGTTTCTTACTACCGACAAGGCTTTAGAGAGCATAGATGCCAAGCTAGAGTCGTTCAGCACTGCTCTGCAAAATCAGCTAAGCCACAACAAGATGCTAGAAACGCAAATCGCGCAAATAGCTTCAGCTGTGCAGGCTCCTCGTACGAAGGAGAATGTTAGTGCTATCACCACCAGGGGCGGAAGAGGTACTGTGGACCCACCATACCCCAAGGGTGCAGAGAGGAAGACACCAGACACAGCTCCCAAGGAGAAGGCCGGTAAAAAGGTTCCAAAAAAGAAGGTCCTGAAAAGGGAGACGCCGAAAAGGAGAGCTCCGAGAAGGAGCCGACAGATCCTCCCGTTGAGCAGGCTCCACCAAAGGCAGCCCCTCATGAATATTTTGACACTACAGGCTTGCCCTATCCCGACCGCAGGAAGAAGCTCACCGTGGATGAACGCTTTGATAAGTTTGTTGAGGCTATCAGGCATATATATGTGCATATTCCTCTGCTTGATGCCATGCAGGTACCTACATATACTAGGTATTTCCGGGACATCCTCAACAACAAGCGCCCCATTCCCGCAATGGAAATGGTGAAGCTCACAGAAGAATGCAGTGCAGCTATTCTGAACATCCTTCCAGAAAAGAAGAAGGATCCGGGGTGTCCAACCATCCCATGTTCAATCGGCAGCCAGCACTTCTCTCAGGCGCTCTGCGACTTAGGAGCAATTGTGAGCGTCATGCCCAAGACGGTATACGACAGGCTAAACCGCCCGTTATCGCCAACGGCTATGTGCTTGCAACTAGCGGATCAATCAGTTCGCCATCCTGCGGGTATCACCGAAGATGTTCCCATGCAGATCAGAAACTTCTTCGTCCCCATCGACTTCGTTGTGCTTGACATGGAAGTGGATGTCAAGACCCCTCTCATCCTTGGGAGGCCTTTCTTGAGCACCACCAACGCCAACATCGACGTAGGGGCAGGAGAGATCCACTTGGACTTCAACGGCAGAGAAGAGACGTTCAACTTCAAGCCCAAGGTTGAGCAATGCAAGCAAGTACGGGTCATATATGGAAAGGACCCAAGGGAAGTGGAGAAGATTGAGATTACTCCACCCATGCCGCAGCCAGACAAGCTCATTGCATACATGAGAAATTATCTGGCAAGAGAGAATGCAAGAAGGCCAGCTAATTATTGGAGGACTCAAAGGAGAATGCCTCAGCCGCTAAACGCACCGCAAGCCCCTCTTGCTCATTCACCACAAGAAGGAGTGGGCGAGTTACAATCGCCTAAGAAGAGGAGAGCTAGGCGCTCAAGGAAGAAGAAGGCAGCTACGGTATCGACCGAGGAGAGCACAACAAAGGCGCCTAGTAAAGAAAAGGTCGCCGCCACCAACACAAAGAAGACAACCAAATTGTGGCGGAAGAAAAAGGGAACCTCCACCTCGCCAGATTCTCCAGCGAGCGAGGTCCGAACAAGTTGAAGACATGGAGAACGTCTAGCTCAAGACGTAAAAATGAGAGCCCTCCGATTGGGGAGGCCATCCCAATCGTTATCCTAGCTAGGCCTAGCACTTGTTTTTCTTTCATAAACCATAAAAACAAAATAAAAATATGAAAAATTAAAAACAACAAAAATAATAGGATTCCCGGCAATGCCCATTAGGGGCTAGCCACTTGTATCATCCTCACTCTTTTTTGCAGGTCAAGAAGGAGGAGGAAGAGCCTGAATCAAGCTTAAGTCTTGCAAAGAGTCAAGCTTGGGGAGGGCCCCCAGGTAAGAAGGAGTTCAACACTAGCTTGAGTCTTGCAAAGACTCAAGCTTGGGGAGGATCCCCAGGTAAGTATTTCTAACTTTCTTAATAAATAAATAAACTCCCTGTTTCGAATAAATGCTAGAATCTTGGTGTTATGCTACACTTAAGGGAAATGATGATCGAGTTACAAATTAGCTTCCCATGTGTCGCATAGATGCAACCACTACTCCTGACATATGTGTTATTTTTATTTGATCATGATCACATCATGAGTCTTGCTTAGTTCCGTGGGTTGCATTTATTACACCAAGTCTGAGCGTTGTGGATTGTGATATGGCATGATTAGGACTTGTTGCAATTTCTTAGTATGGTTTCATCCAGAGATGTTTTTCTTGAATTGCTGCAAGTACCTAAAACCCTTCTGTTTTGACACACTTCTCTTAGTGTGAGGATTTATTTACCTACCAGAGCCATATCATAATATTCGAAACAGCCCCACTCATAGCCATTTGTTTATGTATTGAGTTTTTTTAAGGTTTGATGTACTCTTGAAACTAAGCACTCCTAATTTTGGTCAAAATTCCTTCGCGTGTGTTTTCGAAAATTTCTCTCCACCAAATAAAAAGGGGAATGTTTGGATAAATCAACCAAACATTTTTCAGAGTTTGCAAAACTTTTGGTCCATCCAAAAGCTCATATTTTTTTTGAGCCGAACCAGTGGGGGAGGCCCCGACTGAATTTTTCTATTAAAATAACTGAGGTAAAATATTTACATTATACAAGGCCCAAGGCCCAAAAGGAGACCCTAAACAAAAGAAAAAATTACAGAGGATTACTCAGCCAATTATCCAACAAAAGTTTCACACTACGATTAGCTCTGTGAGATACCAGAGCGAGGTCAGCTTTGAGAGTGCGAGCCCAGGTCTCAAAGGACAGAATTCCATTGTCAAAAATAATGCTATTACGGAGACCCCAGATCTTCCAACAAGACACAAAGAAGACCTCTCTAAAGATCTTGGATCCAAAGTTTTGTCTGGCCTGTAACAGCATATCAGCAGGTGCAGCATTCGTATTCCATTGGATTCCTATGGAGTGCCAGCAAGCTCTACTAAAGGGACACGTGAAGAGAAGATGCATTAGAGTTTCTTCAGACCCATTTTGGCAGAAGACACAGCTGTAATCAGGCAGGAATCTATTTTTCCTTCTTAGCAAATTGCGTGTGTTGATTCTGTCTCTGAAAACCAACCACATAAAGAATTTTATCTTGGGCATGCAGCAGGATTTCCATAGCCAGTCATACCATGGCGAAACTGCCCTTGGGCCAATTAATTGCAGGTATGCTTTCCTTGTATAATATACCTCAGATCCCCAGGTATAAGCTCATATTCAAATGTTCTTTGAACCATGCAAAAGTTATAGCCCTTGCACCATGGAGTAGTCAAAAAAAAAAAAACTCCATGGTTGCATGACAAAAGTCAAAGGCTATATGGTTCTTATCATAAACATCTTGAGCAAAATAAAGGACCAATGTTTTCAAAACCCCCTTCCACAAGTGTGAGTTCATTTTCTCCCCCTCCATCGCATCAATTCTTATGACCAAAATAAATGGAGTTGCTATGTTGATTGAGACTCATTCTTTAGCTTTACAATATATGCATGACATTTGTGCATTCCTTACCAAGCTCCACATACAAAGCCTCATTTGGTAGACTAGCAAAAGTGTCCGTGCGTTGCCACGGGCTGTAAAAAAAAAAGTACAAATAAAAGTAATGAATCTTAGCTTCTAAACATAATTGTATTTGAACCATTCAAGTAAATGTTCAAAAGGGACCTATGAAAAAACTTTTGATTCCACAACAAAAAAATACTTAGAGAATTCATCCTTATAATCTGCATCATGAAGTACAATTTTGGTGATTTATCCATATTTGTATCTAAATAGTTGATGTTCCTAATGAATCAGTCTTGTTAAGGAAATTTGGTCTCCAAACACAGAACTAAAATCACTTTTACTCCAGAAGCAAGGTTTTTTTTTTTTATGCCAGCGCCACAGTAAGTCTGTGTAGATTGAACAAGTCGGAAGAAATGCGTCAGCACTTTTCTTAAGGCGCGAACCAGAAGCTTTTAGTACTTGATGGGCTAAAGAACTTTTCCCAATCTTAATAAGACAACGATTTCCTTACTTGTGTAATATACACATATGTCTGTTCAGAATACCTAACAAGCTTTTTTTTAAGACCAAGTGCAGTTCCTCTTTCATTAATCAGCTAGATTAATGCCATCCTGCACATATTGTAGCAGTAAATTGGGGGTTTGGGCAACCCAGATGCCATATCTAGCCTATTTAGCATGGTTTCCTTGCCGCAAGCATGTGCAGCATTTGATTTCCGCGAGCGCTTTACATGTATCAGATCAAAAGAGGAAAAACAAAGTCTAAGCTCTTGCATTTGACCTTGGGGTATTGTTTGTCAACAGACAAAATTTCATCCAGTTCAGTCCAAAAATTCGTTTGTCACATCTTGTTCCTTGCTAGATTTCTGCCAAATTTCATGCTTACGACACACCACTCATTAGATCCTGCACAAAAATTGGAAATGATTTTAACAGCAAAAATAAGTGCGTTGACTGGAAAATAAACATGAGCAATGCAATTGTTTCTTCTATATTAAGAACAGAGAGAGCCAGCCAGTCATTTCTATAATTACCTCAGAAAAGCCATATATTTTGACTGCATATTCGCACATAGGTTTTCAATAGCATCCTTCAACTTCAGCAGTTCAGAGCAAATCTTCCTGATGCCCTATAACCACAAAATCATGTTGTTGAGTACCATCACCATATGTGTGAACGTTTTGGCAACCACTGGAGCCAAGAGATGTAGATGCAGGCAGTACTCAACCCTCCATTCAGTCCCACTAAAGTAATTTCAAGTTAGGCTACATTTTAATTGCAATTTTGTTTTGCAACAAGGTGAAGCTATATACTTCTGTCAGGCTGCATTTTCAGTTTTGCTGCAACAAGGTGTCGTTAGATCATGCTGTGCTACAGAAATAAGAACATTGTTCAAGAATCACATATCAGATTCCTCAGGGGAAAAGCAGGGGGTAATTTCATTCTTAATTTTAACTTTTAATGCTATCATTTATTTCAATACTTAATTTATTTCGCCACGACAAGGACCCTTGCAGTTCTGGTTACCTTCATGATCGTGGCAAGCCGGTCAACAACACCTTGGATGCTGCCGGCCGTCCTTGTCTAGATGTCGTAACTCAGACACATTGTCAAACGGTGGGCAGGTATTAGAAAGAAAAAACAAACATCAATGACACTTCCAACCTGAACCCAACCATTTCTGCGGAGCTGGAATTTATATCATTCACTCATTCAGTAGTACGGCTTCATGTTTATTACATTTATATATGGTGTCAATGGCACAACTGAAATAACACATTCAGTAGTACGGCTTCATACATTTATGTATGGAGTCTATGGCATAACTGAAATTTTGTTGTTCAGATTCGAAATTTTGTTTTTCAAGGTGACCACCGCACCATTAGCAATCAAGAATGGATATGTCAGAAAGATTATAACAGTAGTCCTTTACTCATACCTGCAAATACAAAACCAACACCGTCCTATGATTTTACCGTAAGTTCAGATTCAAAATTTTGTTTGCCCCTAAAAGAAAATGTGCATGCTTGCAGCTGTTTTTCGACAGAAGCAAGAAAAAGATGCGCATGGAGCTTGTTGTAGCTGCTCACCTCTGTGCATGTGTGTTGGTCTCGGTGGGTACCGCCTCCACCTTGGCCCTCCTGCTCGCCGCCGCGGTCCCTGTCCCTGCCGCTAGGGAGGACGACGACACGGAGGAGTCCAGAGACAGGGCCCCCGGCAGCAAGTTTAAGCTAAAGAACAAAACACTTGCGCCACAATGCAGCATCAAATGAACTAACTTAAATGAGCTTCTTCCTGAAGTACCCTTGAAGGTGCCACAGTTGCAAAACTAATGTGGCAATGCAGACGCCTAGCGACAAAATACTGAACCAGGCAACCCTGGCATTCGTTTTCTCACTCACACAGCTCGCACTTCTGCTTCCCTGCACAATAGACAAATCGAACAATCATAAGACAAACTACTAAGACGCTGAATGAAAACTCTGAACTCTTAGTGTTTGCCATGTCAGAGATCATCATCAAATGTACTCAATTAATCAGGGAAAAAGATGAAGCTTGTGAAGCAAATAATCCTCCAATAGAAGTGAACATCAGATAGTAAGTTGCAACACGAGCACCGAGCCAACGTTTAACTATAGAATATATACAAAAAGCCTAAATTTAGGTGGAAAATATATTGTCAAAGAAAGCTCTGAAATGGTAAGGTGGAAAGGACAACGTGCCTTGCTTTGAGGTATATCAAGTTCTGATGGATGGCTTGTACTGCCATTTCAAGTTTCTGAAGGTCTAATTCCACACCCTGCAAAGGGAAAAAAAGAGAGCATATGATTAGTGACATAAAACATTGCATCAGATCGTAGTTCAGTGGCACTTGGACTGATATGTAATTTTGTAATTCAGACTCGCCTCAATTTTTTCCTTCTTCGCAATAGCATCCCAGTCCTTTGCTGCAATCCCAATCTTCCAATCAAGATTTACAGATACTCCCGATCCTTTCTCTGTGCTATCTATCCAGAAGCATGCAAGATAGTTTCCAGCTTCTGCCGTTGTGAATGCAAATTGACCAATTGTAGCATTTTCGTTATGATGTAAGGTGTTTCCAAATGGTGACGTAACCTATGTGAAGCATAACAGTTCATCAATAACAATAAAAGGAGGTATTTATAGTAGTTAGTAATTCACAATACAATATTGTGACTGTTGGTAGTATCTCCTTTGCTGCAGACTGGTATCAGAGAGGGGGAAATCGGAAGAAAAAAAATATTCTTTCATAAACACACGAACTGACATTCAAAACTCACCCTGAGCACTCATGCCTACCGTGGCCACACCGGTAGCAGCAGGGTAACCTAGGACGTATGGTTGCGGCTGACATGGCTAGGTGCTGGCCAGAAGCAAAGGGAGGCAGTGGCCGTTTGGTTCAGCCATGGAGGGGAGGGAGATTGAGATCCTGCACGTACCTGGGCACGGGGGATGCTGCAGTCGCCAGAGCAGAGGTGGCGATAGGGGTTGGCGACGCCGGAGTGGTCGGGGACGACATGCTTCCTAGATCGTCTCGTCCACAGCGAGAGTGCAGCGGCGGCACGAGATTGCTTCTTTGGCTTTCAGGGTGGCGGCGATTTCGCGAGGGTGCGCAGTGTGGCGGCTTGCAAGACGCCCGGCCACCTCGGCGCCGGCGTAAGAGGAGGAGGAGGATGACGACGACGCAGTGGAGGGGGAGAGGGAGTCCGATGCGCGGCGGCTGGCAAGACGCCTGGCTACCTCGACGTCGGCGATAAGAGGAGGAGGAGGATGACGACGACACAGTGGGGAGGGGAGAGGGAGGCGGACCACTTCCATTGCCGCCGCTTGGTGTGGTCGAGGCGGCGGGGTCGGGCGGCCTCGACGGAGGCTAGGGTTGGGGAGGCCGGCGGCCGTGCGTGCGCGCGCGGCGGGGACGGGCTGGCTTGCGAGCGAAACGATAGGTGAGGGCCGGCCCCACCTGTCGGCGCCGAATTTTTGATTTGTAGACGCGCGACGCACGTCGCACAGGAGTGGACTCATAAGCCAAATAATAAGGAGTAAAGAAGGTAGGATGAGTGAAGCTTGTGGAATAAGACTCACATTAGTAGGTAAGAGAAGTGCCTGTCAAAACAAAGGAGAATTTTTTGCACCTTACCTTGCAGCACATAAAAACTCTGGATGCATACCTGCTAGAATTGTTTACTTGTCCAAAAGTGCCGTTCCATTCTTCAATGCTGCATGACAAGGTGTAACATATAAGCCCCACTATTTTTGCAACACTCATGAATATTTTGTGCTCTCGTAAACTTACCACTGTTTAGGGAGTATGTTGTTGCATCTTTATTACCCATGGGGCGCTTCTTTGTAACTCCTGATCCGCCGGTACCCTGAGTTGAGTTTGCTCGAGACGAGCAAAGTTTAAGCTTGGGGAGGTTGTTGGCGGTCGTTAAACCATGGTTTGACCGCCACCCTACCGGTAAATAAATGCATAACACCAAGATTTTGTGCATAGTAGATAGGAATAATGCTACTCCACAAGTTTCGGTGGATATTTGGATGCAGGAGTGAATAATGCTACCCCACCCTAGGCCGGCCGGCCCCACCTGGTGGCCGCAGGCCCCGGACTTCCTCTAGTGGGCTGGAAACTAATCCACAACGCACAATTCAATGCCAGCCCAGCAGAATTGCACCGCCATTCTAGAAGGTGGGCCATTTGGGCCTTAACTTGGCCCTCACTTCAATTCTGCCGACCCAAGCGAGGAGCCGACCTTCAGACCGCCTTCAGGGAGTGATCTGGAGCGTCCAGGCGCAAGGCGGTGGCAAACCGCCACAGGGGACGGCCGGCCGGCCACCCACCTAGGCCGGCCGGCCTACTTTGGCGCCACCGCCTCTCCAGCTTCGGCCAGGATGCTCCCACCGCCATTACAAGCTATAAATTGGACCCCCCGGCCTCAGAAGCAACTCGCACCATCACACTTCATCCAAGTGTTCATTAGTTTAGTTTAGTAGTAGCTTTGGGAGTTAGAGTAGAGTAGAGTAGAGTGAGAGCTCTCTCGGGCTTCCGGAGTCTTCTCGGAGTTCGGTATAGTTCTTTGTATCCTTACTCTTTTGAGATATTATTTTATTTAATATATAATTAGTTTATTCTTTATTTATTTCTTTTAGTAGTTCTTTTCTATTTAGTTTATTTCTTCTGTTAAGTAAGTGCTCGTAGAAGTCTTGTTGTGGGATTCGTGATTGTTGGAGTACGCAAGTACGAGAGAGTGCCTTCGTCGAGATGACGTCGGGTGAAATCTGTGCTTGTTTATTCTTAGATAGGGCTGCTCCGTTGATCAAGAGTAGTTCCTCTAGGCGGGTTGTAAGCATGGCGCTTGGAACTTGGCCTATGCACGTTTGGCACCCAACCCCACGGAGGATGGTAGCCGCGAGTGTATGTGACAGCTGCACCGGTCTCTGTATTCCACCACGTCCAGGTTGGACTCAGCAGGGTCTTAATTATAGCATACGGTTCCCTAGGTTTGAACTAGCATCATCGGTTACCCTAGCACGTGTGTGCCCCGAAACGACGTGACTTGAATGTGTATGAGCTTAGCTAGAGTAGATAATCTTTGTAGACTTGACTGCTAGGAAGAGTAAATAATAGGTAAACATACAGGTAGCCTTAACTCTATCTCGTTGCTCTCCCAAATGTATACTACGATTTATTTCTTTTATTACCTTGGATTTGAGGATGTGTGTGCCACCCATATATATCATGCCTATCTTACCCCCGTCTCAAGTATAGTTTGATACATTATTCCTTCTCCAAATTATCCAATGCATTGCTACTATTCAGCTCCCTTTCGCTCTACTTCCCCGCGGAAATATAAATACGATAACCCTGGAATACTCCAAGGTGAAATGCTACAATGGTGATCCGTGCGCTTGCGGAATTAATGAATTTAATTTTATCGCATAAGAACCGCCAACAGAGGGCTACCGAGGGCGGATAGGGCTGTCACCACCTACCACCTACCTCTACTATCCGTGGGGCACGCGGCAAACAAAGGTAACCTCTAGTCTAGACACCACGTCTACACTATCGATTACTACCTTAATCTCGGATCCAACAAAGACTAAGGCACTCTAAACAGAGCGATGATCCCGTAAGCAAGTAAAGTAAATAACTTACTCAAAAAGAAAACTAAATTACCATAAAAGAAGCACGAAGTCTTACTTAAAAAGGCAGGACTCCGTCGAGGTACAAGCTGGAGAAGAACGCCGACAAGCCCGGCGCTTCTCCGAACTACTCTCACTCTCTCCCTATTTTCTAAGCACTACGGAGGCAGCGCTTCGCCTTTGGAATGGAACTACTCACTTATTCTTCTTATGTGTCTTGATCCGTAGGCGCTACCCCCTATTTATACCCAAATATGAGAAGGGGGGTTTATGTAGAGCGAGTGAGAGGCGGTTGGAGTGGTTTGCCCGCCAAGTTTGGCCGGCCGGCCTAGGGGGTGGCTGGCCGGCCCTCCGATGTGGCGGTTTGCCACCGTCTTCTGCGTGTACGTCCCAGATTGCTTCCCCATGGCGGTTGTACAGTCGGTTGTTGTCTGGAGGCGGCAGAACTCGAGTAAGGACCAAGTTTAGGCCCATTTGGCCCACCTTCTAGAACGTCGACGGAAAACTCCAACTTGGGTTTTAGTTTTGATGTGTTTGGCCTATTTACAGCCCACTGGAGGAATGCTGAGGCTTTTGGAAGCCAAGGGGGGCCGGCCGGCCTAGAGGGATGGCCGGCCGGCCTGTGTTTTGTCCAACACAGGTCCATTTCCTCCAGAATATTGTTCCTGCAATCAAATATCACCAAAACTTGTGGAAAGGCATTAGTTTATAAATATTCCTATTCTATGTGTTTTATATGCCCTTTTATATTGATAGATTGGCGGTAAAAATTATTCAATAAGGACCGCCAACAAACCCCCCACACTTAGCTCTTTGCTCGTCCCGAGCAAAGGTTAAGAACCAGTGTGGAACAACACCTTCCCTTGGCATGATGCGAGCATACAAGTCATTCCATGCCATACCTGCAGCTGTGAACTTTTATAGTGTCTACCATGTCATCTTGGGTGATTGAAGAGTGGAACGGTCTTGATTCAAGTCACCTTCACTTCTTCTGTTGAGTAACTCGGGTTTTTGATATAATTTCAAAAGTAAAAACATAGCTGTGCTCCTCAAATGATTTGTCTCTCGAATCACTCAAGGTGTATGAATCCTCACAAAGGCATTGAATGTTCCTCTTTTCATCCTACATCTAAATTGAATGATGTGGAGCTCAGGTAGGGATGAACAAGGAGCAAACTTGTACTACTTATGTTGCAAAGTCAAAAACCGGATCCATGAAGAAAACAAATCATATCATCATGATCAAGAATGTGCATGTGTGTGGATATGTGATGGAAACTCCTTGTTGAAATGATCTCTCTTTCGGTTGAACTTGAGAACATGGCTATCTCTTCTTTTTTTCCTTTTTTTTCTCTTTTTTTGAATCAGGCTCGGCATTTTTGCCTTTTTTTCGCATAGCCATGTCTCTTTTGCTAAAGAGACATTTGAGAGAGATCAACAACCACATAATGGAGTATTTATTTTTATGGAATGATAAAGATGATGTTGCTAATTCCGAGTGTAAGAATATAGCATATGAAGGTGGTGTGTGTACGTGATTCTTGATCATAGCAATATGAAAGGTATTCTTACTAGGGTCACAACAATTTGACAAAGCTCAAAGTAGTAGCAAGCAGCATATGTGTAGAGTTTGCATTATGTTCAACATATGGCTCTGGTAGGATATTTGAATCATTGAGGAGCATTGCTATATAGATATATATATTTTTTTTAAGATAAAATTTCCCGAGTACTTAAAACAGTTGAAGCAAAGATTCCTTTCATCTAACCATATCACACTCATCAATTACTTAGATAAACATGTTGTCCTAAAAGAAATATGTTCACAAGCAACGAGGTAAATTGGCTAGGAATAAAGAGTATGCAAGCCAACCGATGGAAAGTATTAAGGTTTATTTTACTTACGAGTTAAACTTTAGCAATTTTTTTAACTTTGTTCAGTTTTAACTCACAAATAGGGGATGTTGAGGGATGAGATGCGCAAACCGGTTGATGATGCAGAGACTGACGATCCGTGAAGTGTTGCGCTTGTGTTGGTGAGGAGTCCCATTTGTTTGTGCGATGAGAATCTCGAAGGACCTCCCCCCACACTTATTTTGTACCTGGATTTTTATTCAAAACAAAGAGACTCGACCGGGGTAATGACCGGTGAGCTGCAAATTTTATTCAATCAAACAAAAGAAAAAAATTATTTTTATTTTATTTTTATTTTTGCACGAGCATTAAAAAATCATGACAAGAGGCTATGAAAGATTAAAATCAACTAATTCTATCACATCTACCTCTTCATCTAGATTTTTATCTGGTTCTAGGGAAACTTTTAAACGTTGGCCATTTACCTTAAAAAGGTTACCTCCGTCCTCTTGGAGTGTGATTGCTCTGTGCGGTGAAGTTTCAACGACGGTGAATGGTCCATCCCATTTACTCCGAAGTTTTCCATGTCCGAAAAGCTTAACTCTGGAGTTGAAGAGTAGCACCTTATCCCCCGGTTTGAACTCTTTTTCAATGATCATTTTGTCATGCCATCTCTTAGTTCTTTCCTTGTAGATTCTGGCACTATGATAGGCTTTCTCTCTCCATTCCTCCAGCTCAGAAAGTTGCATTTTTCGGTGTTCTCCTGCCATCTTGGAATCCATGTTCCATTTTCGAATGGCCCAGTGTGCCCTATGTTCCAACTCAACAGGTAGGTGACATGTTTTTCCATAAACAAGTTGGTAGGGTGACATGCCGATGGGTGTCTTGTACGCAGTCCTATATGCCCAAAGTGCATCGGGTAGTTTTAGTTTCCATCCCTTCCCCATTTCATCCACGGTCTTCTGCAAGATATTCTTTATTTGCTTGTTTGAAGTTTCCGCTTGCCCACTAGTCTGGGGATGGTATGGAGTTGCAATGTTGTGTTCTGCTCCAAGCTCCTTTAAGAATTTTCGGAAGGTCTTATCAATAAAATGAGACCCGCCGTCACTTATAACCATTCTAGGTGTTCCAAAACGAGGAAAGATGATCTCGTGGAACATCCTGCATGCATGTTTGGCATCTGCAGCTCGGCATGGCAGTGCTTCTACCCACTTGGACACATAGTCGACGGCAACCAAGATGTACTTACAATCATAGGACTTAGGGAATGGTCCCATGAAGTCGATGCCCCAAACATCAAATAATTCTACCTGAAGATTGTATGTCAAGGGCATTGCGTCACGAGAAGTGATACCTCCAACTCTTTGGCACCTTGAGCATCTTCGAATGAATTCTTTGGTGTCTTCATACATTGTTAGCCAGAAGAATTCACTCTGCCATATCTTGGCATGTGTGCGGTATGCACCATAATGCCCTCCATATGGACCTGCATGGCATTTCTCAATAATCTTGGTACCTTCAACTGTCGGCACACATCTTCTCAGTAACCCGTCAGCACAGACTCTGTAAAGGTATGGCTCATCCCATAGGTGACGACGACTCTCCTGAATGAGCTTCCTTTTGTTCTCCCCCGGTGGCACATAACCTGCAACCATAAAATTCACAATATCTGCATACCAGGGGTTGGAGTCTGTCACCTTCAGCAGCATGTCATCCCGTAGGAAGTCATTTATCGGTAGTTCCTGCATGTTAGTTACTTGCAAACGCGACAAATGATCTGCTACGGAATTTTCTACTCCTTTCTTATCTTTAATTTCAAGATCAAACTCTTGGAGTAGAAGGATCCATCTTATCAGACGGGGTTTAGCATCTTTCTTAGAGAGCAGGTATTTCAAAGCAGCATGATCGGTATAAACAACAACCTTGGCTCCTACTAAGTAAGATCTAAACTTATTGATAGCAAAAACAACGGCTAGGAGTTCTTTTTCAGTTGTTGCATAGTTAAGTTCAGCTCCTGTCAACGTTTTACTAGCATAAGAGATTGCGTGGTGCTTTTTATCTTTAGTCTGGCCGAGAACGGCACCTACAGCATAGTCACTAGCATCACACATTATCTCAAAGGGCAGCGTCCAATCAGGGGGTTGTATGATTGGGGCTGAGATGAGTGCTTTCTTAAGGATATTAAAAGCATTTAAACACTCATCACTAAAAACGAAAGGTGCATCCTTAGCTAAAAGGTTTGTAAGGGGTCTAGTGATCGTCGAGAAATCTTTTATAAATCGCCGATAGAACTCCGCGTGGCCTAGGAAGCTACGGACTCCTTTCACATTGATCGGAGGTGGGAGCTGTTCTATAACTTCTATTTTTGCTCTATCCACCTCTATCCCTCTTTCGGACACTAAGTGTTTCTCGGACCATAAAGTGGCACTTTTCCCAATTAAGTACCAGGTCCTTCTCTTGACATCTTTGCAAGACCTTGTCCAAGTTCTCAAGACAATGATCAAAGGTTTTTCCATAGACAGAAAAATCATCCATGAAAACTTCCATGATTTCCTCGATCATATATGAGAAGATGGACATCATACACCTTTGGAAAGAGGCAGGTGCATTGCACAAACCGAAGGACATCCTACGGTAGGCAAAGGTTCCATAAGGACATGTGAAGGTGGTCTTGCTTTGATCATCGGGATGGATGGGGATTTGATGGTAACCAGAATACCCATCAAGAAAACAAAAGTAAGAGTGATTTGCCAGCCGTTCCAACATTTCAACAATGAACGGCAGTGGGAAATGGTCTTTCTTTGTTGCCTTGTTAAGCTTTCGGTAGTCGATGCACATCCTCCACCCCGTGAAGGTTCGTTGTGGGATCAACTCGTTTTTATTGTTTTTAACGACCGTCATACCTCCCTTCTTTGGCACAACTTGGACAGGGCTAACCCACTCACTATGTGGTACGGGATAAATTATCCCGGCGTGCAGAAGTTTTAAGACCTCTTTCTTAACAACTTCTCTCATCGCATTATTTAGCCTCCTTTGAGGCTCCCTGGAGGGTACGCTATCAAAATTGATAGGAATGCGATGAGTGCAGAGAGCGGGACTAATCCCTTTGAGATCTTGGAGTGAGTAGCCTAGGACTGAGCGATGCTTTTCTAGAACGGCTAAGAGTTTAGCAGTTTCTTCCTCGGACAGCTTGTCACTAATGATGACAGGGGCTTCCTTATCACCGTGTAGGAAAGCATAGCGAAGGCCAGAAGGAAGGGATTTTAGCTCAATTGGTGGTTGTGGTGCTGGTTCGGATTCAGGCATCTCGATAGACTCTCCCAAATCATCCTCCTCTTGGATGAATTGTTCGGCATCTTTGTCGAGGATTGATTCGGGAGGCTCGAAAGGAAAAACAGACATCACTTCCTCGATTGGCTCATCCTTGGGGAGACTTTCAGACTTGGAATTCTGCGATCGAGAGATCGGGACAGAAAATGTGTCTTCCCCAAGTTTTATGTCGAGATTCCCTAGTGTCGGGGCATCCACGAGTAACATCTCTATGGGATGCCCGATCAGAATATCAAAATTTTGGACTTCAAAAACATGAAAATCTAGGAGGACCTCGACATTTTCGTGCCTTACGGTCACGTTTTGCAAAATCCCATACCCTCCTAGAATGGGTCCTGAGGGGCTCTTGAAGGATTTATTAGTCGGTGCTAAAGGTACATCGCCCAAGATGTCAAAAGCGAAAGAATCAGAGACTACGTTAGCACCGACAGTGGGATTGTAAAGAACATCCACCATGACTCCTCTAATACAACATTGAATGGTTGAGGACGGAGCGTTGATTCGAATGACTTCTGAAGAAAGCTCGCCCTCCCTTGACCATTCATTGCTCATGATTGAGCTTAATTCCTTAACCGTCTTTAGGAGGAAAGCCTCTTCAAGAGGATCAGGAAGAGAAGTTGAAAATGGTGGTTTCTTTTGGCAGTGATAATTCGAGGTATTCCCGTAGTCTTCAAAAAGATCTTCCTTGAATTTAGATGAGAACTCAAGAGGTTGAATTTCTTCCTCCTCAATCACTGTTCTTGGTTCGGGAGATGGCTCAACAGGTGAATCTTTGATTGTGGAAGATGAAGGGTTAGATTCGGATGTTGAGGGTTTCTCTTGGCTCGACTTGACTTCCTCAGTGTGGGGTTCAGCAGCATCGGTGACATAGGAAGTGCTATCTAGGATGCGATCTAGGAGTTGCTTTCCTTCTATCGGAGTTTTATGCGTGAAAGAACCTCCAGCAGAAATGTCAAGATATAGGGCAGATTCCTTGTTTAAACCCAAACACAAATGCTGTAGCAACACGTGATTTGGGATAGACAAGTTTGGGCCTGATTGAGTTAACAAAGAAAATCTAGTCCAGGCTGCACCTATGGATTCCTTCTCATTCTGCGAGAAATTGAAAATTTCCCTTCGAAGAGCGGCAACACGATGCAGAGGGAAGAAAGCAAGACAAAATTTATCTTGTAGTTCTTGCCAATCACCGTTCACGCTCCCAATCGTGCGATCGTACCATTGTTTCGCCCTCTCTTGAAGAGAGAAGGGAAACAATTTCCATTTTAGAGTTTCTTGTGTCATGCCTTCAATTAGGAGGCAGGAACACAATTGCTCGAATTCTCGCAGATGGTGGTAGGGATTTTCGTGGTCAAGACCAGAGAAAGATCGATCCCGAACCATGGCTATAAAGCCAGGGCGGATTTGATAGCCAGATGTATGGATAGGATGTGAAGATGATGGTGGCTCAACGAATCCGCCCTTCGGAGCAGATAACTGTTGTATGGTGGGTTGCTCCATGATAGAAAAAGGAAAGGAATAAAATAAAAATAAAAGGATACGAGGACGAACAAGGTTCGGAGATAAAACAGCAACCGTTCCCCGGAAACGGCGTCAGAAATGCTTGTTGGTATTTCTTAACGACCACAGATAAATCCGCAAGCGCACGGAGAATACCGATGTAGCACTTCACCTAGGAGTATTCCAAGGTATCGAAAATCCACAGGGAACGTGTGTGTTTATCTTCTAAGAGGTTCGTCCAAGGACAACAAGAAGTATATGATAGGCTTGGATAGAGAGGATTCCTATGGATAAAGCTCCTAGATCGAGTAAGATAAGTTTCGCTTTTACTTCCTTACTTCGGGCACCGGCTTACCCCTGGTCTGCCAGGCGACTCCGGTCTACAGCTCTACAACGTACCCGAACGTGGAGGGCTACCGAGGGCGGATAGGGCTGTCACCACCTACCACCTACCTCTACTATCCGTGGGGCACGCGGCAAACAAAGGTAACCTCTAGTCTAGACACCACGTCTACACTATCGATTACTATCTTAATCTCGGATCCAACAAAGACTAAGGTACTCTAAACAGAGCGATGATCCCGTAAGCAAGTAAAGAAAATAACTTACTCAAAAAGAAAACTAAATTACCATAAAAGAATCACGAAGTCTTACTTAAAAAGGCAGGACTCCGTCGAGGTACAAGCTGGAGAAGAACGCCGACAAGCCCGGCGCTTCTCCGAACTACTCTCACTCTCTCCCTATTTTCTAAGCACTACGGAGGCAGCGCTTCGCCTTTGGAATGGAACTACTCACTTCTTCTTCTTGTGTGTCTTGATCCGTAGGCGCTACCCCCTATTTATACCCAAATATGAGAAGGGGGGTTTATGTAGAGCGAGTGAGAGGCGGTTGGAGTGGTTTGCCCGCCAAGATTGGCCGGCCGGCCTAGGGGGTGGCCGGTCGGCCCTCCGATGTGGCGGTTTGCCACCGTCTTCTGCGTGTATGTCCCAGATTGCTTCCCCATGGCGGTTGTACAGTCGGTTGTTGTCTGGAGGCGGCAGAACTCGAGTAAGGACCAAGTTTAGGCCCATTTGGCCCACCTTCTAGAACATCGACGGAAAACTCCAACTTGGGCTTTAGTTTTGATGTGTTTGGCCTGTTTACAGCCCACTGGAGGAATGCTGAGGCTTTTGGAAGCCAAGGGGGGCCGGCCGGCCTAGAGGGATGGCCGGCCGGCCTGTGTTTTGTCCAACACAGGTCCATTTCCTCCAGAATATTGTTCCTGCAATCAAATATCACCTAAACTTGTGGAAAGGCATTAGTTTATAAAATATTCCTATTCTATGTGTTTTATATGCCCTTTTATATTGATAGATTGGCGGTAAAAATTATTCAATAAGGACCGCCAACACCGCTTCCTGACTTACACTCACCAAGGGCCAGATTTGGGAATTTCATCTCCGATCCTCCTTCACCACTTTGCAACAGGACTTACTCCGAATGGCCGTAACTTCTTGGATACAGCCTCTGGAGGATCCTTCCTATACAAGATAGCTGAAGAAGGGTTCGAAGTTCTTGGAAAGATCCTTAGCAACCTAGACTCCTATGAAGCATGTGCCCCTGAAAAGCCAAAAGAAGAGACACATGCCATAGTCGAGGTACCTTCAGCCAGCCCGCCAGAGGAAAAGAAGGAAACATGTGTAGTACAACCCCAAGCAGAACCTCCTCAACCACAGCCAGCTCTAGTGGCAGCACAAGACCCATTCTACGTCTGTCCGTCGAATCCAACATTATTTCAAGACAGCCAAGTGCTCTCCGAAGGTCAGAAACAAGTTGACTCCGCACCCCCTCCTGCCATATGAGGAGGACGTGGACCTATCCAGGTTTGGAGACGCAAGATTCTACCCTGTGGAGAAGAATTGTCACGTCGACTGTTGGCAGTCCTTAAGCCTAACAGATAAAATCCGCAAGCGTATGGATACCGATGTAGCTTTCACCCGGGAGTATTCCAGGGTATCGTAATATCCACAGGGAACGTGAAGTGTACTATCTCAAATCTAATCAAGTCCAGGCAGATGAGCTAAAAGATAAATAATGCAGTAAGTAAAAGAGTCCTAGGGCCAGGCAATCTGATGATAAGGAGCTATGCAGCTGGGCAACTTGGTAAGGTCCTTACTCTACTATCTATTTCGGGGCACACGCATGCCAGAGCAGCAACCCGAGAATTAGGTTCAGCTACTAAGGGGAACTACTATTGAAAACCCTACTAAAAACAATAACCCGGACATGGTGGATTACACAGACCGGTACGCCTGTCACACGTACTCGCGGCTACCATCCTCCGTGGGGTTAAAAGCAAATCAGGGATAACTCCAGATATAAACACCACGTTTACATCTATCGTCACAACTAGTGAGATATCAATAAGCTAGTCTATGCAATAAATAAATAAATATTTAAAGCATACCTGAAACCCATAAATAAATAGAGCAGAATACCTTACTTTATTACCCGACAGATAATCTCCTTACATGTTACCCGGCCTGGGAGACTTGGACAACTACTCCCAGGCGAGGAGCATACCCGAGGCGACGAAGAAGTAGAGCCGGCATTCTGGGACTACTCACTCTCCTAGCCTCTCACTCACTCCCTAGACTACTATGTGGGCAGCACTTCGCTTCTCACTTCTCTTCAAAACTCAAGTGTCAAGGTGCAAGTTGAGAGTGAGGTGGAGGTCCTCTATTTATAGTGTGGAGCATCCTTGGAAAAGTGGAGAAGGTCCCTTCGTGCTAGGAGAATCTTGTGGATATTCCTTACTTGCCGACGTCTCCTTACTTGGCCGGTGCGTCAAGTTTGCTTGCCACCGACTCTGGAACCGACTGGAAAAAGATGGGCCGATTCGGATAAAATAGTTGGCCGGCCGGCCTAGGGTCTAGGCCAGCGGGCGGGCTTCTTTTCTCCGAATGCCTTAAATTTTTGTGGGCTGGCCCCTCTTGGTGTGCCCATTAAGATCCACGGTCTTGCTCTGTGATTTGACGCCTTTTTGAGTGGTTGATGGGCTTGTTTGTTGGGCCTGGCGCAGTGGTCGATACTCTGAGCTGGGAAATACTTGTTGGCCATTTGATCCTTGATGTTTGAGCCCATTGGGAGATGCCCGGGGTTGCTGGACCATGTTGAGATCCAACATAGGCCGGCCGGCCTATGATGGGGCCGGCCGGTAGGCTTTTGCTCCCATTTGCGATGAATTTCGTCCTGCAGTCAAAATATCACCAAAACTCGTGGAGAGGCATTAGTTATAAATAATATCCTATTTACGTCCTTGTGTGAGCCTAATTTCATAGTATGTTGGCGGTAAAGATTGATCAATAACGACCACCAACATCGACAAGGCTGAACTTGATGAGCCAGATTGGGAGGATATAGCAGAACAAGAAGAAAGGCTACAAAAATTGTCTGCTATCTTCAGTAAGGATTGGCTCCAAGAGACTGAATGCTCAGGCGAAGTGGTCAAGATAGATCCAGGGCCTGATAACATTCTAGTCACATGCAAGCAAGTACAACAGATTAAGGTGAGCTACAACTTGAAACGTAAGATAAATATTCTGTCCAAGCAGCAGGCCCAATTACTGACAGTTGCACCCCTCAGCCTGATTCCATCAAGAAAAAGGCTGATCTACCAGAACAAATGCTATCAAGCTGAAGGCATTTGGCGAGGATTGGAGGTAGAAGTAAATGAGCAAACCTTGCTCATGAACTTCCACGTCTTCGAGATACCTGACCAAAGCCTCTTTCTAATTGGGACCCCAATTGCACCCCTCACGAGGATGAAAAGTGCACAAGAAGAATTGGATGTGCCATTGGGAAAGGAAAGTTTCTCCATCGACTTCAGACGTGGTCTTAACACAAAGGCGGAAGCACAATCTGAAGGGAGGGGTCGAATTCTTAGAAGCTTCACAGCCTGATATGGAGGAAGACATACAGTACTTCAATGAAGACGAAGATCCTTCCCCATTTGTTCCACTAAACAAGAAAGAAGAGACAGCTCCAACACCCATAGAGCTCAAGCCGCTGCCTCCAGGTCTCAAGTACAGTTTTCTCTTTCAAGATCAGGGGACGTCTGTCATCATCAGTGACAAGCTATCCAAGACAGAGGAGAAGGAACTAGTAGCCGTGCTAGAAAAGTATCGATCAGTGATAGGCTACTCACTAGCAGACCTTAAGGGAATCAGCCCAGAATTCTGCACACATCGGATCCCGATGGAACCTGACCACAAGCCTGTTCGTGAGCACCAACGACGTATGAACAATGCCATGAGAGAAGTAGTAAAGAAAGAAATTTTGAAGCTACTCAAAGCAGGGATTATTTACCCCGTTCAAGACAGTCAATGGGTCAGCCCCGTCCCGGTAGTGCCAGAGAAAGGAGGGATGACCGTTGTGAAGAATGAAAGGAATGAGTTGATTCCTCAGCGCACAGTGACAGGGTGGAGGATGTGCATCGATTACAGGAAGCTTAATAAAGCGACCAGGAAAGACCACTACCCACTCCCCTTCATTGATGAGATGCTCGAGCGGTTAGCGAAGCACTCATTCTTCTGCTTCCTCGACGGTTATTCAGGGTACCACCAGATTCCTATCCACCCTGATGACCAGGACAAGACCAGCTTCACATGTCCATATGGCATCTTCGCCTACCGACGGATGTCATTCGGATTGTGCAACGCACCAGCCTCATTCCAAAGGTGCATGATGGCTATCTTCTCCGACCTGGTTGAGAGGATAATGGAAGTGTTTATGGATGATTTCTCAGTCTATGGGGAAACATTCGGGCGATGCCTCCAGAATCTCGAGAAGGTACCCCAGAAATGCAAAGAGGCAGATTTGGTTTTGAATTGGGAGAAACGTCACTTTATGGTGACAGAGGGAATTGTCCTAGGACATAAGGTCTCTGCCCGAGGGATTGAAGTCGACAGGGCCAAAGTTGAGGTAATTGAGTCACTTCCACCCCCGAGGAACATAAAAGGGATCCGCAGCTTCTTGGGACATGCCGGTTTTTATAGAAGATTCATCAAGGACTTCTCTAAGAAGGCTCGACCTCTCACCAGTCTTTTGGCTACCGTTTGTTTTCGACAGCATGTGCATGGAGGCATTCAATGAACTGAAGCAAGCTTTGATAACAGCCCCCATTATCCAGCCACCTGATTGGTCACTCCCATTCGAGATCATGTGCGATGCAAGTGATTATGCCGTAGGGGCAGTGTTGGGGCAAACCAAGGGTAAGAAGCATCACGCCATAGCCTATGCTAGTAAGACTCTCACTGGACCACAACTCAATTATGCAACCACTGAGAAAGAGCCACTAGCTGTGGTCTATGCCATCGATAAGTTCAGATCGTATTTGGTTGGAGCAAAGGTGATAATATACACAGATCATGCAGCTCTCAAGTACCTTCTGACTAAGAAAGATGCTAAGCCACGCCTTATCCGTTGGATCCTCCTCCTTCAAGAATTTGGTTGGGAAATCAGAAACAGAAAAGGAGTAGAGAACACAGTGGCAGATCATCTCTCACGACTGTGTTGGTATTTCTTACACCAAACAGAAAACACCACCTTAGGCTGGTTAGGCCTAGAGTGAATATTCCCGGTTCGGCGCCAGAAATACCTGGGGTTAAGTTACTTGCTTAGGATACATAATAATCCACAACTAGCAACGAGTGCTAGAAATGTATTATTAGTATTTAATCATAAAAGATAATCCGCAAGCGCACGGATAACCCGTTGTAGCATTTCACCCGAGAGTATTCCAGGGTATCGTTATTTATATTTTCCCAAAGGAAGACGCAGTTGACAAGTGTGTACTTATACTCATGGTGTTACAAATGATAGATTATAACCAATATCCAAATGCAGGGGTAAGGCAGTAAATGGATAGAGGATAGTGCGATACACACAGCAGGCAGTTCCACTCTCTGATAAAAGGCGAGAGGCGGCTCTAAGCTAGACTAAGGTTAAGTAAGAAGAACTGCTACTCCTAATGTACATCGTCAAGTAGCGTGCGTAGCATCTACCTATAGCCTAAGCTGCACACAAGCCAAGACTAAACTGTTCTATTGCCAAGCCATCATCGGGAGATCCAGCGATCAGAGTCTGCCCCAATCTCCGGACATTTCATATATACTCCTACGCCATACCCGAACGTGGAGGATTACAAGGGACGGACAGGGCTGTCACCACCTGCCGCCTACCTCTACAAACCGTGGGGTACGAACACGCATCCAAGGATGGAAAGGAAGCCCTAGCGCCATGCTAGCGTAACTAACCACAAATCTAGATCCCTCGAGGCATCTCGCAAGGCGATAAACCTATAGCACTCTTGCAAGACAATGGACCCGATGACTAAGCAAAAGGAACAACTAGATCCGGCAAGCGATTACTTAGACAAAGAATCAAAGCTAGCACTACGTTATGCATAGGCGTTCGTCGCTCAAGAACGAGCGACGAACGACGATCGATGAAGAACGATCATCGTTAACCGATGATCGAGTATGAACGAACGACGAACGAACGATGAACGATCATGAACGAACATCGATGAACGATGAACGAACGATGAACGAACATGAACGAACGAAGAACGTTCATCCAAGATCAAGGATGAACGATGAACTAGCGTAAGCACATAACTACTACAAGAACGATGATATTCCATTGATAAATAGATAAGTCTTACAAAGAGAGTAAAAGGATACAAGGGAATATACCCCAAACTCTCCAAGGGACTTGGGAGCCAAAAGGGCAGCCCACTACCTCAGCCTAAGCCTAACTAGAGAGCCCCTAGCTCTGGATGTGTGGAGGAGGGAATGAGCCTCTTGTGTTGTGTGTCTTCAAAGGAGGGGGGTACCCCTTTATTTATAGCCCTCAAAGGCGGTGGAATTGAGGCAGTTCCAGATATTATGGGCATTGATTGCAGGTGGAACCGACCTCCTCAAGTCGGTTGCAAACCGCCATAGAAAGGTGGACCCAGGGGGCCACCCTGCCAGGTCGGCCGACCTAGGTATAGGGGTCGGCCGACCTGGCCCTGGCCCCTCCTGGGCTGGGCTTTGGCAGGTTGGCTCCCCTCGGCCTTTAAGCCTCTTTTCCAGGTGCGTGGCCTCAGTTGATATTCTGGTAGGCCTTTAATCCTTGAATTATATTCCCGCGGTGAGCGTCGTTTGATGGAAGTGTTGGAATCGTCGCCTTGGGGCCTGTTTACACCTGGAAATCCCTGTTTTCCACCTGCACATCCAAATCTAGAGGTACACGTGGAAATAGGTTATTTGATAACAATATGCAAGTAACAAGTGTTAGTTCTTCCTTATGTATAGAGCTAATTGACGGTCAAAAACTGGGTCTAAGGACCGTCAACAACTCCCCCAAGCTGTCCTCCTTGCTCGTCCCGAGCAAGAAGTAGGACTTAGGATGTTGATCAGGAGTTGCTATAATGTTTCATATCTCCTAGGTACCATGCACACAACAAAAATACTCTCCTTTGAGTTGAAAAAGTTGGCGTGGTAAGTCACCCTTTACCTTACTCCTTATGGGGCGTATGGCTTTTTCCTTGTCTTGGGCGGTTGAGAGATAGAACGGTTATAACAGAGCACCATTCACTTGTCCATTGTTTGACTTTTATTTTCCGGAGGTTTTCAAAATTTTTCAAATAAAAGCAAAGTTCCTCAAATGATGCTCTCGAATCGCTCAATAAGTGTATATTCCTCACCAAGGCATTATTGAGTTGCCTCTTGTCATCCTACTTCTAAGGCTTGTATGTGGAGAGGGATGATATGAGGCGTACTTGTATCACACATATTGCCGAACCAAAAGAGTGGATCCATAGAGAATGCAAGTCATACAACCTTGATCAAGATGTGCATGTGTGTATGTGGTGGTGGTGAGGTGGAAGAACTGTACTCCTTTTTATTTGTCCCTTCTCTCTCTTTTTGAATTTTTGAGGAGGACATGGCTATCTTTCTTTCTTTCTTTTTCTCAACATTTTTCTTTCTTTATTCCCCATTTTTTTCATCATGCTCTACTTTTGTATGAGCAGGGGATTATTCTTTTTCTTTCTTTTGCATAGCCATGTCTCCAATGATGCATTTTGAGAGAGAGGTAACAATGAATTTTTGGAGTATTTATTTGGGTGGAAAGTGTGGTGGTATTGCTTAACTTCCAGTGTAGAAGTTTAGCATGCGAGGTGGAGTGTACGTGATCTTGATCAATGAAAGTATGACAAGCTTCTCACTAGGGTCACACAATTTTGATAAAGCTCAATGCAATGACAAGCAGCATATGTGTAAGGTTTTGCAACGTAAGAACAACATATGGCTTTGGTAGGAATTTTGATCATTGAGGAACTTTATCATTTTTGTATTTTGTAAAATAAAAACTCCGAAAGTCAAGTCGCACTTTGAACAAGATCATAGCAGCCCTATTTGTACCATATCATATCTCACAACAACTTAGACTTAGATCAAGCACTATGCAGCCCACAAGTTTCAAGTTCTAGGTAAGCATAAGCCAAAAATCTCAAAATTTGGGAGCACTAAGTTGTGACTAGGTACAAACGAGAGATAAAACAGAGCAACTATTCATTATCTCAACATAAGGAAGGCTAAACACTCATACTCGCATATAAAGAGAAATTACGAAAAACTAGAAACCACACTAAAGACTATTTTTGTTCTTTTTAGCTTTGTCATTTTTATTTTATTTTCAGATTTATCATTTTTTTGTATTTTTCATGAGAGGTGCAAGAACAAGCAAACAAAAGAAATAAAAGGATACAAGTTGCGATACATGATACCTTAGCGGGGGGTATGGCATCCCCCCCAAGCTTGTTCTTGCTCATGGGTGGCGTCGAGGATCGAACCCGGTGTGGCGAAAGTAAGCCAACATATCGGCTTGGCCCTGCTGCGTCATGTTGGTGAGTTTGGTGAGCTGGGCATTTGTGTTTTCTTGCCACTGATGGGTCTGCAGGACGTGTTGGTTGAGAGTGTACTCAACGTCCTCTCCTTGAGTCTCGATGCGTCCCATTTGCTCGGTAAGCGCATTCATTTGCTGCTCGAGATATGGATCATGAGCTGCAGACGAACGACGCCCACTGGCCCTCGGTGAGTAGGACGTCGAATCGGAGGAGATTTCCTCCCATTGTGCGCGGGGAGGGTGCGTCCATTGGGCATGGCCCGCACCCTGCTGTGACGAGCCGCCGGCCTCAAACGGTGGTGGGGTGGTGTACCCGCCGGGACCATACCCGGTGTGACCGTAGCTTGGCCCATATGCATAGGCCATGGGCTGCGGTGCGGGCATCCCAGTGTCGGCGGGTGGCTCCGGCCTGCGCGTCCTCCTGCGAGAAGATGTACTCCTGCATGCAGCTTCCTCTTTTTCGAGAGGTGTGGTTAGGTTTTGACAGTCATACAAACGAAGTTCCCGGTTAGGCAACGGGAACTCATTTGTATAACCGACATAATAAAATATGAGAGAATTATTTGGACCATGCTTAAGTGTATGACCTTGAATAAGATAATCCTCGGTGATAAGAGAGCGGGGTGTATCAATATAAGCAACATTAGCATCATGCAAAGCACCAACACCCGCAGCGATACGTGTAATCAACGAGGTGCACTCAATCGGTCCAGTCATTCTAAAATTTTCTAACCACTGAGCAATCATGAAAACAACAGGAGCAATCTTTATTTTCTCAACCATAGCATAAAGAATTTTCAAATCATCCTCGCGCACAATCCTAATATCACTTCTAGGAAACAAGGTAATGCCAAGCCACATGTGCAACAAGCGCAAGGTAGGATAGTGAATGTGATTGGTTCGGGGTTTCTCACAAGTAGGAGATGCAGAAATTCTTTGCCAAAAAGCTAACTTTGAGTAACCCGGAATCGAACTATCAACATCAATGGTGCAGCGAGAATTAAAGCCGAGGCATTGACTAAGGATTTTCCATGTCAAATGATATTCCTCCCAGAAAAACCGAAAGGTAATACCGTCATCTACCACGCGTAGGGTGCATAAAAACTGTAGTGTAAGTAAGTGGGAACCCTGCTCATCTACACTTGCAAACTTATCCCACCCTATTGCTTTAAATACTCGAGAAAATTCAGCATCCATACCAATCTTTTGCAGCAGTTCCGTATCAAATGCTCGCGTAGGAGCAAACCTGGCCCCTCCTGGTATGCTCATTGCCCCACAATCAAAGATGAAAAGGAGCCCCTCCTGGGCTGGGCTTTGGCAGGTTGGCTCCCCTCGGCCTTTAAGCCTCTTTTCCAGGTGCGTAGCCTCAGTTGATATTCTGGTAGGTTCTGGGCCTTTAATCCTTGAATTATATTCCCGCGGCGAGCGTCGTTTGATGAAAGTGTTGGAATCGTCGTCTTGGGGCCTGTTTACACCTGGAAATCCCTGTTTTCCACCTGCACATCCAAATCTAGAGGTACACGTGGAAATAGGTTATTTGATAACAATATGCAAGTAACAAGTGTTAGTTCTTCCTTATTTATAGAGCTAATTGACGGTCAAAAATTGGGTCTAAGGACCGTCAACAGACTGCAGACGGAAGACCCTGACGGGTTGCCCATCAACGACTATTTGAGAGATGACATGTTACTTAAGGTAACAAGCACCGACCCTTGGTATGCGAATATCGTCAACTACATCATAGCAGGATGCATACCACCAGGGGAGGATAAGAAGAGGATCATCAGGGACAGCAAATTTTACCTTTGGGACGATCCATATCTCTACAAAGTCTGCGCCGATGGTCTACTAAGAAGATGTGTACCCGCCTGCGAAGCGATGCAAATCATTGACAGATGTCATTCACCAGCCTTTGGCGGTCACTATGGAGCATTTCGTACAAGTGCTAAGGTATGGCAAAGTGGATTCTACTGGCCAACCATGTACGAGGACACAAAGGAGTATGTAAGAAGATGTTCACGCTGTCAGAAAGTGGGAGGAATTAATGCCCGCGATGCTATGCCCTTAACCAACAACCTTCAGATCAACATCTTCGATGTATGGGGCATAGACTTCATGGGACCCTTCCCTAACTCTGAAGGATACGAGTATATACTTGTGGCTGTGGACTATGTCTCAAAGTGGGTCGAAGCTTTACCATGCCGAAATGCTGACTCCACACACTCCAAGAAAATGCTCCAAGAAGTCATCTTCCCAAGATTCGGCACACCTAGAGTGCTGATAAGTGATGGGGGCTCACATTTTATTGACAAGACCTTCAGGAAAATGTTACTATCACTCGTCATCGAGCATAGAGTAGCAACCCCCTATCATCCACAGACAAGCGGTCAAGCAGAGACGTCCAACAAACAAATCAAGAACATTCTCCAGAAGACCGTCAATCAAATGGGCAAGAATTGGAAGTCGAAGTTGTATGAAGCACTGTGGGCTTACAGAACAGCATACAAGACTCCAATAGGCATGACCCCATACCAGTTAGTATATGGGAAAACATGCCATTTGCCCGTCGAGTTCGAATTCAAGGCGTACTGGGCAATCAAGAAATGGAACATGGACTTGGATCAAGCCCAGATCAAGCGACAAATACAAATCGCCGAGCTCGAAGAATGGAGGGAGAAGGCGTACCACAGCTCCAAGCTCTACAAGGAGAGGACGAAGATGTGGCACGACAAGCGCATTCGGGAGAAGCACTTCGCGCCAGGTGATAAGGTAGTTATGTTTAACTCCCGCATAAAATTATTTGGTCATGGTAAATTAAAAAGTAAGTGAGACGGCCCCTACACCGTGGTAGAGACATCTAACCATGCGGTCGTCACTCTCCAAAGTGATGATGGGGAGCACTTTAAAGTAAATGGCCAGCGCTTGAAAATCCTTTTAGAACCCTCCATGCCGGAACTCGAGGAAGTAGATGTTCTCGAGTTCGTCCCGACTTAAAGGTCCATCATCTACGGTCTAGCCCCGACCTCAACCGAGCCTTGTTTTTATTTGTTTTCACCTTTTGTTTTCTTTAGGAATAAATAAAATAAAAAGAATTACCAAAGATAAAACCAGACAAAATTTCTTTTCACATCATCGGTTTTACGACAATTTTATTTCACAATTTCTCCTTGCTCACAGAATCTTATTAAGGACGCTCTTGTCTATTTTGTTGTGAGGTTTGATATATGCATAAATCTTGACCTCCATCTTCTCATGATTTTTCTCGGGAATCTTACTTTGCCTTTCGATCTGACTGTCACAAATCCAAATACAGTTAGATTTTTATGACTCCTCAAAAAGCTAACCTTTTTGCTGTGAGTTTGATCAAGGCTTAATTCTCTAAAGTTGCATGCACTCCTCAGAACCTCAGTCATACATCATATTCATATGCAAGCGTCCCCTCCACTTTATGGCATGAAACATTCCCTGATCAATTTCATCAAAAGAATTTCTATCTGTATGCTCATTGCCCCACAATCAAAGATGAAAAGGAGCCCTTCTTTGCCTCATTTATCATGGGAACCTCTCTGCTCAAAAAGAGAGAGAGAGAGAGAGAGAGAGAGAGAGAGAGAGAGAGAGAGAGAGAAAGTTCCCCCTCGAAAGAAAAAGTGAAGAGGCAGAATGGCTACTTTATTCTGGGCAAAGCATAAAGAAGAATTATGCCATAAAGTGTGAGTCATCATGTCGCTACCATATGCATCATCTTTTTCTTACCTGAGTTATGAGGATGTGCGCTAGAATTCTTCCTTAGTTTTACAATACCTGCAAAAGATTATGCTCTCCTTACCGAACTCCAGATATAAGCCATATCAGAGAGGACAGGTTTTTCCACCACTCTGAGTGACACAGAATTTGAGAATTTTTGTGACATGATGGGAGAAGGGAAGAGTATGGAAACCCGAGGGATCTTTGGGATTGAGAAGGGTCTTTGATTTTTCGCTATTCAACCTTTGAACTTCTCAAGACAGTGAGTTTTAGCCACTTCCACATAGTGAGCCTGAAGAAATTGTTGAGATATCTTTGTCTTATCACCTTGATGATGTCTTTTCCTTTGGCTCAATCTTTTTGCTCGGGACGAGCAAAGATCTAAGTCTGGGGGGATGTTGGCGGTGCTTATCACTCAATTTTTACCGCCAACACCCATTCAATAAAAGCCATCAAACAAGGATAAAACGAATATTCTTTATTGCTAATGGCTATCCACAAGTTTTGTTGGAGTATTTGAATGCAGGGAGCAATATGGAGAAAAATCACAGGAAAAGGGGGCCACAGCCCACCGGTCGGCCCAATCATAGGCCGGCCGGCCTACTTAGGCTCCCGCTGGAGTCCATCTTCCCTCCAGAGGCCTTTTGCTGCTCCCCCACGTGGAATTCAAGGCCCAACCCAACAAGAGACAACCGACACTCTGGAACATGGGCTTTTGGGCCTAAACTTGAAGGCCACTCCATTTCTGCCGCCCCCATCGAGTAGCCGACCTCCGAACCGACATCAGGAGCGAATATGAGACGTCCACGCAAAAGACGGTGGCCAACCGCCGTAATCAATGGCTGGCCGGCCTCCCTACTTGGCCGGCCGGCCAGACTTGGCGCGCCCGCCACTCCAGCTTCTGCTATAAGTAGCTCCTGCCTGGTGACCCTATAAATACCCCCGGCTAGCTTCGGAGCAACTGGCACCTTGAGATACACTTGAGTTAGTCATTTAGTAGTAACGAAGCGCTGCTGGCAGAGAGTGAGTGAGTGAGGGGCTAGGAGAGTGAGTAGTCCCGGGATGCCGGTACTCTACTTCTTCGGCGCCTCGGGTATGCTCCTCGCCTGGGAGTAGTCGTCCGAGTCTTCCAGGATGGGTAACATGTAAGGAGATTATTTGTCGGGCAATAAAGTATGGTATTCTTCTCTATTTATTTATGGTTCTCAGGTATGCTTTAAATATTTATTTATTTATTGCATAGACTAGCTTATTTGGATTCCTCGCTAGTTGTGACGATAGGTGTAAACGTGGTGTTTTGACCTAGAGTTATCCCTGATTTGCTCTTAACCCCACGGAGGATGCTAGCCGCGAGTACGTGTGACAGGCGTACCGGTCTCTGTAATCCACCACGTCCGGGTTCATGTCTGTAGGGCTCTCAATAGCAGGCGGATTCCCAAGGTAGTTGAACCTAGTTCTCGGCTTGCTGCTTTGACACGTTTGTGCCCCGAAATAGATAATAGAGAAGGACCTTACCAAGTTGCCCAGCTACATAACTCCTTGACATTAGATTACCTGGCCAGAAGACCTTTTATTTATTGTTGCGCTCTTGCTCCCCGGTGTCACCTTGATCGGATATTTTATCTAGGACAGAGTTGCTAGTACACTGATCGTTCCCTGTGGATTCGATACCCTAGGAATACTCCTTATGGTGAAAGCTACATCAGTATCCGTACGCTTGCGGATTAATTTCTGTTAGGCTTTAGGACTGCCAACAATGCACAAGTAACAATTAAGTCAAGTGGGGGACCTTAAGCTATGTTATGGAAGGTTGCTAGATAGATAATACAAGAATAAAGGAGAACCATTACTTTCTTGCAACAATGAAAAACTTAGCTTACCTTCAGGGATGTGATTGCTTTCCAATGCCATAAGAATTTGTCATTTGAGAATCATGGCACCTCAAAGTGGATAATCATTTCTATCAAGAGACTACAAAAAGATAAACTTACAAACACATTAGTCTCAAGAATCTCAAGACATAGGATAGACTCCCCCTAAAGTTGTGCATCACACGCACTTTGTCAACAAAGACAAGTCAAGGAGACTACTCTATATCTCGGATCATGGCATATAGAGAGATATGAAAAGAGCGCACAAATAGATGCCACTTGTAAAGGATATAAGTGAAAGCAAGCAAGACTTTACCACTTGTAAAAGCATATACTTATGAAGCAAAACGACAAGGGTAAAGCACATCAATCACAACAAGGCATCATGCAAGAAATATAAGGACATAACACACATGATGGTAAGTAAGACAAGCATGCATGTCATTGCTCAAGATAAGATACCTTTTGAAGGATAAGCAATATATAGCAACAAAGGGTACCACAAGATAAAGGTAAGCACATAGAGCAAATGACAAGCATGAAGGAGTGATGATAGGAAAAGGAACAAAAAGCAATCAAGCACAAACATATCATCACGGGATGCACATACAATAGGCAATATGAGATAAAGGAGAGATCTTACCTTGGTGTTTCGGTCGAGGCAAGTCATAGCTCATAAGATGTCACAAGTTAGAGCAAAAACTCATACACAAGTGAATATAAGGCACAAGGAGCTATGACAAGCACAAAGAGATTACCTTCGTACTTACCTTGGAGAACGTTGCTCCCTCTTGACATTTGGCCTCATCTCAAGATTGTTGTGACTATCGATCATCTTGATCTTCTCATGCACAAACTCCCCCTTGAGATGACCTCGATGTCTTTATCACCTTCTCTCTTTTTTCTTGTTTGTTATGTCTCCCCCTTGTTCCTACAATTGATCTTACAATAGAGAAAAAGAACAAGAAGGGCAAACGTCAAATGGACACAAGAGCTCCATGAACCATGTCCTTTTGAGTGGAAGGCATTTGGACCATGATCATGAAAGCCTCATAACATAGGCTAAACTCCCCCTAGAGTTGTGCATACTTATAGTGGATGGCAAGATATATGCATATCATTATGTGAAACACATGGGGTAGTTTAAACTATATTATGGATAGTAGCTAGAACAAAAGATACTTGAACGAGATCGGTTCTAGGCATACCTTTCGGAGAGAAGACATTATGCACCCTCAAGATAGAAACTAGAACAAAGAACACACGGGTGAAAGACTCCTTTGTGATTTCCTATATGCAATGCATAAACAAGCATATAATACAAATGCAAGGGGAATTTAAACATGCCATGATGAATGCATGCAAGATTAAAGACAATGCATAAAGGAAACCTACTCAAGGTCAAGTTTGAACCTCACTCAAGCTTACTCACTATAAGCCAAACCTTGCCTTGAGTCCATCGGTCCACCAACTCAAGCATCCCCCGTACTCATAGCTATCTTGAGAAAGTTAGACCTCGAAGTAATATTTTTGTGCTTTTACTTTATGTTTTTACATGATGCATGAAAGTGCACAACATACTAGTTCACAAAAGAGCTACGAAAATGCAAGGGAACTAGAACGAAAAGAAACTACACTAAGATACAAGATACCTCCTTGAAGAGTATATGTCGTCGTTCATGCCCTTGACACTTGTGGTGCACTTCAATGATCTACGTGTACTGAACTTCGTCCACCACCTCCATCACCTCAGGTGTTGTACTTGGGCGCCTCTATATGATTGGCCGGTCTCATCCGGTCCACTAAGATCTTGGGCACCCAAAGCATCCTTATCTTCCTCTTCTTGTCCAAAGCTCCTATATATTGACTTAGCATTCACAACACAAGTCCTTCCCTCTTGTGAGTCTTGTGAATGCATCATTGACTCACTCTCCTCCTTGAGTTTGTGGTATTCCTTCAAAACAAAGACTCAATAGAAAGAGCTCTCACAGGAGAGGGTTAGTTCATTACAAATAGTAAATGAATGCGAGATAGATGAACTAGGAGTAGTGGATGAAGAAGAAAAGAACTAGATGAGGTTGATAGCTTGATAAGCGAGCGCTCAACTCATGTGTAGAGCATCATGAGATGACATGAGATCCTTAAGCTCCTCATCAGCTCACCAACACGAAAACAATCGCTAAGCAATCATATGATAAGCACAATATCTACTACAAGCATATAGGATAAACAAGATAAAAAATGCAAGTAGTAGAGAGTAAGAGTAAGAGATTGCTCATCGGTTTTTCCCGTGGTATCGGAAGGATGGCGCCTTCCCCTAGTCCACGTTGGGTCACTCCCGCCGGAGTCTCGACCCCGTCCCTCCGCTCGATGGCGATCCCCTCTAGAGCACACTCCACTCTTCAAGCCGGTGATGTCCCCCAAGAGCACGCTTCACTCCTCGAGTGAAGTCACGGGCTTTACTCCGCCGCACACCGGCAATGCTCTCCTCCTTATGACCATCCACCACTCCTTGAGTGAAGTCGCGGGCACGTCCCGCCGGGCTTCTCCTGGGTACTCCTCCGAAGGTAAGGCTCCGCACTTGATGCGTGCCAAAGGGCGCTCCACTAGTGATGCTTCTTTCGCACGGGAAGCTCCAAGACCATGTACAAACTTGTATTGGCTTCCACACTCTCTTTGGCAAGCTCAACATCGACGCCTAACCGGTCTAGGCCTTGCCATAGACCAAGGGTAACAAACCAAGACCGCCTTCCTATGACCACACTAGTCCTAGAGGTGGATGGATGCTCCCAACCCTCTCAAGCACTATGCTTCTTCTTCTTCTCAATCTTCAAGCACCATGATTCCTCTCCAAATCTTCCCCAAGTGCCTCTCTTGCATCCTCTTGGCTTCCTCTATGTTTCTCCACTGATAACAATGGCCAAAGGCACCCTCAAGGGCGTGGCAACCAACTATTTATAGGCCTCCAACCATAAACTAGCCGTTGCTCAAAAGTGGTCTGCCAACTTGAGGATAGTACCATACAGTCCAATGGTACGGTCTCCATTTCTGATGGTACGGTCTCCATTTTCTCTTCATACTTATGTAGAAAGTACCATACAGTCTCATGGTACTATCTCCATTTCCAGTGGTACGATCTCCATTTTCTCTTCATACTTATGTAGATAGTACCATACTGTCTCCATACCGTAGTACCACACAATCTCCATCTCAACTTCATACAGAACCACTTTATTTATGTATAGATGTCCGTATAGGGATAGTACCATACGGTCTCTTTCACTGTATGGTACGGTCTCTTCTTTTTCTTCTGTCCAGAATCCTTTTAGGGATTGTACCATACAGTCTCATTGATTGTAAGGTACGGTCTCTTCCGCATAAGCTCAAACTTGATCTTCTCCTTGATTCTTGCTTCCAAACTTCATCTACTTGGCTCCTCTTCTCCTCTGCTGTCACCCTAGTGCCTGAGAGACTCTCTGAGTATCCACTCACTTCTACCACTAGTGTGACCTAAGAGAAACGACTCGATCCCCTTGATAGTCCAGTTTTTCCTATGGACTCCAGCCTACATCTACACCAAGCCAACACTTGCTTGGATCTAGCATGTCCTTAGCCTTGATCCATCTCCTCAACCGTGACCTCCATCAAGTCCTTGATCCTTGTCGTGATCCATCAATGAAGCTTCTTCATGTGACCTAAAGAATATGCATGAACACCTTTCCTACATCCAAAGATGTTAGTCACAATGATCTAGTTGTCACAAAGGACAACCCGATCGAAGCATCATATAATGTGCATAAGATATGTAACAAGAACTAGCACAATTACATCATCATGATATAGGAATATAAAAGCAAGCTACATGATGAACAAGAGTATGTCAAGCTATAAGATACATAGAGGAACACATACTCACCTTGTCTCTTACCTCATGTGCGTAGTCACCTCGTAGAGTAGTCCTCATGTTTACTTCTCCTCTTTATCAACTTCCTTGCAACATTTGAGGTGTTGGCACTCCAATAGTGCATCACTATCATCCATGAGACTAAACATCTTGCAAACTAGCAAACCTTGTTAGTCCCATTGACCATGTTGACATCAATCACTAAAACCTATGAACCATGCTCTAGGTTCATTGATCTTACATTCATCTCTATTCACTTCGGCCCAAGGCTGCTTCCTAAACGACTGGATGCACTCTGGACTAGTACGGGGTCACGCATCTTAACAAGACCTACGACCCGAACGTGATGGATTACTGAGGATAGATGGGGCTGTCACAACCTACTACTACCACACATTCCGTGTGGTTGGGTCCAAAGAAAAGCTATGAACCTTGGCACGCCTATGAACACAACTAAGACTTGAAACCCTTAAACAAAGAACGAACGAATGCACAACCCGCATAAATGCAAAAGCCAACTATAGTCTAATCTAATATTTCCACAACTAGAATAAACTGATAATGAAAATATTTGAAGCAATCAAAATAAATAAGAAGATACCACTTATATTAATAAAACAAAAAGTCTTACAAAAGAAAAGGTAGAAGAGAACTCATACCAGAACTTTTGAAGACAACTCTGGAACCCTGAGCAAAGCTCTGGACTCGACTCTAACTAGCCTACTCAACATTGTGGCACAAGTGGAAGTGACTCTTTGGAGTGGACTGTTGACGGCTCTTAGACCCAAAATAAACCGTCAACTAGCTGCACCTTTTGCCCTCAAATCAAACACCAAAGGTAGACTTAGGTCTTGAAACTAATGATTTCCACAAGTCTTGGTGAATTTGTGAGTGCAGCTGCATTTCATAGGAAAACAGGGAAAATGAAGCATAAAAGGTCTACTCTGGAAACACCGATTTTCCCAGAATAAAGATATCTCCCCAAAAGCCCAATATCAAGGAGATATGAAGAAATATCCTCTCCTGGAGATCCTCAATAATGGCAAAGATATATGGACCCACCAAATCAACCCAATTCATATCAAGAATATTCCGGAGGATCCATATCAGAATCATATCCAAGGATCATATCAGAATCATATAAAGAATATCTCAGAGGATAGCATCTAGAATCAAATCAAGGATATGTCAGAGGATATGCCAGAGAAGAAGGAAAGCAAGAGGCGGCAAAGGCAGGTCGGCTGACCCCACAGGGCAGGTCGGCCGACCCAATTCCTTAGCCTCTAAGGCTCATCTTTTTATGGCAGTTTTCCACCGTCATACCAAGGTCGGTTCAGCTAGCAATCAATGCCCAAAGGCGGTGGAGGACCCCCAAACCGACCTACCAAGGCAATAAATAAAGGGGTACCCCCCCTCCTTTCGACACACACCAAGAGGGATTCATTCTCTAGCATTAGGCTTAGCCTCCAGGCCAGAGTAGAGTAGAGGGGAGTAGAGGGCTGACTAGAGGTCATTGACCTAGTCTTGGAGAGTTTGGGGGTGGACCTTCTCCATTCCCCTCTTGTAAGACTTGTATCATTTATCTATAGCATTTACTCCTTTATTCCTTATGCCTTATGATTGCACTAGTGTGGTAGCCATGTATCTTCTATGTGGTTATTGTCTAGTCATGTTTGGTTCATATATGCTTCACATACTTATATTAGTTCATCCATGCCTTGACACTCGTTCTATGCATAATGAGGTTAGACATGCTTTGGCCCTTGACTTGTTAATCCGTAGGTTAGGGTTCTTTGCGCCATAGTATGTAACTTGTTAATCCGTAGGGTTAAAGTTACACATGTCTTACTTCTTGACTCGATGATCCGTAGGGTCAGAGTTGTTGTGCATGGTTTAGCACTTGACCTGTTGATCCGTCGGGTCAAGGTTAGGTGTACTCTTGTTCCCAACTTGATGATCCGAAGGATCAAAGTCCCATGGGAAATGAGAGTATTGTTTAGCAATGTAAGCATGGTGCTTAGATTGGTAAATAGCTTTGAGTGTCCTCATAGAGGGTTGCCAGTAGGTGGTGACAGCCCTGCTGTGTAATCCTCTGTGTTCCATGGTAACATAGAACTAAGGTTTGTATGTGATGCATGTATAACCCATAGACAGGAATACAAGGAGTACATAGGGGCCCAGCTCGACTCCTCTTAACCCCGCTTAACCTAGGCTTTGTACTGATGTTAGATTGGATTGCTCTGTGTGTCACCCTATCCATGCACTGTATCCTCACCCCTGTTTAGACCTTGGTATATTATTAGTTATATGATTGTGAACATGCTATCTCATAAACCGCCGCCTTCCCTTGGGAGAACTATAAATGACAGCCATTGTAACCCAATGGTGAAATGCTACAACGGTATTCTCTGTGCGCTTGCGGATTTTACCTAAACATCATTAAGACACACTTGTAGATTATTTCTGACATCACTGTCAGAGATGGTTTATTTTGTGTGACTTAACAAATGTCAACAAGCATTTCTGGCGCCGTTGCCAGGGAAGGCACTGGTTGATGAGAATCACTAGCATTGTTTATAATTATATTTCTATTAATTGCCACTGTCTAGATAGGTCTACCTTTGCTCTGTTTTTTTCTTTATGTGAAAACAGGGTAACGTACCTCTGGTCTTGACCTGTCGAAGATATACACAGAGAATTCAGAAGTACTCTTGAGAAGAGCAGAACCTCGAGTCACCCATCTTCAAGATACTCTCGACGATCAAGCCAGCTACATCCGCACCATCAAACTCAAAACCAATGGCCAAAAATGTGCTTCATGAGTACTCCGCTGCCGGTGTTGACCACGTGGCGATTGGGCCGATTGTCAACACTGGAGACGGAAACTTCAGACCTAAAGCCAGCCAAATCTACAGGGTGCAGGCCAATCCATTTCGTGGAATGGCCAACGAGGATGCAAAGGCTCACCTTCAAACATTCCTAGAAGTTTGCAACACCGTGTCTAATGAAGAAGTCAACCAAGATGTCATTCGACTCCGTCTGTTTCCCTTTTCCCTCTTCGGGGAGGCGAAACTCTGGTTTTATGCCAACCCAAGTATTGCAACTTCCTGGAATGATTGCTCTGCAGCGTTCCTCGAGAAATACTTCCCAACAAGGAAAATCTATGCCCTTCATGGAAAAACTTCAAACTTCTGGGAAGCACAAGAAGAATCCATTCCTAAAGCTTGGGAGAAACTTCAAGAATATATGACAGCATGCCCTGATCATGGAATGGATGATTGGACAATATTGATCAACTTCTACCACGGGTTGACACCAATAGCTCGTGATTATCTCGATTCTGCTACCAAGGGAACCATCTTCTCACTTACCGCCACACAAGCAACAAAATTAGTTGAGAAGGTAGCTATCGGTGAAGGGTGGAAAGAGAAGCCATCCAACATCACCACAGAAGGGAAGCATAAGGGGAGAAGGCTTCGCACAAGTGCCATAAAAAGACTGGCACAACCCTAACACGAGAAGTCGTCTGCATCCTCATCTCCGGGATCAGGCACCACGTCACCAAACTAAACACGACGGAGACAAGTCCCGCTCATTGGACTTAAAATGATGATGCCCTTGCCGACAGGATAATCGGTAGTTTATCTCATATTTGCTTCCTCGCTTGCATATTTGAATTTCCCATCATTATGCATTTTGCATATTTGACCTTTTCCTTCACATGCATATTTGGAATTTTTCCCACAAAAGTTGCATCCCTGCATATCTGATTTTTCACTTGCATTCTTGCATGATTGAATTTTTTCCAAAATTTTGTTTGGGAGTTTTCAAACTTTTTTTTAGAAAAAGAAAAGATCTTATTTCTTTTAGTTTGAAAAAAAATGAATTTAAGACAACCTTTTGTTGGAAAATGTTTTGAGCAAATTTTGTTGGAATTTTGGCACAACTCCCATTGACTTTCTTCATAGCCATTAGGGAGTTGTTGACCAAATTGGACTTCATTTCTTTTAACTTGGAGCAAGGGTGCTTGGACTCTTCAATTTTATTTCTTTTTCTACTCAAGCACCCTCACAACAAAATTCTTGCTCACACATTTCTCCAAAGTTTTCATTGGAATGTGTCTCAAGTTCAAGAAAAATATTTCAATCTTCTTTTGTTTCTTCCATTTGCATTGTTGGAGGTTTCCAAAATAACTCTCCTGCATGTTGGACTTCCTCCAACCCTTCTTTTTCTTCTTTGAAAATCATTATCAAAAAAAAAGAGAGAAATAAATTTGAGACAAACCCTTTGGCATTTTGTCTCGAATTTAAGAAATTTTTTTTCCTTTTCCTTTTCTTCTTTTGATTTTATTTGCTTTATTGAGTTGTGATAAAAAGAAATCTTTGCAAGAGCAACCAACGGGAGATCCACCGTTGTTTACACTAACGTAACCCGTTCTCGAGTTTGCTCTTGTGTTCTTGCTCTTGTGTGCAGCTATGAGAAGGGGCCGACAGGTAGCTCAGAGATGTGTTGAAGAAGGCGACAAGCTCAAAACCAAGTCACTCTCAACGTGACACAAATCCGTACCCCTCCATCGAGCTCATGCCAAGCTTGAGAAGGTTGGCATGAAGAGCTTCAAGAAGATCCCACGGAGGTGGACCACAATTAAAACAACACGTCGAGACTCCTCTTCGACACCAATCTCATCTTGGTGTGCGATGAGGAGATGAAAGCCTACAACACTTATGGAACCATGTCTATGCTCACACATGAGCACGTGGCTCGGAATTGCTGCAGACGACAGGTATGAATATCAACTTTGCCAATAATGAGAAGCCATAGGGTGAGCTTGTTTTGCTTGTGTGGGTAAGGAAGGTTCCCTCCTACTTGCCATACAGTTTTTATGCACCCTGCTAGTAGTAGACAATGGTTTTACTCTTCCGTTCTTCCAGAATGAGTATCACCTGCTTTCATGAAACAATCTTAGTCTGCTACTTGGTTTCCATAAGCATTGCTTGCTTGAGCTTTTCTACAACTCCTGATCTTCGCAAGCATGCTCTTTGGCAAAATGTAATATCCTATCTTGCTCTTGATGCATGAATGGCTTGCTATGACTTGTTTTCCTCGAGGTGATCATTTGACCTATCTATGAGGATGAGCTTTGAATCCCTTATGCCATGGTTTACAATACCAAAACCTCTCTTGTGCTATGCATGTGCAACGGTTAGAACCTCCCAAGTGAGTAGGACCGTTTGAGTGAACCATGTTGAGTGCACCTCGTTGATTGATTTTATCGCTTCAAGAGTCGGGGCTTTAGACCATGCTTACGTTTCATACATCACTAAGCCCCGAGCTTTTATCAACAAGGATTATCTTGTCATGGTTACACTCAAACTTGGTCCAGATCCACTTGTGTTTCTCTTCCTCGGCTATACAAATGAAATCCCGTCACCTAACCGGGACTTTATTTGTATATGGTCCGAGAGCTAACCATCCCTCTCCAAGTCGGATTGGGATTGCTTGCAGGAGTAGTGCTTTTGGCAGGGATGATAAAATAGAAGGCCAAGGGTGCAGCCATGGTCGTGCCACAACCGCAGCCCCTAGCCTATGAATATGTAGGGGGAAGGAAACAACTGGGTATGCACTTGGTTGGGACCAACCCCTAGAACCATATGAGGCTAGAGGTTCGTTGTGACACTCGATGGCAGCAATCCACCAAAGACCAATTCGCCAGCACGCTGCAACAAAGCCCGGTCAATCTCATGACCAACTTCCATTGCATGGGATTCCACCCAAATCCAGGGCTGTGAGCAAAGAACAAGTGTGGGGGAAGTTCCCTCCCCCACTAAGGTAATTTGAATCACAACTTGTATCTTTTCGCTTTCGTCATACATGATAAAATAAAATAAAAAAATAATAATTAAAAAAATCGAGAAAGAATCTAAGGTCAAATAAAGAGATAAAAAAATGATGAATAAACTAGGCGTTTTTATTTCCCGTCCAAACATACAATGCGCCTTGAGTTTGCTTTTTCCAAATGCAATAAACTTAGGCTCACCGGTCTTTAACCCCGGTAGAGTCCTTTTTATTTCCATATCCTTTTGTTTGTTTTGAATAAAAAGGTCTAGGTACAAGGACAAGTGTGGGGGAGATCTCTCGTTCTTCATCAAGCACACACTCGAGATCTCCCACCAACATGATGCACAACATCGCACCGTTCAAACAGGCTAAGGAGTGGAGCCATCAGGCATAAGAAAAGAAAGTTCAATCGAACCTTCGGTTTGGTCTCCTATGGTCACTATTGGTCTCCACTTCATCTATGGCGATGGTTCGCACATCCTATCCCCTACTCCCTAATTCATGAGTTAAAACAATCTTTGATGGTTATTGACTAAAACTTAACTCAAAGATAAAATGAACCCGCAACAAACATACTTCTATTGGTTGGCCTGCATACTCTTTATTCCTCGCATCATACACCTGTTGCTTGTGAACACCAATCTCTTAGGACCCCGTGTTTATCTAAGTTGTTGGCGAATGTGATATGGTTAGATGAGAGGAATCTTGCTTCTTCTGTACTGAGTGCTTGGGAATTTATCTTGCAAAATTGAAAATCCATAGCTTTGCACTCCTCAATGATCTTATATTCCCACCAGAGCCAAATATGATGATCACATTGAAAACCTCTACAAAATGCTGCTTGTTATTGCTTTGAGCTTTGTCAAATTGTTGTGACCCTTGTGAGATGCTTGTCATACTTTCATGATCAAGATCACGTACACATACACCACCACCACAAAAGCATGCTAAACTTCTACACTGGAAGTTAGCAACGCCATTTCCATCCACCCATCCACCAAAATAAATACTCCATCACTTGTTGTTGATGTCTCTCTCCAAATATTCTTGCAAAAGAGACATGGCTATCGAAAAAAAAGGGAGAGAAAGAGAAGTAAAAAAAAAGTTTGAGAAGAAAGAAAGAGTGCTCCTATGCATGGGCATGAATAAAAGAAAGAAATGCTCAAACATGATGAGTATGATCGAAAAAAAAAGAAGAGAAAGAGAAAAGAAGTGATAGCCATGTTCTCTATTGAAAATCAATCAAGAGAGAGACATCGCCACATCAAGGAGTATCCATCTCATTCCATTTTTTCATACACATATCCACACACGTGCACATTCTTGATCAGTTTGTATGACTTGTTTTCTCCTTGGATCCACTCTTTGACTTAGCAATATAAGTGATGCAAGTATGCTCCTTTTCATTCCCTACCAAGCTCCACATAAAGCCATTTGTAGATGTAGGATGAAAAGAGGCATGCCAAAAGCCTTGGTGAGGAATCATACACATTGAGCGATCTGAGAGTTATCATTTGAGGAGTACAAGCTATGTTTTTACTTTGAAAATATTTCAAAACCCAAGTTACTCAACAGAGGAGTGATGACGACTTGAATCAAGACCGTTCCATTCCTCAACCGCCCAAGATGACATGGTAGACACATCAAAGTTCACAGGTGCAGGTATGACTTGGAATAACTTGTATGCTAGCATCATACCAAGGAAGTTATGTTGCACCTTAGTCCTTCATTCTTTACTCGAGGACGAGCAAAGGCTAAGTGTGGGGGAGTTGTTGACGGCTCTTAGACCCAAAATAAACCGTCAACTAGCTGCACCTTTTGCCCTCAAATCAAACACCAAAGGTAGACTTAGGTCTTGAAACTAATGATTTCCACAAGTCTTGGTGAATTTGTGAGTGCAGCTGCATTTCATAGGAAAACAGGGAAAATGAAGCATAAAAGGTCTACTCTGGAAACACCGATTTTCCCAGAATAAAGATATCTCCCCAACAGCCCAATATCAAGGAGATATGAAGAAATATCCTCTCCTGGAGATCCTCAATAATGGCAAAGATATATGGACCCACCAAATCAACCCAATTCATATCAAGAATATTCCGGAGGATCCATATCAGAATCATATCCAAGGATCATATCAGAATCATATAAAGAATATCTCAGAGGATAGCATCTAGAATCAAATCAAGGATATGTCAGAGGATATGCCAGAGAAGAAGGAAAGCAAGAGGCGGCAAAGGCAGGTCGGCCGACCCCACAGGGCAGGTCGGCCGACCCAATTCCTTAGCCTCTAAGGCTCATCTTTTTATGGCAGTTTTCCACCGTCATACCAAGGTCGGTTCAGCCAGCAATCAATGCCCAAAGGCGGTGGAGGACCCCCAAACCGACCTACCAAGGCTATAAATAAAGGGGTACCCCCCCTCCTTTCGACACACACCAAGAGGGATTCATTCTCTAGCATTAGGCTTAGCCTCCAGGCCAGAGTAGAGTAGAGGGGATAGAGGGCTGACTAGAGGTCCTTGACCTAGTCTTGGAGAGTTTGGGGGTGGACCTTCTCCATTCCCCTCTTGTAAGACTTGTATCATTTATCTATAGCATTTACTCCTTTATTCCTTATGCCTTATGATTGCACTAGTGTGGTAGCCATGTATCTTCTATGTGGTTATTGTCTAGTCATGTTTGGTTCATATATGCTTCACATACTTATATTAGTTCATCCATGCCTTGACACTCGTTCTATGCATAATGAGGTTAGACATGCTTTGGCCCTTGACTTGTTAATCCGTAGGGTTAGGGTTCTTTGCGCCATAGTATGTAACTTGTTAATCCGTAGGGTTAAAGTTACGCATGTCTTACTTCTTGACTCGATGATCCGTAGGGTCAGAGTTGTTATGCATGGTTTAGCACTTGACCTGTTGATCCGTCGGGTCAAGGTTAGGTGTACTCTTGTTCCCAACTTGATGATCCGAAGGGTCAAAGTCCCATGGGAAATGAGAGTATTGTTTAGCAATGTAAGCATGGTGCTTAGATTGGTAAATAGCTTTGAGTGTCCTCATAGAGGGTTGCCAGTAGGTGGTGACAGCCCTGCTGTGTAATCCTCTGTGTTCCATGGTAACATAGAACTAAGGTTTGTATGTGATGCATGTATAACCCATAGACAGGAATACAAGGAGTACATAGGGGCCCAGCTCGACTCCTCTTAACCCCGCTTAACCTAGGCTTTGTACTGATGTTAGATTGGATTGCTCTGTGTGTCACCCTATCCATGCACTGTATCCTCACCCCTGTTTAGACCTTGGTATATTATTAGTTATATGATTGTGAACATGCTATCTCATAAACCGCCGCCTTCCCTTGGGAGAACTATAAATGACAGCCATTGTAACCCAATGGTGAAATGCTACAACGGTATTCTCCCTGCGCTTGCGGATTTTACCTAAACATCATTAAGACACACTTGTAGATTATTTCTGACATCACTGTCAGAGATGGTTTATTTTGTGTGACTTAACAAATGTCAACATGGACTGTGTGTGAAGGGGCCTAACCATCCGGCCTCTCCCCTATGTATATCCCAAAATGAGGTTGGGGGGGGGGGGGGGTATTTGTAGGAGCAGGTGACAGGCACTGCATGGGACTTCACCGTAGACATAGACCTATTGTTCTAAGAGCATCTCCAGCAGAAGACCTAAAGTGGAAACCAAAACCTAAAAACTGTTAAAACAGACAAAAAACTGCTCCAGCAGAATACCTAAATGGATAACACAACCTAAAAGTTTTTGGTGTCTACCTAAATTTCTCCCTCCTGAACTCATATTTGAGTTTCCACTTCCTGGAAACCTAAAACTTGTGAACCCATGCGAGAGAGGCCAACCGCTCACGCAGGACATTTCAACGCCTGCTGCGCCGCCACATCCTTCACCTGCCGTCGCGAATTTAGCCGTCGGATCCCATCGCTGGCCACCGGATCTCACCGCCCAGGAACTCAACCCCGCCCTTCGACCTCCCGAAACCCCTGCGTGCTGTCGCCGCCCTTTCTGTCCCGCGCGCCGTCAAGCTCCCACGCCGAGGGTCTCCCCCGCGCCGCCACCAGCCTCGTCGCCACCACCGCCAAGGGAGACGACGGCCCCACCGCCTTCCCCCACCGCTTCCTTTACTTGCGCGGTGCCACACCGCAGCCCCACCTCTCCATGCGCCCTCTTGCTCCCGCCTCCGCGTCGGTGACCCTCCCGTACGCCGTGGAGCGCCATGGCCTACAACGCGTCTTGGAGCGCCATGGAGCCTCGCCGAGCGCGTGGAGATGCTGGTGGCCGTGAGGGGGCACACAGGACGGGTGGCTCGCCAAGCCCCGGCGGGGAGGCGTCGTCGGCGCGAGGGGCAGGAGGCTCGCCAGGGCGCGGGGAGCGGCGGCTCGCTGGTGGAGGCGTTGGTGGACGAGGGGAGGAGGAGGGCGGATGAAGGAGGGTGGCCGGTGGAGCCCGCCGTTGTAGAGAGGATAAGGCGCGAGGGAGCTGGCCATCAGCTGGGGAGTTCGCCATGGACACCGAGCATGAGGCCTGCAGGTGATTGGCGCTGAGCGGTGGTGGCGTTCGTGGTTGTGGATAAGGCTGGAACTTTTGCAAAAAAGCCCTTTCCAAAAGTTGTAATAATTCATAAAGTTTTATGAAATCTTCCCCGAAGTAAAGAGTATTTTCAGAAAGTTTTATAGGTATCCAGTTTAAGTTATTCTGCTGGAGAGGAGCACAAATTTTTTCCAAAAATCTTCTCTCTCATGAACCTAAAACTTGTTTAGGTCTTTGTTTTTTGATCTTCTGCTGGAGATGCTCTTGTGAGAAGTACTGCATGGACTTCATCGTAAACATAGACCTATTGTTCTATCCCCTGCCTGTAATCCTAAAATCTTATAATTTTCTTCTCTAGTCGTGCCGGCGCAACCGCGCTCCTAGAGCTCGCCGCTCGTCTGGCCGTTTCATGCCGCAGGATGTCGATTGCGGGCATGTGCATGCGTCGGGTGAAAGCCTGCTCGTGGTGAAAAAGAAACACCGTAGGGCGCGGCCTGCGTGCTGTCTTCCCGTTCGCTCCATGTGACCCTGCCCACGTGCCGCGTTCTCATTGTGTACCGGCGCTCCGCGAGTTACTTCGGTGGGTGAGGCCATCGCATTTACACGCCTCTTCCGCCTGCCTCGGCTTCTCCTTTCATTCGCCTCCTCATTCCTTCCGTCTGGTTTCCTTGCTTTCGTCGTCGCTGGCTAGATGTGCTCGCCGTGCTTTCTTCGCTGCCGGTTTCAATCCTCCTGTGGCTTGGTTTTCGGTGCAGGGTTTTGGTTTGTCTAGGGTTCCTTCTTTTTCGTTCGTTTTCTATTTGGGGCGGATGTCTCTACCTTTACCGCCGTTTGTGTTCCGATCTGTCGCTTTCTTGCTCTCCTGGTGCGATTTATGTTTCGTCTTCTTGGTGTTGGTGCCGATTTGTTTTGTTGGTTCGCGCGAGTGTAGGGGATGCTGCTTCAACGGGGCGGCAGCGGCGGCGGTGGCAGTGGCCACGTCTTCGTCCAGCAGGAGCAACTGCAGCACCTTCTTTTGTTCAGCCAAAGGCGGCGTCGCCATATCCATTGTGGTGAGCTTTTTTCCTTTTCTCCCTCAGTTATTTGCCTGCAATTTTTGACACCGAGCTTTCTTTCCTTCCAGTCTTTTTATCTGAGGGTTTATTCTCAGTTTAATTTTGATCTAACCAGTGTGGTAGAAAGACGAGGATGCGGGCTCCATGGAGTTGCGACTTAAGAGGAAGCGCCGTGGACCATGCTTCTGTGGCTCGGTGTGGGAGGCGATGAGGCCGTCCCCTCAGACAAGCGGCAGCGGCACTCCGGATAGTAGCCATGGCAGCGGCTCAATCAAAGGTACCAGTCACTGCAGCTGTTTTCCTGCTTCGTGCAGTCCTCGCATATACCCCCATCCCCTAAATATCTCCATGCCAGGGGAGTTCTCGATGTCCCCTCCCTCATTTTAGGTTTCATTCTATTTCCTAAATAATCTCCATCTCTAAAGTTAGATTACTGGGTTCGCTGTCCTTCCAATTTGTATTTCAGTGTATGACAGCAATTTAACGCTGTATCGTTAATTTGTTAACATCGTAACAAGCTCGTGGACTGCCTTTTCTCTCTGATTAACCACATGTAACTGTTCTAGCATCTTTTTTATAATTAACTGTGCATTGTGTTGTCATTCCAAGCGGGTGGAATTTATTTTTTTCCTTTTACTGTCCAGTTACTCAGGCCAGTACTTTGGACCAAGGGAAATAATTAACTGTGCATTGTGTTCTTTCTGCCCCCTTTTTTTTCCTATTTTGTATAAGTATGTACAGAATAAAAATGAAATATCACTACTGGATGTTGCTGCTGGACTCATGGAAATATGGGCTCTGGATTCTATGATGCAGTATGTCTGAAATTTTTGTTTATAAGACAACTAACAGAGCATGGAGGTCTAATGGTGATAATGTATTAGTGTGAACCTTTTTTAATTGTTTTCAGCAACCTGCATGTAGTACTGCTTCACGGTGAGCATGCTTGAGGGAAGTAGTTATCTATGCATGCTTGAGGGGATTATTCCTTCCCAAGTTCATTGCAAAGGAAGGAATAATCCTTTCTTTGTGGTGATTTATGCAGGCTTCATGTTTGGTTAAAGCTCATCATTGCCCTTTATGTTAGTAATTAATCTAATATATTTCAGGACAGCAAAAAACAGACTTGCTTCGGTACCATCCTTTAATCTTTGGTTAGCTGCCCTGCACCCACCTAGACTGCTATATATCGGACTTACCGGAGTCCTGATCTTATGCCTTGCATGCTATTGCAGCCTTTGATATACCAAAGTATAGATTTGTGGTAAAATATTTTTGAACGAACTTGCCAATCAGTTCTCACAAGCTGCAGCATAGCACTTTCTATTGCCAACCTAGATGGCTCAGTTGCATTGAAATTATGTTTGCAAAGATAACTCCACTGGCTGCTGCGCTGAGCATCCTCCCTGTAGCAGTGACATCTGCATACTGATGTTTGATCCTTTAAGATTGTATAAAGCTACCTATATTGTCAGTGGGTGAGCTGTTCTGGCTGAGTTTATTTTTTGCTCCCAGGGAAGATGACAGGATTTCTCTGTGCCCATGCAACCAGATCGAGAAGAAGCACAGGGAACAGAAAAAAATGCCGCAGGCACAGGTACAAATTACCCCGTGACTGGTGTTGAAAAGCACTGTCACTTTTCAATTTTGTAGTAGTTACATTACTGAAATGCATGGCTATTTTCCTTTGCAATGGATGCTACTCGGTAGACTCTGGTGAATAGGCTGTCTTAAGAAAACAACATTATTTGATCGTTCTGCATATTGCTGATGTTTGTGTCAACACCTTGGAGTGAATTTTGCATGAATAGAGAAGCACTTGATTTTATAGAGGTTCAGATTGTTTTGCTGTGATCCACAATTCCAACTGAATAAAAATTTCCCATGAATATCATATAGTTCTGCTCCATCATTATGCAAGAATACATGATACGCAGCATTGTATCCAAACATGACATATTTGATTTGGAGTTTTGTAAATATATGTTAGTCCATCTCCCTATTGTTCCATATCCAATAAGAGCCACTTTCATCAAGCACATAGTGTTTGCATCTTTAATGTTTGTGTTATGATCACAGAAAGCATATCTCCATTTTGGTGATTGAATTTACCTCTTTAAGTGGCAGGTGCCTGATTATCGCATCTCTTGGCAATAATTAATGGTAATTTAGTGGGCGGCACTGGTATTCTATTTACCAAGTTTGTGTTTCACACTTTTTGTTGCTTTTGATTGCAGGTCAGTGATGGATATGGCTCTTGACAAAGATGTTGTTTTAGGTTCTGAACCATGGTGTCTGTGCAGTTAACATCTTAGCATCTTAACAGGAACTTTATCCTGTTTATCTTAGTGCCATAAATTTCAGGTGCTATATCTAAGTTACTACTCTTAGATTTCAGTTATAATTGAGTACTAATGTTTCCTAAGAATCTGATACATTGTAATAAGATACAAGTGTTTTTCTCAGTTTGTTAAATTTTCATTGGTACTTCCTCGCAAAAAAAAATCATTGGTACTTGGTGATTGAAATTCGTGGAATGCAGAGGTGTGATGCGCTCTATAGCCTTCTAGATGTTAAATGGTTTTAATCTGTATATATGAATTACCGTCCAAGCATTCATTTGTAGTGTCATCTAATGTTCATGTTAACCTTACGCCCATGGCTTTACTTGCACATTATTAGTTATATTTGTCGTGGGCTGGGAAATATATGCCTATATTAGCAATACTATTTCTGACAAGTGAATTTGTATGTATGGACGCACATTGGTAATTTCAGTTTTTTGGCTCAAAATTTTCCTTTTCAAATGTTGCCTAACTCCAGTGGGCATGCCAATAATGTGACGCCTCTGTGGTTACCGATTTAAGCACATATCTTGCATATGATTTTTGCTGGTGCATCATCCATTCTTTCCCCCCTGCTTTCTCCATTTTCGCTTACATGCAAATAATTCCTGTAACAAATACCTGCTTTGCCTCCTGATCCGACGCTAGAAAAAAAGGGAGTTCAAGTTCATTATGTGTTCCTCTTGTTTTATGATTTATCTTCAGAACAATGATGAGACAACAGTCAACAGCTCGCCAAGTAAACAGACCTGCTGATGACAAAGAAACTTGCATCTGTATCTTACCTTAGCCATATCTCATGTACAGAAACTGAGATACAGTATGAAGAACCTGTTTTCCTTAGTTATTTTTTGCTTGAATTTGGTTACTGCATTGCAGTGAAAAAAGTCTAGGATATTGGCAAAGTAAAAACAGCACATAGACGCTTGTTCAGGGATGATTAAACATTTAGCGGTTGAGGTAAATGCTTTTCTCTTCCGACATGTTTGTACGCCTTGCCCTTTGGCCTTGCAACAGCAGTGTTACATCATTTGTTTCTGCCTAATACGCTACTTCCCATCGCAACTGACAGGAACAGAGTAAGGTGATGCCACCTTTGCCATGTGTTGATGATGACAGCACTAACAATATTGTTGGGTTAGTGGTGCATTTTGCCTGATAGTTAACAATCAAATGACGGGATGACACTTCCACGAACCCATGAGGAGAAACAAAATGTTCTTATAGAATAGCCAATTTAATGAGCGGCGCGCGAAGCACGCCGGATTCTACTAGTATGCTTCTATAGCGCACATTCTAAGCCTGTTCCGGCTCTTCGCATCCAAGCGGCGGCGGCGACCAACTCTCTGCCAGGAGGTTACCGCCAATCAGGCAGGTAGAAGGGGCAACCAAAAGCAAGAAGTGCAACCGAGAGGTTGTCCAAAAATACAATTATGCATCTAGACCTCTACCTCTTTCCGAAAGACCAAAAAATGAATGACAGACATTTAGGCCTCGTGGGAGCATGGGGAGAAACATACAGGGAGCGTAACCCTGAGGGACTGCATTCCCTGCCCATATTTGGGGAACGAAGCTCAGGGGCTAGATTTCATGCCGATGTTTGGGGAACAAACGCGAACATCCCTAGGAACAAAACTAGGATCAAAACATCAGGAAAAAACATAAGATATACAAAAACACCGTAAAAGTTGAACCTCATTGTGAAAGGGTCTGTAGCCTAGTGGTTACAAGAGCCTCAGTAGCACCAGAGGTACTAGGTTCAACTCCCTGTGGGAGCGAATTTTCTAGGATTTAATAGCGTTGTGCGTTCTGCGGCAGGCGACGTGGCCATCGTCAGCGAGGTGCCAGTGGTGAGTTCGTCAATCTCAAGGATTTGCCAGCTCAGTCTTCGAAGATGCTCATAGGGGTAGGGATTGCGTATGTGCAATAATAAGGGTGAGTGTGCGTGCGTTGTGAGTGTTTGAGTTGTACTGTGTAATCGCAAAAAAAAAAGTTAAACCTCATTGTAGAGACACCAAAATATGCTCTGAAATTATCTGACTCTCAATAAATTCAAACTATGGTTCTTTTTCTCAGTAAAATTGTAGAATTCACAAAAAAAAAATTGCAAGATCATCCATATATTATAACTAGTACCAATGCGTGTACATGTCTAAAAGGTACAAAATAATATTTATGATGGAGCTGATAACATATTTTAAATGGATAACGAAAACAAATATGCTTCATTCACTCATTTCTCTTGCATTTCTTTCTTTCTCACTCTCATATTGTCGTCATAGTACAAACTCCGTTCCCTTCATTTAACTTTATTCTCTTGATCTGATTATGCCATAGTGCATTCTAGCGAACATCAATTTTAATAGCTGCAAAAACAATAAGTGCACATATCTATTGAAAAAAGGAAAATCTATTTATTCTCCTTCTATGGTGACCCCACGTGTTACCATCCTTGCCTGAACGTGCTCCAACTGATACCTGTATACAATAACAAAGAATGAGGCAATCAATAAGAGGATGTATGCTACCTGATCTTTTCACAACAAAGAAAAATACCAATATCCCCCTCTTTTCGCAGCATTCCATCGACCTGACCGGAGCCAGGCCCTATTCCAGCATAATATGACAACCTTATGGACTGCACAATGTGGTTCAGCTTTATTTGTTACCAAACAGAATATGGTTCCTTAATTTCCAAATGTTCAGTACAAAGCTGCTAGAGAAAACTACTAAACAAATAAACTTAGGGCGTGATTGGATTCCATCTGACCGGAGCCAGACCTGTACGTAGAGAGCCAGGCCACCGCTAGCCAGCACCACTCGAGCCAGGCTCTGCAGAAATGATATTTGTTTTCATTCCTCGAGAGTCAAGCTGATTCCTCGAGAGCCAAGCTGAGAGCCGTTTGCTGCATCCGGGCGTACGAGCCAGACGAACAGAAAAGTAACCATTCACTGGTGGATTGCATGCGCTGAGCCTGACCGCTGTGCTGCAGGCCTGCATCCAATCGCTCCCATGCTGCATCCCATGGGCCTGGTTGGGTCATATATATATGCACCCAACCAATCGACCCTTAAATGGGCTGAAGGAATCATCCCTAATTCTACCAGGAAGTGAGACGATGGAGCAAAACGCTAGTTTTCATCCACAAAGAGAATATAAGATATCAATTTTCCATGCACAAAGTTAATACTACATGTGTACATCTCCATGGTCTCTCTGTCAATTATAAGTTCAAAAACTCTTGACCAAATCAACATGACAATTTGCATGGACACTGTATATGTACATCTGATGGTTCCGATGCACAAAGTTAACCTTTTTTATGGCTCCAAACAAAATCCACTTTAGCATACACACTCAACAAGAAATCTCTGGAAAACATATTGAATCTAAAGTGCATCAGGTTGAGAAACTGATTCTTGAGTATAAACCGTGTTACAGCAATGATTATATATTACAGGTGAAGCTAAAATGTATCTCTGGCTGTGTAGACCAATGCCACAGTGCAAGAGCCATTGAAAGTCCGCTTTAAATGTCTCTGCATGATAACTTTGTCTAAATTTGTCGATTATTCTAAATATAATGTACAGATGGAATTGTCCGAGCAGAGACTAACAAGCTTGAGTACCTTTACTTAGCCGGAATCAACAATTGCACGAGAGAGAGAAAGAGGGGATCCAACTGAGGAAATGTAGTACCTATTCTATCGGAGCTAATCAAAGCTAGCGTAGCGCTAGCCATCGAAGTAAATGAATTTGAAAGAACGAAGAAGGAAATGAGACAACTCTTCCTTGAACAATTTGATTAAATACTGCAACTGAAGTATAGGATATCAGAGTTTGACAGGAAATTGACTGATCATAAAAAAAGTAAGCACTTGATCCATCCATGCAAAGTTCAATGATCTCCGTGCATTTCAAAAGTAAAACAGCTGTGCATTCCAGCTGCTACCTAGTAACTACTATTATATATGAAGCTTGCTGACCAAAGAGTGAGGGCATACATAATCATTCTTTCCCAGAAGCAGGCAATATACCATAAATATTGTTAGTAAAGAGGAATTTTATAAGTACTAATCATATCTGACAAGGGTACTACATCAAATACTTGATAAGCACGCCTCTAGCATTTTCACACGTAGAGGAAGTGAGAGCATCACACTGCGTGACATTTTTCCATGCTGACTTGGCAGGGGGGAAGATACATCCCGGATCCTATGGTTTTCATGTGAGGTAATATTTAGATGAAAGGTTGATGTAAAGGTAGAATAAAATCTGGCAGGTGAAAAGTGTTTTCAGGGCAACTGTTTCTATATTGCTTTAGATAGAATAGATTAGAAGAAAAATTAAAATATCCCATGTCCCACTGAACTAATCACACATATTGCACATGCAAAGATTCAGAAATAAATGAAAGGTATGCCAGGAAGAAATCAACATGAACAACCATCTGGAAAATACGTACCAATTCAAACCTTTTATTTATTCCCATCAGTCAAAACATCCTGCCAAACGAAACACCAGCAGCGAGGAGAAACAAACATCAGACATCAAAATAGCCCCCCCCCCCCCCCCCCCCCCCCCCCCCCCCCCCCCCCAAAAAAAAAGACTGGAAAATAGTAAGGGTTTCACCAGTGCCTGGTTTTATCCAGCTCGTCCAGATTCAGGACCTACTTGGGAGATGAATCAGTCGGCAATGTCCTTATCAACTAAAATGGTATCAATTATACTACCTCATACTCCATTATATTTGGATGCACAAGAAATCGGTTTTACAATGATTTACTGTATAGCATAAGTGAAAGTTTTGTTACTTAATATCGCAAGGTATAACCAAACAAAAGAAGACCAACTAAAACAAAAAAAGACCACTTGATTTAAATTCTAAGAATCCCCATATCATGTGACCATTTTTAGATGCATCATCTGCCAATGTAGTTTGTCTAACAAATATTTCATTTTAATATATGAGCTGGGCCATGAACAAAGAAAAAGAAAAGCGTACAAAAAGATAGCAACAAAGGAGAGTGGATTGAGGGGTCAGTTTTCACGATTGACTAAGGAAGAGATGACCAAAGCGATTCAGTGATGCACGAAAACTAAGTCACAAACAGCCAAAAGGTATCTTCATAAAATTAATTTTTCCTTCACCAAAACTAAGTCACACCGCCAAAAACTATTCTGTCCATGTAATTATTCCTGGCGGCTAAAATGAACATTCCTGACCATTTTCCACGTCAGCAGGCCAGCTGACGCGGGTACTGTACAAACCGTCAGGAATGATTTGGTGACTTTTCCTGGCACAGCTATCCTATCGGCTTGTTACCTTTGCTGACAGTATTTCATGTTTTCCTGAGCCGTCTGCTATCTACAATTTTTTGGTAGTGTAGAACCTCATTAACTGATCAGAATTATCACTTAGCCAATTTTTAATACAAACCTAAAAGGTTACTGAGGACTTCGACCTGACATGAAAAGTATGTCCATTGCATTGTTTGATTGGAGATGAGAGGAATCCCCACATTCCCACAAACGAACACATACGACAATATGAACATGAGCAATAGCCACTGCTATAGTCTGAAAAATAAACATCCAAACCTGCCAAAACAAATCTTTACCAAAGAAAAACAAGGAAGTACGTATCAATCTGACCAACCAGATCAGGCATCAATCCAGTCAAAATTAATTCAATTGAGACAAGATTCAGATTGGGCTCGATCATCCGTCATGAATAAATGAGTGCACATACAAGGAGAGAAGAAATGGGGCAAGCCGTATCAGAGATTCCAGGAAAAGTGGGTTCCCAAAAGGGAAGGTTACGAGGGGAGCTTGCCCCATCCCATGGCTCTTCGACCCCAGGAAATGGCTGGGTTCCCTGCAGGGTCTTGCATTCCCAAATGGGCTCTTAGACATATGCTGAAGTACAAAACACAAAAATTTACTGAAGCATAGAATCATGCTTTAAAATGCACTTAACTTAAAGATACAATGTCAAGCGATAACTAGGGACAGTGATAAAGCACCAAACATAAATTTTCTAACCTTCTGACTGTTCTGAAAGGGATAATATTAATTTTCCAATGGATAGTCTAGTGGAGCAGATCTTCAACTTTTGGATTTTGAAAGCTACGTATTTAACGAAGAGTTATATTATCACTCTATCTTTTTTTCCATCTATTGCATCTATGCATTGAAAATAGACAATAAAAAATTAGTATATTTGTTTGTACTTCCTCTGTGAAGTCAACAAAACGTTTTTTACTGTATGAAAAATGAATGAATATGCTAATACTTACACCCTTAATTTTACTGCTTCAGCCAACAATGAAATTGTATCAGTCATCAGGAGGCCGACCAATAATTCATGTCTACACCCTGGTTTCTAGTGATTCCTTAGACGACAACACATGATGCGTACTACCTCTGTTCTTGATTTCTTCTCGTTTGGACAACAGAAATGAACTAGGAAACAACTAACCAATGCTATCAGAACGACATCAATTCAAATATGGAAGGAGTATCAATTAAAGAAATCTGAACACACCACTTGACCAAAAGGATTAGTTAACGCTCCCTCAAAAAAAAAGTTAACACAAAAAACACATAAAATGAACTTTAAATATATATTTTATTATTGCCCTGTCACAAGAATAAAATGAACTTGTTGAACATATTGACTTGACAGTGCCGTCAGTACAGCACTATGCAGAGGAAGACTGAAGTCGAACCATCGACTCCAAGCATGACAAATTGTAATATTTTTCCTCAGTTGTGACTATTGCGATACACTATTCTTAGTGGCGGACACAAAATTTGTAAGTACCATTATGCAGACACAAATTCTTATATTCCTGGGAGATTAAAAAAAAGGGATCTGAACACAACACTGTAAGAAGCATTACGACAGAAAAGGATACAGGTGAAATGACAAACAGATTAGAAACAAACAGTAACTAAGTAACCTGAGAATTCTAAAAAACATAATTCAATGGAGGTGATCATAAACTCTCTTTGGCAATTTACTGGTCGATTCAAGTACTTTATCTGGCACACTACAAATAACTTGTTTACTTGAGACAGGAGCACATGTCACTTGGTGAGTCACCTTATTCCTCAGCTCACATTTACATGAACCAGAGTGTCAGAAATAAAACTCGAAGCAAATAGAGTTAATACATTCTGGCCTCACAATATACATAGAGGGACTCAATGAGCAGGAGTCATATCTCAAAAGGATCATAATTAGATAAATCATGTGTGAGGTGCTTGTCATCATAATGCTTGAAAAAGTTACCAGGCACAAACTTGAACCGAGCAATTTCTGAAGCCCTGTCTTTCAGTTTTGGCAGCCTACGCCGCTGATAAACCTCCCACTTCTTATCATATGGAAATGGGACTCGAAATTCCATCGACTTTAGCTCTTTTGCATGAGAAATAAAGAATCTGGCAAAGGTAACATCTGCATCTCTGCCGCTATAGTTTCTCAGCACAATTTCCTTGAGATGTGACTGAAGGCACTCGATAGATGGATCACCATTCAACAGATCTCCAGATTCTTTTTCCATGGACTGAAGCAAAGGAAAATCAACAGTTACATATGAATACTAAAAACTATGGTTATATATATGAACATAATATCATATAGAATTAAGCTTACTGGAAATAATAACAAATTTTAAAATAAAGAAAGGAACAGCCACTACCGTGAAGTATAGCTTCTCCAAGCTGGGAAAGCATTTGAGGATGTCCATAACCATGTTCAATTGAAAATCCGTAGCACTGATTGAAAATATCTTCACAGCTTGCAAAAATGTTATCGAACTGATGGCAGTCATGTTCTGGATTAGTGGAAACAGAAATGTGATTATTTCAATGTGCAAAACATCATAAGGCCAGGAATATGAACTTATCTTTAAGAACTAATAATATTACCTTGAATATCGACTTCCCAAGCTGAACATCTTCCATACCGCTCGACAGGGTTCCCAGGACAATGAGTTTGGGCGCACGGATTAAACGAAGCTTAGTGGGGCCTCCATCAGTATTGAACAGAAGCAATTTTTCCATAGTGGGGGCATCCACAATGATAAGTTCCTCCATCACCCGTTCCCGCGTCCCAATCGATACACCAAGAGTCACAAGGCTTGGTGAGCTTATGTGGACGCTGCGGAAGGCCTTGTTGTCCACAAGCAACAAGCTCTGAATAGCTGGGCAAGCCGAGAGCAAGGCACGTAGGGTATCTTCTGTGTTTGTGAGCTGCTGGAGGGAGAGCTTCCTCAGATGAGGAAAGCTTATGCCCTCAATGAGACCCTCTGGCAAATGGCAATTGCCATAGCTGGCGACACGAAGATTAGCGAACCTAAGTGCATAAGGCGGTAGTGGATCTCGAGCTGTCCTCAGCAGATAAGAGAAACATAATTCCTCAATCTTATCAAGCACAGGTGACTGGAACCAATTGGCAATGGAGGGGTAGCGATCACCATGGACATCTGATACTCGACGAAGGCAGGTGACTGAAAACCGGCAAGCGGGACCAGGGTGGGACGACAAAATGCTGGTGATAAGTGCCACAAGGTCATCTCCCCAGCGCCAAGGGTGAAGGTCGCGGTCATCTAGATTAAGTGTAGCTAACCCCCAAAGTTTGCTCCAACGCTTGGAGAGAGTCTGGGTGCGGATGCCATCATCTGTGGGGAGCATGGAAATGATCTTGGCCAGGACCTCATCCGGGACCTCGCTGGTGAGATCACTATCGCCTACGGAGCAAATGTGCCCCTTCAACCTTTCGCCACAACGGTGGCACTTTCTGGGGCGCCGCTTTCCAAACGGCGGCATGGCTGGGCTGTAAGGCTATGAGCAAACCCTAGGGTGTGACCTTGACCTAGGATGGGATCTGGATTTGCGGTTCGATTGGGGACTGGGGAACAAGGGGGGCGAGCAGAGAACACACCCACGGCAGCACATACGGGAGAACTTTTTACCTGAGACCATTTTGTGCCGGTGTTTCCTTGCCTGTGCTCAGTGCCATACCTATGGTTTGGTTGGACGGTTGGACCTAGAAAGGGGATCGGGATTTTGGTTAGGAATTCGATTCGAGCTTGCAAAACGGGGGTTCAGTAGGGAAGAATTACCTGAGCACGGAGAGGAGCAGAGCGCGGGGGAGGAGCTCGAGGTGTTTCTCCGGACTGGTAGTCTGACGGCGCGGCGGCTGGGATGTGGGTCAGAAGTGTCGGGTGGGTATCTAGGTCAGTTTGGTCAGGTGAGTATTTATACTGTATGCTTTTCAGTGCAGAACCATCTACGCTTCTGTGACGGCAGGTGGGGCATCCAACGGCTGTGCTGTGTTTAACCTTTTCTACCTCAATGATTAATGTAAATGTTTTTTTTTTCTTTTCACGTTTGGGCAGTTGTACGGTACTTCTTTTGCATTCTTGCCCTAGAACTGGGAACCAAGATGTTTTTGTTTTCTTTGAATGAGTGCACTGCGTACCAAGATACTGGACGTTCGGTAGAAGACTGCTCGATTTGAGTAGAACATGTGTAGGAACGTATATTTACATTGTGTTAAGTGCGCAGAGTTTAAACTCCTAATTTTGCCTAAATGGAAATAGAGTACGCCTCGGATATAGCCATAGTGCCTGCTACATAGATACAAACGCTCTGTTGCTACAAAAGCCCAGAGTCGTGAATAAATGCTACATGAACTATGAACTATTGTGTATTAGATTATTCTGACTATAGTTGTATGTAGTGCATGTGCCTCCTTTTCTTTTACGGGGCTTTGTATCTATATGTCCAGTTAATACTTTACATTCATTTAGCTCTGACCCCTAAATGTTTAACATGCATTTATTTTTATTCAATATACAAAGCTTTATCATGACATTCTCGAACAAAGCTCCAGACCTCTGGACGTAGTGCAGCACTTCTAGCTAGGGAGTAAGCCACATTCAGGAAATCTTTTACGCTAAACTGAACTACAACAGTACTGTACTACCTGCTGTCTGCATGAAGCATGTTGCACATACTCCCTCCGTTTTTAATTATATGACGTCATTGACTTTTTCGTTGAACTTTGACCAACAATATAGATTTAAATAATTACTTTCCGAATGTGAAATGAATATCATTGGATTCATCATCAAAAGCACTTTAAGGTTAAGTTATACACTTAGCTATTTACACAAATATTTTGAATAAGACGAACGGTCAACGTAACGAAAAAAGTCAACGGCGTCATATATTAAAAAACGGAGGGAGTATATAGGAAGTGTATATATAATGTAGCTGAAAATGCTAATAAATTTGGATATGATTTGTATAATTGATAAACTTCATTAGTTTATTACTTGGCGAATATACACTACAAGAAATGGAGACGAACAAAAAAGCTCAGTAGTGGTGGGGCAGCCAACCCCCCACTATGCTTCTGTAGTTAAAAAATGGGTGTTTGTAGCAGAAGGGCAAACACACCATCGTTGTATATACAACAGTAGCGGCGGCGCATGTGTGTGATTGCCTATCGCTACAAATCTAACACAAGAATTAAAGAAATGCCAACGGGCCCATGCCGGTCGCCGCCTGGAACGTTGATGAGCCAGTGCCTCCATTGACGACCGCCGCCTTCGCCATGGAGGATGCATGGATCCAGAGGGGATGTCGGCGTCATTGAGGAAGTAGATTTGAGGCAGGGCTAATCCGGAGAAGTCTCGTCCACCCATCCTCGTCGTCGTGCGTGGTCCTATCCGCCATACCTTCCACATGTCGTGCGAGCTCCCCACCTATCCGCTGGTGTGACGTCAGGGGAGGGAGACAGGGGGGGGGGGGGGGGGGGGGGGGGGCATGGCCGCCTTCAGGGTGCAGATCCGCTGCCACGGAAGCCGTCGCGAAGGAGGTGCTCGGCGCTGAGGTCGTTGAGATCGCTGCTCGGCATGGAGGGTCCCGTCACCGAGATCCGCCACCAAAGATAGAGGCCCCGCAGCCATGCCATGCTCACCACCTCCCCTCGCTGCAATCCTTTTCCCGGTGCTCGGCGAGGTAGGTTTCCACGTCGCCGCCTTCCTACTCCTGGTGCTGGGCGCAGCAGTATCTGGGAGGAGGAGGGCCACGCCGCTGGCCTCGCCAGCATCTCCGCCTGGATCACTCCTCCATCTGAGTTTGAGAGGAGGGAAGAGAGAGAAGAGACGACTGGAGCGAGCGAACTTGTGCGGTTGAGGGTGAGGAGGGAGTTTTGCGACAGTTGGTCATGCGCATATACCGGAGCTTTGCTTGAGCGAACTTGTGCCAATTTATATATGGGAGAAATAACAGGCCTGGGAGATGGGTCTTGCGCATACACCTGAGGCGGTTGACATGACTGACCGCCGGTAGAAACGAAGATTTTTAGCGGCGAATCACTTTATCAACTGCCTCTAAAAGTTGATTTTCAGCTGCAGATCTTGTCTGGATTGTGCCTCTGAGCATTGTAGCAGCGGGGGGAGATTTGTACCACAGCTACGTGAAAACTGGTTCCGCCTCTACAGTGAAGTTTTGTTGTAGTGTGATGGTCGAAATATATCGCCCTTATTTCTTATTTAATGAAAGGCATAGTTGACAGCATAGATTATAATTAGGTCATTACAGTGCTTTGCCGTGACTATTGAAGAGGTTTCCTGTTGAACCATTGATAAATTGAAAACTGAAAGTATATTTCTAAAAAATATGTCTGAAATGCACAGTGCATTTCCTTTTTCAGCAAGCAACTAAGTTATATCTGTTCAAGTTGCAAGCAGTACATATGCTGACATGTGTGAAGCGGAACCAGCTATATACACTTTTCTTATAGAAACTGTGCACTCTTTTCTTGCGGATAAGCATAGATCATTGTTACACATTAACAAATTATGTCTTTTCATCTATACTATAAAGATCGAGTTGCCCTCTAATTAAGTGCTGCCAACAAACCATCTAGCCACCCTCCTAATCTACCATTGATCTAATCCCCACCCACCCCTCTAACCCTTAGATTAAGGCTGGGTCCACGTGATTACACAAAAACTTACATGGTTACACATGTTAAACGCCTGAATCATCTCACAAAACTTCCTGAAGACATCTTTTTTCTCACCCAACGTGCGCCGTACCCGCCTCTCAATTTCGCCTGCAATAGGCGGCGATTTCCTTCCTCTCCGCCTGATCTGCCGCCTCTTCATCTCCTCCCGCTTCGCCTCCTTCCCTCCTCTACCTCGTCAATTTCCTTTCTTTTCCCTTTCTCTTCTCCAAAACACGTTCAGGTGAGCTGGATCGTAAGTTGACCGACGATTGCCGCCGATGTCGAATCCGTCGAAGATCCCTGCAGCAGCCGCTTTCCCTGAGCAGCACGGGGAGGATGGATCAGAGACGGAAAGTGGCGACAGCTGGCAGCGATCCCACGTCGTCTGCCTCCCCTGAGTATTACTCCTTTCCTTCTTTTGGTTGATTTCTCCATTTCAGATCTCCGTTCTCGGTGTTCATTGTTCTACACCTAAATGTCGCCACCACCCAGTCCGCATGCTGTGTCCTCGAGACACTCCCAGGCCGCAGGGATGGTGAACGATCTCCCGGGCGTAGGGATCCGGCGGAGGGATCTTTGGTGGTCAATTTGATTCCTTTTGGTATTATTATGCCTATTTGTTGATGCAATACATTCTACCGCTATAGAACCCAGGAAAAGATGCCACCGCTGCGCTGCAGGAACCGGATGAACTCGCCCCCGCCGTCCGCAGGAACCGGTCGAACTCAACGCCGCTGCCTGCAACAACTGCCCGATGTCGAGGTTCAAGTCACATTCATGTTCTGCCTTTTTATACGTGTTCATGTTCCTGCTCTATGCACATTTGAGCTTGATTGAATTGCAGTCTGGATATATTCTTTTCTTGATAAGTTATATACTGGCAGACCTTTGCTTTGCTACTGATGGAATAGTCTCACAAACAAACTTAGCTGAATTCATTGTACTCTAGGAATTCAAAATAAGTTATGTTGATAAAACCAATGCATATCAAATTCTATGTGCGTTCTCTTGCACAGTTTCTTTTTTCAAAATGGAAATGAAATTAATCTTTGATTATTGATGATCACGCCTGTGTGCAAGAACATCATCGGAGGGAATATGGAACTGGCTGCGATGGATGAAGCCGAGCAGGAAAAAAGAGTGCTCCATCCGAAGCAGGTTAATTGCTGATATTGCTTAATATCTATCTGACCACCGAGCTGAGATTCGAGTGAGTGCATCCTGATTGTGTTGTAGAACTGGGGCTGGAGATAAGATATTGTTGAACCTTGCTTCCAATTGGAGAATGACAAAGATGTGAATATATGTTCTGCAACTTTGAGACACGTGCGTGACGTATGTTGATCTCATTCACACAAGAAGTTAGGGGGAAGTAGAACTTCGATTTGTCATCTTTTTTGTTCGGCAATCTGTATTGTGATTAAATTTCGATATGAATTATATGAGTACTGATCCTTCTTCCTTTTTAATTTTTTTTTATTCAAGTAATCCAGCAACATCAGTAAAAAGCATTAAAGCCAATAAAGACATACATGGTACACAGATGAACAAGAAACATTTACACATTTGAATTCTGTTCCTGGAGCTTTGATTGTGTAACTGAGAATCAGCACAACAGGTCTTGCATATATTATATTGAGCCATTTATACAGGCCAGGTTTAGAAATGTAATTGTTCCCCCTTCCATCGCCTTTGAGTATACAAATGACAACCTATTACATTCTTACTAGTAATAAACTCACAGACTCAACAAACAAATCTTCTCCCCATGCAAATCTGCTTAAGGTTCCGGATTATTAATTATATTCTGTTTTATCATGGTTAATTAATGATGCTAATTATTTACTTTATCATAAAAAGGTGATATTCTTTTTTGCTCTTATTGCCCTTCTTTGATTTGAGTCTTTTGTCCTGTTGCTGTAAATTTGGCGGCATTCAGTATATAGATCTATTATTATCCAAAACACCCGTCCGGCTCTCTCCTCTCCTCTGTTTGCTCCTCGCTATAGCATCTCCTCCATCAAAATTTCCTCCAGATTTCTAGTTCCAGCTTGATCGCTCCCGTGGTGAGCGGGAGGGGGTCCCTTTCTGTAATTTAGCACTAGTACTAGCCCTAGTAAGAGTTGCTTCTTTTCTATACAGTTTGAGGAAACTAGCTTCCTTCCCGATTCACTGTTCCATCCTGCAGCGATTTTTCTCCTATGTAGGCGTGATGCCTTCTGTCTTCCCCATCGTATCCCCCCCCCCCCCCCCCCTCCCCTCTCGATTTTGTTCCATGGCTCTGGAACCAATTCTGTGGGGGGTGGATGCTTGCCTGGTGCGGAGTTCGCCCGTGGACGTTGTGCCCTCCCGGATTGGGTTGATCACTCCTCCCTAGTTTCCAATTTCTTCCGAGATGATACCCATCGATCAAGCTCGGTGAAGCATCCTCGACATCTTCAGCTACCTTGTCCAATGGTGCTTGTTTTTGATGAGGTGACGACTGGGTGGACTGCTGGTCTTTTCAATCAACTTGCATCCAAAGGCTCTTTCCCCAACTGTGCCGTGGTGCTTTGACGGCTTCTTCTTGCTGCACACATGGCCTGGTCTCGGCATGGTTTAAGGCATCCTTGTTGATACTGATCGAACCTCAAGATAAGACCGATCTTCGCGGGCTGGCCCGATCTTTCGTGGTACAATGAATATGCAGCAGCGAGAACAATTGTCGTCGATAACAATCTGACCCGTGCAACGAATCACACGAACCAGAAGTGAGACCAATTGAAGGTCAGCACGTGATCTTGATCCAAGAGAGAATCAAGCCCACACACTAATGAAGAACAGAACCGAATCTTCAGAAAAAGCCCTGCTCAACAAGAACGAATTTCTAGCATCGAAATTCTGGAACAAATCGACCAGGATAGGATCACCGAAACATGGTGACGTTTCTGAGTTTATTTCTCACGAAAACTAAACATAATGTTTGATATTCTGGTCCCCCCTCACGTGTACATGACCTCTAAACTATGTAGAGACTCTCTATGACTCAAAAGGAAAGTAAAATCACACTAAAGATTACATGGACTCAAAACTGGAAACTAATCTGTAAAACCGTCGACTTGTTTTGCAAACTGCAACCGCCTCACGTAGAATCTGATTGTGGGACCACATCCATCTGAAAGTACGTCAAATTATCTTTCCATGGAGTACTCACATGCCTCAATTGGACTTCGTATGCATCGGCTATGGCATTTTTAATCCAGCCTGTCAGGGTGGCTTGAAACCAAAACCGAGACGAATTAAAACTTTCCTTTCTTCTTTTCTCCTTCCAGAATATGTTTGGTTCGGTCTATAACTTGGAAATATTGATGTGCCACGTCCTAGAAAGGTCCTTGAGAAACTGGATACGTTCCTTTCATTTCGTGTAACACATAAACTCTTCTTGTATGGAAGTATACCTCGTCGTTCGGGGCAGATTGTACGCCGTTCAATAAAATTGACACAACTTTTGCTAGAAACCATCAAATCTGGTGCCATTTGATTCATTGGAAGCTTCACTTCATTCCCTTTCCAAATATCATGTTTAAAGGAGTTGTAATTCGCTGAACACCTCGGCCTAACATGTGAAACATGATTAATCTCAGCTTCATCGTCTTTGTTGTAGCTGATAGGGATATCCGCATCATTCTCCCCCTCCTCAAAATGATTCGTCCTCGAATCAAGTTCTATAGTCCGCATCACTTGTTGGTGCTTGGTGCTGGGTCCCTGCATCTCAGAAAACGGGTGGCTTTCATGGCAGTGATAATTCTCGTTTCTTTCTATCTCCAGCGTGAAATTTTTCATGAGGACCTGTTTGTAATTTGCTTTTATGTTTATGTCCTCCTTTTCTTTCTTAAAGGCCTTAGTCTAGTTCCAAATTCTTGTAAGGGCCTTTATGCAATTGTTTAGGTTTTTCCAAATTAAAGTAATGTAACATTATAACCCTTGTGGCCGTATTTCCTCCAAAAAAAATGGTATTCATTGAACGAACTGTCTCGTAAACAGATAAGGTTTTCACCATTCATGTCCTTAGCTTTTCCAGATTCATGCCTGCCTGTAACTTTGCACCAGGCATTGTGCGATTCAATGAAACATTTATAAGGGATTTCCGTGTTTCAATTTTGCGTTCTGCCAACTTAATACATGATGTTTGTGGTCTGGTAGAATTCCCCAGTTTTTAGGCCTAAAAACACTAGGGAGACATCAAAAGACGGTAGGGAAATCGTTTCCCTAAAACTTTCATTGGGAAAGATGGAAAGATTCGAAGGGAAATTAAGACAAAGTACAGTTTCTCCAGCCAAGTTGTAGGGAAATATTCTTTCCCTGGAAAAACAAAGTGGTAGGGAAATCTGAGCCATGGCAGGTCCTTGTCCTATGTGGAAAGGTGGTTTCCTAGGAATCTTTTTACCATAACTATATTCAGAAATATTTTCCTCATAATTTCTTGTTTTTATTAGCTATTAGTAATAATACTTTTTCTCTTGTTCATCTACTTCCACATCTCATATTCATGAATACAGATTCACAGCAATAATTATAGGAAATCATAACAAGATTCATTCTTTACATGTATTTATCCAACATTACATGTTTATTTACATTGCAAACAAGAATGATATGGCTCGGTTCCTCTTCATCCACTTCGTTGCAGGCAAGCTGATGCATCCACTTAACTCTAAGATCTCCACAGCAGAAACATATCCAATCCAAACAGCTAAACTACAAAGACAAAATGAACACTATGATTTATTTAATAGTTGCGAACATATCATCAGTGGATCAAGAAATATGGGAGAAAAACAAGGAAAACTGCACGAAAAAAATCCCCGATCGCGAGGACTTCGTCCAGACCAGGCAGGTACCAACTGATCTGCTTCTTTCCCGTTTTTCTCCGATCATCAATTTCGATTCCTCTTTCATTTCAGATCTACACACATGTACACAAACAAACCATGAACCAAACCTGACAGGAAGAACCTGAAATTAGCATGAACAGAAGAGGAAGATGCATGTCTGGCGGCAGCTCCCCTGTAGCTGTCTTCTCCCTTCCTCCTCCACAGCTCATTGGCGCCTTGAGCTCCCCCTCGTACTCCTCATGGGCGGCGGCCATAGGGTTTGGCCCCCTTTGGATTTGGGGTGGGAGATAATTAGGTTTGGGGTCGACGACGGCTTAAGGATTTGGATCCGATGGGATTTGAGGTGGGCAGCGCCGATGCTGCTCATGATGGCCGGCGTAGTTGAGGGCAGCTGGGCAGGGCTCGTATGTCGGTAGAGGAAGGGGAAACTTTGGGGAAATTTTGAACAAGGATAGTGGTAGATGCGCCGTCCTTATCAATAGCAGAACCTGATTGCCCTACGAGTACGTTTGGTGCGTGCCGCAGTAAAGGTAACATGTCTTGCATGGAGACCACTCCCACAAGTTTCCCTACCAATGTGATGGTGTTCGTAAGAAATATTTAGGTTTCCCTACGATTCTCACAGTTGCCTGTAGGGATAAAAACTTTCCCAAGAGTGCTCTACATTTTCCTAGGGAAAAAAGAAAATGATAGCACTACACAAAATATAGCCTTCTATGACGATTATGGGGTGACGATTGATCAAAACGACACTAAGTGATTTTATTTATGACGATTCAGATAGATGCACGTCATAAAAACCAACTATAAATCGTCACAAACCAAACTAAAGACACATTGTGAAGATGGCCCATATGTCATGTGAGGTTAACATTGTCATAGCTTTTGAATATCCATTGTTGGCATTATGGGTCCCACAACTACTATTTTAGTAAAAAAATTTATAAAATGGAGCTTCAGCCGGCAAAATAATCTTTGTTGTACGAATTAAAGTAAAGTGTGGAGATTTTTTAAAAAAATGAGAGCTACGGAGCTATTTAAAAATAGAAATATAATTTTAGTAATTATTTTTATGTCAAAATAAATAAAATAAACTAAGGGCATGTAGTCAGCCTCAGGCCAAAGCTATGTAGCCTGCATTGCTTGAAGAACTGTAGGCGCGGCCCTTTCCTGGACACGTTTCGCGCAGTGGTGCGGGTGCATGGTGCCTTCGATGCGTGTAGTGTGGTGTGGTGTGGAAATCCAAATGAGCCAGTGCTGACGGACGTGACCACCACTCGGTGAGCAGCTCGTACATCCCCTCGCGGTAGGCTGCAGCCACCCTCTTGGGCACTGCTACACTGAAGATCTGGACATGCGCGACGTAAGAGAGGAAAGCAAGCGGACGGGGACGGCACCTGATCCGGTGGCACCGCGGCAGCGCACCTCCGTCCCGCCGTTCTGCTCCACAGTTCTGTGCATATGCTTCCTCTTCATCAGCACTGCATGCGATACTTCCTCTCCGCTCTCGCATGACACATGCATCCATATTCTCTGCTCTGACTCTCCGCCTTCGTGGGACACAGGTAAATGACATCTCCTCCCCTGCCTCTTCTCTGTTCTGCTGTTCGTTATGCTCTCGTGCCTCTATATGCCGTGTTGTAGACTGCTTTTTGTGAATGTGTCCTCTGCTTATCTGCGATGCCGTGTGGTAGCGACCAGTGGTTACTTTAATTTGTTTCTGATTATGGGCAATGCATCTGCGTTACAAAGTTTGTGCTGCTTCACATACTTCATGTTCTGTGATTGATACCTAGCCGCCTGTGGTCTGTGCTCTATTGCAGTATTTTCTTGATTAGTATATCAATCATGTTACTCAGATTAGTATAATCAATCATGCTCGGATAAATTTAGCGTAAAACTTGATAGTTGTGCTTTGCCTCCTGCTTCCTGTATATACTTACCTTTTTCTATATGTATAAGCTTGTTTTAATATCTGAATATTGATCTGGGTAAATTGGACTTTGTCATTGCCGTGCTTGTAGCAGCTGATAACCATATCATATGCTTTGTCGAAGCTGAGAAACCTGAATCATTGATAGCTGATAGCTACACATGGATTGAATTTAACTAATGAAGAAATAAATCCTTCATTATTTTGGCAATGTTCTGTACTGTTTTACAACAGAAGCTGAACATAGGCTTGTTTGTTAGATTTTTACGCCAAGTATGATAACAAGGTAACAAGTATGATATCTCTGTGGCTTGGGGCTATGTAAGCAAAGGTTTAGACAAATGCAACAGGTCATATTTTTAGTTAATATAAGTTATGCCAGCCTACAGTTCGTCAGGTATATGCTGCAATTCGTTTCTAATTTATTGTCATTTTATTCACAGAGTGACATGAGAAGGTTATTCGTCTGGATTCTTGGAGACAAATATTATTGCAGTTGATTTCATCCGGGCATTGGTAAACCCAACTTTGATTTTCCATTTATCTGTCAATCTGAATTTTTTGATTTGTTCAGTTACCTTTTTTGTTATGTGAGATGTGAGAGCCATTCTGATACTTAATCATTCGATCTCCAGTTCTCTGTTCGGCCATTCAACTTGACAATGCTTCAATGTCTTTTGTTCAGGTCTGAAAAGATGCACGGCATGGAAGCCTTGATGGAGCCTAGCACTTGTGCTTGCTGTATTCCTTGGTTGTACCTTTGATTCTGCAGCCACTATTTTTTTTCCCTTTGTGCTGTGTGATTGTAACATGGTGGTCATTGATGCTTACTTCATGGATGTAATGTAAGCTTAATTTTGGAAATTGTAATAAGTAATTACTGGTGGTGCACCTTTGTTTGCTATCCTGGATTTGGGCCTATAAAAGCATTTTCCTGGCCCGCATAAATTGGGCTAGGCCTACACAAAAGTTAGGATTTAATCCTGAATCAAACTATTTATTCAGGATCAAAAAAAAGCTAGATGGCACATACGAAATTAATTACAGGCTCACAGAAGTGTTGGGCTAAGCCCACACGAAATCAGTTACAGGCTCATAAAACAATTGGGCTAGGACATCAATCGTTTTAGAAAGAGTTAGGCATGCATGCAGGATAAATTGGGCTTGGCCCATAATGCTAAATAGGTCTAACTAGGCTATTATATGTTATGACAAATTAGCGATGACGAAGTAAGGATCGTCACAAAAAACTTGTGACGAAAACATAAATATTCATCACAGAACATGTTTAAAAACATAAATATTCATCACAGGATCATCACAAATTTTAACCAACGACATAATTTTCTGGTTTTATGACTAATTAAATCGTCACATATCATAGCATTTCTTGTAGCGTAGTGACACACTAACAAAAAGGGCCTGTAGGCGCAGCCCAAAACGGCCTCTAGGGGCGGTTTAGTCGAACCGCCGATGTGCAAGTGTCGCTACAGACATTGGTCTAAGCGGTGGTTCCCCAAAACCGCACCTACTGAGGACTCTGTAGGGGCGGCTCACAATGCACAAATTGTGACATTGTGAGCCGCCCCTACAGCATGCGACTGGAGAATTCCAGTAGTGCTTTTAGTTACAATAACATGTACAAATGGCTTCAATTTAATTTGTACTAGATATTGTAATGCATTGATTTAAGTTCATATATGAGAATGGAGTATTCAGTTTTCATGTATTTTTTTATGAAACTGATGATTCATTCATGATTACGACGGCGCAACTACTATGAGTTCTCTGTGCATGGGTTTAGATATATACAGGTGTGGTCCCATCTTTAAGTCGGTTTAGTGCTCATGGGAGCGAAACGGTATTAGGATCCTTCCAATTATATTCCTTCGAGATAAATGGTATGATGTCTGAATTTTGACAAATTTTTTTCACATATCTGTTGTAGAATATGTAGATGTTATTACGACAGTCTTCTACAACAGCCCAATTGCCTTGGTAGCACTAGGGCACGACAGCAGTTATATGAGTGCCTTGTGTCGAATATTTGTAAGAAGATGGAAAACATTATGTCTCGAGAAACATCTCTTAGGAATCATGAACATAAGTTTATATAGAACATAACTATTAGCCTGTGTTTAGAGCATGTAAGGAAAGAAGATTGATTTCTAAATCCATAAGATTTAATTCAACACGTACTATTCCTAAAATCTCCTCGTCTACCTCTTCTTCCAGGTATACCCCTGGTTTAGAGATATCAGACAGACTTGAACATTCTTTTTTTATTTCAGTGCAGTAGAAACTTGTGATCTTTGAGAAGTTAAGGTTACTAGACTTGTGTTCAGCCCTTATCAATCTTTTGGGGGAATAGCTCTAGTGACTTCTCAACCAAAATCATTCTGATTTACTTTTCGATGATTCTGAACTACAGTTGAGAATATTGTGTCACTTTCTTTTGTGATTTATGAGCATATGTATACAGTGGGTCTCATAAAAGAGACGCCTAGCAGAGCAGTGGTAAAACCACCATGTTTGTATCATGCACATAACAGAGACGCCTACCAGGGCAGTGGTAACAGCATCGTGTTTGTATCGTATCATTGACTTGGAAGGAACGTGGGTTACACCACGTCCTAACACCGCATAAACCATCATCATAGACTCATAGTCCATGCAAATCCTATGCAAGGGCTTTCCTGTGTCCTAGTTCTTGTGCCTATCTCTATTGGAACTAGTCACCACTTGACACTGAAAGCAGAGTCTTGGCATTGCCCATATGGCAAGCGTGCCGCATAGTGATATTCTGTAGGTAGCTGGTGGGCAGGCCTCACAAAGGTATTCATCAGCTGTCCTAATAAGTTTTGGGAATGTTAAATCATGGTCAACCAACATGTTCAAGTCAAAATTGAATGGAACCTTACTGCCTGAACAATGCTAGAATGAAGATTTACCTTAGTCTAAACTCAATATAGTATCTGTGCAAGTAAGAAAGTTTTTTCTCTTTGTTTTCATGATTGTTCCTTAGAGCATAATACCTGAAACTGTGATTCCTATCTGTCATTTAATGCAAGTATTCAAGTAGACCTCGCAGAAAAAAAAGCCAATCTTGCTCGCAACACCCTCTCCTTCGGCGAAACTGAGATCGCCGTATCTAACTGAATGCTCAACTGAGGTCGTGTACAACAACCTTATAACCACACAAGCAAGTAGAAGAATGGGTTCCACAGACACAAGAATCTTTGTTTGGTTTGAGTTTATATACTTGGACGGGATGGAGCTGTAGCTATGGGCTTTTTTTTTTCTCGAACCTGCTATGGGCTTTGTTGTTGATCTACCAATCTGTACAATGCATTAAGGACTGGCGGAGCTGAAGGGTCATGCAGGTCAAGAACGACTGCAAATGCACGACATGGACCAGGTATATGCCACCACAGTCCACGCACGTGACAATGGCGGGCATCCTCCACGTGCTTGCTAGGAATGATGTGACTTCGCATTCATTTGTGACAATGCACTTATACCTAAATCTTTACCATAAAACATGCATGTAAAGTAATCAATGGCAAAACTATTATTTTTTTCATATTATGAAGTCCTCGGAGACTCTAAAAATGTGCCCACTCCACTCAATCCAATCCATGGTGACGCAGCTTCACCTTCTTTCCATTGCATGCTCCAAACCTGTCCATTTCCACTGTCTCATCTGTGATTAGAACGCATTTCACATATATGTTATCTACTGCTATAAAATAACTATTTTAGTTAACTACTGTGAAATACGAATATGTTGGTATGACTTGGTACAACAAATATGCATATATATTTTCGCAAAACAAATATGCATATATTTTGACTCATTAGTGGTAAACTTACCAAGTTGAGGTTCTTTGGATCATAATAAGCATTATGTAAAGCAAAAAAAAAAAAAGCATTATGTAAAGCAATGGAGGAAGCATATATGCATAAAACATGTAAACTATAACACTATGTGAAAGACCTTTGAACCAAAATTATTACAAAATGTCCAAAATATATACTCATATGGGGTCATCAATTTTTCTACACAAGTCTCCAAACTTTATCTGCACTTCGACGAAGCCCTCACTCTCTTTTGATAAAACCATTGCCGTGAGATTCCAAAAATATTCAACAGCATGTTCCCATTTGACTAGTACATGTGCCAACAAATCAATTGTACTTTAGACTATGTTTGGACGTGAAGGGAACGTTTCAAATACGGCTGTAATGTGGCTAAATATATAGCCGCACACACAAAAAGTAATAGACATTAATGCTGAGATTTTTGTTGACTACGGTACGAAGAAAATCTGGAGAAGGGTCATAACAGTTATTGGAGAATGGACATAAAGGTGTATGGTGTGCTGTCACATGACCAGGAGGAATAGGGTGTAGGACAAGGACATCATGGCACATGGCGTAGCATGGGAGCTAAGTCATAAATTTTGTAGACTGTTAGTGGAATATTATATACACATATCCATTTGAAAAGAGAAAAATAAATCCAAATAAAGTTTCTCCAGTCATTTAGTTACAACTGTTCCATGCTGATTAGAACGACAACCACTTTGTTATCTTGGTTGCCTCTTTGGTCAACAATGAAGAAAAATAAGGCATATGGCATATTCTTAGCTCCCTTTACGCACTACCTTTGAACTTCCATTATTCAATGCCGTAAGGCATATGCTTTGCTCCCTTTACATATAACGCAATCCTTTGATTCCAGTCAAACGCGGAAAATACCTACGCACAAATATTAGAACGACAACCACTTTGTTCAATGTGCATGGAATCTGAATCAGACCGCAAAATATAAAACAAGTCAGACATGGTATTCTCAGTTGTCGTTGTCTTGTGTGTGTGCAGTTATCAAAAGTTTCTGATAAAACGCCCAGAAGGAGAGTACTCAGCGTCGGAGATCATGATTCATTGAGAGCTGTTCTTCCCTGCAGACCACACGCATACGGCATACACACAGAGCTCCGTCCCTTCCCAGCTAATTCTTGAATCTTTGCCTCGACCAAGCTTCAGATGAAGCATATATGCTTCTCGATAGGCCTGAACATCTTCCTTATCCTCATCTTTTCAGTTCCCGCAGCTAGCAACAGCCAGTTCATCTACCATGGTTTTGCCGGGGTTAACCTTACCCTCGACGGCAATGCCATGGTCACACCAGAGGGCCTTCTTGAGCTAACCAATGACACAGTCAATCTAGGCCATGCATTTTACCCAACTCCTTTGAAATTCCACCGGCAGCTCAACAACACAGTGCAGTCCTTCTCAGTCTCCTTCGTGTTCGCAATCCTCTCTGTCCATGAAGACATAAGCGCCGATGGCATGGCCTTCTTTGTTGCTCCAACCAAGAATCTTTCCAACACATGGGCACAGTATATAGGCCTCCTTAACAGTGGGAATGATGGAAACATGAGCAACCACATGTTTGCAGTTGAGCTCGATACTACGCAAAACGATGAGTTCAAAGACATCGACAACAACCATGTGGGCATCAATATCAATAGCCTAACCTCTTTGCAAGCCCACCACACCGGATACTATGATGACAAGAGTGGTCTCTTCAATAACTTGACTCTTATCAGTGGTAAGGCAATGCAGGTATGGGCAGACTACAATGGAGATGCCTCACAAATAAGTGTGTTCTTGGCTCCCATGGGAGCGGACAAACCTATGCAGCCTCTGCTTTCAGCCCCATATAATCTGTCATCAATTCTTACAGATCAGTCATTCATTGGTTTCTCAGCCACAACAGGTGCAATTAGCACAAGACACTGTGTGCTCGGATGGAGTTTTGCCATGAATAGTCCTGCTCCTGCCATTGACATCTCCAAGCTGCCTAAGCTACCGCGTATTGGTCCAAAACCTCATTCCAAGGTATTGGAGATTACCCTACCTATAGCCTCTGCATCATTCGTGTTTACTGTTGGACTTGTCATCATCCTACTTGTTTATAGAAGATTAAGGTATACTGAGGTGAAGGAAGATTGGGAAGTCGATTTCGGGCCACATCGATTTATCTTCAAAGATTTATTCTATGCCACTAAAGGGTTTAACAAAAAGAACCTACTTGGTGTGGGTGGATTTGGAAAAGTATACAAAGGGGTTCTTCCAAAGTCCAAAGTTGAGGTAGCTGTGAAGAGGGTGTCTCATGAGTCAAGGCAAGGAATAAGGGAATTCATTGCTGAGGTTGTTAGTATCGGTAGGCTCCGACACCGTAACCTTGTACCGCTACTTGGCTATTGTCGGCGAAAAGGTGAGCTCCTTTTGATCTATGACTACATGTCAAATGGCAGCCTCAATAACTATTTGTACTGCAAAGATGGAGAACTATCACTGACTTGGGCCCAAAGGTTTCACGTTATCAGGGGTGTTGCATCTGCCCTGTTCTATGTCCATGAGAAGTGGGAGAAAGTAGTAATCCACCGCGATATTAAGCCAAGCAATGTGCTCCTGGACAGTGAAATGAATGGACGACTGGGTGACTTTGGTCTCTCAAGGTTGTATGATCATGGCACTGACCCACAAACTACACATATGGTTGGAACTATGGGTTACCTATCCCCAGAGTTAGTACGCTCAGGTAAAGCATCCACTTTTACAGATGTGTTTGCCTTTGGTGTATTTCTTCTCGAGGTCACGTGTGCACAAAGGCCTGTTAAGCAAAATGCACAAGGCAAGCAACAGACATTGATCGATTGGGTTTTAGAGCATTGGCAAAATGGATTGCTCACTGATACAGTGGACCCAAGGCTACAAGATGACTATAACATTGATGAGGTATATTTGATACTAAAGCTAGGACTTTTATGCTCACATCCATTTACCAGTGCTAGGCCCACCATGCGTCAAGTGATGCAGTACCTTGAAGGGGACACACCACTTCCAGAGCTGACAGCAGCACAATACAGTTTCACCATGCAAACCCTGATTCAAAACAACGAATTTGAGTCCCCGAACATTTCATATCCTCATTTAACTACCAGTATTGGCACATTTTCAGGTCTTTCAGGAGGAAGATGATGCAGATACATTGATCAGACTATTCTGATTGCTTTGAAAAATACAATTATTACAAGTGCTTTCCTGGATACTTGATGTGCTATTATTAGATATTGATATTAGAATGTATTGAACTCCTCGGGGCTACTATGCATAGTTGAGTCGTGTCAAAGTTATATGTGTTTTATCTGTCTGCTTATTCAAAAAGGAAACCAATAATATAGTTTTCTTGGCCACAGATCAGAACGATTTGGTGTGTATGAGGATTTTGTCATGTAAAATTAAAATCATTAGTAACAGTAATAAAAAAGTTTATATTTCTGTTTTCATTCATTATGATATAATATTTTTTTTAAGTCCATGCACTATGGGAAACGGGTGCTTTGCCACTCGGCAAAGCTAAAAAATCACTCGGCAAAGTGTTTGCCGAGTGTAACACTCGGCAAAGAGATCGCGCACTCGGTGAAGTGTTTGCCGAGTGCTATGTCGACTCTCGGCGAAAAAAAAAAAGCGTAACCAACGGCGAGCTGACGGCGGCTTTGCCGAGTGTAAGGAACATGGCACTCGGTGTCATAGCCACAACACTCGGCAAACCTTCCAAGCTTTGCCGAGTGTCATGGTCATCTCACTCGGCAAAACATCCAATGTTTTGCCGAGTGTGATGACCATGACACTCGGCAAAGGACTTGACACTCGCCAAAGTGACAATCCATCCCATGTTTTTATTGCTCGGTCACGTAAACGAACAAACATCATAAATAGTCCACAACCACAAATCCACAAAATAATTCATAAATATACGTGATGATAATCCACAAATAGTCCACAATAGTTCACAACCACAAATAGTCCACAAATAGTTCACAATAGTCTACAAATAGTCACCAAATAGTCCACATATGTTATATTGCTTATGCTATCTCAAAACGTTTACTGATTAACATTAATAGAGTTCACTGTTCTATCAGCAAAACAAAACCTTTGATGAGGATTCCCTTGCAATCTCTACTACTTACTAAGTTTGATCTGAGTCATCAGGCATAGAATTTCAGCCCTCTGCCCGAGTTCATGTCGATTTCAAGTTGAATTGAATTCAAGATGTGTTTGGCAAGGGCTTCTTGTCTGGCTTATTAGCTGGCTTATAGTGAAAAAGGCAAAAGCCCTATCAAACATCTCCTTACAAAACAGCTTATGGCTTATTTGAAGAATAAGCCGTTTTACAGTTTGAACTAGGATAAGCTGTTTTGCATAAGCCAGAAAAAGTAGCTTTTTGCAGCTCATTCTCTGGATAAGCTGTTTTATAAACCGTTTTGCCAAACAGCATGACTGGATAAGCCAAATAAACCAGAATAAGTTGATAAGCTATTTTGTCAAAATAAGCCAAAGCAAAAGCTATTTTTTGTATAAGCTTAAGCCGTGCCAAAAACACCCTAAGCTGATAAGCTATTTTGTCAAAATAAACCAAAGCAAAGGCTATTTTTTGTATAAGCATAAGCCGTGTCAAACACGCTCTCAAATTGAGCTCAACTCAAATTTGGACGTGCGTGAAGGAGAGCAAGAGTTTGGCTGGCATGGGGGTGGAGGGGAGCTGGGCCACAGAAGGAGAAAGGGAAGTAGGTTGGCTTGGATGGGGAAAGTAAATTAAGGAAAAGGAGAGGGAAAAGAGAGGAAAACGAAAATAGGCACGATAAGTGTTTCGGCCCATGACAAATGAGGTTTTCTTATTGTGCTTTTCTTTGTTCTACACCAAACTAAGTCGATTTCTACTCAAATGTAAATACGTTTTCGACAAAAATAAAATCCTAATGCTCTCCAGTACGAATGTAACAAATAAATATTATAAATCTTAAATCGTTTAATTTACTCGTTGCAACGCAGGGTCAAATACCTAGTATATCAAAAAGGTCCCAAGTGACCAATAATTGTAAAATTAATCTGAAATTCATGAAATTTCATTCAAGCAATCAGATTCTTAATTCCTTCCTTTTGAACACTCTTTAATTGGCATGTAGTGTGATAGTGTTTGTACATCGGCCTGCACACATGCTGAAATTCCACACCGTTCTGTGAATGTGATGTAGGGGCCTAGCCAATTTACGCCGACATGGTGCTGCGACAAGATAGTTCAGCCTGCCGAGACAGCCAGTGTGTTGGTCATAATTAAGGAACTTGGACTCGAGCCCAATCCGGTCCCATGCGAACCGTTTGTGTTCCTCCACTTAGCTTCTTGAGTGAAGGGTAAACTTCTCTGCGGAGAGAGCAGCGAGCAGTAGTACATTGAAGTCAATCCTGGGAAGGTGCGCTCTCTTTTCCTTTGATTTCTTGGAGGAGAAAATGGCGCCCGCAATTAGGGTTGACTGAAGTTCAATAAGCACAAATTTGGTTGAACTGAACACGGTTTTCTCGTGGCGCCCGCAATCAGTTTGACTCAGTGCGATTGATTGCTACTGCTTTGGAGTCGCCTCTCGTGGGCGCGCACGGTTTGGGCGGGACTCAGTGCGGCTTTGAGCCCATTAACGCCACTTCGATCGTCTCCCTCCCCTAACCTCTCCTCCCAACGTCCTCATGACCGCACGCTGATGCCACACGCCGTCGATGTGGAGCATGCTGCTTGCTGTAGCCCCTCCGCTCCTTTCTTCCTTCCTTCCCTGCCCCGCTCCTGCGTTCCTTTCTTCTCGTGCACCCCTGCGGGCCATCGCGCCACCGCACGCCATGTCTATGCTGGGAACAAACTGTGGCCATGCTTAATTGGAACAATACATGGACATGCTTGGAATAATTTTGTATTTTCATTTCTTTCATTAGATATGCAGGGGGAGTATTCCTATCCATCTTTTCAGGAATCTCCCTTAAGTGGAAGAAAGATATGCTCGAGAAGGATTACCAATTAAAAAAAAAACCTAGTTTGCTCATAAATAAAAATACAAACAAGAAATAACTTGTTCTATAAATAATATACAAACAACCAGTTCCTTCACCTTTAATAAGAAATTATAAACACACCATGTCTGCGTCTCCAATTTTTAATGTGTGCATGCATAATATATGGTAGGATCACACTGCTTCTTCTTTTGCAAGGGTGCTTCTTTGTAACAGAACAACGATTATGCCCCAGTTTCGGTCCCATAGGTGGATAGACTTTCTAAATATTTCTCCACATTATCAAAACCGCATAGTTCCTTCACCACTGTCATAGGTGCAGGGACGTCGAGCTGAAATACCAGGGGCAAGGTCCCGCATCCAGTGCTATTTGCAAACTCCTTTCTTGCTGCTCGGATAGCTTCTCTAACTGCACAATGGACGGACGATGCAAGAACTAATGCAGGTTCACCAGAAGCTGGCAGAAGCAGTTAATTGTTGTCAGCGAAGTTTATCTTAATGTGAACAAAAATATATTGCGTTGAACAAATAACAAGTGGTGCTATGTACCTTTTGAAGAAAGTACACGGTACTTATGGTATCCAGTATTCAGCACCTCTGCATTGAACTGCTTTGGTATGGTGTCCACACTTGGGATCTTGTAGTCCCATGTACTATTACTAATCATTAAGCCGTCCTTATTCGTCACATATTCTTCATATATGAAAAAACCAATTCCTTGTATGAAGGAACCTTCAATCTGCAGGATTGATGATATGGATCAGATACGATGCAGCATATTAGTGTATTAGAGCTCCATAACTATACCACAAAACATATGAAACCATCAAGTTATATGGTATCCTATAGCTTGACGAAGCTTGATATGTATGACACAAATAAGGATAATGAACTAAATATATCTTTGAGAAAACAATAGTGATGTTTGCTTCAGAAACAGCGTAAGAGTACAACATAGTGAATAGCTGCATTGTTGTTGGCCTGTAGTTGAGTGAAAATGGTCAAAATTTCTCATGGATAGCTTTTAGCCTACTGTCAGTAGTCACCACGTGCTTAACTGCTCGGCATGCTTGATAAATGAATGAACTATTTCCCATTCAGAATTCAGAACTAATTAAAACAGGAGAATGATCTGCAGCACCTGGCCCAAGTCCACTGCAGGGTTCAAGCTCTTCCCACAATCATAAACAAGATCACCCCTCAGTATGGTAATTGCCCCTGTAAGAAGATCAATCTCCACCTGCTCTTTTCAGTACATTTTTTAATATAAAGGGTGTCACATATATATATAAGTTGCAAATGTAAATGTTACTGCAATGTTGTGAAAATTGAAATTTAGAAAGAATTTCGGTGCACCTCGCTGATACCAGCTCCATAGTTCAGATACTTATTAGAATCTTGGCCAGGTACCCAATATGCACTTGCAGACAAATTAACATTTTCCTTAGAGGCCTGCAATGGGATAATGGCATCACAGAATGAAATAGTATCGTATTGTTTCAAATATAAAGTATGTAGTCTCGATGGAGAACAAAAACTAGATATCCGACATAACCAGACAAAAAAATAGTGGGGATTAAATCACCTGAGAAATCAAAGTATCCCATGAGACATTTCCCAATTGCAGTTGCAGCCTATGCATGACTGGCTTTAATCTGTCAATCAGCATATTGCATGCCTGAAGAGTTGCTGCACAACTAGATTCAGATGCAGTGCTACCAGCAGTAAGTCCACCTTGTATTAAGTTCAAAGTATCAGCCTGTAGAACACGCACTCTTTCAAGAAGGCCTTGGCAACCGTCTGGCCACAGTTGTCCCAGAGCAAACGCGGTCATCTGCTGTACTTTAGTCCACAGACCTTGTCCGATCTCAATTCCTCCAACCTCAACCACGATCGAGCCATCATTAAGCACAGAAACTCGTCCTGGAGCCGCCCTCGGTTCAACCCTAAAAATGAGGGGCACACAAGAGATGCCCCGCTTCCGCCACTTATTGCAACTGTTAAACTTCTTGATAGATTCAGCTCGATCAAGGTAGCTCGAAGTTGAGGCTAGCCTATTGAAAATGGAATGTAATGTGTATGTAGAAGCTTCGCCTGCACTATCTGGGTAGAACAACTGAAGACTATCATAGGTGTGAAAATTCTTTTCCCTCACGCAGATAGCATCGACTGACAACACTGAAGCAACATGCTCAATGATCGCGTCAGCAATTAAAGAGCCTTGTGTATCTCCAGGAGCACGCATTACAGATTTAGATGTGTTATTTGTTTTGCAGAGCTTGATGTCGAATGACAGAGCACCCCAGTTGTACTTCTTCACACTTGATATAATTGTGCCTGGTATCATGGGGCTTGCGTCTTCAGATATCCCAGCGTCAATTAGTAGATCTAGGTGCAATGCCGTGATTTTCCCATCAGACTTGAATCCAACAGAATAATGAGCCTTCACTGGGTGCCTACCGCCAATCATAACCATATCCGTGTTGCGATTAAGGTACATCCGTACAGGACTAACTTGTATGCACATAGTGCAGCTGCTGTTGCAACCTACAAAAGCATGTGCCATATCCGTACAGGACGTCTTAACTTGTATTCACATAATGAAATCATAAAGTTTTACTATGTTATACTGAAACTTTTGAAAAAAAGTAAAATTGAATTATTAAAAAAATATTCTCGAAACGCACGAGAGCTTCGTATCTTTGTACTATAGAGAGCAAAAAATGGTCCCGTACATACTATGCCACCTCACTCCAGACCGAGCCATGAGGGGCAGATTACATGATTAGAAGAAACCGATAAAAAGACACATAGAATTGAATTATTAAACTAATGATCTGTTTCTGTAGGAACTCACTTGGAATGACCTGAATGCTTTTCCGCCAAAGCCCCCTCCAACCCTTCTTGTAATGACACGTACATTGCTAAATGGAATCCCCAGGCACCTTGCTATAACACTTTGTGCAAGCTCAGGGTACTGTGACGAACTATACACTACCAAGGTGTTATCTTCGTCTGGAATTGCTAGTGCCGTCTGTGTTTCCATGTAGAAATAGTACTCAGAGGCAAGTTTTACCTATAGTCATCAAAATTAAATGAGGTGAGGTACGCTCTTTTGACTTCCATGAAAGTAAGTAGGATTGGTGGTAAACAGATAATGATGAGCCAGTAATAATCTTTATTTTTTTGATGTCTTTTAACCCATTTCGGCAACCTTTGTAAAGTTTAACCAGTAATATGATATAAGCTGTAGCATGATTGGTAATACGAATGTTATATGGCTTGATTTGTCTTTGAAAGCACTTTAACCAAAAGTATTCTTTTTTATTATATATTACTAAAAAGCTGTAAAAAGTAGATGTCAACTTATGTCTTGGAGAACATGAAGAGAAAAACATAAAAAATAAGAATGGGAAGAGTAATAAAGAGAAACTTTCATTTCTTTTATTTTGAACTTCTATATATCTTCTCCCCGGGTATTTGATGCAATAGAATTCATGCACTGAAGCATTCTTCCAAATATTGAACATATATATTTTTGAAATAGACAATATTGGCTACATTAAATTTACACTTATAGATGTGTGGTAAAAGTATAGAAGAATAATACACCTCTTATGATTGATGTGTTTATACAAAGAGTAATACCAGAATCACATGTCCAACTATTGAAAATACGAACAGAATCAGACAAGATATAAAACTTTGGTGGTAAGCATAATAACATCAGTTTGCTGATGAGTCACCACCCCTGAAACATTTAAGTGCAAAGCAACGGGCACACCACAAGAGTTAATAACTAATATTAAATATTATATGAAAAATGAAAAAAAAAGGTGCATACGAAGGGTATTGGAAGGAGATTTATGTAGTCTGCCTTTTGTTCATCACTTTAACTTAATTTTCAGATTCCCAAATATCATGATTTTTTGGCTGTGGCACATAGGTAAGTTCGAGTCTTCGATGTGAGTGTGTGTTTCACTGTTTTGAGGAGCTCTTTACTCTAGATTTCTAAACTTCTTTAATGAAATGGCAAGGAGTTCTCCTGCGTTGTTCGAGAAAAAAATGTTCTCCACAGATGATTGTAATTTAAAACTTTCCATAAGAAAGTAAAAAATGAATCCTCCAATTTTTGTTCATTTTGTATGTATATTAGTAAAATGAAACTATAGTAAATAGTCTGAAAGGTTATCGAACATACTTCAGAGGATGGGATCATGTGATCAGCTTCTGCCATGCCCTTGGCAACATCACCAACTTCTTTGGGATACAAATCTTGGGGAACTTTGAAGTAGCTATGGTTTTCTACCGCTTGTTCAACAGTTATGATTGGAGGGCCCAAACCGTCCAAATCATATTCAACAACAGCCTGCTTCGCTGCCATGTCCGCATACCTCTGTGTTTCAGCAATCTGGGTAAAGGCAATAATTAGCAACATTGGGTATGGTAATTACCAGTAACATATATAATTATCAGCTACAGTAGTGTAAGTCAGCAGTAATCCCTGCAAGGGGCTACTGCAAAGATGAAAAGGTAACTACCACAACACCAAGAGCTTGTCCAGCATACTCGGCAATCGGATCACCAAACAGTGGCTCGTCCCCAAACATGAAGGTTGATCCAATATTTTCTCCTCCACTTGGAATATCCTTTGCAGAAACAACAGCAATGATCTTCTGTGATGCTAAAGAAGATTTAAATTCAATACTCTTGACATAAGCAAGAGGCTGCGTGCTGTAAATAAATTCACCATAGAGGCAATTCTTTGGAGCGGGAATATCATCCACATATACTGCCTCCCCTGTATCAAGAAAGAGAGAATTCATGTCTAACCCTGCATGAACAACACTTTAGGAAACATCATCGCCACGATACGAAAAACTCTGAACATATAAGACATACCAGAGGCTTGAATTTCAACACCATACTTTTTAATTGGCTCGCCAATTGGTTTGTATTCATCAATGGAAATTGTTTCTCTGCGTGATGATAATGGCAAGTTACAGACATCATCCGTATCTGCCGAAATAGCAGAACCGATTTTCAGAACTTTTCCAGGCTGTGTAATGCCTTTACAAAGTGGAGAGAGGAAACTGAAAAGAAATCCAACAGCTGCACTGACTCTATATTCAGGATGTGATGTTCCCTCCACTGGTACAATTGTTTCTCGAAGTAACTGAAATGCTGTGAGGACAATTGATGCAGTGAGTGATTTACCAGTTAGGAATTTCTCCACCTTTCTTGCTCTTATAGCATGTTCTGTTCCATACGCACCAAATGCCAAGTGCAAATTACTCAGTGCAAGAGCATCTGATGATCCATCCAAGGAAACATGACCCAAGAAAGCACAATTTACATATGAAACAGCATTGCCAAGAGGACGAGGTGCTGCTCGGTATGTTTCAAAGACCAAACTTGTTCCTGTCTGAGAATCAGATATCCAATCTGGAATAAATATACTCAGGAGTAATATAGTAGGATCCAAAGGAGGTTGCTGTAGGAACTCTTCCAATGTAATATGTTTTCTCTCTGCAACAAACTGAAGGCAAACAGTTGAACCAGCACCAAGTAATATCGTTGCGATGTCTGAGGGAAATGGGTATTTCTGCGCCAAAATTAGGTTTCCCCCAATGCTAGCTGTGTTGCGGACAAATGGTGTAGCAACTTTGCTCATGTGCTCAGCAAGTTTTCTGAAAACCACACTCCCATTAGGAGAAGATATCGATTCACATTCTTGCTGAAGAATCTCAATAGTCCTAGATATTGTTGTAGCTGCTCCAATTTCAAAGCCTGCCTCTCTCCGTACAATAATTGAAAGTTCTGGAATGCCACTAATGTCAATGTACTGATTGTGCAGATCATGCTCCTTGTATACACCAACACTAGTATTTCCAACAACTACTTTCACAGAAGCACTAAATAAACCAGAATATATTAATTCATAATACTGGTTGATACTTCTTGGAAGATACCAGCCCTCCCTGGAGGCTGCAACACAAGCATCATTCAGATGATTAAGCAATGACTTGATCTCAGATTTTAGAAAATCTGGAAAAGTGCAGATTCCACCACCAAGAGTGTAACCGGGCAATCTACTGACATCTGGGTTCTTATCACTTTTCTTCCAGAATATATTTAAGCCCAAATCCTCCAAGTCAACATCTGATGCAAAACTTTTGCAGGCATCAACGATTGGACGGTAACCAGTGCATCTACACAAGTTGCCTGAGAAAGCCTTTTCTGATTCGGATACTGTCAATTTCGAAAACCCCTTTCGTGGTTCAGGCCTCTTGGATTTATCAGCATTTATAAGAGAGGTGAAAATAGACATGCACATGCCAGGAGTGCAAAAGCCACACTGAGAAGCATGAAATCCAGACATCCTTTTCTGAACAGGATGAAACCCATCTTGTGTATTCCCAAGACCCTCAGTAGTGATAACCGAACAGAAATTTATACTGTAAAGAAGTGTTAGGCATGAACTTGCAGAAAATTCAGTCACTTCATCTGTTGTGGGATTATACTTCGCTACCAGGACTACACAGGCCCCACACCCACCTGTAATATGAGTAGTGACGATATGTTATACGATTTCTGTCATCAAGTAGTACGAAAGAAGCTGAATGAAATATCCTAACATTAGCTGAACTAAAATAATGAAATCTATAGAAATTCTCTTTATTTCATTTTGCTACTCCAACTTTTATGTTGTTATTTGACACATAAGTTCTTATATATAACTACAAATATTCTTTTGAGAAAGCATTTTCATACACAAAAATGGCCACATAATTTCCATGTATTCAATCTTGATAGTTTTAACATAGTAGGTCAAAGTTTACAAAAATTGACAGTCACGGAATCTAGGACATCAAATGAGAAATAACGGAGGAAGCACTGAGTTTTATTTCAAAACCATAATTAAATGAATTTATCTATACGATCGCAGAAAAGGTTGACATATGCACCAAATCAATTCAATTCACAAAATAACAAGATGCATATGCAGTTTGTCAATTCTGCAGCACCCACCAAAATTTACAAATTACCTTACATGGAAAGTCAAGAGTAAACTAATTATAGGCGTGCAAAGTACCTACATACCCAGGTAAAAGGTGCAGTTTGTATCAACACTACAATGGGCATATCTAGTGCCTTAATGCAGAACTTGAACCAGCAGAGTGTATAATAATTACAGTATGGGTAAATCTAGTCGCATCTGGCAGACAATTCCCATTCTAAATTCAGGATACAAGTCACATTACAGTACGGATTACCACACATTACCTCCGTGTCCACCACCAAAAGTGTGATAGCACGAACCGCGCAAGCAGAAGGCGCCAGCCGAGCGTTATGCTCAGGAATTGGCGGACTCGGATGGCACTGCTACGCCAAGAGCGGACAGCGGCTAGAGGAAGGCGCCGACTGGAGATTGAGAGGTGTGCAATTGGTGATGTGCCGCTCCAGGCGATCTAATTGCTCGCATGCCAGGCTCGTGCCGTGACGGTGGAGCAGAGGATCCCCCATTGCCGCGGTTGCAATCAGGGTGGGCGGGCGGTGGCGGCGTCGTGATGGCGCTAGTGGCAACAGCAAGAGCCTGGAGATTGAGAGGGCGACGTACCAGTGCGGCCACGAAGCGTGCCAGGGCCCAGGAGGAGGCGGGGACAACAGCGGCGACTGCTCGACGAGGGGCGCGGCCGCGTTCCACCGGCTCTGGTCGTGCCCGTCTTAGTACCCGCATGGCTGGATAGTGGAATTCAGGCGGCAAAGCGCGAGCAGCGGCGATCGAAAGGAACTCCAACGCGTCAGGAAGAAGAAAGTGCTCGGAACCTGCTCGATGAAATGCCTCTACGCATCGCTGGAGTCTGGAGAGGGCCATATTGGTCAGTTTTTGGGGTCAAAGCTGGTTTCTGTGTGAGGGCATGGATGCAAATTAATATTTCAAAAATAAATTTTTAGCAACTCAAGTTTCAATACTACTTCATCTGTCTACGTGGAAATACAATGTTGACAAGCTGTTGCACAAGGGCCATGTGGGTTGCGCCGTTCATGTCTGATTTAGACCATATATGCCAGCCACACTGTACAAGTCGGATGTTACTACTTACTAGATTTTTTTTTTTAGACTACTACTTACTAGATTTGTTACCACCCCACGAGCAATTGCACGCCTAAAGGTATGACATTATTTAAATTAATTGATATAGTTGTTCATCGCAAAAAAATGAGAGAGATTTTTTGAAAAACAAATCGCATTTTCTTCAAAGGCACTGAAAAAAATATTTTCCTCTTCTGTGCCCTTACTTCAGATTTTTCTTCCCCTCTATGCCACTCCCTGCCTTTTAGAAAAATCTTTACGCTTTAATTTATTCACATATTTTTAAAATTAAAAATAAAAATAAATTGAAACTTCGCTAATAACAATTTTTTTCATGTGTCTGTATATCAACATAAAGAACTTTAAAATTTTTAATGCTTTATAAGCAATTGTTTTGGTCCACAGAGCAAGGGCATGTGTTTAAGGAAAGAAAAGAATACTTGCCTAGTTTTTTAAAAACACTTTCGTTCTTCTATGAGCCAAAAAAAATAACTGCCGAACAATAAAACTTTTGAATTTTTTTGTATTGGCAGAGATATGTGTGAAGAATAAATTTAGTTGTTTTGCAAAGTTTCAAAAAAATTTATTTTAAATTTAAAAGTCCAGAATGACACTAAAACATTAAGACTTTTTGAAGGGCATCGAGTAGCACAAAGGGGATGGAAAATCTCAAGCACGAGTACAAAGGTAAAGTCAAATTTTCAGTGGCTTAGAAGGGAAACAAACTTTTTTCAGTGGTTGGAATATTTTTTTAATGGGCTTAGAAATCAATAAAATCTAACATAAAAACTTCTACTTACAACAATGGTATAAAGTCAATCAAATAGCGGTACCGAGCATTCGAGCTTTTTATTTTCCTCATATCCTATTTGCACTGCCGATATGCAAATAAGGTATGACCATTTCTTAGAAGTAAAATTTTGCATTATCGATCAGTTATGGAGTGAGTGCTGTTAAATTGTGAGAGTTGCACAATGAAGATCATATTACCCACGTCTCATTTTGAAATCGTTTTGGAATAGCATTGTATCTGGAACTAAAATCCATATGGTCAGGGCCATCGGATGCCAAAAGGCAACCAAAAGTGAAGGCATGCATACTCCAATTGAGGATGAGAAAACATACGTGACTGGTTGTTTTTATCCATTTTTTTGGCACATCATCCCTAGACAAAAAAGGTGATGCAATACTTGTTACATCCCATCAGTGTGAAACCAAATCCCATGGACATGGTCACTAGGCGCTAGCTAGAATATAGAAGTCTTTTGGCAATCAAAAAAACTTAGAAATTATTTTGTTTGTGATAATGAATATATGTCATTTTAAAAAAAGGAATTTAAAGATGCAACAAATATCTACCTACCACTACCAGTTCGGGCTTTGCAAACTATAGTCCCACTTTTTTGGAACGCTTGAATAACTAAAAGATTGGTTGTTTCTTCTTACGATGTGAGTTGCGTCTCAACCATATGACAAAATAAAAAGTCCAAATATGCATGCACCATATCAGGATGGGACCACGGCAAATCGACATCTGTGGACACTTGTCAATTCTGCCATACATGTTCGAGAAGATAGCGTGTCTGCAAAACTTATAATGAAGCTACTAACCCAGCCAATTATTAATAGGTTGCCCCAACAGTTTGCATGGTACGACCAAGGATCTATAATGCAATCAAATATATCCCGTGTGTTAGTCCGCCAAAAAAGATATATTCATCATCCATAGTGCTACAATTGATCATCATCTCAAGGATGCAATATTGCTATAGAATTGTTTTAATTTAATTTGAATTAAATATTTCCCTACGCCAAAAAAACTTTAGGTACAGGGAATTGGTGAGAACTTTGACCGTCAACTTCTGCAAATTTGTATAGTTTAACAGCGTAATATTTTTAGTTCACATATATGTTCAATTATATTTTCGTAATTTTTAGTTCATATGTTGTTCAATTATATAAATTTTGAACAATTGATGGTTAAAGATATAAATATTTTACTTTTATCAAAGCTATGTTTTGCATGGTGGTGCAACATATTAGGATCTTACATATTGTTATTCAGAATGTGCTATGCGCCCTTTGTTCATCACTATCACGAGGTCTGAGCAATTGGTTTGGTTTGGCATCAATGCCTACTTGGATCGCTGGATTAATTTCGTTTCTTTTATGTTGAATGAGCATAATAAGTCTCATAGGAAATTAAACTTTCCAAATCGTAACTAAAAGATCTGCTGTAACGTTTCTTGAATAAACCCACTTACGCTATGGGTTGCGCATCATCCATTACGAGAAAAGAAGCAAATCGAAACAGGTATGCAAAAGGTATCAGCAAAAAAGAAAAAAAAATAACGCAAGAGTATGGGACCACACGGCAAAAGTCGACATCTCTGGACTTGTCACGTTTGATATCCTTGCCTGTGAAGATAGCTAGCCTGTCTGCTGCAGAAGCCGGCCAAAAAAAGGTAAGGGTAGTAGACTGTTAAATTCCTCAAAAACTTTGGATTGCTGTATAACCCCCATGCAAGCACTGATCGATGTGTGCGCGTAGGCGAAGTATACGTACGATGCATGTAAGTCAAAAAAAGGTGACGAGATTGTTAATTAACGGACTAGCAGTTCTTATATGTACCATAGTTAGTTAAGGTTAGCAGGCGGTACCTTCGCCGCATCCGAGCTTGGTCCCCTTGAACGGCGTCCGGGTGCGGATGAACTCCAGCAGCGGCATCGACGGGTCGACGTCGCCGGCGACCACCTCGTACCGCCGCCCGTTCAGGGCGAACACCAGCCGATCAACCTTCACCGCCTTCCTCGCCGCCGTCTCCATGGGGGATCACACACCTTCTCTCTCTGTCTGATGATCGATATCTAGCTATGAGTGAGAAGAGATCAGCACCCCCGCGACAAGCAGTACATGTTTCGATCTCCCTCCCTCCCTCGCTCTCAGCTAGCTTAGCTAGGCGCGGTGATCGGTCGAGTGAGCTGGGCGATCGACAGGGACGGGATTAAATGCGGCCTGCAGTTTGGTTGCGTGACGCCGGCTGGCACCGCCGATCCGTCCGGCCGGCGTGTCTCAGGCCGCCGATCGCGACGGCGGACGGATGGGGCAGCGCGATCACGATCGATCTGGTTGGTGCCAACGCACGTGCAGCGATGGAAGGGCACTGTTACCGCCTCGTCACATTCATTGACAAATTGCGAAAGGGATTTGTGCTCTGTAGGGGTGGTCCAAAACTGCCTGTAGGGGCGGTTTGGGTGAATCGTCAGTGTGCAAGTGTCGCTACAAACATTGGTCCTCTGTAGGGGCAGCTGACGATGTCAACTGCTGACATTGTAAACCGCCCCTACAGAGGCGCTCTGCAGGGGTGGCTCACATTGTTGCATGCTGCCCCCCGACGGGTCTGTAGGGGTGGATTTCTTTCATGGCTGTCGCTATTCTCTTTTTTGGTTGCTCGCTACAGACCCTTTTTGTTATAGTGCTTGTGTTGCTCATGTCGCATGTTCTGATTTTTTTTTTTTTGTCCCTTAATTCACGTACCATTGGAAAAATCCAGTTTTCAACCCTATTTTATAGGCTGAGCTCGAAAATCAACACAAAACTTGAATACCAACTGGAACACATCAAACTATAAATATCTTGACTTGGCAGTTTCAGTCATGACTTGCCATCACATGGACCACCACATTGTAAGTCTCCATTCTCAAGTGTCATGTCTCATAAACATGGAAAAAAGCCTGATTGATCAAGCACAACGACTAGCTTGATTTTAAAAAAAAAGAATTGACAAATTACCTTTCTTTTCTTAATTTGAATGAATGCATCGTCTTCCAACTTAAGCAATACTGCTATGAAGCTACCTTTCCACATCATATTCTGCTATGAAACTACCTTTCCAAATCATATTCTTATTGTTTGATGTTCCGTTTTCCTGCATAGAAGCATCCATCTAGTATGTTCAGGACTTTGAACAAAACATTGAAGTTGCCATTTCTGATATGCTGGAAATGAAACTTGCCACTATATCATTGAACAAACACAATCTGAACATCAACATAGCAGAGCATACCCCAATTTCGTGGAAATCAGTTCTGGATCATGAATGGCCTCCACCACCAAATTGAAAGCTTGAACTTCCTACACTGCTCATGAAGTCAAAGTTGAACATGACAATATAATCATATAAAATCGATAATGGTATGCATGTAAGTGTATCTCTGATACACATATCGCATAGCTATAATCCATGCCAACTGCCAAGCGTTCAAATATTAGCATATTTTGTGCTTATGAAGGCCAAGGTCAAAATAAGCGTAGTATTAGTGGACTGAACTTAAAGACTACATGGTGTCGTATCAGGAAGTCATAAGCAATGGAATTTCAAACACGACATCCTGTGTTCGAAAGTGACGATAATGAAAGAGCAAACACCCCTAGCAAATATAATTCCAGAAAAGCACAATCTGTCTCACTGATAAATTAACACCACAAGTTCAAATTTCAGAAGAACAGCATCTCTAGTTATCATTTTTCTGACAGCATAATATTGTGCAAAAAGACAGATTCCAAAATGCATAAATAGCCTAAAACTGCAATGAAATCTGGTGCTACTGTTGATACTGAATCTTGAATTAATCTTTACCAATCAACTTGGAAAACCACTCACAGCCCATGCAGTGAGAAAATAATAATTCTAAGGGACAAGCAACTGCAACCAGACTACTTAATAATATGCAGTCAAATCGAGCGCAAGAGGAAAACAGGAATCGAACAAACCGACCATCAACGCAGTTCCTATTTGTATGTTGGCCTGAAACAACAGATAGTATCAGTCAAAACAAAAGTTATAGTCACTGATTCAGTTGCTTCAGGAAAAAAAATATGAAAAAAAAGCATGATTCTATTTCAGACGATGCCCTCCACATGTTACTCTACTCCAATAGTCGAATAAAATCATCCACAATACAGATGGACTCAAAATCACTCTAAGAAAATATTTATATTGCATATGTATCTGTGACATCAGATGTATACTTGCATTTCAACACATTCAACCTGTTTGTGGCAGCTTGAGCAGCAGCTGAATTTGGAAGTGAAAGGTGGACGTTAACCGGGTATATACACAACTATGGTAGATGCATCCACCTTGTCAGGTATATACACAACTATGGTAGATGCATCCATCTAGTCGCCATGGAAGAAGTCAACAAGGTTACGTGGGCTGAAATCTAAATTTCGTCATACTCCTTTTATGAAGCGGTCCTGCAGTACGATATAGAGAGAAATGCAAGGTTTGTTCAGAATATAATAATCTAGTAAATAGGTGAAGATCCACTGCATGGCCAATGAAGTCTATTGTATTATCAGATAGGTCTAAATGGTAGCTTAAAACACGGCACAATAAAATCAGAACCTAATCAATGAACAACCCGTGCATTTATCATCTGATAAGGGAATATCTCTACTACATATCAAGTCTCAAAAAAGTCGTCAGCTCAAGTTTTCAGCCGATTTTTCAGTTTCAGACCGCTGCATTCGAGTTCAACTCGAATTCAAGTTGAGTTTGAGTTCAACTCAAATATCCGCGTTTTTATTTTATAATAAAGTAGCCGATTCAAATCCACACACAAGCAAGTGTGTGGTTCAGTGGTGACATCTTTTGCTTCCACATAGCATTCCTGGGTTCAAATCCCACCATCCGCTGGTTGTAAAATCAGAACCTAATCAATGAACAACCCGTGCATTTATCATCTGATAAGGGAATATCTCTACTACATATCAAGTCTCAAAAAAGTCGTCAGCTCAAGTTTTCAGCCGATTTTTCAGTTTCAGACCGCTGCATTCGAGTTCAACTCGAATTCAAGTTGAGTTTGAGTTCAACTCAAATATCCGCGTTTTTATTTTATAATAAAGTAGCCGATTAAAATCCACACACAAGCATGGTTCAGTGGTGACATCTTTTGCTTCCACCTAGCATTCCTGGGTTCAAATCCCACCATCCGCTGGTTGTTGTCTTTCATTTGTTTTTTTTCCCATCGCTTAACGCCTATTGCTATTCATTGGCCTTAAACAATTATTAGTAAATGTTAAAATTCACCAAATTCTGTGTAGTTATAGTTTTACATGTGTAGAATATGATGGTTGAAATTATAGTTACAAATTATACCAAAAATTTTGAACTAAGATTTAGCTAAAATAGGCAGCTATTAAGCATTGTTTGGATTACTTAAAATACTCGGCGATTTGATAAATCCTTGGGATTTTTACAAGAATGATATTTTCATTTCTAGAAGAAAGTAAAATATTACAGTCATCAGACAAACATTTATGTATCTAGAATAAAGCAAAAAATATAATATAATATAATAAATCACTTCCGTAGCAACGCACGGGTAAAATGCTAGTGCAGATACAAGATCCTACATCAAAAGGATTGTCAATGTACAAGTGGATGTGGATAGAAACCAAAGTACTAATGATTTTATTTTTGAGGATTCTAATCTCGCAGTGAACATGATGAGCATGCATATATATGCTATAGGCACAGCACTATTGGCTCGCATCTCAATTTTTGTTCCCCATGTCCGTGTTCTAAATTGAAACAAAAAATTCGACAACAAGACACAAATTTACTCCCTCTAGATTGTGCAAATCATGTCAGGATTCATATTTCTGTTGGAATTATGCGGGCTAGGCCTATTTATATTTCCCAATAATTCCTGAAAAATCTCAAAGGCCCATTCATGGTGGGAATGGAACTCTTTAGTCCCATATTGCTAGTTGAGGTGGACAGGACCTACTTAAATAGAAGGTTGCTTCACCTTCTCTTGCTAGTATGTGGACAAGAGGATAAGGAAGAAACACACGCGCGCGCACGCCTCGCCTCGCCTCGCCGGGCCAGGCGTGGGCGCGGCCGCGCATCACCTGCGTGAATGGTCTGCCGAAATTCGGCCCGAGGCCTTGCGGGTGCGCGGCTTCCTTTTGCAGTTTCTTTTTGTTGCGTACCTAATTCGTTTTTATATGGAAACCAATTCGGTTGTGGGACGCCTAAACCCTAGCGGTCTCCCTCTATAAATACGTACGGTGCGCCGCCCCCATTGAATAACACAACACGAGTTAGGGTTTTGCCTCTTCCTTCTGCTGCGCCGCCACTTGTAGTCTGCCCTATCCCGATCGTCGGCGTGCACCGGCGAACGGGAGAGCAGGTCTCCGGAACCATCATCCTCTGAGCTCTTGCACCGGGAGAGGGCGAATAAGGTTTTTGGGAAGCGCTCTGCGCGACTGCTCGATCGCTTCCATCACGGCTCGTCTTCCTCCTCGGTCGTGTGCGGGAGTTGCTGCTCGTCGTCATCAACGTCTACATCGTCGTCCCGCTACGGCTTCCACTACTCCGCTGGATCAACAATACGTGTTCTATAAAACCATGTCTCCCCTATTTGCCTATCTGATCCATGCTTGTACGGTAGTACCGCGAAGTATGGTAGATCTTGCTCTGTTTACTATGGTTATAGACTTGTCTAGATCTTGCGTAGACTTGTCTAGTTTATTCTGTAATCTGTTCATCATGTTTATGATTTACTTCGGTATTAAATTAAACTTAAAAGTGCTCATATATCCAACAATCCAAAAACCTTATTATAGGCATTTGGGTTTAATGGCTGGCATTTGTTGATGCGCTGAGGCCAGCACAATTCACTGGCGCGCACTTCAAGAGATGGCAAGTGAAAGTCACGCTGTGGCTTACTGCCATGAATATCTTCTGGGTGTCTAAGGGCAAACCAGAAGGAGATCTCACTGCTACGGAGGAGAAAGAGTTCACAGATGCTGATAACATCTTCAGGGGTGCTGTACATGCCTACGAATCCGGTAAGGATTTGTAGGATGCTCTGTGTAATGACTATAGTGGCGCTAACACCGGCACTGAGTTGTATATCATGGAGCAGTACCATGACTATAAGATGGATGATGACCGTCCAATAGTCCAGCGGGCTCATGAGATACAGTGCATGGTGAAGGAACTCGAACTCCTAAAGATCGTCGTTCCCGATAGATTTGTGGCTGGAGGCATCATTACCAAATTATCTCCATCTTGGAGGGATTTTGCCACACGGCTCAAACACAAGAGCAAGAGATATCTGTTTCAGATTTAATTGCTTCTCTTGACATTGAGGAGAAATCTCGAGTTAAGGATGGACGATCTAAAGGAGCTGAGGGTCAGACCAGTGCTCACATGGTGCAGCAGAGGTCCAACAGTGGCAAGGGTAAGGGCAAGCAGAACAATAAGCCTAAACAGACCACTGGTTTCAAGAAAAAGAAGATCAACAAGGAGGACGATGGTTGCTTCGTGTGCGGTGCTACTGATCATTGGGCAAAGAAGTGCCCAAACCGCAAAGGAAGAAAACCATCACAGGAGCAGAAGTCTGCGAACATGGTGACCATTGGCAACACTTCTGGAAGTGGAAATAGTGGGTACGGTTTACCTTCTGTTTTTTCAGTTTTTCAATCTAGAAGTTGGTGGCTTGATACTGGTGCTAATGTTCATGTATTTGCTGATGCTTCTTTGTTTTCTTCTTACCAGGTCGCACGGGATTCTTCCGTCCTAATTGGGAATGGGTCACATGCTTCTGTTCATGGTGTTGGTGCGATCGATCTGAAGTTTACTTCGGGAAAGATCATGCAGCTGAGGAACATGCAGCATGTCCCTTCTATCAACAAGAATCTAGTTAGCGGCTCCCTTTTGTGTAGGGATGGTTTTAGGCTAGTGCTTGAGTCTAATAAACTTGCCGTGTCTAAGAGTGGACAATTTATTGGTAAAGGCTATGATTGCGGAGGCTTGTTCCGCTTTTCCCTTTCAGATTTCTGTAATAAGTCGGTGAACCATATTTCTCGTGGTATTGATGAGAGTGATGCTAGCGTTTGGCATTCACGTTTATGTCATTTGAATTTTGGTTCTATGTCTCGACTTTCCAGCTTGAATTTAATTCTGAAATTTTCCATTGTCAAAGGTTCTAAGTGCCATAGTTATGTGCAATCAAAGCAATCTCGGAAACCTCACAAGGTAGCTGAGGAGAGACATTTAGCACCTCTAGAACTCATACATTCAGATCTGTGCGAAAATGAATGGTGCGTTGACAGAAGGTGGAAAAAGATATTTCATGACGTTGATTGATGATGCGACTAGATATTGCTATGTATACTTGTTGAAAACGAAAGATGAGGCTCTAAGCTACTTTAAAATCTACAAGGCTGAAGTTGAAACAAAACTTGAGAATAAGATCAAACGTATTAGGTCTTATCGTGGTGGTGAGTATTTTTCTAATGAGTTTGATATATTCTGTGCGGAACATGGTATTATTCATGAGAGGACGCCTTCTTATTCGCCCCAATCAAACGGGGTTGCCGAAAGAAAGAATCGCACTTTGACTGACTTGGTTAACTCCATGTTAGACACTGCTGGATTATCTAAGGCATGGTGGGGGATGCTATATTGACGTCATGTCATGTTCTGAATAGAGTTCCCATGAAGAACGAAGAGAAAACTCCATATGAAGAATGGATTGAAAGAAAACCATCGCTTTCTTATTTACGCACATGGGGTTGTTTGGCCAAAGTTAATGTGCCAATAAACAAGAAGCGTAAGCTAGGACCTAAAACTGTGGATTGTGTCTTTTTAGGATATGCTCATCACAGCATTGCCTATAGATTTTTGGTAGTCAAATCTGAGGTATCTGATGTTTATGTCAATACATTGATGGAGTCTTGTGATGTGACTTTCTTTGAGGACATATTTCCTACGAAAGACATGCATAGCATTGATAGATTATCTTCTTACGTGATTCCTGAGATAACACTTGAACCTGACACACAACCTGAACATGCTGAACATACACTTGAGTCAATTCCAGAGGAGAATGACAGTGAGGCTCCTAGGAGGAGCAAGAGACAGAGGATTGCAAAGTCCTTTAGTGATGATTTCACTGTGTATCTCGTGGATGATACTCCTAGAACCATTTCAGAGGCATATGCATCTCCTGATGCAGATGATTGGAAAGAAGCTGTCCGTAGTGAGATGGACTCTATTCTTTCTAATGGTATTTGGGAGGTAGTTGACAAACCATATGGTTGCAAACCTGTTGGTTGCAAGTGGGTGTTCAAGAAGAAGCTCAAGCCTGATGGTACTATTGATAAGTATAAGGCTCGACTTGTTGCTAAGGGCTATACACAGAAAGAAGGCGAAGATTTCTTTGATACTTATTCACCTGTTGCTAGATTGACCACTATCCGACTTTACTCTCTCTGGCTGCCTCACATGGTCTTCTAGATGGACGTTAAGACAGCTTTTCTTTTTTTTTTTTGAGGGAATTAAGACAGCTTTTCTTAATAGAGAGTTGGATCAGCCAGATGGGTTTGTAATTAAGGGTCAAGAAGGCGAGGTGTGTAAGTTGCTGAAATCTTTGTATGGTCTGAAACAAGCTCCTAAGCAATGGCATGAGAAGTTTGATTCCACTCTCATATCAGCAGGCTTTAGTGTCAATGAGGCTGATAAATGTGTGTACTACCGCTATGGTGGGGGTCAAGGTGTTATATTGTGCTTGTATGTCGATGACATACTGATCTTTAGAACAAACCTTGACGTGATTCTTGAGGTCAAGACGTTCTTGTGTCAAAGCTTCGACATGAAAGATCTGGGAGAGGCTGATGTTATTCTAAACATCAAGCTAATCAAAGGAGAGAATGGGATTACTTTGACGCAATCTCATTATGTAGAGAAGGTCTTGAGCCGATTTGGCTATAAGGACAGCAAGTCTTCTCCTACACCTTATGATCCCAGTGTGATCTTTCGAAAGAATAAGGGGATTGGTAGAGACTAATTGAGATATTCTTAGATCATTGGATCACTCATGTACTTAGCTAGTTCTACAAGGCCTGATATCTCATATGCTGTGAGCAAGCTGAGACGGTTTACTTCTAATCCGGGAGATGATCATTGGCATGCGATTGAGAGAGTCATGCGCTATTTGGTTGCTACTATGAATTATTCGCTTCACTATTTTGGGTATCCTGCGGTACTGGAGGGATATAGTGATTCGAACTGGATATCTGATGCAGATGAGATATATGCCACAAGTGGATACATTTTCACATTGGTGGTGCTGCTGTTTCATGGAGGTCATGCAAACAGACCATTTTAACGAGGTCTACCATGGAAGCAGAGCTTACTGCATTAGATACAACTACCGTTGAGGCCGATTGGCTACGAGAACTCTTGATGGACTTGCCAATTGTTGAGAAACCTGTGCAGGCAATCCTTATGAACTGTGACAATCAAACAGTAATTGTCAAGGTGAATAGTTATAAAGATAACTTTAAGTCCTCAAGACATATCAAGAGACGACTGAAGTCTGTCAGGAAAATGAGAAACTCCGAAGTAATATCGTTGGATTAGATCCAAACTGCAAAGAACCTAGCAGATCAGTTTACTAAGGGGATGTCACGTAATGTGATAGACGCTGCATCCAAGGAGATGGGTATGAGACCCATATAAGTTATTCTATAGCGGTAACCCAACCTGTGTGATTGGAGATCCCGTGAATTAGAATCCGGGGAGAACAAGCTAGTGGATAACTGGAGAGTATGTAACCTAACCCATTCGAGTAAAGATGCATTACTCTCATTTTCTGCATGGCACGTTGGCAAATGCCTTAATGTATTCTGATAGCTTTAATTAGCGAAGATGTTTTCCTGCAGAACATTCTTGAAAGAATACACCTATGTGAGCCCGACTGTTGGAAGGTCGCAGTCTGTAAGACTTGGGTGATCTCTATTAAACTCATGAAGAGACCAGGGAATACGACCTATATGCTCCACCCGCGGGGTAGTCTACTGGAGGTCAAGTATCAGTTTTGACTCTAAGTGAAACTTGTTTGCACAAAACTTGCAATTCAAAGCGTAGTCTATTGTTCAAGTTGTGAATGGGTGTAGTTTATTGTTCTAGATAGATGTTTAACTGTCTCCATTAAAACATTGGTATATCAAACAGCAGTAGGATTTGGCAAAATCTTAAATGAGACTTTGAGATCTGGGGGATTGTTGGAATTATGTGGGCTAGGCCCATTTATATTTCCCAATAATTCCTGAAAAATCTCAAAGGCCCATTCATGCATGGTGGAAGTGGAACTCTTTAATCCCATATTGCTAGTTGAGGTGGAGAGGACCTACTTAAATAGAAGGTTGCTTCATGTTGGCGATTTCTAGCATACCATTCTATATGCCAACTGCGCCTTATTTAGAGCATAAATGTCATCATTATATGCCAAATCGTGCTGTGGAAGATACCCCGATCTGAAGATGCTAATTAATATGGGGTAAAATGAAGAAAATGTGCGGGATATTCGAGGAAGGAAAGATCGGAAAGGTAAGTACAACAATTGTCCCGAGAATATTTCCGTGCTTTTGGTATTTTTCTGTGTCGCAGAAATATGTTAGATGATTCTTGCGGAAGAAGGAGGCACTGGCGGAAAATTGGTACATCTGCTGACCGGCACCACAACGTGCCGATCGGCACACCATGGAAACGCTACCTCCAGGTATCTCGATGCTACAGGAAGTCTGACATCCACGAAAATTTGAAATTTTGGCGACACAAAGCAACGAAGTTTGAATCAGGCGTGGACTCCGTTGTGCCGACCGGCGCCCCACCGTGCCGACCGGCACAGAGTCCAAGAATTCGAATCGGATCATCAAAGTCTGCGCACATTGGAAGGAGGAAAAATCACTGACACCCATGCAGCTGCCGAGCACAGGGGGAACACCGCACACCCTGCCTTGGGATGGAGCAAAAGTGCCGACCGGCACGGACTTCGTGCCGATCGGCACCTCCTGGGAAATTCAAATTTCGAATTTGTTCCCCTGTTTCCCGACATGAGACACTGTATGCAGCACGGGGAAGAGGAAAAGAAATTACGGAAGCCAAGGCGCGGGGGGAATCAGTGCAAAGGTGCCGACGGGCACGGACGCCGTGCCAATCGGCACATCATGGGAAAGCCAAACTTTTGCAGGTGCACCCCTGTCTCCCGACATGCGACACTGTATAAGGCATGGGGAAGAGGAAAAGAAGGCGTGGCAGTCCGACAAGAAGATTCTCTTGCTAGTATGTGGACAAGAGGATAAGGAAGAAACACACGCGCACGCACGCCTCGCCTCGCCTCGCCTCGCCGGGCCGGGCGTGGGCGCGCATCACCTGCGTGAGTGGTCTGCCGAAATCCAGCCCGAGGCCTTGCGGGTGCGCAGCTTCCTTTTACAGTTTCTTTTTGTTGCGTACCCAATTCGTTTTTATATGGAAACCAATTCGGTTGTGGGACGCCTAAACCCTAGCGGTCTCCCTCTATAAATACGTATGGTGCGCCGCCCCTATTGAATAACACAACACAAGTTAGGGTTTTGCCTCTTCCTTCTGCTGCGCCGCCACTTGTAGTCTGCCCTATCTCGATCGTCGGCGTGCACCGGCAAACGGGAGAGCAGGTCTCCGGAACCATCGTCCTCTGAGGTCCTGCACCGGAAGAGGGCGAGTAAGGTTTTTGGGAAGCGCTCTGCGCGACTGCTCGATCGCTTCCATCACGGCTCGTCTTCCTCCTCGGTCGCGTGCGGGAGTTGCTGCTCGTCGTCATCAACGTCTACATCGTCGTCCCGCTACGGCTTCCACTACTCCGCTGGATCAACAGTTCGTGTTCTATAAAATCATGTCTCCCCTATTTGCCTATCTGATCCATACTTATACGGTAATACTGCGAAGTATAGTAGATCTTGCTCTATTTACTATGGTTATAGACTTGTTTAGATCTTGCGTAGACTTGTCTAGTTTATTCTGTAATCTGTTCATCATGTTTATGATTTATTTTAGTACTAAATTAAACCTAAAAATGCTCGTATATCCAACACTCTCACCTAAAACTGAACTCCCGATTCAACACAATCAGAGAAACATAAAAAATAATAAACTAAGACAACAAATGAGCAGAAGAGGGAAAAAAAATCACCCGTCCAACCAGCTGCGCATGGTCATGGCTGCCAGTCAGTTGCTGGCGCGCGTCCGTTGGCCTGCGCGCTGCCAATACCATGCGCCCCTGCGCCTTTGCGTCGGCCGCGGCATGAGCCCACGAGCCTAGGTAGGAGAAGCGAGGAAGGAGAAACGTTTCCTGCGCTCGCTGTTAGAAGTGGCCACCGCGCGGGGGGTAGCGCCGCTGATGAAGGAGAGGGAAGGGAGGGGTTCGTGGAGGTGGTTGAGGTAGCCGTACCCGTCGTCGGGGGAGGTCGTACCTCAAAATCTCATGGTGGACGCGGTCGGGAACGACGTCTCCGCTGTCGTTGGCCTAGCACAAGGCGAGGTTTCCGATGGAGCCTGTCCCGCCGGATCTCCGCGTAGAAGGCCTGTGACTACGACCCATGGTCGTCGCCTCTGACGGCGCCGGCTCACGGGAGTTACCGGCATGAGGGAGGGAAGGGAGGCGGCAGCGGGGTCCGGGATGGCTGCACAAAGGGCGAACGTGCAGATGACCTCACCGAAATAGGTGGCGGTAGGGGCGGCAGCCGTCCTGGTTGGCGGCGCGGCACCGTTGCAGCAGGCGAACAGATTATGGCGGGCGGTGAATTGACTCACGCGGTGGAGGAGGAACGGGGGGAGGCGGGGAAGGGGATCGGATCACGATGAGTTGGTGGCGTCAGTCGTGGGGCGCGGATCGTGGGCGTGCGCGTTTTGGATCGCAGGTCGGGCGCGTTTCGAATCGCAGGCGCGCGGAATACGTTTCGGGGAGCGGAATAAAGCCCTCTTTGTTTCAGCTTTTGATTGTTCCAGCTCTTGATTCTGGATTCTAAAAGTAGAAGCTGGAATAAAGGGTTGAATTTTGAGTCTGGATTCTATAATCTGGTTCAGAATCCGAGACAGAATTCACAATCTGCTGAAGACTAGCTTTTGCTGGATTGTGACACAAATATTTACCTATTTACCACTGTGACCCCACTATAAGTGACTAAAATGATTTATAAACTGGATTGTGTAATCCAGACAAACAAACACTTTCCAGATTTTGTCATATAGATTCAACAATCTCAGATTCTGAAAATTACAATCCAAAACCTGGATTCTTAGAATCATAATCGCCAACAAAGGGGGCATAAGGCATGCACGAATGACCTCCTCCCAATTTATGAGTTGTAGAGAAGGTCATGAAGACTTTTCTCTAGTGATGCGGTACATGTGGTTCTTGATTCAATAAGAGAATGAAGTTCATCGTTAGATTGGCATATACTGGATCGTTGCTTTGTCCCTAACACAGTGGAAGAAAGTGTTATAATAATAATACTTGTTGGAGGAGGAAACGAAGTTCCAGGAGAACCTATCCTAGTCCTACTCCGTATGTGGGCAATTTACCAAAGGACTCTCTCTCCTAGTAGGAAAGGAGACCTCCTACCCCGAGTATAAATAGTGGAGCACGAGTATAAATAGTGGAGCACCCCATGATGTAAATATACAAGTTTATTCAGAATAATAAAGAGAAGGCTCCACCCTACATTGTGTCTCGCCTCTTGTCTACTTTTGTTGTTGTTCTCTCCCGTCGATAGCGTTATTACAACACGTTATCAGCACGCTCTGCGTAGCTAGTAGAGGAGAAGCCGAAGTCGCCGAGAAGGAGTCAGCGAGTTCTTCAACTTGCCGCCTCGGGATTCGCGCCGCCTCGGGAAGCGCGCCAACCTTGGGAATCGAGCCGCCTCGATTTCTGTGCTCGACGACATCGACGTCCGCGCCAACACGAAGCTGTTGACGGGATCGGGTACGACTACACGGCGTCTTGATCATCACTGCATCGACTTGCGCCTGCATCAACTCGCGATCGTCTACATCACGCCCGAAGGTGAACTTTTGCTACCTGTAGTTTAGCAAGATCGCGATGGCTCGTTGCTGCCATGGATCGAAATCCCCAAAGCTTCACCCCGAACCAGATTTTTCTAAATCTGGATTTATTGCGTCCCTACATCTAGTTTTGTTAGGGTCACCGAATCGAATTGCATAGCATACACAGTAATGGGGCTTGTAGCCACCACTGTCGCCGGCGAGCACCGCCGGCGACCACCACATGTCCAACATAAGTAGCTCGAAGGCTACCGTACACACAGCATACATCACAGCCAGCTGATACAGAGGGAAGAGGGGGAGGCTGCAGATCTAACCCTAGACCTAACCCTAACCCTAACCCTAGCCGGTTTGATGGAACTCGCCGGAGTACAAACTGCAGAGCCAACGGATGATCCAACGATCGCATATGTGGGCCCGTACATCCTGGTACCTCCTAACCCTAACCCTAGCTCATCGACGACGAGATCGAATCTCGCCGCCGACTTACCTGAGCCGTGCACATGCTCGCTGGATCGAGCTGTACACCGCGCCGCACGAAGCCGCGCGCCGAGCCGCACCTCGGCTCGGCTCGGTCTCCTCGCTGTGCGGGGCCCGCATCGTCGCCGCACCACCACCACGCCGCCGCACGACGGCGGTGACCCGCCGCGAGCCTCAAGCTCGCTGGGCCCGGATCCGCGCCCGAAGTTACCGGATCTGACCTCGGGGCCGACGGATCTGGGGGTCCTGGACCCCTCCGCCGCAAGGAGGGCCCCGGGTCTTCGTCCTCCTCGCGCACGACGGCGGTGAGCTCGCCGCTCACCTACCGCCGCCTTCCCGCGCCACCACGACGCGCCCGCAAGTCGCGCGCCGCCGCACCGCCTCCGCGACCCCCGCACCGGGTCCGCGCACCGCCACCAACCCGGCGACGAGCTCCGCACGAGCTCGCCCGGGGGACCCCAGCTCCCCTCCTCCGCGCGCCATGGCGCCGCACCGCCACCGCCGCCGCGAGCTCGTCGCACGAGCCCGTTCGCTGCCGCCGCCGCTCGGGTGAGAGGAAGAGGAGTGTGGGGGAGGGAGTGAGCGGATAGGGTTTCAACCCTATTCGTCATGCTCTTATATCCGGCCGTGCAGGCCGGCCTGGTGGGCTGGGCCGGGGTGGGCCGGGATGGGCTGAGCTGGCCCACTGGGCCGGCCTGTTTCGGAATAAACAGAAAAAGAAAATACGAGGAAATTCGGTAAAATCTGAAATTTTGCGAAATACCCCCTGAATAAGCTAGGAATTGCGGTTAAGTCTTGAATTTTTGCAGAAAAGACCTTGAAGTTTTCCATATTAGAACCCGCAGTCCTAAATTTTTGCAAAAAGGTCCAGATTGTTCTGAAATTACGATTTGACCCAGAAGAATTGCAAAATAGACCCTGTAGTCTATGGAATTTGTCTGAATTAATGTTATATTGCATATAACACCTTGGGTTTAAGGGATTTTATGTCAGAAACGTATAAGCTTGCTGTTTTTGCTGTTTAATCCTCCTGTTTGTGCATATTTACTGTGTAACTTGATCTGAAATCATGCATATCATGTTTAAGCAATTAAAATATGATTAAAAGTGCCTTTAATCATAGAAACATGGTTTTAGGACTTGCTCCGAGTTTTTAATCCATTACTTTATGCATTCTACAAATCTAGATTACTTGAAGTAATATTTATGTACATTGGTCCATCTTGTAGATGGGATACACACTTGACAAAAGTGGTGTTAACTTCCCCGAATGGAGAATCAAAATGCGCAATGAGCTGGAAGATGAAAAATTGTGGCATGTGATTTCACCACAGGAAGGTCCACATCCTACACTTTCTGAAAAAGTGAAAGCAAGGATATACATCAATCTACGACTTGATCCTCACCTGAAGGATTGGTACTCGTCGATGGAAGATCCTGAAACACTTTGGGATATGCTTTATGCAAGATACAGAAAAGAAATCTTGGTACTAGCATCCAAACCTCAGCGTGAATGGGATAATCTGAAATATTCCACATTTATATCGTTTGAGGATTATGATGTTGAACTCAGAAGGATTGCTAATGACAGATGGATGAGTGGCACCATCATCACAGAAGATGAAATGATCCAGAAGACACTAGATGCCATCAATCCTAATGAAGATGTGCAATCGGATAAGTTCTCTAGCCAAGATTATTCAACGTATGAAGAACTAGCTAGAGACTTGATCTGGGACCAAGAAGCATGCAAGCGGGACTATTTGCATGCAGTCATGGAAAGTCCTCATGAAATAAAATGTCGAAAGTGTGGTCTATCTGGTCATTTATCCAATACATGCCAATCTCCTCTATACATCAGGAAGATATTCAACTCATATATCATTGAACATGAAATTAAGAGAACAGAATTCTCACGATTCGATGTTCTATTTGAAAATCTTGAAGATTATGAGATGGAATATTCAGATAATGAGGATGATGAACATATGGCACATCAAGAAGATGATGAATTCATATATCAAGAAGATGATGAAGTCAATAATGTTGAAGATAACGACATGGATAACTATAACACCAGATATACATCTGACGATGAACATGAAGTGATAGTCATATCAGATGATGAAGAATGATGTACATGGAGACATGAAATAATTCTCCCTAGTTATTATACTATCTAGTAGATGGTTTGAGTAGTAGTTATGCATTTAGTTTTAAATTCCTGCAATGAATTAAGTGGATTAATGTAATCTCTAGTAGAGATCTCGTTTTTAATATATAGTACTTGCAGTCTATATAATCGCCTTGGTTTTTCTTTTACCTTGTCGTTATTTGGCTTTTCCTTGAAGTATTTGCCTTTGCCTTTGCCTACAAGTGTAGTACAATGGAAGAGGAACTATGTCTTGTAGACTGTTGCACCACTAGCACAGTTCTTAGGGATACTCGTTATTTCCAAACACTCAGAAAGTATGAAGAAGGAATAACGACTCTCATTGGAAATGGGAGAAAGATTGTAGGTTCCGGAAGGGCAACCTTTACTCTCCCTAATGGAACGACATTAGTAATCCAAGCAGCATTACTATATCCAGACGCAACTAGAACGTTGCTGAGCTTCAAAGATATCCGTGCAACTGGTTTTCATGTAGAAACTAATGACGATAATGGCGAAGAACGTCTTATCATGACTAAGAAGCACGGAGATCAGAAAACTATTGTGGAAAGTTTCCCTCCTTTAAGGAAAGCATGTACTACACCTATATTAAACCACAGAATGGCTTAGCTGCGTTTAAAGTGATCTTGAAGAATCATGAACCATACAGAATATGGCATGAAAGACTTGGGCACCCAGGAAGTAATATGATGGGCAGAATCTTGAAGAATTCTAGTGGGCATGAATTGCAACCGAGACAATTTCCTAATAATCTTGAAGATTTCTTTTGCGCTGCATGTGCAACTGGGAAATTGATAACTAGAACCTCTACATTAAAACTTCATGCAGAAGATACACCATTCCTTGAAAGAATACAAGGAGATATCTGTGGACCTATTAGTCCCTTCTCAGGGCCTTTTAGATACTTTATGGTATTAATAGACGCCTCCTCGAAGTGGAGTCAAGTATGTCTATTGTCCACTAGAAATCATGCTTTTGCACGCCTTACATCCCAAATAATTCAATTGAAGAATAATTTTCCAGAGCATAGAATTAAATCCATTCGCATGGATAATGCCGGAGAATTTACCTCGAAGGTATTTGATGATTATTGCAAGTCATTGGGAATAAAGGTAGAACATTCTGTTCCTCATGTGCATACGCAAAATGGTTTAGCAGAATCGCTAATTAAGAGGATCAAGTTAATTGCAAGACTATTTGATGGTTTAGTCAGCTGCCTACCACTTGTTGGGGACATGCTGTGCTACACGCTGCTGCTCTCATACAACTTAGACCATCTGCTAAAGTTGAAGAATCACCATTAGTATTAGTGCAAGGGAAGATACCGAATATCTCTCATTTAAAGAAATTTGGATGTGCCGTATACGTCCCTATCCCACCACCTCAGCGATCACAAATGGGAGCTCAACGTAAACTTGGAGTTTATGTGGGTTTTGAGAGCCCATCGATCATAAAATATCTTGAGCCTCTCACTGGAGACTTGCATACGGCTCGATATGCTGATAGTATCTTCAATGAAGACCATTTCCCGACATTAGGGGGAGGATTGTACCTCAAGAAAGAATGCCGAGAAATAGAGTGGGAAACTCCTGGAATCCATGGAATGGATCCTCGCACTAAAGAAACTGACCAAGAAGTTCAGAATATCATCCACTTGCAGAGGATTGCTAATGAACTGCCAGAGACATTCACCAACACACAGGGAATTATGAAATCTCATATACCAGCAGTAAATGCACCGAAAAGAATTGAAATACCCCATAAAGTGGGAGCTCAAATGGAATTCCAAACTAGAGCCACTACCTCACTAGCTAGAAATGCTAGGAAGAGGGGGAGTGAACCGGTTACAAGGGTATCGAAGAAACCCAAAGTACAAGCACAAGCTAAGGCTCCTAGGAGACGTCCGATGGAGCGTAAGCGTAAGCTTGGTACTATTGAGAATCCCGTGAATGGTGAAATGAGTGTACACGAAGTACCGAAACCGGATAATTCAGATCTGAACATACCTATAAGTGATGATCTGGACCATGACGAAAGAATCATGGAGAACTCAACACACTATGTTGAGACAGGAGAAAAGTATGATAGAAGAGCCCAGAATGTCGACATATATTTTGCAGAAAAGATTGCCCACATCATTGATGAGGTTGAAGAACCCAAATCAATGAAAGAATGCAAGCAGCGTTCTGATTGGCCAAAGTGGAGAGAAGCAATCACTGCAGAACTAAACTCGCTTAACAAAAGACAAGTCTTCGGACCAGTCTGCCTCACCCCTGAAAGAATGTATCCCGTAGGATACAAATGGGTATTCGTCCGGAAGAGAAACGAAAAGAATGAGGTCGTAAGATACAAAGCGAGATTAGTAGCTCAAGGTTTCACGCAGAGACCAGGTATCGATTTCGATATCACATACTCACCTGTAATGGATGGAACCACATTCCGGTACTTGATCTCTCTAGCAGTAAATATGGAATTGCAGATGAAATTGATGGATGTTGTGACAGCGTACCTGTATGGGTCGTTGGATACTGAAATCCACATGAAGGTTCCAGAAGGAATTAAAGTCCCAAATGAAGAAGAACGCAACTTATATAGTGTGAAGCTGCAAAGATCACTATATGGCTTAAAGCAATCTGGAAGAATGTGGTATAATAGGCTTAGTGAGTTTTTACTGAAGAAAGGATTCCTGAAGAATGAAGACTGTCCTTGTGTATTCATTAGAAAATCAGAGATGGGATATTGTATAATATCCATCTATGTCGATGATCTAAATATCATTGGAACGACACAAGACATCGAGGAAGCTAGTTCATTCCTGAAATCTGAATTTGAAATGAAGGATTTAGGAAAGACTACATTCTGCCTAGGCTTGCAGCTAGTGCATACCCCAGAAGGTATACTAATGCACCAGTCGAACTATACCAAGAAGGTATTAGAGAAGTTCAGTATGAGTAGTGCATACCCACTCAGAACCCCTATGGTTGTGAGGTCACTCGATGTAGAGACCGACCCATTTAGACCAAAAGAGGAACATGAGGAAGTATTGGGACCTGAATATCCCTACCTAAGTGCTATCGGAGCGTTGATGTATCTAGCAAATGGTACAAGACCCGATATTGCCTTTGCTGTTAATCTACTAGCAAGATTTAGTGCAGCTCCCAGAAGACATTGGAATGGCATTAAGCATATCCTCAGATACCTTAGAGGAACAGAAGATATGGGGTTGTTCTTCCATAAGAAAGGAAATGTAATCCTAGAAGGATATACTGATGCTGGGTACATGTCGGATCCACACAAATCATTCTCGCAGACTGGTTATGTGTTTCTCTGTAGTGGAACTGCAATTTCTTGGAGATCTACGAAGCAGACGATGGTGGCTACATCAACAAATCACTCAGAGATTATTGCCTTGTATGATGCATCTAAAGAATGCACTTGGTTAAGAAGAATTACTCACCATGTACTGAATACATGTGGAATTGAAGTGAGTAAAACCCCTACCATTATCTATGAAGATAATGCAGCTTGTATTGCACAAATACAAAAGGGATATATTAAGTCTAAGGTCACGAAGCACATTACACCTAAATTCTTCTTCACACATGAAATGCAAGAGAATGAAGAAATTATGGTGACTCATGTTCGCTCATGTGATAATCTTGCAGATATGTTCACTAAGGCCCTACCTGCTAAATCTTTTGAAAAGCATAGGCATGGTATAGGAATGAGGAGACTTAAAGATGTGTGCAAATCAGGGGGAGAATTCTCTTGAACACATAAATCCTAACACTATAGTCAAGAAGACAATATATAGTAAATTCTAGAAGAATATAGCATTGTACTCTTTTTCCCTCATTTGAGTTTTTACCTGAAGGTTTCTCAAAAGAAGAGGTTTTTAACGAGGCATTGTGTGCAATATGAAGCAACGGTACCATGTACTCTTTTCTCTATTTTTCCCACTGGGTTTTTATGAAGGAGTTTTTAATGAGACATGTGTGTCGTCGTAAAATGCCCAAGGGGGAGTGTTATAATATACTTGTTGGAGGAGAAAAGGAAGTTCCAGGAGAACCTATTCTAGTCCTACTCCGTATGTGGGCAATTTACCAAAAGACTCTCTCTCCTAGTAGGAAAGGAGACCCTCTACCCCGAGTATAAATAGTGGAGCACCCCATGATGTAAATATACAAGTTTATTCAGAATAATAAAGAGAAGGCTCCACCCTACATTGTGTCTCGCCTCTTGTCTACTTTTGTTGTTGTTCTCTCCCGTCGATAGCGTTATTACAACAGAAAGAACACGCGGAGTCAACTTTATTGAACAAACTGCATTGGAAGATAATAAGAGCTGCGGATAGGAGATTTTCTTCTTTTTTTTTTTCTTTTTGGTTGTTTGTGCAAACAACCAAAAAAAAAAAAAGGAAGAAAATCTCCTAGGCCGGGATTAAAAAAAGATTTTGTAGCTGTTGTAGCTTCGTTGAGAATTTCTTGAGAACCTAGACCGGGATTAATGTAATCTTCCTATTATCTAAAAAAGATGTTTTTCTTAATCTTACAAAGTTCTTCAAAAATATCATACAAAAAATGATTATTTCCTAAATATAAATGAGAGTTGTCATCTGGCCTCTAAAATTATATCATGCAATAAGGTAGTTAAATATTTTCAGATTTGTGAGTAAATTCCAATTGACCAATCAAAACTCCCCTGTTCTGAAACTTATTATATTGGGAACTTCTGAGAAATTTCTTGTCTAATATTTACAAAAATTCAAAATTCCCAATGCTACAAAATCCTAAAATAGTACAATAAAAATTGATTCACATATTTCCCATTACACAAGAGGCCATGATACTATAAACGCCCTACAAGTCCCCTCAATGTTGTGTTGGCTATAGCTCTTCCTACGCTTCACTTGCAAATTCATGGGTCGATAGATTTTCTAGGTACTTCTCCACAATATCGAAACCGCATAGTTCTTTCACCAACGTCATTGGTGCAGGGACATTGAGCTGGAATGTCAACGGTGAACTCTTTTGTCTAGTGCTATTTGCAAAATCCTTTCTTGCTGCTCCGATTGCTTCTCTCAATGCACAATGGACCGATGATGCGAGGACCACGGCAGGTTCACCAGAAGCTTGCAGAAGAGGGAGTTGATTGACTTTATGCGATGTGCATTTCAGTTTTAAAATATTTCATACTATGAAACTGGAATGAGTGGATACCTACCTTTTGATGAAAGCACACGGTTCTTGTGATACCCAGTGTTCAGAAGTTCGACATTGAACTGCTTTGGGATGGTGTCAACGCTTGGGATCTTGTAGTCCCATGTGCTGTTGCTAACTACCAAGCCGTCACTGTTGGTCTGGTGTTCTTCATGTATGAAGAAACCAATTCCTTGTATAAAGGAACCCTCTATCTGAGAAGAAATTAAACAGAGATTATAAAGATAAGGTTTTGAGCCATAACTAGATCAACAGTTAAACAAGTAAAAATTCAATCTACAGAGCACAAAATTAAAAGGCTCAAAACTTAACAGCAGAAAAAAAATCTGTCCATGCACCTTGAGAAAATTATCTGCTATCCAGTATTGTAAATTATTTTTTAGTAAGTACATGAATCTTTTGTATCAGGCGTACAACCGAACTAAAATACACAGTAGATCAGATGTGGTCCTCAGAAAGTAGAATAGTGAACAAAATAAATCCCTTGAGAAAATAAATTCATGTAAAATATATAGTGTAAGACTACAAGTAAAGAGAAGGTGGAATGCAAGATGACCCCCCTTACAACACTGGCAAGTTTTCTAAATACAATTTCACTGCAAAGCATCACACTGCTCGCATGCATTTACTGCACCTGCCTTCTCACTGTCGTCAAGCAATGCTGCTTGATAGAATATTTTATTCTCTAGTAGCTGACGAAGTGTTTCAGTAACTTTAAGCAGTTCAGTGCGCATTGGTGGTCTAGCATTTTCCGGTTCTAGTTCAGCGTGCATTGGTGGTCTATCGTGCTCGCAGTTGTTTGTCAAAAAACAAGTAGGAAAACAATGGAATTTCACAAGCATTCAGATTTAGAGTATTTTGATTGTGTTTTATACATGAACAATAAATATATGCTATGAAACTTATAACTTGAGGAACAACTTAAGAAGCAATGAACAAGGAAAAGTTAAAACCAAACCAAACCTGGCCCAAGTCGACTGCAGGGTTCAAACTCTTGCCACAGTCATACACAAGATCACTCCTGAGTATAGTAATTGCTCCTGTGAGAAGGTCAATCTCGACCTGCATTTTCAGAAGATTTTGAAGGTTATAAAAATACCGAATGCATATTCATAATCAGGTGCCAGAAATTTAGTGCACCTCACTTAGTCCAGCTCCATATGTCAAATAGCTATTTGAACCTTTGTCAGGTACCCAATACACACTTGCCGACAAATTCACATTTTCCTTAGAGGCCTGATTTTGAAAGAGAAATTACATCAAGGTGAAGTAAAATAGAAATAGAAAGATATCCATGGACTAGGAAACATTCTTTGCTGCAAAACAATAAAAGAGATAACTAAATCACCTGAGCAATCAAATTATCCCATGAGACAGTGCCTGATTCCAGTCGAAGCTTATTCATGACTGGATTTAATCTATTAATGAGCATCTTGCATGCCTGAAGGGTTGCTGCACAACTAGACTCAGAACTACTGCTGCCACCAGTAACTCCACCCTGTATTAAGTTCAATGTATCAGCCTGCACAATCCGTACTCTTTCCAGGAGGCCTTCACAACCCTCAGGCCACAACTGCCCCAAAGCAAAAGCTGTCATCTGCTGTACTTTTGTCCACAGTCCTTGTCCAATTTCAATTCCTCCCACATCAACCACAATAGAACCATCATTGAGCACAGAAACTCGTCCAGGAGCTGGCCTTGGTGCTATGCTGTAAATCAAAGGCACACAAGATATACCCCTCTTCAGCCACTTATTGCAACTGTTAAATTGCTGGATAGAATCAACACGATTCAGGTAGCTCGAAGTCAATGCTAATTTATCAAATATAGAATGTAATGTGTATGTAGAAGCTTCGCCTGCACTTCCTGGGAAGAACAACATAAGACTATCATAGGTGTGAAAATTCTTTTCCCTGACGTAGTTAGCGTCGACTGATAGCACTGAAGCAACATGCTCAATTATAGTTTCAGCTATTAAAGAACCCTGTGTATCTCCAGGAGCACGCATTGTTGATTTGGATGTATTGTTTGTTTTACAGAGCTTGATGTCGAATGAGAGAGCACCCCAGTTATACTTCTTAAGACCTGATATAACATTACCAGGTATAATGGGGCTTAAATCTACAGATATCCCAGCATCAATGAGTAGATCAAGGTGTAAGCCTGTAATTTTTCCATCGGACTTAAAACCAACAGAGTAATGAGCCTTCATGGGGTGCCTACCGCCAACCATGAGCATATCGGTGTTACGATTAAGGTACATCTTCACAGGACATTTTAACTTGTATGCGCTAAGAGCAGCTGCCGTTGCAACCTACAATAACCCTGCATCAGTGAGCAACGACAAATGTACTTTGTGTTCTCCTATAAAAAATAGCATATCATTGATTTAAAAGTTCCCATAAGAAGTGTGTAGGGAATTAAATGAACCTGTTCTTGTAATGGACGGCACACATATCACAGATCGTAAAATCCCATGCATCCAATAAACTAATCTGATGGATGCAACATCTTGAGAAATCAACGATCTTGCTGCCTCAATCCTTTTGTCTTAACGACCTTCTACTCATTTATTCTATGTTCTTTTTTTTTTTTTGAGGAAAATACAGTAGGGGAAGCCCCTACTGTGGAAGATCTCATTTTATTACTAAGTATTTAATTCACTCGGAAATTCCCCTACAGTTCTTTAGGAGAAAAGAACAAAAGGTACATGATGCATGGTGTAAAAAATCATCATAACATCAAACATAAGCAAGTAGATACTCTGGATCTTATGTCATTAACTCATTGGAACATAAAACATGTTCTCTAATATCATGTTTGTTAAGACACATGGTAGCACACCATGGTACAATTGCTAATGAGATTAAGCATAAATCGTTATGAAATTAGTACTACAAACATAAAAGTACAGTGACATATACGTTCGTTGAACGATAAAATGGGATGTGTTTTGTGAACAACAACAACAAAGCCTTTTTATCCCAAGGATGTTGGGGTAGGCTACAGATGAAACTTGGAGGAACCAACAAGAAGGCAAACGAAAAACAGAACAAAGAAAAGAAAACAAGGAAATAAAGAAATAAAGGGGAAAAACAGCGGATGAAAAAATAAAAGACCAAAGGGTTAGGTAAAGAAGGTTGTGGTGCGTAGATTGCTAGTTTCGACTCTCTCTATCCATGGCTAGCTCCTCAACAATATTTCAATCCTTCAAGTCCCTCTTAAAAGACTCCGCCCAAGTTTAATAATATAAGAAGCAAGCCTTAAAACCAAGAAACCATAATATTTGCAAAATGCAAACTATTATTCAATCGATATGAGGAAATAAATAGTGTGTTGAGCACAAATTGAACTTTGTAGCATTTCCATGTGACTCAACAAGTTCGAAAGAAACAACATGACATAAGTTATCCATCAGAGAAAAGGTATAATTACTAACGCTACAGATTTAATTAATGAGATTCTTACAGGGAAAGATCGATATCCCTTGCCACCAAAACCTCCTCCAACCCTTCGGGTAATAACACGCACATTACCGAATGGAACACCAAGGCACCTGGCTATGACAGTCTGTGCAAGCTCAGGATATTGTGATGAACTGTAGACAACCATGGTGTCATTTTCATCTGGAATTGCTAGTGCTGTCTGTGTTTCCATGTAGAAGTAATACTGAGAGGCAAGATTTACCTGCAGTGATCAAAACCACATAAATAACTACATGATACAATGTATTCTCTGCTGGTTTCCTAAAAAGCAAAAAACCACGAACCACCATACATTTAAAATGTATTTTATCCGTAACAGTATTTTCTACACTTGAATAATTGAAGTGGCATTAAGATATTCTCATCAAATATTTACTTAACACTAACATATGATTAGAAAATGTAAACGTCAAAACATTAGTGGTGGGGATTGCATTGACTTACAGAAATCATTCTCGAACAAAGGTGCTAGCATTTGTGTTATGAGAAGGATTAACCACATTGTATTACTTGGCAGAAAGTAAATTTGATAACATAGCTGTCTGTATTACATACATCTGACCTCCTTATTATATTGCTAGACATTGGCATCTCAGATAGATGTCATGACTTCACTTCTATATCAACAAGGACTCGATTTTCTTAAGTATTACTACATCAGTTCCCATTTTCACAGCCAACTATTCTGCTGAGCGGCTCTCTACAGTGTGTGTATACACCTTTTTATAGAACAACATATATATGATCTGTTCTTGTCCAACACTCTGATATCTTGCCCAACTGATGCACATCAGTAGCTGCTGCAGTGATGTTTTCTATGCCAAGCTACCGTCAATAGAAATATCACAAGGAAAGAATGAAGTCGTATTGATGTTGTGCTTAATTTTCCAATATACTGCCTGACGTGGAATTTTCTTTTGGTGTGGACACGATGCAGCAATTGGTATAATTCACTAGAAAAAAAATTCATTAAAAACTAATATTAAAGAATTTTGGATAGCTAATTAGTATCAAACTGTAAAATTAGGAACTTATTATGATATTTCATTCATTTTATTTTCAGTGACACAGCTGAAATAACATCTATTTTCAGGTCTCACAAGGTATTGAGTCACATACTTCGGTTGACAGAATTTTGTGATCAGCTTCAGCCATGGCCTTAGAAAAATCACCAACTTGCTTTGGATATAAAACAGCAGGAACATCAAAATAGCTTTTGTTTTGCACTGCTTGTTCCATGGTTAAGATCGGTGTGTTCAAATCTGCCATGTCATATTCAACAACAACCTGTTTTGCCGCCATGTCAGCATATCTCTGTGTTTCTGCAATCTGATGCAAACACCATGTTTCAGCTACATGATCTTTTCCAACTTTGTTCACAAAAAAGAGAGATGGTACTAAAAAGTTGAAACAGAAACTTACAATAACACCAAGAGCTTGTCCAGCATACTCGGCAATTGGATTACCAAATAGAGGTTCATCACCAAAGCTGGTCATTGATCCGATATTTTGCCCATTCTGTGGAATATCCTTTGCAGAAACAACTGTGATGATCTTTTCAGATGCCAATGACGACTTGAATTTAATATTTTTGACATAAGCTAGAGGTTGAGTGCTGTAAATAAATTCTCCATGTAGGCAATTCTTTGGAGCAGGTATGTCATCTACATATGCAGCCTCTCCTATACCACAAAAAAAAAAAAGGTTGCCTGATGTCCTCCAAGATGGATATTCTTTAAAGGAAAATCTAAATATTAATTGCATTCTATAGTTACCAGAAGCTTGAAGCTCAACGCCATACTTCTTCGTTGGCTCACCAATCGGTTTATGTTCATCATCAGAGATCGTTTCTTGGCGTGACGACAACAGCAGTTCAGAGTTGTCATGTATATCCAGCGAATCAGTAGAACTTATGCTAACAGGTTTTCCAGGCACAGCCATGCCTTTTGCAAATGAGGAAAGAAAACTGAAGAGAAATCCGACAGCCACGCTGACTCTGTATTCAGCATGCAATGTTCCCTTCATTGGTACAATCGTTTCTCTAAGTAACTGAATTGCTCCTAGAACACTTGATGCAGTAAGTGATTTACCAATTAGGAACTTTTCTACCTTCCTGGCTCTAATAGCATGTTCTGTTCCATATGCACCAAAGGCTAAATGTAGGTTACTCAGAACAAGTTCACCTGATGATCCCTCGAAGCAAACATGCCCCAAGAAAGCAGAGTTTACATATGAAACAGCATTTCCATGTGGACGAGAAGCTGCTCGGTAAGTTTGAAAGACCAAACTCCTTTCAGTCTGAGAATCTGAAATCCAGTGTGGAACAAAAATGCTAATTAGTAAAGTGGTAGTGTTCAGAGGAGGCTGCTCCAAGAACTCCTCCAATGTAACATGCTGCCTTTCTACTACACCCTGAAGACAAACAGTTGAACCAGCACCAAGAAGTATGGTTGCAACATCTGAGGGAAATTGGTATTTTTGTGCCAAAACTAAGTTTCCTCCAAGGCTTGCTGTGTTACGAACAAATGGTGATGCCACTTTGCTCAAGTGCTCAGCAAGTTTTCTGAAAACAACAATTCCATTTGGAGAGCATATGGATTTACTTTCTTGCATAAGTGTTTCAATGCACCTAGATATTGTTGTTGCTGCACCAATTTGAATGCCCTCAGGTTTCCTTATGATAGATGAAAGTTCTGGAATTCCTCCTATGTCAATATACTTATTATAAAAATCCAGGTCCTTGTATACGCCAGCACTAGTGTTTCCAACTACCACTTTCACAGAAGAGTCAGTAGATTGAATGGAATTTATCAACTTAAAGTATTGTGTAATACTTGTAGGACGATACCAGCCTTTTTTAGTGACTGTAATATTAGCAACATTTTGATGATTTCGCGAAGATTTGGAGCCAGACTTTAGACAGTCCAGTAAATAACAGATTCTGCAGCAGAGAGTATTACTTGATAATCTAGGATGACAATGGTTCACCTTCGAGACTGCAATGTTAGCATTATCCTGATGATCTTGCAAAGATTTGATTTCAGACATTAGAAAGTCCGGAAAAATGCAGATTCCACCACCAAGAGTGTAACTAGGCAACTTACTAACATCTGGTTTCTTATTGCCTTTCTTCCAGAATATATTGAGGCCCAAATCCTCCAAGTCAACATCTGATGCAAAACTTTTGCATGCATCAACAATTGGTCGGTAACCGGTGCATCGACACAAATTGCCCGAGAAAGCCTTTTCAGCTTCTGATACTGTTAGTTTAGAGAACCCATCAGTTGGTTTCTGCCTCTTGGAGTTATCAGCAGTGACAAGGGAAGAGAAGATAGACATGCACATGCCGGGAGTGCAGAAGCCACACTGAGAGGCATGAAACCCAGACATTCTTTTATGGATAGAATGAAAGCCATCACGGGCATTCCCAAGACCCTCTGTCGTGATAACCGAACAGAAATTCAGACTGTAAATGAGCGTGAGGCATGAATTTGCAGAAAATGGAGTCACTTCATCTGTTGCTGGATTATACTTTGCTATAAGGACGACACAAGCCCCACATCCTCCTGCAGTAAACCACAACAATAACTATTTTAATCCCTTAGGGTGGTTATATAGGTGTCATGGCGAAAGTTACGACACTGAAACCGCATCAGCAGAGTTGGTAAAAAATTCTAATTTCCAGAAGAGATTTCTTTAAAAATCATTATTTCGACAAGAATAATCCAATAAAATCCACCAATAAAGCAACCTCATAATCTAAAATAAAACAAATAAAAGAGAAGACAATCCCTACCATATTTTGTTTTTTGGGGAAAAAATTATCAACACTTCCAAATATTTGTTCTTTTCCTTCACTGCTATGATGAATCTGCGCTGCAGATTTGCTGAGGTTTAATGTCCAATCGAATTTATCTCCAGAATCAATAGCTGCAATTTCAACCAGAATATGTTGTTCGCATTGTGGACACACTACAGAACCAGGTTTCGATGCCTACCTTAGAATTACAGAACTTGGCTGCGGAAGAAGTCCACAAGGCGCGAGCCGAGAGCACCGCTCCGAAGGGAAGCGGCGTGGCTGCCGCCTGCTCCGCCAGGCTCATTGGCTGTGGACTCGGCGGAGCGGACGGCGCCGTCGGTACGCCCAGAGGGCGGCGGCAGAGAGGAGTAGAGTTAGGCCAACGAACGGTCTGCTGCGCCAGAACGGCGCAATTACGGAGCCGAGCCGGGCCGTCCCAGCCCATGGGCTCTGCAAGCCCACCGCATATTTAGGGTCTCTTCGGTAAGGATTTCCACCGCATATTTAGGGTCTCTTTGTAAGGATTTCCTGATTCTCAAAAAAAAAAATAGTAAGATTTTTTATGCAGCACTCGAGTGCCGACCAAGCTGCTAGATTCTTGCAAATAGAAATCCAACGGACACGCTTCCTTCTTCGACTCAACCCGACTTGCATCTCGGCCGACAGTGCTTCCTCTCGGGCCGCTGCCGAGCCACCCTGCCCGCGCCCTGTACCCCTGTCCGCCGCCTGTGCCGCCTCACCTGCGCCTGCGCCCCGAGCCGCCATGGCTGAGCTTGATGAGAGAGGAGGAATAGGAAAGAAACCATTGTTCCAAGAAGGAAAACAAATGTTCCACGGATTCAGAATCATTGTTTCAGGAGGTAGAAACCAATGGTCCAGGATTTCAGATCAATTGTTTCAGGAAGTACAAACCAATGTTCCGTGCAATCGGAAAAATTGTTCTAGGAAGTAGAAACAAATGTTCAACGATTTCGTAACTATTGTTCCAGCATGTAGTAACAAATGTTTCAGCGACGAACCAAAATTATTCCAACTGTTAAATTTTTTGGTTTCAATACAAATCTTGCTGGGCCTATGTGCTTTGTGGGCTGCTATTGGGCTGGGTGCTCCATAGTCTTGGTGGCACCAGACTTCCGGGCACTCGGGTGCTTTGGAGCAAACTAACACTCGGACGCATGGCACTTTCTGATTGGACAATATGGATGGTGGGTTAGATCATGAAACTAAAATGCATTTTTCTCTCAAAGCCTAACTCGATTTAAAATCTGTTTCAACCGTGATGTTGCTGAAAATTAATGCTACAAAATGAGATCCCACATAACTTTTTTAAAATATTTTTTAATTCAACAATATAAATATTACGTTCAACATTTTTTTGACTTGTTTCAACATTTTGTATCATTTGTTTCAACCTTTTTTAGACATTTTAAATAATTTAAATATAAAATTTCAACATTTTTTATTAACTGTTTCAACATTTCTGACAGAACATGTTGAATGTGTTATAACATTTTTGGTTCATGATTGTATTTTTTTTAAAAAATCCGAGTCAACATTTTCGGAAGCATGATTCAACTTTTTTCAAACCGGAGTCAACATTTTTAGTAAAATGATTCAACTTTTTTCAAACCTCGTATTGAATGAGTGGGCCAAATATTGGGCCTAATGGGCCAGTGTGAGTTTGCTACGTAGCACTCGATTGCGATATCGAAGGTCCCCCGAGTTCTATATAGGGGCTCCCTCTTTAGTAGGGAAATTCAATATGTGGATGGTGGGTTATGTTTTGAAACTAAAACACATTTTTCTCTTAAACCGTTAATTCGTTTTCAAATCTGTTTATACTTTGATGTTGTTGAGAATTAATGTTACAAAATGAGATCCCACATGAATATTTCTAAAAAAATATTTTTAAATTCAACAATATAAACTTCATTTCAACATTATTTGCTAGATGCCTCGTCACGTCCTCTGAACATAATTGTGTCTAATGTGGATACGTGAACAACTTTTTCAATGGCCCATAATGATGCCTCAATTATCAATAATATCACAGACTTGAAGAGATGAAAGGGACACATTTTTGTGATTTACTTTTCAGGGACCTTGCAACTTGCGAGTTACGAATAGCGACCTTGGAATGGAACATAACCACTCAAAACAGGATTTGGTGCTTTTTGGGTTTTAACGAAATGAAAGAGACGAGGAACTTTACCTGTGGAATATTATCGGAACATGCGAGAAAATCGGAAGACCCAACAAACACATATGTAATTGGACTTATTGGAGCGCATGATATATAATTTCGAAAGCATAATATTTTTGAAAGTTTCAGAACCTTTTGGACGATTAATCTCAAGACAGTTTACAATTTTCGTGCGTTTATATTCCTAATGGTCAACGGCTTAGTATAATTGCTGTACGTTATTAATTTTTTTTTTGCGAAGGCTGTACGTTATTTTCAATACAGCAAGTCTTCTCGAAACATGTTGGTCAGTGATTCTTTTTGCCAATTCGATCTCACTCTAAGTAGATGCCCAATTTATACTTGGTGGAGCAGAAACAATTTCAATCCCAACTACAAATAACACTGAAACATTGTCACAAATCTTGTACCGCTTTCCAAATCTTGTAGTAGTGTACTATGGTCTTGATACAATATTATGCATGACTGGATTTAAAGCATTGTTATTGCGGCTGCTTTGTACTTGTTTGAGTTTATGGGCGTCATGAAAAAAGAACAGAGGGAGTACCTGAAAATGAATGAAACTATATACAAGACGGATACTGTCCATATTTTTTTGTTGATTCAAAACTCGGACAGTTAACAAAAAGAGGGGATAGCCAAAAAAAAGAGAGAAGGGAAACAGAGTTACGGAGAGGAAACCATGTGAGCTGTTCAGGGTGTTCGGCCGGAGGAATTTCCTCCGGCTGCTCCTGCTGCTGCTGCTACAGTAAACGTGTTTGCTACAGTACGCAAATCCTCCGCTACAGTGTTCTCTCTCACTATTAAAACTGCAACTGCAACTGCATCCTCCAACCGAACACTCCCGTTCTAGCCATGGGATGACGTCGTTATTGACGCATCCACAGAAGCATGTACATGTACTTGACTGAAATCTATAAAAAGGTAGCAAGAGTTTGCAGAAGCGAAATTAGCAGGGCATGCACGCACCTTCTCCGCAGCCGAGCTTGGGCCCTCTGAATGGGGTCCGGGTGCGGATGAACTCCAGCAGCGTCGTCGACGGATCGATGTCGGAGCCGGCTACCTCGTACCGCTGCCCGTTCAAGGCCAGCACCAGTCTTTCCAGCCGCGCGTCGTTCGCCATGGCTCGCTGGTTGCTACTCTTGCTAATGTGCTCACCTAGAACAGAGGACAGCTAGCAGCAGGCCAGAGATAATTTGTGGGGGAATAAAAAGTATGGATGGTCCCGAGGCGATGAGCAATGGAAAGGGCGGGAAGTCGATGATGCTGATGATTGTGCGACTGCGACCACGACAACAACCCATGATATTTTGACATTTCGTGCATGTGTATGTTTCCAAAATGCTTCAAATGTTCCATTTCATTTAACATGGTGATTGCATATACCTAAGAAAATGAATCAACTTAATTTCAAAAGGTAAAAATTTAGTTGAAGTTCTATATAGAAGAAAATAAAATACGTCTTTCTTTCTCAGTCTAGCTTATAGTTCCTGTGATACCCAACAAAAAGCTGTGCGGCTCATGAGCTCGCGCAACTGGCTGAACGCACTAGTGCGTTCTGCTGTATGGCGCTTGCAAGCACCAGTTTGTGTTGAGCAAATTATTGGCAGGGAATATAGACTAATTTCTGAGTAATAAATAAAGCTCTTTTTCCATCGCAAAAAACTATAGGTACCATGTCCTTGTCAAGTTATCAATGGCTGAAAACTCCATTACCTGATAAGGTAATTTTTGACTAGATTTATCATGAAAAAATATAATAACTCTCAAATGAAAATTTTATTTTGATTGGCGATTGTTCTGTAGTTTCTAAAGCATTTTATATTGAAAGAATTCCTTCTATGCCATTGAAAATTTACTTGGTTCCTTATTTGCCATGAAAATCTTTGAAGTTCTTTATTTACCATCGATATCAATTTATGATTCCTCGAGTGCAACTTTCGTTAATTTAGCCATCTAAATAGTGTCAAATGACACATATAAAGATGACATTGCCCCTAGAATAACACGTATGGTGTTTGAGGAAGATCGTCACATGCAATTTCTAAAAAAAAAAAAAAGACAATATGCAGATGTGAGTGCACACATCAGCAACGAAATGCGATAATATCCTCACAAAAAAGCATAAAAACAGTCGTGTTACCATCATCCTCCACCTCCTGTCGTTCTTTTAAGCTGGACAAGCATATGTCTAAATTCGTATAAGATTCTATCAATCTGGATATCCAGAAACCTAGGCAGAACTGCATATATTTTAAAGCGGAGAGAGTATATAAATTCTACCACCCAAGAGAGCAGACACTGTCATGAACGTTGACTTAAGAGATCCATGTGAATAAGCTCTAATGAAATTCGACTTGAATTAATTAATTCCTCTATAAATATCTTTGTAAGACGAACTAACCAGAGAGGAAGAATACGCCACCTGGACAACACAGATTACAATGCGAAAGGGAAATGCTCTGCATAAATGCGGATTTTCTGATGCCCTGCGATGACACAAAAATGAACTTTTTTTTTCGATGACACAAAAATGTCCATAGCATTAAGATACCGCTGGGTTGGTTGGGCGACCCGTAGGTATAGCAGTAAATACTCCCGTCACAGATCTGATGTTGTTTGTGTACTTTTAATCGGGGTGCTTAATTTTACTCTACGTACAAATAAAGAACAAGACTAAAAAAACAACGGTGCCAAATAATCTCTGGAAATAATGATCCGAATGCGAGTATGATGTCGCAGCTGGCTACCTCGTAACGCTGCCCGTTCAGGGCCAGCAGCAGCCTTTCCAGCCGCGTGTCATTCACCATGGCTCGCTGGTTGCAACACTTGTAATGTGCTCAGCTAGAACAGATCGGATATAGCTAGCAGCAAGCCTGAGACAATTTGTGGGAGAAAAAATCTGGATGGTGCCGAGGCGATGAGGAATGGGAAGGGAGGGAAGTCGTTGATGCTGATGGCTAGTTGTGCGACGGCGACCTTAAGGACAACCAAAGATATTTTGTGCCTATGTATGTTTCCAAAATGCTTCAAATGTTCCGTTTCATTTGACATGGTGACTGCATATAGGGTAGCCATGTCTTCCCTATACCTACAGAAAACAAATCAATTTTTGAAACGGTAAATATTTAGTTGAAGTTCTACATAGAAGTTTAAAATAAATCATGTCTTTCTTTCTCATATCTATCGTATAGTTCCTGTGATACCCGACACAAAGGGTAGGTACCTGAGTACCTCGTCCTTGTTAACTTATCAATGGCTGAAAACAACATTACTAGATAAGGTAATTTTATCAATGGCTGAAAACAACATTACTTGATAAGGTAATTCTTGACTAGATTCATCTTGAAAAAGTAACACTTAAGTGAAAACTTTATTTTTATTGGCGATTGTGCGTAATTTTGTTTTTGAAACACGTAGCTAGACACTCACAAATACGCACTCGTACTCACCCATGAACACACGCACGCAACCCGTACCTCTACGAGCGCCTCTAAAACAACATTGCTTGATAAGGTAATTGTTGACTAAATTCATCTTGAAAAAGTATAATAACTCTTAAGTGAAAAACTTTATTTTTATTTATTGGCGAGTGTACATAGTTTTTTTTTAATACAGTACACACGTAGACACTCACAAATTTGCACTAGTACACACTCCATGAACACATGCACGGAACCCCTACCTCTATGAGCACCCGTGAAAGGCTGGGATCAGCCTGTCGACATTTGACGGGGACATCGCCTCCTACTGAAAGAAGTAACCTAAACATACACAAGTGCCAAGTCTAAGACTTGAACTCGAGTGGATTGGTTCCGCCACAAAGAACTTAACCAGCTCAGCTATGCTCGCTCTGCGTGCTCTACGTAGTTTCTAATGCATATATATTAGGGATCATAAGATTTTTTCTTAGAACAACTTTGAACATAATATATTAAGAACATGAGTGACAAGCTTGCATCTAAGGATTCAGTCCACAGTCATGGAGACAACCAAAACAGTTGCAACTTGCATCGTTCATAAGACAGGTTGAGCCACATGCAGAAGGCAACCGGGCCAAGTTGTATTCCACCACCCCAGTGCACAGACACTGTCATGAATCTAGACTTAAAAGATCCATATTAATAAACTCTAATGAAATTCATCTCGAATTTATCCATCTATAAATGTCTTTGTAGGACGAAGAACTAACCAGGGAGGAAGAATATGCATGCCACCTGTACAAAACACAGATTGTAAATACGTATAGGGAAATGCTCTGCATAAATTCGAGTTTTCTGATGCGCTGAGATACACACCAAGACAAAAATGAACTTCTTGCTTTGAACATGCAGGTTCTTTGCACTGAGATACAGCTGGGTTGGGTGACGCATTCGTAGGTAAAGCAGTAATACTCATGTCGCAGATCTGATGTCGTTTGTGTACATTTAATCGGGATGCTTAATTTCACTCTATATACAAATGAAGAACCAGAAAAAAAAAAGTAAGATCAAATAATCTTATGGAAATAGTGATCCGAATGCGAATATGATTTTATATATTTGTGGCACTACTTTTGCATAAAGAGAAATTTACATGTGATGGATGCTGCTTTAATGTCTTCTCTACTCCTATTTTCATCTTGTCCCTAACAGAATTTCCTATTCAACCAACGTGCGTGACTGAGCATTAGTACATATATAACAACTACACACATAACTTCGCCGCACAACACCACAAAACAAATCCGCATCAACATCTTCCTAATTAACACCCTCCCGTACGTCAGAAGGCAAAGACGCCGGCGGCTGCTGCAACAACAGCGGCAGCGGAGCAACCCAGGAGGACGGAGACAGCCGCGGCGCCGCTGGTGCCATCCGCGTCCTCGCCATCGTCGCCGGCGACGAAGCCGGGCGGCGTGAGGATGAGCAGTGGCCTGGGCTCCGTCATGGTGGTACCCAGGGGAGCGCCCACTGGCGCGGCGTCCTCGTCCTCCAGGGCGTCGTCGGCGACGGGCCCGTCGGCGCCCTCGAACGAGCCGAGCGGGGTGTCCGCCACGGGCATCAGGATGGTCGGCCTCGTACCGGACTCCTCGAACGATGAGGCCGACGCGGCCGCGACCTTGGCCGCCGCGAGGACGACGACAAGTAGGACGGTGTGGTACTGCCCTGCCATGGCGCGAACTGCCCGGAGCAATGCACGATTTGGTACAGTTTGTGTGGTGGTGGAAAGGATCGATCGATAGGTTGGTGAAGAAAGACATGCAGGTAGGTGGCACGTATCTATTTGTAGGCATGGAGAAGATGGTGGGTTTGAGGAAGGATGAGGATGGGTGGTAGCAAGCTGAGCTTGAGGTTGGGTGGCGGAGAGGATGAGCCCACGACCCACCGGCGAACAGTGACCTGGGTACATAGCGGGTGATTTTAGTACTGCACAGTGTCACGAGATTGTCTAGACCCGGAGTAACGTGGGCAGGGATTGAAATATTGAGAAACCCGGCAAAATCGAAACCGAAGAAACCAGACCGGTTACCGACAAAACCGAGCGATAATCGATTATGCTACAGTACACAGGTTCGGTTTTTACCGATAACCAGACGCCTGATGAAATCGAACTGGACCGGTAAGTCCGGTCATCGCAGTTACATGGGTTTGATGATCATTCAGTCATTACACAGAAGATGTGTGAATTTGAATTTAATTTTTTTTTGGGAAAATCTTGGAATATGAATTACTTTGAGAACAGACGCTATTTTATAAATAAGGGCTGATTTTTGCTGATTGGAGTTATGTGAGACCGTTTAGTGTTTATCCATCGTACCCTTACTGGAATTTTAAGTTTCTTTTCTAATTTAGAATTGTTGGTATTTTTAGTTTTGAACCTGAGAGTAATATCATTCCCTCTTTCTTTAGTTATGCTGCTACTTAACAGCTGCCTGGTGCTCTGATATTAAATTATGTTTCTATTTTCTTTTGTGTAAAATTACATTCCTCTATTGACTCATTGCTTCACAACTTGTACGCGCCCAGTTTTTATCATGTTTGCTTCATAAGTAATGTAGATATGTCCAGCCTTTATATCAATATACTGCTTATTTTCATTATTTTAAAGTGGTTCATGTTACTGTTTTTTCAGACCACTACTTTCATGCTGCATTCCTTCGCATTCAACAGGCTGCACTCTTTTCACTAATTGCTAGTTAAAATTGTCTAATTATAATATTTCCAATTTTAAAAATTATACAATTATATGTGCTAATTACGTTTCCTTAGAACGTACTATTTTGACATTAAATTATTCTAAAGTGGTTCATGTTACTGTTATTTCAGACCACTACTTTAGGGTCTGGTTCATGCTAAATCAAAAATATGATGTTATTCTCACTGAGTATGTTGCATTGTTGCATACTATATTTTGATGCATATTTTTGTGATATGAGATACAAATTAAAGGGTCTGGTTCTGCCATCACCACAACACATCCTCGGGGCCAACCTTCGCCGTTGCCACTGACGCCTGGCGCTGCTTCTTGTTGTTATTGTCGAGGCCACCACATGGATCATACTCGCGGCTCCACCCACTAGCATTGTGCGGATATTGTATCAAATTCAACTTGACTACTTCAGATTTGGCTATGGTGACAGCTTCAGCTTGAGTCCTACAACCTAGTTTCATTGAAAAGATAGAAACAAATTCTACACCATATGTGACAAATAACTCTGGCATTAACTTGTAGCTTTCAATAAACTAATGCTGATAAATTAGTCCACACCAATCATCCAAACAACGGAGACCAAATTAAGCCTCTATTGTGCTACATTACATACACAAAATGTCCATTATACTTAAAGACATAGGGTAATAATTTATTTCCATTTAGTGGGCAAGGACGATGCTATCGCCTCTATGAGGACAATAATGCAGAACAATGGTGACCGTCGTATTGTACACCGTTTGGTGAGATTGACAAAAATGCTGGAGAGTTAATTTGAGAGAGCGCATTCTATCCTATAGTCTACGGAAGCCCTGTGATTGTGTTGCATTGGGGAAGTCATTTATATTATCAATTGATAGATTTGTTTTTTTAAAAAAGTTTTTGCTTTTGTATGAAATAGTAGTGTTGTGGTTAATCTTTTAGAAAATGGTCAATTATGCGCCACTTAATTAGTCATCGCTTACAATAGTAACTAAGGGTCTAGACTTTGCTAGCCGCAACCTAAGAACTATGTGTATAGGACTCACTTAGCTGATCAACTCCTTATAAGAAGAAAACTATCATCAACATGAGAAGACTCTTATACTTCTTTTAATGTAATTATTCATATTACATAGACATTAGAATTTTGCCAAGTGTTGACCATTCGAACACACCACGAATACGTTAGCTCCAAATCATCAAATTTCTTCATATCAAGACATTCTGTAATTTGACATGTACAATGATACAGCTAGGTGATGTCATATACCATGTCTGATGCAAAAAAGCAATGTAGGTTTTTTTAATCATATTGTCATGTATGAATTTAAGAGTACGAGTTGACTTTCACACCATTGTACAAGTTTGTGGGGTGCGTCTCATGAGCTAGAATTCCCTTTTCATCCATAAACGGATTATGAAATTAATTACGACAAGGCAACTGAAAAGACAAGCCATTGCAGAGGTTGTCTCTTAAAGCCTTAAAATTAAATATCATTCATGATTCATCCGGTTATTAATAACTTCATTAATTTAGATTATATAAGTCTGCTTGGCATCACACAAGATGAACAAGTAACTGAATTGCAAAAGATGGGCTTCTGAATCAAGTAAAACGGATGGTCCAGTTGACACATGCATCTATAAGAAAGTAGCAATAGCTAAACTTACAATGAAACAAAATCCAAAACCCTAACGGTGTGACGGCTGCTATATATGAAGACCCTAGTGTAAGCTTCATGACCATTGGAGTTCGGAAACCCCAAAGGTATGAATGTTTTGGTGATTGGGCGACCATATTGATGTGACTAACATTTTCATGTAGGATATTCAAATGGTCATGTCAAGGAAGCGTCGTCTCACAAACTCTATATCTATCGACGACTTGGTGATTGGTTGCCTCGACAATTCGGATCGAGAACTTGATGGAGTCAAGGTTGAAGATGGATCAAGGCTAAGGACATGATAGATCCAAGCAAGTGTTGGCTTGGTATAGATGTTAGCTTGAGTCTATAGGAAAAACCGGACTATCAAGAGGGATCGAATTGGTTCTCTTAGAGCACACTAGGTTAGAGATCAAATGGATGCATTGTGAGTCTCTTAAGGGCTAGGGTGGCTGAAGAGAAGAAGAGGAACCAAGAATGGAGAAGTTGGAAGCAAGGATCAAGAAGTGGATCAAGTTTTCAGCTTATGCAGAAGAGACCGGATGGTACGGTCCTAGGGACCGTAAGGTACGGTCTTCTTTGAAGATCCAGATAGAGAAGTGAAGTCTCGGGATGCTGAGAAAATGAAGACCGTAGCATTGACCGGACGGTACGGTCATCAGAGGTTTTCCAGACAGAGAAGCTGAAGTTTCTGGAAGAGGAGAAAATAAAGACCGGACTATTGATCGGACGGTACGGTCCTAGGGACCGTATGGTACGGTTTTCATTGACAGAGAAGAAGGAAATGGAAGAATGCCTGGAAATAGAGACCGGACGGTACGGTCAGAATGGGACCGGACGGTACGGTCCATGGTACGGTCTCTATGTTTCCTGGGCACTTTTGGGTAACGGCTAGTTTTGGGTTGGTAGCCTATAAATAGTTGGTTGCTCGCCCCTTAAGGGGTCTCTTGGCCATTGTTGGAGTGCAGGAAACTCAGAAGAAGCCAAGAGCAAGAGAGAGAAGCACTTGTGAAGGATTTGGAGTGATCCTAGTGCTTGAGAGAGTAGCAATTGCATCCACTTGATCTCTAGGCTAGTGGGAGCTTGAGAGAGTCACTTCGGTTTGTTACTCTTGGTCTATGGTAAGGCCTAGACCGGTTAGTTTGTGGAAGTCGACACAAGTTTGTACACGGTCTTGGAACTTCCCGTGCGAAAGAAGCATCACTAGTGGAGCGCCCTTTGGCACGCATCAAGTGCGGAGCCTTACCTCCGGAAGAGTACCCGGGAGAGAGCCCGGCGGGACGTGCCCGCGACTTCACTCGGAGGGTGAAGTGTGCTCTAGGAGGGATCGCCGTCGAGCGGAGGGACGGAGTCGAGACTTCGACGGGAGTGACCCAACGTGGAGTAGGGGAAGGCGCCATCCTTCCGAGACCACGGGAAAAATCATGAGCATTCCTATCTCTATCTCCTTTACTTACTAGCATCTACGCTCCGCATTTACTTATGTGCTAGTAGAATTGCTTGATAGGTTGTCTCTTGTTTTACTTAGTAGAATTGCTTGTTAGGGTGTTGCTCTATGCTAGACTAGATCGTGTGCGCGCATCGCTAGCTTCTGGTCATCACCATATCTAGTCTTGCTTGCTTCACGCCTTAAGTACGTCCGGGAGAAATTATTGAGACACCGATTCACCCCCCCTCTCTCGGTGCTCTTGATCCTTTCAAGTGGTATCAGAGCCTCGTTGCTCAAATAGGGCTTAACCGCCTTGAGTAAGGATGCCGGGAGGAAGTAGACCGCCTCCGTTCGATGGGACCGGCTATGCCTATTGGAAGTCTCGCATGCGCTTACCTCGAGGCTCTCGATCCCCTCGCATGGGAGGTGACGCATTCCGGTGTCTCTCTAAGAACTTCCATTGGTACTCTTGATGTGAATCTCGCGAAGGCAAGTGAATACCTTGTTTGAAGCAATCACTAAAGAGGTCTTTGCTCGAGTCGAGTCCGTGGGTACCGCTCATAAAGTGTGGACTCAAATCCAACAAGTTCATGAGGGTTCCTCGGATGTGAAAGAAGAAAGATACTATGTCCTTAAGGACAAATATGATGCCTTTACCATGTCTTCAAATGAGCTAATCAATGATACTTACTCTCTCTTGAATGTGCTTGTAGAGGATATCAACTCTCTCGGTGTGAAGGAAAAGATTGATGATGGTGACCTTGTGCGGAAGATCATGAGGATTCTCCCAAAGGATAAGTATGGAGCACTCATCACTTGCCTCTTCAACACCGACATTCAAGAGCTCACAACCCACAAGCTACTTGGGAAGATCACCGCCTTCGAGAGCTACAACCTTGACAAGAAGCTTGACGAGAAGCCCTTCAAGAACCTTGCTTTTGCATCCGAGGGGTCAAGCAAGAAGAAGATGAAGAAGGTGATGACTCAAGATTCAAGTGATGAAGAAGTTGAAGAAGATGATGAAGACTTATTGCAAATCCATCCAAATGACCTAGCACTCCTCATGAAAAGAAAAGCAAATTTTTCAAGAGAAGGTTCATCAACAAGAAAGATGCCGAGTGCTACAATTGTGGGGAGAAAGGTCACTTTGCCAAGGAATGCACGAAGCCAATCAAGAAGGGCAAGAAGAAGACTCAAGAGTCAAGCGATGATGAAGAAGAAGACCCTAGAAGCAAGTACAAGACAACGAAGAGGTTTGTCAATAAGGAAAGTTCTAAAGGCAAAGACAAGAGAAGATCATCTCGCAAAGGTCTCTTTGTTGCAGAGTGGGTCACGGATGATGATAGTGATGAAGCAGAGAGTGATGACTCATCCTCCAAGGGCAAGAAAATGGCCGGTATAGCTCTCACAAACATCTCCGAGACTCTATCTCCACCTCCTATTTGCTTGATGGCCAAAGATGATGATAGCAGTGATGAGGATGAGAAGAGCGAGTCCGAGGAGGAGTTTGATGAGGAGGATAAGCCCACATATGAGGAACTCTTGGATAGCATTCTTCTAACTGGCATGATGCTCAAGAAAAAGGACAAGACCATTGCTAGGTTGGAGAAGGAACATGAAGTGGCCGCTTTCCGAGTTCGTCAACTTGAAGGTGAACTTAGGGACTTATCCATTACACACAACGCTCTAGATGAGGACTATGACAAGCTTGAGGAGGACCACATGAAGCTCAAGGAGAAGTCCAAGTTACTAGAGGATGAGCTCAAGCACCTTTCCACTTCTCTCATAACCTTGGATGAAAGCTATGACAAACTCAAGGTCGATCACAAAAGGCTCAACGAGAAGTTCAAGGTTCTTGAGAAGGAACATCAATCCAACCTTGAAAAGAGTAACACTTCTTCTTCTAGTTCATCTATTTCCGATTCTTCATATATTACTTGTGATGGACTAACTCCCTAGCATCTCTCTTGATGAGAAAATCTTGAAGGAATATCATCAACTCAAGGAGGAGAGAGCTTCGGTGATGGGCGGCTTTGAAAGGCTCACAAGGGGAAGGATCATTCATAAGGAGATACTTAGTCGCAACCTTATCAACAACTCCGAGCACAAGGGACTTGGCCCCTACCCCGCCGCCATCAACCTCATCGGCAAGGACGACAACATTCCCCCTTGGGTGGTACCTCTCATGGCGGACGACTATTATTGTGACAAGTGTTGCCAAGATGGGCACACTAGCAAGAATTGTCCCAAGGTGAGAAGTTCTAAAGTTTTGCCTAACGCTAACTTGTTCCATGAGAATACACACTACAAGCTCTTTAGGGACAAGCTGGGCAAAGTGAAGGGAAAAACTCTTGGATCACCGGACAAGTGGAGGCAGACAAGGAGGATTTGGGTGCCCAAGTGCATTGTTGACCTCGAGAGGCCAACTAAGTGCGAGTGGGCTCCCAAGAACAAGACCTAGAAGGGTGTTGGTGGTGGACCGTGTGCCGCGACGTCAACTCATGAAAGTCCACCACAAGCAATGAGTGCTTCATCGACATATCTACTCTTCAAGGAGGTAACTTGTATCATAGTAGTTTTCTTTCTTGCATTGCTTGCATGGTAGCTAGGTACTCCTTTGTGAACTAGTATGTTTGCATCCATGCATATGTAAATAACAAAAAAGAAAAGAACAAAAAAAATTAGTTCAAGGTCTAACTTTCTCAAGATAGCTATGAGCAAGGGGGATGCTTGAGTTGGTGGACCGATGGGCTCAAGGCAAGGTTTGGCTCATAGTGAGTAAGCTTGAAAGAGGCTCAAACTTGACCTTGAGTAGGTTTCCTTTATGCGTTGTCTTAACTTTGCTTGCATATCACATGGCATGTTTAAATTCCTCTTGCATTTGTATGATATGCTTGTCTCATACATTGCATATAGGAAATCACAAAGGAGTGGTCACACTATGAGGAAGTGCTTCATTCGCAATATGACCTCACATCTCATAGAAGTGTGACAAAAGAAAGAATTGCGCTTCATGCCCATTGAGTCTTGCTAAATGATCATCAAGGTTAAATCTACTTGCACGGATCATAGGCAAAGGGCTCATCCATACCCCTCCTTTGGTTTTATCTCTTTTGGTTCTTATTGGTTGCTTCTTATTTGCCGATTGAAAAATTACTATAAGCCTATGCCCAACCTATATTGGTTTATTTTCAAAGGAGTGTTTGAGAGTTCCCCTTCTAGTCCATGTTTGGAGTTTATTTGGTTTTTGTGTGAGAAACTTGGACTTAGAAGGAAATTCCTTGAAAATCAGCTTTTTCGGACTAGACCATAGCATACGGTCATAGGGACCGTACCATACGGTGTGCTTTTGCACGAGTTCATTTAAACCCTGAGGCAGAATGGAGACTGGACCATACGGTCCTGATGACCGTACCATACGGTCTCTCAAGAGAACTGTCAGGGGTAAAAGCAGACCGTACCGTACGATCTCTAGGACCGTACCATACGGTCTGGTCAGTTCATCGTGAGATCAAATTCAATCTATGCCGTTGATTCCGTTCCGGATTGATCTCGACCGTCCATTCAAAACTAACCCAACCTAACGGATCGATCGCCGTTTACTGTGCATCTTCCCCAAATCACCGCCACCGCTCGCCGTTCGCGCCTCCACCTCGCCTTCCCGCGCACGCCCTCGCCGCCGTACGCCGACCAGCCGCCGTCGAGCTCCCAGCCGACGAGCTCCGCCACAGCCGCGAGCCGCCGCCTGCTCCACCACCGCGTCCGCGCCAGCGCGCCTCTGCAAACACCTATCGCCGCTTCGTCTCACCGTGCCGCCGCACCACCGCCTCTTCGCCCGCGCGTCGCCTGTCGGAGCTGAGGACGAGGACCTCACCGACAACGAGCTGCTTGCCGAGGAGTTCCCTTCCTTCGCGCGTGACCCGAGCAGTTGCTCCTCTTCCACACGCACGAGAGCTCCTCCTCCCCGACCGGCTTCACCAAGCCCGAGTTCTCCTCTCCGACGATCGTCGTTGTTTCGATTGCTCTGGTGAGCCACTAGGGATCAAATGGATTGCACAGTACCTCAATTTTCTTAGGGTTTGAGCCATTCACCCCTTCATCGAGTAAATCCCTAGAAAATCAATCCTAAATCGAACCTTTATTGCATTTGTGGTGAAATTCGATTAACTTCAATGCAATTTAGGTCATTTGCTTGCCATATGTCATAGTGTTCGAGTACTGCACTTCTTTTATCTATGACATATTGGTTATTCACTTTGTGTCGATATCGTCCATACCATATCATCTAGCTCAACACTTAATGTATCTCCTCGATTAGTGGTACATTGAGTCTATTGCATATGATTTATGTACACTAGTCGATCGCCACTCATAATCGACAATGCCGTAGTTCCCCATTGCATATTTGCCGGCATTGTGTCCTTCACCTCTGTGCTAGGACTTCATCTAGATTTATGCGCTTACCTACGATTCTTGCTTGTAGATTATAGTAGGTTATTCTATACTCATATACCCTGTCTATTCCTATCGTGCAGTGGCAGTGGTCAGTGGACAGTTGGGCAGTTGACAGCAGTACAGAGACAGTGGACGGATTTAGGGCCAAGCCTTTGATCCTATTTTTGGCAGTCAGCTTGTCAGTGGACGGGTTTGTGAGCCAAGCTCACTCGCCCTATCTTGTCTGCAGTCCAGTCAGCAGAGATGGCAGGAGGCAGAGGCAGAGGCAGATGTGACCGTGATAAGGGAAAGGCAAAGGCTCGAGATCCACCGCCGAAGAAGAAGCAGAGGACAGGTGATCCTAAGTGGGACCAGGAACTCAGGGCAGCAGCAGTGGACCTTCCTTCTGGCAGAGACACAGGTTTTCGAATCAGGGACACACCTGCAGAAGGATAGGGGGAGACTGTGAGGAGGTCTTCCAGGCAGAGGACTCCAGGACAGCGGACTCCGACCACCGGTGAGGTTGGTTTATCGAGGACCGCGCTGCAGCAGGCACAGCCAGAGGCAGAGGAGGAGGAGAGCTCTTCCAGCTCCGGTGACGGACCTCCAGAGGTCACCGAGGCTGACAGGTAGAGGATGAGGGAGAGGTTCTATGCACTCAGCAGGGGTGCATCCCTCACAGAGGTTCTTGCTGAGGACGCTCTCAGGCTGCCAGGCCCCGTCCTCAAGAAGTTCAGGAGGGTTGCAGAGGAGACTTGGGTACCTGCTAGGAGAGATCCACAGGCTGGGGTCGTTTCTGGACACTACTTCAGCAGAGGATTGCAGCAAGGCTGAGGAGCAGACTACACACTGGAGGAGCTGAAAGCTTTTCGTTACCCACCAGCACTGCAGCATAGAGGCTGCCACCAGAGGTGCCGGGACAGATTTCACTCAGCACTTGTCTTTCATCCTGGGCCTTCAGGAGATCATCACTAGCCCTATGAGGTGGGACTATGATATAGTGATGGATTTCTACGCTTCCTTGTGGATTGCTCCAGACCGTTCAGCTATCTGGTTCATGCTCAGAGGGCAGCCACACAGAGTGACGAGGGAGAACGTGGAGGCACTAGAGACCATCCAGTACGAGACGAGGGTGTTTGAGCTTGCTCACCCAGGGATGGAGCCTCCCCGCAGACCTCTTGGGGGGCACTTGCCGACAGATGAGGATATGAGCATTGCCTTCCCACCACCTCACCCGGAGAACTTCAGTCGAGCTCACACTAGACTCACACACGAGGGCAGAGTTCTCAGGAGTATACTGTGCAGGACCATAGTTTCCAGGAGTGGATACAAGGATCAATTCTCTATCCTTGCACAGTGGATTGTCGTGATGATGCTGAGGCACAGAGGATTTGACTTGGTAGATCTGATCTTGTGCCAGATGGAGGATGTCATTGCCGAGAGCATTGCTGCTATACACTTGGCCTTCGGACCGCTGATTTGCTATATACTGAGGAGGATACAGTTGTTGACTCAGGAGGAGTACGATCACCTGCCCAAGGTGACCACAGCTTACACACCCCTGCCAGCTACCGACAGACGGGTTGCTGCCCGGGAGTCAGCTTCACAGGGGAGTTCTTCACAGGGGCTAGGTGACACGGCTACCGAGACAAGCAGCACATTCAGACAGGTAGTCAGATGGAGTCTATTCCTGAGGACGTGACTCCGGACTCTAGACCTTCGGCTTCTGCTACAGCTCCAGCTCAGACAGATTCTCTACTACGTGCAGAGCTTGCAGCTATCCGTAGAGAGCTCCAGAGTCAGAGAGTGGATAGAGACAGGGATCGACAAATGTTGGACAGTGTGATACTTACTCAGAGGGAGATGGCTACTGGCTTGTCCTCGATGTTCACAGGCTTTGAGATGATCGCTCAGACTCTCCGTCTCTTTGGACAGGCAGTACCAGGTCTTCCGTCGTTCCCGCCTATCACTTTCCCAGGTGTGCTGCCACCAGATACGATACAGTTTCAGCAGCAGCAGCAGCCTGCTCAGGCACAGACAGGACAGTCAGCCAGCCAGGGACAGTACTTCAGCACTCTACTCACAGCTCCCGTCTCACCTGCTGGTGCACCTACAGTGGGACCGTCGACGTCCACGTTCGCTGGTTTGGCAGGAGAGGCAGGCCCTTCACAGCATTACTTGTCTTCACCAGGCCTCTCCATGACACCATCAGCACTCCTAGCTACCACAGCTCCGAGCTTTTCACTGCTACAGCTGACAAGTCTGTTCTTTGTGTCACCACTGCCAGTTCGCACTCTAGACTTCGACATAGTAGCCCGGACTGCCTCCGTCCAGACAGACTCAGTGCTGACAGCTACACAGGCAGAGTTGGTGTCTACTACAGTGGAGATAGCAGCAGTGGAGCAGACAGAGCCTCCCAGGACTCCTTCACCACCACCAGCTTTTGAGTACACAGACTCTCCTCCAGAGCAGCAGCAGCAGCAGCAGCTACAGCAGCAGGACACTTCTTCAGCTCCAGAGCCTGCAGTGACCACTTCTGCTGCACCACCTCCTCCAGCCTCCGACGCGTAGGACAGCAGTCTTTCTTTTTCTTTGTTCCTTTTTGGTCATTGGTGCCAAAGGGGGAGAGAGATCTAGGGAGAGAGATCTTGTATAGGTCTAGGGGGAGTAGTGAGTGATCATATGTTCAGGGGGAGTGTGAGAGAGCTTTTGTCGTGGGGGAGTCCATTTGCTACCTTGTTTGTATATTCTTTTGGTACTTCGTGGTTCTTGTTGAGTTTGGATTTCTTTTGCTAGTGTTTAGCTCATCAAGAATGCACTTGGTTTCATTTCATACACTTGCTCTTTATCTATATATCATGTATTTTTGCTCTGAGTTTGTGTATGCTAACCTGGATGTGCTTCCTTGTATTTATCTTGCCAGGTTTCCTCTTTCTGTGATGATATGTGCATTCACTTGCTTTTGCAGGATTATCTTATAACCTTATCATCACAGCGTTGTGGTCATAGCTCTTGTTTTTATTCAATATATATATCACCCATGTGCTCTAACTCTATTTTGCAGGTGATACCTTTGAGCTATGACTACCTTGATATCCGTTTTACTTACTTCTCTTTCATATCCAATCTTCTAATATCCCAATGCCGTCGCATTGCTCGCCTCACATTAATCCACGTCGGTAAAAAGAATTTTCACCGTCAGATGAAAAGGAACGGTAAGTAATCGATAGCTGATGTTGGGGTTCGTCGCGTGCAAACGCTCGTTCTCTAGATCTTTCCCCATTTTTCCGACCTTGACGAGACGCTATCGAGTCTCAGAATCCCCGGCCGCACTCATACCATAAGCGTCCGTACGTTGCCGCCACCGGCGGCAATTAACAGGACGGCGGACTGCACTGCCTCTGCCGTGCTCGAGGAGTCCGAGTGATTCCCTCTGGCGACATGCTCCTTGGCATGCTACAATCCCGCAGCGGCAGTGACAAACTGCCATCAAATTTTGCTCAGCCATGCCGCTGCCTATGATGGTTTACAAGTTCAAGGTCTCGTGGTGGTAAGAAAACTAGCGCGCGTCCACGCTAGCGGCGCCCATTCACATCTGCTCGAATTCCAATTAAAGAGTGCAGATCGTTCTTCATCTGATTTGGGTATCAATCTGCTCCATCTCCTGCCCTTGCATGCTTTTAGCTTTAAGCTTTTTGCCCATGCCAAAATACATCACGGCCACACTGAAATCATACAAGTAAACTACGCGTTTGTATCTGCTTTTCAGAAGTTATTTATCCAAAAATGTAACTGGTCCTTTTGTTCTCATCGAAGGATCGCAAAACTTGTGAAAGATTATACTAGAATTCAGACATCATAGCATGGGTCCGACATGCTCATGGTAGCAGTAGTTTCAATTGGTTGATAAGTTTTGTTCTTCTTCTTCTTTGTTTTTGTTCAGAATATAATACTATGTTAAGCACCCTCACAAAAGTCATACCCTGGTGTTTTCCTTTTTCTCTCAAGTGCAAGAGAACAGTGTTTTCGTCAAATATTTAAGCTTCCAATTGTTCTTTAGGCGAAAATGGGATACTGGTTATGTAATTTTATTTCATTCAGTTGTCTCCTCTCTAAATTATTGCCATGTAACATTTACGTTCAACATTCTGCTATCATATTTCTAAGTAATCTCGGAGCAATGCCGAACAAATAGTGCACGCAACTGAAAGATTCAGGATGGACTCGAGTTGAGTAGCTGCAGAGTGCAGAGACGGCACTGGACATAAAATAGGGCCACAGCTGACCTCCATGAAAAGCATATAAGTGGCATTATCTAATTATTATGCATTTCCCAAGTCAGAGATCCCTCAATAAGGTTGTAACTCTCCAATCTAGGAAATGACGGGTTTTAGAAAAGAAGAGCAGTGCTATTCTTAGCAGTATAAGAGAAAACTTTCAGTAATATCTATACTAGCAAGAAGAGATCTTTCCTTCTTCAAGACAAGGTATCACAATATGAACTATAGACCTGACTATAGAGTCCTCTGATCATGTTTTTGGCTTCAGGCTTTAGTGTTCACAAATGGAGTAAAATCGCAAATTGTGCATTACCTATTCCAGTAAGCTCAGTTGGCTCCCACTGATAGATCGTGTAAATTGTAAAACACCGTTATTATATCTTTTCCCCCCTACAAAGTACTAGGGTAACTAGATTTGTTTTTCTATCATACAGTATGTTATAAGCACTTCAGGTATTCGGCACCATTGCAAATTGAAAGTGACGCATTCCAGAGCAATCTGATATATCTTCTTGATGTTCAGGGCTGCAATTGATTCATGAGAGTTTATTATGGTTCAATATATATGAGATACCTCAACTCATAGTTCAAACTTCACACAATGCTCTGACCTTGCGCTATTGAGCTTTCATATTACGCATGAGCAAGTGAAATTCTTTGCTTCGCAATGTTTATAGATTTTTTCCCCCCTTTGGAGCTGATAGAACATGGACTTCAGTTAGGCCAGCAGTTATACTACCTGATTCATATGAGCCTGTGGTTATACTACCTGATTTGTAATTTCCCTGTTTGTAGCCTATATTAATTTCTGAACTAACATATCAAATAGAATTTCTTTTAATCAATCTGTTAAACTCGGCAGCTAACCTAATGATATTCAAAGGCGTTAGCTTCATTGTTATCCACAGAATGGTTGTTAGTCTGATGGGAAACAATAGCTTCATCCTTTTATCTCATTCAAACTGAGCATGGTGTAGACGAGCTTCATTCGTACTTATCAAGGACTGAGTAGGAAGAGATATGTTGAAACAAATTCATACGTATCAGCAATCTTATCAAGTGTGAATTTAGTCTGTCAAACACTCAAATTAATAAGTTGCACTGTCAAAAGTTTCCTATATGATTGCAGAAAATACAACTCAGCATAATTCTTCTGGTCGGTTGATTATATATGGGCACAAAACTAAACAGCGCAAACGGGCATAAGGCGCACTAACTGCGCGCCAATTTTCTAGTCTTCTCGATCACTCTTGCGCGTTCCATTCTTTATCTTATGATATGTGTTGTCACTAATGTTGGCGGTCGTTAAACCCTGTTTTGACCGCCACAATACCGGTAAATAAAGGCATGTCACCAAGATTCTATGCATAGTAGTTAGGATTAATGCTACTCCACAAGTTTTGGTGATATTTGGATGCAGGAGGGAAATATGGAGGAAAGTGGGCCCAGCTGGCACAAAGACAGGCCGGCCGGCCCCACCCATAGGCCGGCCGGCCCCACAAGATGGTTCCAGGCCACGGCCTTCCTCCAGTGGGCTGAAAACAGGCCCACAACGTAGAATCAAAAGCCTGTTCAGAAGAATTCCACCAACGTTCTAGAAGGTGGGCCGTTTGGGCCTCAACTTGGCCCTCACTCCTCTTCTGCCGCCCCCACGAAGCCACCGACTGGACAACCGCCATCAGGAGCAAATCTGGAGCGTCCACAGGCGAGGCGGTGGCGAACCGCCACAACGGGCGGCCGGCCGGCCCCCCTACTTGGCCGGCCGGCCTAGCTTGGTGGGCCCGGCTCTCCAGCTTCGGCCATATATTTCCCACCGCCATGGTGAAGCTATAAATAGCCCTGGCCGGCTGCAGAAACAATTCGCACCTCCACACTTGAGAAGAGAAGATCCAAAAGGGTCACGCTCATCTCATGGAAGATCATTCCACTTGTGTAGTTTAGAGTAGGCTAGTTGGTCATGGGAGTTAGAGTAGAAATGAGAGCTTCGCTCGGAGCTCTGGAGTTCTCTTCGGAGTTTGGGTAAAGTTCTCGTGTATCTTTTCTTTTATACTTTCTTTAATATAATTATTTTCTTATTTATTTAATTTAGTTTTCCTTTTAGTTTATATTTATTTATTTAAGTAATTGTTATAGAGAAATTCCTGTGTTGGTTCCACGTCTGTGTATGGTAGGTCTATCTGCATGGGTTGTTTGCACCGCAAATGCTTACACAATCCACATAGATTTGTTATGCATGGATGGCTTGCTCTTTTCGCGAGGAGTAAGTTATTTAGGATAGTTGCTTGTGTGGTTCAAGGAATTATTCTAGACGTGAGTTTGCTCTACACCCCACGGAGGATGGTAGCCGCGAGTACGTGTGACAGGCGTACCGGTCTCTGTAATCCACCACGTCCGGGTGATGGTTTTAGTAGGGAGGTCAATAGCACGTTGTTCCCCAAGGTAGTTGAACCTAATTCTCGGGTTGCTGCCTTGGCATGCGTGTGTGTTGGTATTTCTTAACGATCACAGATAAATCCGCAAGCGCACGGAGAATACCGCTGTAGCATTTCACCCGGGAGTATTCCAAGGTATCGTAATTTATATTTTCCACAGGGAAGACGATGGTCAAGAGAGTACTATGTTCATAGTAAATGTCTACATTTAAATGGATCACAGTCCATTCATAGCTAAACAATAATATATATAGGTAGTGTGACACACAAGAAAAGGATCAACTCTAGTATACATCCATAGCCACGTGGAGAAGAACAAAGAAAAGAGCTAAGTTCCTATTGTACTTCATTATACAGTGGCATAGTATACAACACACATACATGCACATCACTAAGGTTTAGGCATATGCACTCAAGCAAATTGGGCACCGGCTTACCCCTGGTCTGCCAGGCGACTTCGGTCTACAGCTCTACGCCGTACCCGAACGTGGAGGGATACCGAGGACGGACAGGGCTGTCACCACCTACCGTCTACCTCAAACAATCCGTGGGGCACGAGGCATCCAATGTATTCTACCAATCCAAGCACCATGCTTGCATTGCTAAAACATTACTCTAAATCCCCGGCGATGATATGGATCTAGAGCATAATCATAAGGACCATTGGACTCATGCTTGGATATGCAAATGCATGTAAACCTAAGTATAAACATGGCATGGTATACTATGTACTAGGACACGTGACAATAAGGCAATTATATCCCTACCGCCAGTCCTCTAGGTAATACCCACATAACGAGCATATGAATATCACACTAGCACTATATAAGAAGATTATGATTACTCTATCACATAAGCAAGCCAAGGGTCCACAACCAAACAAGGAATGCTTAACCGAAGCTAGACTATATGAAAAGAATAATATTATTAAATAGAATAAAGTCGCAAAAAGAGAAAATGATACAAGAGCCATACCAAAATCTCCAAGAGGACTTGGGAACTAGAGTAGCTCTACTCTAAGCCTAACTCCACTAGAGCTTAGAGACTACATCTAATGCAAATGAGTGATTTCTCTCTTGGTGTGTGTTCTAACCGGCCGAGCACCCATCTATTTATAGCCCCAAATGAGAGGGGGGATTAAATAGAGCAAGTGAGAGGCGGTTGAGGAGGATTGGCCGCCAAGGTAGGCCGGCCGGCCACACATTGTGGCGGTTGGCCACCGCCTTCCGTGTGGACGCTCCAGATTGCTCCATAAAGTCGGTCCCGAGGTCGGTTTTCTCCTAGGGTCGGCAGAACTGGAGTAAGAGCCAAGTTTAGGCCCATTGTAGCCTATCTTCTAGAAAGTCTTCATTAAGTTCGAGTTGGGCTTCAATATTCTGGTTTTGTGGGCTTCTCGTGGCCCACTGGTGGAGGCCTGCAGACTGTGGCCACTGGGTGTGGCCGGCCGGCCTGGGATGTAGGCCGGCCGGCCTGTGATTTCTCTCACAGAGGCCCATTTTCTCCAGAAATACTCCTGCACTCATAAATCATCCAAAACTCGTGGAAATTTATTAGTTGAAATAAATATGCGTATAAGAAATGCTAATTCTCCTTTATGTGTAGGAATATTGGCGGTCGAAGTTGGTACTTAACGACCGTCAACAAACCCCCCAAGCTTAAACCTTTGCTCGTCCCGAGCAAAGCTAAAGACTTGGTTCTGTTGATCAGGAGTTGCTACCATGTTTTACTCCGCAGAAGTACCATGCATACAACAAAATATTCTCCCTTGAATTGAATAAGCTGGCATGACAACTTACTCTTCCCCTTAGTCCTCATGGGGCTGATTGCTTCTCCTTGTCTTGAGCAGTTGAGAGACAGAACGGTTTGTAGAGTACTATTTACTCATTCTTTGTTAACTTTCATTCCAGAGGTTTTCAAAAGATTTTGCAAATTAAAACAAAGCTCCTCAAATGATTCTCTCAATCGCTCAATGTGTATGATTCCTTACCAAGGCATTATGTTGCCTCTTTTCCACCTACTTCTAATAGGTTTATATATGTGGGGCTTGGTAGGGGTAAAGTGAGGCAAACTTGTATCACATATATTGCTAGATCAAAAGACCGGATCCAGGGAGAAAAACAAGTCATACAATCTGATCAAGATGTGCATGTGTGTGGAAATGTGAATGATGAAGAAAAAATGATTACTCCTTTTTGTATACCTTCTCTCTCTTTTTGTTAATTTTGAGGGAATGGCAATCTCTCTTTTTTTTTCTTTTTTTTTTATCATGCTCTACTTGAGTGAGCAAGATTTTTTTTTTATAGCCATTCCTCTTTTGCAAGGGTACTTGGGGAGAGAGAGTGGTACAAAACATATAGAGTATTTATTTTGTGGAATGATGGAAAATGTGATGCTAACTTCCAGTGTAGAAGTTAAGCACATGTATATGGTGGAGTGTACGTGATCTTGATCATATAAGTATGACAAGCATCTCACAAGGGTCACAACAATTTTGAAAAAGCTCAATGTAATGCAAGCAACACATGTACGAAGGTTTTGCAATAAAATCGACATATGGCTTTGGTAGGAATTTTCATCATTGAGGAACTTTTGGTTTTATAATTTTGAAAAAAAATTCTCTGGAATTTAAGTCTTACTTAGAAAGAGATCATAGCAGCTCTATTATATCGTATCATATCTCACAACAACCTAGACTTGGATCATGCATTTTGCTACCCACGAGTTTAAGGTTCAAGAATAAGAGTGCATCCATCAAACTCAAAACTCGGGAGAGTACTAAGTTGCAAACAGGAACAAGAGAGGGATAAAACAGAGCAATTATTCATCATTTCAACATGGAGAATTAAAACATTCTTATCGCGCATAGAAAACAAAAACTACTTTTATTTTATTTATTTGTTTTTATCTTTTTTTTTGAATGCAGAAAACAAAGGAAAGATACAAGTTACCTCAGTGGGGGAGTGATCCCCCCAAGCTTAGTTCTTGCTTGAGTGCGCCAATAACTGCTTGGTTCCTTTCTTCATAGCTGCAACAAAAAGCAAAACAACAAGAACAAACTCGAAACGGGTTATATTAGTGTAATCAAAATGAGCACGCCCGTCGGTTGATCTTGCCAGCTCGAGCATAACTTGCAGATGCAAAACAAAGAAGAGGGAAATCTTTTTGTTGAATTTGAGAAAATTTGGAGAAATGAGAGTAAAGCAGATGAGGAGGGCATTTGGGTGGTGAATGAAATGGATTTGGTATGAAAACATCACCACTCGGCCTTTTTTGTGAAACTTGGAGTTCGATGGCCATATTTGGGGAGGAACAATGACAAGTGGCCGTTAGAAAATAAGGCAAAATGCGAACAATGACCATGTCATGTTAGGTGACCCATTGACGGGGACTCTCCCCCCAAGCTTGGCTCAAAGCCTCCGTCGATTTTTTTTTTTTTTGAATAGTGGAGGTTTAGCCAAAGCTCAAGTAGAATTTATGCCCAAAAATTTATTTTCTCCAAAAACAAATGTCCCAAATTCTTTTTTTTTTATTTTTGAAATAAAAAAGGTTGGAGAAAATCCAACATGCAAAATGATTTTGGAAAAATCAAACATGCAAATGCATTTTAATTCAAATCAAATGAAAACCAAACATGCAATTGGAAAAATCAAATATGAGATAACTACCGATTTTCCTGTCGGCAAGGGCGTCATCGTTTTATGTCCGATGAGCAAGACATTATGACGAGTTCGATTGCCATAGGTCTTTCAGATTCTCGATACAGTTTCTCGGCAAATTGAAGCCATCATGCACTACCCTGTTTTCACATGAAGAGAAAACAAGCAAGTGATAGCCTGTACGGGCTGTGACCAGGTATTTGCAGATATAACTAAGAGCATTTGTAAACTCCTAAACCAATTGTCTTCCCCGGCAACGGCGCCAGAAATGCTTGTTGGTATTTCTTAACGATCACAGATAAATCCGCAAGCGCACGGAGAATACCGCTGTAGCATTTCACCCGGGAGTATTCCAAGGTATCGTAATTTATATTTTCCACAGGGAAGACGATGGTCAAGAGAGTACTATGTTCATAGTAAATGTCTACATTTAAATGGATCACAGTCCATTCATAGCTAAACAATAATATATATAGGTAGTGTGACACACAAGAAAAGGATCAACTCTAGTATACATCCATAGCCAAGTGGAGAAGAACAAAGAAAAGAGCTAAGTTCCTATTGTACTTCATTATACAGTGGCATAGTATACAACACACATACATGCACATCACTAAGGTTTAGGCATATGCACTCAAGCAAATTGAGCACCGGCTTACCCCTGGTCTGCCAGGCGACTCCGGTCTACAGCTCTACGCCGTACCCGAACGTGGAGGGATACCGAGGACGGACAGGGCTGTCACCACCTACCGTCTACCTCAAACAATCCGTGGGGCACGAGGCATCCAATGTATTCTACCAATCCAAGCACCATGCTTGCATTGCTAAAACATTACTCTAAATCCCCGGCGATGATATGGATCTAGAGCATAATCATAAGGACCATTGGACTCATGCTTGGATATGCAAATGCATGTAAACCTAAGTATAAACATGGCATGGTATACTATGTACTAGGACACGTGACAATAAGGCAATTATATCCCTACCGCCAGTCCTCTAGGTAATACCCACATAACGAGCATATGAATATCACACTAGCACTATATAAGAAGATTATGATTACTCTATCACATAAGCAAGCCAATGGTCCACAACCAAACAAGGAACGCTTAACCGAAGCTAGACTATATGAAAATAATAATATTATTAAATAGAATAAAGTTGCAAAAAGAGAAAATGATACAAGAGCCATACCAAAATCTCCAAGAGGACTTGGGAACTAGAGTAGCTCTACTCTAAGCCTAACTCCACTAGAGCTTGGAGACTACATCTAATGCAAATGAGTGATTTCTCTCTTGGTGTGTGTTCTAACCGGCCGAGCACCCATCTATTTATAGCCCCAAATGAGAGGGGGGATTAAATAGAGCAAGTGAGAGGCGGTTGAGGAGGATTGGCCGCCAAGGTAGGCCGGCCGGCCTAGGTGGCAGGCCGGCCGGCCACACATTGTGGCGGTTGGCCACCGCCTTCCGTGTGGACGCTCCAGATTGCTCCATAAAGTCGGTCCCGAGGTCGGTTTTCTCCTGGGGTCGGCAGAACTGGAGTAAGAGCCAAGTTTAGGCCCATTGTAGCCCATCTTCTAGAAAGTCTTCATTAAGTTCGAGTTGGGCTTCAATATTCTGGTTTTGTGGGCTTCTCGTGGCCCACTGGTGGAGGCCTGCAGACTGTGGCCACTGGGTGTGGCCGGCCGGCCTGGGATTTAGGCCGGCCGGCCTGTGATTTCTCTCACAGAGGCCCATTTTCTCCAGAAATACTCCTGCACTCATAAATCATCCAAAACTCGTGGAAATTTATTAGTTGAAATAAATATGCGTATAAGAAATGCTAATTCTCCTTTATGTGTAGGAATATTGGCGGTCGAAGTTGGTACTTAACGACCGTCAACAGTGTGCCCCGATATGCAGGAACGTATCTGTAATGAAAGCTTAAGCAAGTAATTGTAGACTATCAGGAAATACTAAATGCTAACCTCTAGGCTGATACCCTTCTTCTCGTTGTCCTCCCAGTTGACTAGTTCTATCTCTTTATCTTCATATGGAATTCTTGCGTGTGTTTGGTTGCCACCCATCATATATGTATCCCTGCTCTGGTCTAGTTTGCAAGTTATAAATAATAGATGTTTCCTTGTTATTTCATGATATTCTTAGCCCTGCTTCTCTGAGGAAAATATAAATACAATACCCTTGGAATACTCCTGGGTGAAATGCTACAACGGTGTTCCGTGCGCTTGCGGAGTTGATATTTATCTCTGTGCGTAAGAAACGCAAACAACTAATCACCAAAAAGGGGGAGATTGTAAGCTTCATGACCATTGGAGTTCGGAAACCCCAAAGGTATGAATGTTTTGGTGATTGGGTGACCATATTGATGTGACTAACATTTTCATGTAGGATATTCAAATGGTCATGTTAAGGAAGCGTTGTCTCACAAACTCTATATCTATCGACGACTTGGTGATTGGTTGCCTCGACAATTCGGATCGAGAACTTGATGGAGTCAAGGTTGAAGATGGATCAAGGCTAAGGACATGATAGATCCAAGCAAATGTTGGCTTGGTATAGATGTTAGCTTGAGTCCATAGGAAAAACCGGACTATCAAGAGGGATCGAATTGGTTCTCTTAGAGCACACTAGGTTAGAGATCATATGGATGCATTGTGAGTCTCTTGAGGGCTAGGGTGGCTGAAGAGAAGAAGAGGAACCAAGAATGGAGAAGTTGGAAGCAAGGATCAAGAAGTGGATCAAGTTTTCAGCTTATGCAGAAGAGACCGGATGGTACGGTCCTAGGGACCGTAAGGTACGGTTTTCTTTGAAGATCCAGACAGAGAAGTGAAGTCTCGGGATGCTGAGAAAATGAAAACCGTAGCATTGACCGGACGGTACGGTCAAGGGACCGTATGGTACAGTCATCAGAGGTTTTCCAGACAGAGAAGCTGAGGTTTCTGGAAGAGGAGAAAATGAAGACCGGACTATTGATTGGACGGTACGGTCCTAGGGACCGTATGGTACGGTCTTCATTGACAGAGAAGAAGGAAATGGAAGAATGCCTGGAAATAGAGACCGAACGGTATGGTCAGAAGGGGACCGGACGGTACGGTTCATGGTACGGTCTCTATGTTTCCTGGGCACTTTTGGGCAACGGCTAGTTTTGGGTTGGTAGCCTATAAATAGTTGGTTGCTCGCCCCTTGAGGGGTCTCTTGGCCATTGTTGGAGTGCAGGAAACTCAGAGGAAGCCAATAGCAAGGGAGAGAAGCACTTGTGAAGGATTTGGAGTGATCCTAGTGCTTGAGAGAGTAGCAATTGCATCCACTTGATCTCTAGGCTAGTGTGAGCTTGAGAGAGTCACTTCGGTTTGTTACTCTTGGTCTATGGTAAGGCCTAGACCGGTTAGGCGTTGGTGTTGAGCTGTCCAAGGAGTTTGTGGAAGCCGACACAAGTTTGTACACGGTCTTGGAACTTCCCGTGCGAAAGAAGCATCACTAGTGGAGCGCCCTTTGGCACGCATCAAGTGCGGAGCCTTACCTCCGAATGAATATCCAGGAGCCCGGCGGGACGTGCCTGCGACTTCACTCGGTGGGTGAAGTGTGCTCTAGGAGGGATCGCCGTCCAGCGGAGGGACGGGGTCGAGACTCCGACAGGAGTGACCCAACGTGGAGTAGGGGAAGGCGCCATCCTTCCGAGACCACGGGAAAAATCATAAGCATTTCTATCTCCATCTCCTTTACTTACTAGCATTTACGCTTCCGCATTTACTTATGTGCTAGTAGAATTGCTTGATAGGTTCTCTTGTTTTACTTAGTAGAATTGCTTGTTAGGGTATTGCTCTATGCTAGACTAGATTATGTGCGCGCATCGCTAGCTTCTTGTCATCACCATATCTAGTCTTGCTTGCTTCACGCCTTAAGTACGTCTGGGAGAAATTATTGAGACACCGATTCACGCCTCCCCCCCCCCCCCCCCCCCCCCCCCCTCGGTGCCCTTGATCCTTTCACCTAGGGTCGTGCAAGAACCCCTGGACGCGACCCTAATGGCTCACCTGTGATACAAGGCCCAAAGGCCAAATAACGACAGCACAACGCCTAGATAGATTCTGGACATCAACTTTTTTTTACGATTCCCAATGCCTATGGACGAATTTTTACAGGAAACCGGTGCCACTGGAAAGGTGGTCTTCTTAACTTTCCATCCAGATGTAGAACATCTAAATCGAGGCCGTATGCGACCTCATTGACTGGTTTAGTGGGAACGGGTCATGGAGTCCGAAACAGACTCGAAACCGACTTCAATTGGGCCTCATAGGTTGACTTGCACTCTTTTTTTTTTGCGAGTGAGGTTGACTTGCACTCCTTGTACACGAACAAGTAAGAGAGGAGCTTTCTTGGAGATTGAGGGCAAAAACTGGTATTTTCGAGTTCAAGGAGATCAAGGAGACAAGGACAGAGCTTTCTTGGAGATCGAGGGCAAAACTAGTATTTTCTTGCGCTGTTAGTTTTTAGTGTAATGTGGAAATAGGGTCCTAAAGCTCTTTGTAGCAGCACTAGAGTTAATTAGATGTTCATTCTTTTTTGAGAACGTATTAAAATGTTTGTTCTTTATTGCTGCTTTTACAGCAATGGTTGATGTTCTTTTTTTAAAATATATACTATCGCTCTAGGTGCTTCTTTCCAAATGAATTAAAAAAGATAAGTAATAAAGTTGCATGAAATTTTGATGTTCCTACCAAGTGATGTATATTTTTTTTATCACGTATGTGGCGCACGTGCATTGGTACTAGTTTTTCTCAAAGGGTTGACTTTGTGACTGTTCATTTCACAGTGGAGGAACTCCTTGCATTGGCCCGTGTGGTGGCCTACGGTTCTTGAAGTTTTTCAATCCTACGTCGAGCAGACTGGACATATAGTATATTCAAATTAGAAGATATTAAATGTGGTCAATCTAAAAACATGAAAGCGAAAGAAGAGTGATGAAAATGTACATCACGACTCTTTCTTCACTCTGGGTCCTCTTAGTCCCATTTATCATTATAGAAAATTTCAACGTATCCTACGTCAAGAGGACCAGACATATAGTATATTTAAATTAGAAGATACTAAATGTAGTCAATCTATATGTGCTTAGCATATATAAGACCTACAAGAAACACCTAAAAAAGTAGGCCGGTTAATGTTGAAATTTACAAAAGTAATCACATGCGTCCCTTCCGACATTGACGTCACATGCTTTATCATACGTGATGCGAAGGTGATGTGTTCAAATCTATAGGATGTGAACTTTCTGGCCGTGATGAGATAACAAAAATGCATTGCTGATTAGCTTGCACAACTAGCCAAATGCACAACCCTATACCCTCTATGGCGTGGAAAGTGCAAGTCTCCTGCTGCATCGAGCATTTGGTTCTCAGGAATGTAACAACATTTTGAGTAATCAATAAAGGTCTCGTTCCTCGAAAGAATAAAAACTATGTTATTTTTTCAGGGGCAGGAAATGTTGAATACATCTTTTTTCCAAGGAGTTTGGGCTGCAGCCCATCTGCCCAAGCCAGGCGTGCATTGCTTTGCGCCAATCTTATACGTGGCCCGCCCTACAAAATTCTTTTATAGAACGCTTCGAGATTCGTGTGAACAGACATCGAACGGCCCACGCACGCTGCTGGTTGAGAGGGAGAGCACAGATGGACGACACGTGGCGCATTCTGATTAGAGCGGGTGGGAGGTGAGAGAAAAAGAAACGATTTGTAAACTTTAAACGTATTTTTCTTTTAAACCATAAGTCTATTTTCGAATCCGTTTGAACCTACGTGTTTGTTACAATTAATTCTACCAAATGAGATCTAATTAAATATTTTTTTTATTTTTAAATTTTTAAATTTTCGTCAATATTTTGAATGTACTGTGTCAACATTTTTTTTGCACTGCAACATGTTAGATGTGCTATGTCAACATTTTTAGCGAAAATATTGACTTAGTTGTATGAAAATATTGACATATGCTTACAAAAATGTTAAAACTGGTGTTTAAAAATGTTGACAGTTACTTGATAGACTAAATTGTCTTAAATAAGTCGAATTTGGGGGCTATTGAGTTGACCTATAAATTAAATCTTGTAGGAGGGCCTATGTAGGTCGCATTGTGCTGTGTCCCACTCCCAATTGGTCTCGCCATCATGCTTAAAACAAAAAAAAAAAACAATTGACCTCCCCATCGCCACCGCCGCTCCGATTCCTCTCCATCGCCGTCGCCGGCAGAGCTCAATCGGAGACTGATTGATCCCAATCTCGTTCCGCCATGGGTGTCGTTACCCGCGCTCAAGCAAAACGGAAGAGATCGCAGGAATCGGGCGGCCAAGAATCGCCGCCTCCCGGGGGCGGCGGCGTAGGCGACCCCGATCTGATCAGCCTCCTCCTCGACGAGATCCTCGGCAGCATCATCACCCTCCTCCCCACCAAAGACGGCGCCCGCACCCAGATCCTCTCCTCCCGCTGGCGCCCCCTCTGGTGCTCGGCGCCGCTCAACCTCTCTGTCCGCGGCACAAGCATCGACGAGGCCGCCGTCTCCAGCATCCTCTCCGCGCACCGGGGCCCTGCCCGCCGCTTCGAGGTCGCCAACATCTCCCTCGCCGGCCTGGACGGCTGGCTCCGGTCCCCCGTGCTCGACGGCCTCCAGGAGCTGCTCTTCTCCTACAGCTCTGCGGCCACGGTGACGCCACAGATGCCACCGTCCGCCCTGCGTTTCAGGTCCACCCTCCGCGTTGCCCATTTCGGCTGCTGCAAATTTCCAGACGCTGCCGCCGACCAGCTACGCTTCCCCAACCTCCGGCACCTCACGTTTCGATCGGTGACCATCTCGGAGGACTCCTTGCACGCCGTGCTTGCCAATTGCCCTGCTCTGTTCAGCGTGATGCTTCAGTTCAGTTATGGCTTCCGGCGACTTAGGATCACCTCCCGGAGCCTCAACTGTTGTGCTGTGTCTTATTATGATGGCCCTTCCACTGAGATCACGCTAATGGAACTCATTGTTGAGGATGCCCCTTGTCTAGAAAAACTGCTATGTGGACATTTAGGTGGTGAGGACATGCGTCTCTTAGTAATTTCAGCACCGAAACTGCGGGTGATAGGCCGTCTCACGGATCAGATTGGCAGACTTAAACTTGGCACAACTGTTTTTCAGGTAACTGTGGCATTCATCGACTTGATCTTCATCATTATTAACGATAAAATGTTCTACTTTTGTCTGGTGTGGATGTTGATAATCTTTCCCTTACATAATTCAGGGATTCAAAGCTGTTAGAATTGTATCAGTGGTGAGGACTGTTAAGGTTTTAGCTCTCTGCGATCATAATCTTAGTCTGGATGTGATCATCAACTTCCTAATATGCTTTCCATGCTTGGAAACGCTGCACATCTTGGTTAGAGTTCATCCTTTGCGCTTCAGTTTCTATTATTTCTGTTCCAGAATACTACTGTGTCATCGTTGGTCTGAAGTTAACTTAAATTGTTTATTTGTTATGTCTTGTTTTTCAGACATATACTCTTGGTATGGAAAATGAGTGGTGCCATAAACCTCACAAAGGCATTGAATGCCTTGACCTCCATTTTAAGAAGCTAGTCCTGGGATTTTACATTGGCAACAAATCACATGCCGACTTCACCAGGTTTTTTGTATTGAACGCGCGTGTTCTAGAGTTGGTGAAGCTTAATGTTGAACTTCATCAAGCAAATAACAAGAAGTGGACTGATAATCAGCGCAAGCTGCTCCAGCTAGAGAATCGGGCTTCTAGTGGTGCTCACATTGAATTTGCATCTTATAATTGTTCCAGTTCTCCTAAAGAAATTCACGAGTTATCGGATCCCTTTGAATATAGATTTTGATACTTTCTTATAATAGTCATAAGTTTCTTCTGTCTCCAGCTTTCTTATGTAAATTCACGAGTTATTAGATCCCATTGAGCAAGAGAAGGGGGGAGAGAGGAAGTCCAGCTTTCTTATGTAAATTCACGAATATAGATTTTGATACTTTCTTATAATAGTCATAAGTTTCTTCTGTCTGCAGCTTTCTTATGTAAATTCACGAGTTATTAGATCCCATTGAGCAAGAGAAGGGGAGAGAGGATATGGGGATGGCTGTCATTGTAGTCCCATGTTTTGCTTTAATGTTTGTTACGTTTATGTAGCTCAAATGTATATATCTTTCGTTATCTGCATTCAAATTTACTCTATGCAAGTAATATAATGGGATCTACGGAACATCAATCGATATGAATATATTGGGATGCCTTCTTAAATTGCTTAGTTGTTTCATTGCAAGTTTTGACTCATGTGGCTAGTAATTCTTTTTTGAATGTACATTTTGTCCTGTAATTAACAAATGAGGAAACATGTTTAATTTTGTAATAATATTAATTGTCTTAATCAATCTTGAACCCTTTTGCTATGACATGGTATGTGGCGTGATGGTTATGAGCGGTCACATCACAACACCCGATAAGGTTCAAATGATCGGTACTACCTAGACCTTAATAGAAAAAATTATGGCGACATGTTGCTTTAAAATTTTCAAAATTTCCTATTTATGCTATGATTTTGCATTAACCTCAAATAACTATCATAGAGTTCTTGCGGCACTGCAATTTCTGCAAGCACTGTCAGGAACAAGTCTAATAAAAACAAATGAATAACCTCCCGCTAGTCTAAGTTAGAGCGTGAAATAATGAAGTAACCTACGAATTAAAACCTGTACCAGATTCAGTTTCACCGGCACTGCAGAAGTTCCGGCCCAGCCCTGCCTGACCCGAGCAGTCGCCATATGTGTACAGTCACCACTTAACATACTCTTCCAAGTCGGTCATGGCACCTCCTTTAGTAGTCCTTGTCTAAGTTAACCGGCTTCCAGGATTTATCTGCCCACAATATACTTTACCTTGCTGGTTACATTCTTCTGACTAGATGCTCAACAAACCAACAAGTTAAGCTGGACCATGGATAATATATGAAATACCGATTCTTGGAAAGGGGAGAGTGCGTTCAATTGGGAATGAGCGGTAGTGGGAAAATGTTATCTCCAGCCATGTCAACATTTTAGGCATGTTGTTCAACCCTCTGGGGAGACAGATTTCAATCCATGTTGTGTCCAGATTCCAAACAGAGTCCATGTTCTCTCCTGTTTGAACAATACAAGCAAAGCAAGCGTTCTGCATTTGCATGCAAAAAACAGAAAATTTTGTTTGTTGTAATCTTGGTGTTCTCTTGAGTTAATCTTCTTTGATCTCGACCTGGGTGTGCGCTAACCTTGTCAAAAACATTGTGTGTTTCTGTTGTTTTTGAGAACTTCTATCTGTTGGAGCACCCTCACTAAAAGGCCCAACCTATAACGCCATCTCGTCTTAGTTTTAAGCAGGATCTCGCACGATGGAGAAGGCCATGCCGTCCAATTATAACTGTGTTGTCGACCAAAGTTGACAAAAAACAATGAAAACTGGTGCACCCCATTTTAGAAATATAGGTCGTCCTGTTTTGGCAGAGGCGGGGAAAAGTGGAGTACCCGATTTAGGCAACATGATAGTTTAATTTCGATATCCAGTGCTTTGAGTTTGGGTTTGAGATGGAATTCACTAGATTTTTAAGGCGCGCTCCGCCGCGCGTGTTTGATTTTTTTTTTTTTAAATTCTGTATGGGTAATGGTAACGGCTGTTGATGTGTGCGGGCGTTGTGCCTCTTTGCTTTTTGGCTGCGTTTCTTGTACGGTGGTGCCTCTTTGCTGTTTGTTTTTTCACGTTTTGTTGGGTAAAAAAATGCAGGAAGGTATGTGTCACTGGAGCAAAGGCCAGAAGCAACGTGTCCACCTAAACTCACGACGTGCAGACGTCTATCAACGCGTCGCATCACCTGGAGCACTCTGTTTGTGTTTCTCTCTCTCGGTCTCTCCCTCTCCAAACCAAAGAAGGCACAAACTCGATCTCTCACATATCTGCTCTAGGAGAGCGCAGCCGCCGAAGACCGTCGCCTCGCTCCAAACACTCCAGACCGCCAGCGTCTTGGTCTTGAGTGCCATGGTCCGTGAGGCTGCCGTCCCATTCGCGCGTGCATGAGCCTCCATCCTGGCCGGGCCTCATCGTCGCCTCTCCTGCTCCAGCCGCACGTGCCGCCATCGCGTGGGGACGCGTCGCGACCCTCCTTCTCCAGCCGCACGAGCCCACCGTCGTGGCGCGAGAGCATAGCCGAAGCAGGAGGGCGCGACGACCCTCCTCCCTCTCCTGCTGATCTTGCCGCGCGTGCGCGCCGCTGCGGCGCGAGCCAGCATCCGCTGCCAGGGCAGATCGCCGCAACCTTCGTCGGTTGTTGTAGTACCGGTGCCCGCTCGACGTCAACGCGGTAGGCGAGGTGCGCGGCCACCCTCCTGTGGCGTCTCGGTCATCTCCTGGTGGAAGGCGCCGTCGCCGTGGTTGCGCCGCCACCTTGCCCGGCCGGCGGAGGCAGCCACGACGCCCCGCGCGCTGGAGGGCAACTGCGCCAGCGACCCGTCGCGCGAGGCCAACAAATTGGGGTTGCGCCTCTGCTTTCTTCTGCTTCTCCCTTCCCTGACTCCGGCACGGTCATTCCCCGCCACGGCCGGTCGCCCTTCTGCTCCAGCTCGGTCAACAGTAAGAAGGGTGCGCCACTCCACCAAGCAGAAGCCACGGCGCACCGCCCCGGCTGGCCACCGCCACACGCCTCCGCTACGCCTACTGCAGCCGCCGGAGAGAACGGCCGGGCGGGCCACGGCCTCGACGAACCGGCGGCACAGTCGGGCCACAGACGGCCGAGCAACCAGGAGCCAGCAAAACCAGGCTCAGCGACTGTCAAAAGAGGGCCAAAACCGGTGGAAAACCAAAACCAGGCCGGCCGAGTGAAATAAACCAGAACGAACGGGTCGGAAAGACAACTGGACAGCAAATGCAGCGCGGAGTTCACTGGGACCCACCTAGACTTAACGTGTTCCCAGCAGTAGGAGGAAACTGGATTCGGCTCACAGTACCATGATACGCATCTCCATAATCGGGAATCTAGGAAGAACAAATGTTTTAGCCTTGAAGCTATCATACATGTTGCTTTGGCTTTCATACATGACTAGGTGAAGACCCCGCGCGTTGCTACGGGTGAAGAAAGAAGATGTGATATGAATATGAGTTTTACCGTGGAAAAGAGTAATGCTATGCGCATGGTACTTGAATATATTAGCTACATGCCTAGGCATGAGATCAAATATAAGAAAGAAACTCACAGTGATCAAAGGTTTTACTATTAGTAAAATATGGTAATTCAGGTTACAACATAACCCCACCGAAAATGTAAGAGTGGAAACATGTAGAAAGCAAAGGGTGGAGGAGAAGAATAAAATGGAACTTGAAGCATCGAAAATATATATAGCAAGGTTTCTTAAAAAAAATCTTTATAAGGGTAATAATTATTAAAAATGACATATATACTGGCACCGTGTAAGAATGAACTCTAAAAAAGCAAACATCAAATGTATCTTCCATCAAAGATTATGTTAAAAAATTAGGCATTTTCCTACTTAATTTAATCCATAAATTCCTCAATAAGGTGATAAAAACGATGAACAAATTGATCAGAAAGACAAGAACGTACCCAGCGGAAGATCCTGCGCTGGAGGCGCTGGAAGATCCATTCCCAAGAACCATTGTTCTTGAGTTGTTCGATGTAGTCGATCAAAGTTGATGCAGGACGACGTTGAAGCAGTGCAGAACGCCGATCAGGGAGTCGAACGAGCAGTCGCGATGTCGCTCCCCAAAAACCTGATCGCCCGCACACCCGGCAGATGTCTCTTGCGGAACGGGGCTTCGGAGGCCTGCTCTCCCAGATTCTGTGCGCGCAGAAGTCCAGGACGGAGATGTCTTCTTCGTTGGCAACAGCGAGCAGAAGATCGATGCGTGCGCGAGTGGTGAGCGGAACGAAATGATCGAATATTGATCGTTCCCGGGAAGGCTTCTATATATAGGAACGGAACAGACGCGACTCCTTCGCGAAAGGACGCCCGTCTACGAACAGGTGCGACGCATTCACACCGTACGAACAGACGCGACGCCTTCACACCATACGAACGGGCGCGACCCATTCGAACGTAAAGGCGCCGGTGCATCTGAACGCGCCGTTCCAATATACCAAAAAGTCCAAGACGGACGGACGGACGCGACGCGCCCGCCACGCCACGCCACGCCTCGCCCGCCAGCCAGCCAGCCAGCCAGCCAGCCACGCCACGCCACGCCACGCCTCGCCACGGCACGGCTCGGCTCGGCGGCGGCGGCGGCGGCGCGCGCGCGCGTGTGGTTCACCACTAGCCTCTCTCAACTTCTCTAGGGGATCAACCGGAAATCCATCTAATAAGTCGAGTCTAATTATGGTAGGAATCCCATGTGGGACTAAACCATTAATGCACTAATTATGGGCCTAGACTAATTGATTATTATTATGGGCTAAAAGCCCATAATCTCAACAATCCCCACCAAGTCTAGAGCTCATAATGACTGCACACAAAATATCTTCCTTTCGTTTGATATACCGGTGTTTCGATGGAGACTGTTAAGTTGAACTTCCATCTAGAACAAAAGTTACGCCTTATTCACAACTGAGCAATGGACTAAGCCTTGAATTGTCAGTTTTGTGCGAAAGAGGTTTCACCTAAGTCCTTTACCGATACTAGGTTGCCACAAGCATCCCCTCTGTTTTGAAGCATATAAGTCATACTTCTGGCCCATTCATGAGTATCTAGAGATCCCCACCATCTCATAGACTGTGACTAGCAGTCGAACTCATATAGGTGTATTCCTTAAAGATATCCTGTAGGACGATATCTTTGCTTCTCATAAGCCACTCGGAACACATTAAGTTTAATAAACCAGCCTTCCATACAGTTTTCTAGGAAAGAAGTACATCTGAGATAGACCAGTCAAGGGTCTTTCCTCTCAAGTTGTCACTAGCTTGTTGCACCATTCTACTTCACGGGATCTCCGATCGCATAGAACAGGTTACCACTATGACAGCTTATCAAGTGGGTCTCAAGCCCATCTCACTCGATGCACTATGTATCACATTACGTGATAGTCCCTTGGTAAATTGATCTGCCAGATTCTTGGACGTATGTACATAGTCCAACGAAATAACTCCGGAGTTTCTCAGTTTTCTGACAGATTTTATTCGCCGTTTCACATGCCTTGTGGCCTTCATGTTATCCTTTGAACTGTTCACTTTGACTATCACAGTTTGATTGTCACAGTTCATGGAGATAGACGGTATTGGTTTGTCACCCACCGGTAAATCCATAAGGAAATCACGAAGCCACTCGGCCTCTAAGCCGGCTGTATCCAATGCTGTTAGTTCTGCTTCCATAGTTGACCTCGTTAAGATGGTCTGCTTGCAAGACTTCCAGGAAACAGCGCCACCTCCAAGTAGGAACACATATCCACTTGTGGCGTACATCTCATCAACATCAGATATCCAATTTGCATCACAATATCCCTCAAGTACTTTAGGGTACCCAGAATAGTGAATGCCATAGCTCATTGTACCTTTAAGATAGCGCATTACTCTCTCAAGAGCTCGCCAGTGATCATCTCCCGGTTTCGACACAAACCGGCTCAACTTGCTCACAGCAAATGAGATATCAGGCCTCGTAGCACTAGCAAGGTACATAAGCGAACCAATGATTTGGGAATATCTCAACTGATCCCTTGCTATTCTTTGGTTCTTCCGTAATAGCACGCTAGGATCATAAGGCGTGGGAGCAGATTGACAATCGCTATACCCAAAGCGACTCAAGATCTTCTCCACGTAGTGAGATTGCAAGAGAGTAATCCCACCATTGCCTTCTCTTTGTAGCTTGATGTTAAGAATAACATCTGCTACTCCCAAATCCTTCATCTCAAAGTTGTTGGACAGAAAGTCCTTGACCTCCTTAATCACATTAAGATTGGTCCCAAAGATCAGTATGTCATCGACATATAGACACAGGATGACTCCTTCACCCCCACCATACCGATAATATACACATTTGTCGGCTTCGTTCACAACAAAGCCAGCCGATATCAGAGTCCTTTCGAACTTCTCGTGCCATTGCCTAGGAGCTTGTTTGAGGCCATACAGGGATTTCAACAATTTACACACTAAGCTCTTTTGACCTTCTATCACAAACCCATCAGGCTGATCCATATAGATCTCCTCGTCTAACTCTCCATAAAGGAAAGCTGTCTTAACGTCCATCTGATGGACGAGAAGACCATGTGAGGCTGCCAGGGAAAGTAATACTCGAATCGTGGTCAAACGAGCAACAGGTGAGTAGGTGTCGAAATAATCTTCACCCTCCTTTTGTGAATATCCCTTTACCACAAGCCTTGCCTTGTACCTCTCAATCGTACCATCAGGCCTAAGCTTTTTCTTGAACACCCATTTGCATCCTATGGGTTTGCACCCGTAAGGACGCTCGACCAACTCCCAAGTACCATTAGACATGATTGAATCCATTTCACTCCTTATTGCTTCCTTCCAAAGGTCAGCATCGGGAGATGAAAGTGCCTCTTCAATGGTTCTGGGAGTGTCATCCACGAGGTATACAATAAAGTCATTTCCAAAAGACTTTGCAGTCCTCTGTCTCTCTTACCCTTACGGGTGACTAGATTGTTATCCTCCTCAGGAATTTGCACAGGGGGTTCCTCATTTTGTGTTATCGGAATGAAATGCTCATGGGGTAATGTAAACTCATGATTAGATGTGCTAGGTGTATTTTTGAAAGGAAATTCACTCTCAAAGAATGTAGCATCTCTGGACTCCAAAATTGTACCGACCACCATGTCAGGTACTCCAGATTTTACTACTAAAAATCTATAGCCCACGCTGTTCATAGCATAACCCAGGAAGATACAATCAACAGTTTTAGGTCCAAGTTTGCGTTTCTTATTGATTGGCACATTCACCATGGCCAAACAACCCCAAGTACGCAAATATGAGAGATTTAATCTTTTCTTATGCCATTCCTCGAATGGTGTAATTTCTTTATCCTTTGTGGGAACTCTATTCAGGACATGACATGCTGTCAAGATCGCCTCACCCCACCATTCCTTAGAAAGGCCCGCTGTCTCTAACATGGCGTTAACCAAATCAGTTAGAGTTCGGTTCTTTCTCTCAGCAATCCCATTGGATTGAGGTGAGTAAGGCGGTGTCCTCTCATGAATAATACCATGTTCCACGCAGAATTCAAAAAAATCATTAGAAAAGTATTCTCCACCACGGTCAGACCTTAAACGTTTAATCTTCCTCTCTAGTTGGTTTTCTACTTCAGCTTTATAGATTTTAAAGTAATGCAAAGCTTCATCTTTGGATTTCAGCAGATACACATAGCAATATCTAGTACAATCATCTATGAGAGTCATGAAGTATCTTTTATCACCTCTAGTCAATTCGCCATTCATCTCGCATAGATCGGAATGAACAAGTTCTAATGCCTCTAAGTTCCTCGCCTCCGCAGCCTTGTGAGGCTTGCGAGGTTGCTTAGATTGCACGCAAGCATGGCACTTAGAACTTTTGACCATGTCAAATTTCGGGATTAAATTCAGTTTTGCTAGCCGCGTCATACAACCAAAATTAATGTGACAAAGTCGTGAATGCCAAACATTCGACTCATTCGAAGTAAGAATATTATTCACAACCTTATTACAACCAATGTCAAGTAAAGAAAAGCGGAACAAACCTCCGCAATCATAGCCTTTTCCAACAAATGTTCCATACTTAGAAAGTATACATTTATTAGACTCAAGAACTATTTTATAACCATCTCGACACAATTGAGAGCCACTAACAAGATTTCTTTTGATTGAGGGGACATGCTGCACGTGCTTCAATAGTACCGTCTTTCCCGAAGTAAACTTCAGAATGACCGTACCAACACCAAGAACACGAGCATGTGACCCATTTCCCATCAACAAGTCTCCTGTCACTCCGGCCTGATAAGAAGAAAACAAAGAGATATCAGCACACACATGTACATTAGCCCCAGTGTCAATCCACCACTCAGGTGTTTGACAGACAGAAAGGACAATGGGTGTTGGATTACCGTACCCAGGAGTCCCTCCAGTCTCGCTAATGACCACGTTTGCAGATTTCTTCTCCTGCTTAACTTTGCGGTCTGGGCACGCACTTGCCCAATGCTCAGTGCTCCCGCAAACAAAGCAGCCACTGTCTTTCTTTTTCTTCTTAAAAGTGGTTGTTTGCTTAGGCTTCTCAGCCCCCTTCTTCTTCTTCTTTGATGAGGTAACCTTTCGCACCATATTGGCACTAGAAGGTTCTCCTACGCTCTTTCCACGTGTGTCTTTTGCTTTCGCCCTTTCCTCAACATCAAGAGTCCCAATGAGTTCAGACACGCTAAACTCCTGTCTCTTATGTTTCAGTTGGGTAGCAAAATCCCTCCAAGTAGGTGGCAACTTAGCGATAATACCGCCAGCCACAAACTTGTCAGGCAACACACATGGAAACGGTTCGAGTTCTTTTGCCAGAGCCTGAATCTCATGAGCTTGTTCAACTACAGAACGGTTCTCAACCATCTTGTAGTCAAAAAGCTGCTCCATGATATACAGTTCACTACCGGCATCAGAAACACCGAACTTAGCGTCCAGAGCATCCCATAATTCTTTCGCAGAGGTGCACGTGATATATGAATCCTTATACTTATCAGCAAGAGCGCTAATCACGGCGCCTCTGAACAGATTATCAGCCATATTGAACCGTTCCTCCTCCTCTGGAGTGAACTGTTCTGGCTTTCCGTTCGCGGCGTGATAGCAGTTCATTGCTGTAAGCCACAGGACCATCTGAGCACGCCATCTCTTATAGGATGACCCATCAAAAGCATTTGGTTTCAGTGCAGCAGCAAAACCGCTAACAGAAAATTGCCTAATATCAGGTTTTTGGATTGTTAAAAAATTAGGCATTTTCCTACTTAATTTAATCCATAAATTCCTCAATAAGGTGATAAAAACGATGAACAAATTGATCAGAAAGACAAGAACGTACCCAGCGGAAGATCCTGCGCTGGAGGCGCTGGAAGATCCATTCCCAAGAACCATTGTTCTTGAGTTGTTCGATGTAGTCGATCAAAGTTGATGCAGGACGACGTTGAAGCAGTGCAGAACGCCGATCAGGGAGTCGAACGAGCAGTCGCGATGTCGCTCCCCAAAAACCTGATCGCCCGCACACCCGGCAGATGTCTCTTGCGGAACGGGGCTTCGGAGGCCTGCTCTCCCAGATTCTGTGCGCGCAGAAGTCCAGGACGGAGATGTCTTCTTCGTTGGCAACAGCGAGCAGAAGATCGATGCGTGCGCGAGTGGTGAGCGGAACGAAATGATCGAATATTGATCGTTCCCGGGAAGGCTTCTATATATAGGAACGGAACAGACGCGACTCCTTCGCGAAAGGACGCCCGTCTACGAACAGGTGCGACGCATTCACACCGTACGAACAGACGCGATGCCTTCACACCATACGAACGGGCGCGACCCATTCGAACGTAAAGGCGCCGGTGCATCTGAACGCGCCGTTCCAATATACCAAAAAGTCCAAGACGGACGCGACGCGCCGCGCCCGCCCGCCACGCCACGCCTCGCCCGCCAGCCAGCCAGCCAGCCACGCCACGCCTCGCCACGGCACGGCTCGGCTCGGCTCGGCGGCGGCGGCGGCGGCGCGCGCGCGCGTGTGGTTCACCACTAGCCTCTCTCAACTTCTCTAGGGGATCAACCGGAAATCCATCTAATAAGTCGAGTCTAATTATGGTAGGAATCCCATGTGGGACTAAACCATTAATGCACTAATTATGGGCCTAGACTAATTGATTATTATTATGGGCTAAAAGCCCATAATCTCAACAGATTACAGATCAAGATGGTCAATCATCAATGTATGAAGATCTGGTAAACGTGTGTTGGCTTCAGACAACTGTCACTGTACTGACAGATACAATCAGTTTACCACCCACTTCCCCACTCCAAATTTATTTAGATGATAAATATAATAGATCGACTGGGGTAACATGACCCTTTTTGTTACCATTAATTAGGAGGAAAAACAAAACATAGTTGCCAGCAGCGAGTCAGAACGCGAGGGGAAAAACCTATTAACATTGGTGGTATCACTTATGTTGCAGTATGTTTTAATTTGGTTAGTGTTGGCGGTAGTTAAACCGTGTTTTGACCGCCACCCTACTAGTAAATAAAAGCATAACACCAAGATTTTGTGCATAGTAGATAAGAATAATGCTACTCCACAAGTTTTGGTGAATATTTGGATGCAGGAGTGAATAATGGAGGAAAGTGGGCCCAGCCAGGGAATTTCCCTGGCCGGCCGGCCCCACCTGGTGGCCGCAGGCTCTGGGCTTCCTCCCGTGGGCTGGAAACTGATCCACAACGCATAATTCAAGACCAGCCCAGCAGATTTGCACCGTCATTCTGAAGGTGGGCCATTTGGGCCTTAACTTGGCCCCCACTGCAATTCTGCCGACCCCACGAAGAAGCCGACCTTCAGACCGCCTTCAGGGAGTGATCTGGAGCGTCGAGGCAGAAGTCGGTGGCGAACCGACACAGGGGACGGCCGGCCGGCTACCCCCTAGGCTGGCCGGCCTACTTTGGCGCCACCGCCTCTCCAGCTTCGGCCAGCGGGCTCCCACCGCCATGAAGAAGCTATAAATAGGACCCCCCGGCCTCAGAAGCAACTCGCACCTCACACTTCATCCAAATGTTTTCATTTTCTTGTTTAGTAGTAGCTTTGGGAGTTAGAGTAGAGTAGAGTAGAGTGAGAGCTCTCTCGGGCTTCCGGAGTCTTCTCGGAGTCTTGGTATAGTTCTTTGTATCCTTACTCTTGAGATATTATTTTATTCAACATAATTATATTTAGATTTATCTTTATTTATTTCTTTTAGTAGTTCTCTTCTATTTAGTTTATTTATTCTGTTAAGTAAGTGCTCGTAGAAGTCTTGTTGTGGGATTCGTGATTGTTGGAGTAGGCAGGTACGAGAGAGTGCCTTCGTCGTGATGACGTCAGGTGAAATCTGTGCCTGTTCATTCTTAGATAGGACTGCTCCGTTGATCAAGAGTAGTTCCTCTAGGCGGGTTGTAAGCATGGCGCTTAGAGCTTGGCCTATGCACGTTTGGCACCCAACCCCACGGAGGATGGTAGCCGCGAGTGTATGTGATAGCTGCACCGGTCTCTATAATCCACCATGTCCGGGTTGGACTCAGCAGGGTCTTAATTATAGCGGATGGATCCTCAGGGTGAACTAGCAGCATCAGTTGCCCTGGCACTTCCGTGCCCCGAAACGACATGACTTGTATGTGTATGAGCTTAGCTAAGAGTAGATGATCTTTGTAGACTTGACTGCTAGAAAGAGTAAATAATAGATAAAAATACAGGTAGCCTTAACTCTATCTCGTTGCTCTCCCAAATGTATACTACAGTTTTCTTTTATCACTTTGGATTGAGGATGTGTGTGCCACCCATATCTATCATGCCTATCTTACCCCGTCTCAAGTATAGTTTGATACATTATCCTTTCTCCAAATTATTTAATGCATTGCTACTATTCAGCTCCCTTTTACTCTACTTCCCTGCGGAAATATAAATACGATAACCCTGGAATACTCCAAGGTGAAATGCTACAATGGTGCGCGCTTGCGGAATTAATGAATTTAATTTTATCGCATATGAACCGCCAACAGTTAGTCATCTCTCTTCTGACTCTCCTTTGTAATTGGATATCCAAGAAAAATAGAGAATAGAAAGCAAGACTCTGGACATATTGCATTGATGCGAATGAAGGGAGCATAGACATCCAGAGATTGTAGACCTGCAAAAAAATACACGAAACAACACATATGGTCTTTAGTTTAGAATGGAAATCCATTGGAATATAAAATCTGAACACGAAAATTATCCAGTCGCAAAACAAATGAGTAGAGTTTGATCTAATATTGAAACGAATTCAGATTTAGGAAGGTAAAGAGGGGACCAATCAGCAATTTCAGCATCAGATTCAAATTATGAAGAACCTTCCCCGCAATGATTAAATAGCACACATAGTTACAGAAATGCATGGAACAATTGATGCAGAGAGAGACAGAGTAGTGAACTGAAGGCCTTACGGTTGTGACACTTGAAGCTATTTACAAATCCAAGCGAAGATGGCAGTGACAGTTCAGAGAATAGATCACCTGCTCAGTTTCTTCGGCTTCCTCAAGAGGGAACGGGCCATTGGAGAGCTCCAGTCTGCAGGGGGCGTTGGGAGTAGAACCTTGGTCGGCTATGTCTTCCATGGCAGATCTGGAGGCAGAAGGCCAGGCCACATAATGGGGAATACGGTGTTGGTGAGAATTAGAAAACTGATGCATGGAGATTGAATGAGCGACCTCTCGGATGCGTCGCTGGTAACAGCTGCCGATTTGGCTTCCCTGACCTGCGAGACTGTTCTCTATCAGGCTTGCATGTCTAATGGTCTAGTACCCGAACATATCAGACGCTCAGAACGGAAGCGAGCGGACAATCGGATGAACCAAATAATTTGAGTGACGTGGCCGCTTGTGGTTTCAGCTTTATAGCAATCAATGACTTGTGGTGGGTTGCATCTATATAAGATATATAGATTACAAACTCTTGTGGGATATGGCCTCTATTGAAGGATGCAAAGGTATGAAGACTCAATATTTTACGCGATGACATATTTTGATTTAGTTGTCCATTTGAGATTATTCTGGTTGGAATAGGTTTGCATCATAATCTTCTTTGTTGCATCCATTTATGTAAATCGGATATACATATATTTTAGAGTAAAGGGATGCCCCCTAGTTCCATTAACATGAAACCAAGTCTGGTACATCGTTTACAGCACTTGGGTCAGCACACTAGCTGCCCCATGAAAACCAGCCCTCTCAGCTACATTGTTCAGTACAGAATCAACAACCACACTCGAAGCACTATTTCCATAGATGTTCAGATTTGCCTCGTTACCAGCTCTTGGCGTTGTACCTCCTCCATTCTCCCGGCTCTCCATGAAACACGGCAACCTCGGCCAATTCTCCGACTTCAAATTCAGCTTGTCGATGTAGAGGTCCAGTCGTTGAAGCAGTTCTCCTTTGCATAGCTTTCTCCAGGTCCTTAGCGTACTCGTCGTCCTCCTCCATAGCTCCTTCATCCCTGTCCACACGTGCCCCTGAAAACACAAAGCGTTTCTAAGTTCCATAGATTCCGCAACACAGCAGATGACAGTATATTAAGGGCACTATTCTTCTTGTTACTGAACTACCATCTAGCCACTGATTTGTAATCCTGACCAATGTTTATACAACAAATCTCTGAAATGGCACTCAACATTCCTTTTGCAACCACACATTGAAAAAACAAATGGTTTGTGGTTTTAGTTTCAGAGCAGAATAAACATGGCTAATTAAGTTAACTCTAGTAAGGATCTTATAATTAGACATCAACCACAAGAACACATGTATCCTGGAGGGTACAGTCACACTCCAGATAGCTGGAGTGTATACTGGCTGTACACCTCCATAAGAGATTATTGCATACAAAGATTTGGTCTCATATTTCCCATTTGATGTGTACACCCAAATAGGTGCATCTGGTTCATTCACCAGGCAAATTGACTTAAGAATTGCCACTAACTCTAACCATCTATTATACAACCTGTCATTCACAGCTCTTCTAAAAGTTAACCGAATGTTTTCACCATCCCAAACTTAGCCATTGAACTGTTGTGCTCATTAGAAATCACATAAAGGTCCCAGAATTGATATCCAAACTGGAAGTCCCAAACCACTGATTCTCCCAAAATCTCACTCTTTTCCCATCTCCCACTTTCCAACTGTAACCTAATTTTCCCGCTTCCATGGCCCACATGACTCCCTTCCAGAAGGGAGAACCTACATTTCTGGGGCAGCATATGTTAGGGGAGGAAGTCCTATATTTGTTTCCACAGCTTGTTATCGTCCAAATGGTATCTCTTGACCCAAGAAGCCAAGAGACACATGTTCATCTCTCTAATGTTTGCAACCACTAGACCACCATATTCTTTCTCCTGACTCACCAGTCCCCACCTGGCTAAATGAAACCTATGTTTTTCTTCAGTATTGTCCCAGAAAAAGTGGGCCATGTGAGTGTTAATCATATCCACCGCCCACTTGGGGAACTTGATGAAAGTAAGTAAATGGGAATACCATACAGGCATGCTTTTAAAAGCACTAGTCTTCCCCCATAAGATAATAATTTCCTTTCCACCCCTCAATTCTTTTCATCAGCTTATCAACCACAGGTTGCAGATCCTCTCTTTTTAGCTTGCTGTGGTGTACAGGTACACCTAGATATTTCATAGGAAACTCACTTTGTTTACAACAAAAAATTATGCAAAGATATTGATGTCTTGATCCTCTAAATTTATAGCTAACAGATCACTTTTATGAAAATTAATTTTCATACCAGAAATTTGTTCAAAGCAACTCAGCACCCATTTCAAGTTCCTAGCACAATCTATTGATTTTTCAACAAACAGGATGGTGTCATCAGCATATTGCAAGCTGATGACCCCCTCAAGCTTAAAATCACAAAGGAGCCCTCCAATGTTACCTTTCTCAGCTGCTTTAACCAACATCTTAGTGAACACATCCACTACAATGTTAAACAACAAGGGAGACAGGGATCTCCTTGTCTCAAGCCTTTCCCAGCATTAAAATATTCACTATTCATATCATTTATTCTAACACACACCTTAGCACTTCTAGTAATGCTATTGATCCACCCTATCCACTTTTCTGAGAAACCTCTTAGCCTAAGGACTTCCTCAAGAAAATCCCAGCTAACCCCATCATATGCTTTCTCATAGTCTAGTTTTAGAACTAGCCCTTGAGACTTACTACTATGCACTGAATGTATGATTTCATGGGCACACATCACACTTTCAAGTATAAACCTCCCTGTGATAAAGGCACTCTGATTTGGTGAGATCAATCTCTCACAGCTCTTATTCAACCTCACAGTGAGGACTCTGGTAATGATTTTCAGGGTACAATTAAGAAGACTTATTGGCCTAATTTTTTTCAAATCTTTGGCATCATTTTCTTTGGGAATCAAGGTAAGCATAGCATAGTTTAGCCTGCCTACATCCATATCTCCCTTCTCAAACTCCCTAACTACATTCATGAAGTCATCTTTCACCACTTCCCAGAACTTTTGGTAGAAGAGGAAAGAAAAGCCATATGGCCCTGGAGCCCCCTGAGCATAAGATTCGAAGACGGCCTTCTTCACTTCCTCCTCAAAGATTGTCTCTTCCAAATTCTTGTTTTCTTCATTAGTTACTTTTTCAGAATTCTCCCAGAATTACTGTCTAGCTGTATATTTAGTCTGGGTTCAAACCCAAAGAGTTCTTTATAGAACCCAACTGCAACATCAAGTATATCCTTGGTTTTGTCTACTAACCCATTAGAGCCTTCTATCTCAGAAATGAACTTTTTCCTCCCTTGGTTTGCTACTGCATGAAAATATGCAGTATTTCGACCCCCCTCCTTAACCACTCTATCTCTAGATCTTTGCCTAGCTACAGTCTCCTCTTGCAGCCAGATATGATCTAGTTCTTTTACTATTTCCTTCATCCTTTTCCTATCTTGATGAGTTAACTGACCTTCCTCAGAAAATCTATCCAAAATGTCATACTCTACAATCAGCTCTTCTTCTTTTTCTTTTTACTGGCAGAGACATTAATGTCCCACCCTTTTGCCTTTTTCCTAAGAATTCTCAGTTTGTGTTGCCAAACATCCATGGGATTAGTTTCCTTACAAGGAGTTTCCCACACCTTCTTAACCAGATCCCCAAAATCAGCTTCTCCTAGCCACCATTTTTCAAACGAAACAGTTTCGTCGTATCCTCCCTCCTCTCCCCTGTATTGATTAACAAGGGAGCATGGTCACTACCATACTTAGGTAAGGCTTTCACCAAAGAGAGAGGATATCTACTTTCCCAATTTGTAGTGGCAAAAACCTTATCAATAGCAACCATAATCAGGTTATCCTGATTGTTAGCCCAAGTATATTTTCTACCTGAAATTTTTAGCTCTATCAAACCAAACTTATTAACCCAGTCATTGAACAAAAAGGTCCAGTGAGGGTTAGCACTACCATTACTCTTTTCCTCCTATGTCCTTACTAGATTAAAATCTCCACCCAGCAAGGTTGGTCCATCCCAACTTTCTATGACACTATGCCATTCATCAATAAATCTCTGTTTATGTTCATCATAAGATGAGCCATAAACAGTGACCAGTCTCCACACAAAATTGTCCTTCTTATTTCTCAAGAAAAGGCAAACAGAGAAATCATTCAATTGACAGTTTATCAGATCAAACAAATCCTTTTTAAAACCCACTAAGATACCACCAGCGGTTTTCTTAGCAGGTAACCGCTTCCAACAAAAATCATGTCTACCTGAAATAATGTGTAAAAAACCAGGATCAAAGTGAACTTTCTTTTTCTCCTGGAAACCCACTTATATGTGTTTTATACATGTGTGCACTTTATCTCGAGTGGAAAATTAGGGTTAAATTAGGTTTTTATTAGGATATTTGTTAATTATAAAATTGGTTTTTTTTGGACATTCGGCAATCATTCGCCTACCTAGTGTCAATTGGTCCTATATGAAGTACTAGTCGGCTTCACGAACATCCAATGTTCCCAAAAGAGAAATCTTGGTAATTAAGATGTTTTTACCGTAAAGATTGTCCAGCACATCATGAGGTGTCGCCAGAGTTAAGGCAGACATATGTGTCGAGTTCATGTTCTCACTTTAATGATGCTATATATATGAAACAGTGCCACATCTATATTCCACATTCTCGTCGTCAAAACCTTAGTGTAAGCTCTCCCATCGTGATGGTAGAAAATAAATTTGCTTTGATGGGTAACACGGGGAGCTGTCTGTTGAATTGCTGAGAGTGAGGGAAGGAATGTTCAATGTCAAGCACATGGGCACCTGGCTGCCATTGTGAGTGCAGATCAACCGCGCCCTTCCTTTCGAAGCTCCATGGACGGTATTGCGGCCGATCGATGCGGTGGTGGGCAGCATGGCATCACCGCCGGGGAGAAGGTCCCAACGTGACGCAGCCCCGGAAGTCCATGGATCTGCCACACCTCACTCGATCCGCCCTCCTGACAGACGCCATCCATGGACGCCCTCCTAGATTCGGGAGGCAAGCGTCATCGTGAGATCGGGCGAGATGGCATGCCTGCAACTGCGAGGCAACGGCCTTTGTGTTAATCTACATTCTCCTCTCTTATACCAAAAAGTTTAGCCGCAATATATAACTACATATGCATCTGGTGGCACATGAATACACTCTTATAACCGAAAATTTGTTAACGTTGCCAAGTTGCAGATGTAGATACACAAGAAGATCATGATGAATCAACATGTGCAGGCAACATTGCACAAGTAATGCTACAAATCATGGATGAGCAAGTAAATATCAGAACACAACCCAAAGCACAACCGTGGAAATTGAATCTGACTGTAAGTGAAAATAATAAAAGGAATGAGTCATGCAGTATAACATAATAATACATCTAACAACTAAGAAACACTACTTCGATCAAATGAAACAGAATGCAGTGGGACACCAAGGAGCATCAACACCGTTACAAGCAGAACAAGCACAAGAATAGGAGACTCGTTATCACCAGACGTATGTGTGCGAGGCATTATACAATGTATGTGTAATCATTTACACATAATACTGGTATTTTTTTTATTTTGCCTGACTATCTTATGATGTAACTTCAAACAGCGGTGCTACATCGTATGAGGATATATAGATTACTTTGTATATCTTAAAATAACGTGTTAATATCAAACACAAGATTCTTGTGCTTCCATAAACAATCCTACAGTTTGGAACTTGCACAATAGGTTGCAAACCAAAAAAGGAGGCAAAAAACTACAAATATTTGTCTGCAACCAAACATCAGACATACACTTGCAAATTAAAAGGCAAAATAAAACAGAAAAAACTACCACCCAGTTGATGTTGAAACAACCAGGCCCAGGTTTTTCGTGATCACTTCCATTGGACACATAGTCTGGGTCAGCATCTTGTTGACCGAAATCCTGCATCTCCTCCGTCATCTTTGTATTCTCACTGCGCAACACTGACAATTCAGACTGGCACATACATAGCTCTTCCTTCAGAATGTCAATTGTGGATGACTGGCAATGCTGAACAAGATCTTTCAGCATACTTGCGGAGCTGGTCCTCCCATAACCAAGTATAACATACCTACACGACAGAGAACATTTTGGAAAAAGTAGAAATGAAAATAAAAAATAGCAGGACAATCCACTCACCCTGTTAATTTGTCCACACGTAATGTACCAACGACAATAGTTCGGTCAGATCGAGATGTGAAGACACCAGCAGGGATTCCACAACCACAACGGAAATCAGGAAAATCAGAAAACACAAGGTTTGAATCAAAAGACCTATTAACCCTAACTCGGGATCCAGTGTCCATCTCATTCTGTGGATGGTTTCCACCAACCTCCTGCTCGTGCTACCCATACAACCCTCGCAATTGTAAAGAAGATAAGTCTGCTAATCGATTGAATACTGATTGGGCAAAAATAGTGTAGCTGAATGAGGATAAATTGTGTAGAGAAAGGGAAACAATAAAAAAAAGAGGAAAATCAATTAAATTCCTGCAAGGATGAAATACAAGGGGCGCAGAGTAACAGGAAGAACTGAAGTTGGAATTTCTTGGTATGGCAGATCTACAAATCCTTCAACCAGAAGAACTGAAGTTGGAATTCGGTGAATCAATAAAAAAAATCCACGGGGGTGGGCCGCAGTGTTAGAAATAAATCGATCCGAAATAAAGAAGAAACCAAGCGAACAAGATCAAAGTGCCGGCGAGGGAAGGCGGCAGCACTAGATTTTTTCGTGCAGCAGGGAAAATGCAGAAATAAAAAAGAAGCGAACTGACAGGTGGAGAAAAGGAAAAAACGTAAGGTGGAAGAAGGGCACCGATGTGATGAAGGAAGTGGTTGGAGAAATTGGCCAATGTTAGGCAGATTCTATGTGGGGTCCAGCGAAGATGAGAAGGCGGGGGGCTAAAACGTGACTACATGTGGCAATAGGTCAAAGTGCCTGTGAGGGGAGGCGGAGGCAAAAATGGACGGTGATCGTGGGCATACGAACGGTCTGGATAGTGCATGCTGAGCAAGTACATGCGGCAATAGGTTTTTATTCTAGCAGGGAATCTTGCGATTCACTATATTATGTTGGGCTGAGCTCAATTGGTGCATTCGTGCCATAAAAATGGTTTGTAAATTGAGCTCCGTCCCAACCTTTTGCATTGAACTCCATCTATATTCCTGCAACCACGGCATCCTAGCATGGTACTAACACCCGTCCCCCTTACTCCAAGCTAGTATAGAAAGAGGTGTATGAAAGCAGAGCCCTAATGAAACTAGTATAGAAAGAAAAATGTGCCTCGTGAAAGTACAGGCTCATTAGTTTCACGGGCACCGCATATATATGTGCAACTCCAGCACATGAAAGATTGCATGTGGCTATGGTACCAGCCACATCGATCGACACAGAGCGGGGCAGGTCAAAGATTTCACATGCCTATGGCTACTAGCGCATCCTTAACTCAATGTTCTTATGCTTTCAAGTCCGTCATGACAACTCCTTAATTTAGACCTTTAGAGTCGTTGTCACGATGCTCTATAACTTTACTGGTTCCATACTTTGCCTCACATTTGCTTTAACTTGTTTCCATTCTCGTGACCGAATAGCCAACATCTGTGCTAGATTGGGGGTAATTAACGTACCAAAGAGCGAGACTTCGCGAGACTCAAAATCAGCTGGGAATGAGCGGTGTTGGGAACATACCTAGGCTGTGATACTATATATTATCCTGAACGGGAAGATGGCTACGGAAAATAAACAAACGCGACCATCGATCAAGAAGTGTTTCCCATCGCTTGCGGTAACGGGTGCCGGCGAGGCTGCTGTGACTAGATCCATTAAAGGCCATCCAGGCACGCTCTGCTTCAGATCACATGTGTCACTTGTTGGACTGTTTTTTTTTTTTTTTGACGAAACAGGGGACTCGGCCCCCACTGGTTATATTTTATAAATTTATCAAAAAGAAGAAGTCGTCCTTTGACAAGCTCAATAAAAAGGCAAAAGAATAGCACAAGTAAGACAAAATGAGATTACAAAGAGTCTATCAATTCTTGCAGTTTTTATCTTTTATCTTCTCTCACCCTATCGATAATCATGCATGGTGAGTTCACTCTTGAGCTTATTCTTGCAGTCCATTACTGTTGGATCAACACCATTAAACATCTAGTTAATGCGGACAGTCTAGATGCTCCAAGCCATCAGAATAATGATTTCAATGTAAAATTGAGTATTCAGCTACCTTCTGATGCGTTGCACTGCAGTGGCTGGGTTATTTGTTCTGGGTGCTGTCAGTCCAATCAATTGCCAACATGACTGGGCAAAGTTACATCTCAGATCGAAAGAGATGGTACTGTGTTTCTTCTCGTTGTATTATATAATACAAAGTCATATTTGTAATCATGAAGTTACATCTCAAAAAGAGAGATGGTACTTTGTTGGACTGTTTCCCACGCCCGAACTGTACTACTCGGCCGGGTGCCGCAGAATAGTTCTTGTCCAACGAAATCACATATTTAAGCAGTACCAAACACAAAGGAGACGGACTGGATGCTCAAATATGCATATTTGAGATATATGATTTACATCTGAATGCTGTGCTCCTGATATATTGTTGGACTATAAAAAGCAGAGCAAGAGGAGTTAGGCCATTATTGTGTGTCAGAAAATCCAAAATGCACGAGGAGTTAGGCTCGGCCAAGATACCTTTAGTTTTGTTTTCTAAAAGGAATATTATTTGTTTTCTTAGTTTGGTAGTGATGTGGGTGTTTGTAAGTTAGATTAAAAAACTTTGCCCTGTTTTGACAACTGGTTAAGTGCCCTTTGCCAGAAGTCCCCATCTATGACGCCACCCTTTTGTTGGATTTCAACAGGATCTCAAATAATCAAAAAGGCTGATCGAGTCACTCTATACAGTTCATTCTCATTCGTCGAGAAGGCCATGGCTTGAACCTAACTAAGAATGTGTGCGACCAAACTATATGCTGCTAACCAAAAACACTTTCTATATTTCCATTCGATTCCATTCTGATTGTACGAATGACCAACATCTGCCACATAACGGTAGACCTTGTCCCTATACCTTCAAGAAGTCTTTCTAGTATAGCCCCAATAGCATGGAATAATCATGTGAACTTTTTTAATATCAAGATAGAAAAGCAAATCCAGAAGAGAATCAAATTTGACAAAGTCTATGCGAATACAAAAATGAGTATCGCATTCCAAACTGTATCATAAAAGTAACAAATGAACATAGTTCAAAATTCTTCAAACCCTACAGACATGATATAACTGTTTGAAGTGAAAAAAGAAACAAGACATAGGCACGTACTCATGAATGAGCATACTCCAAAGCCAATATCAACAAGTACATTGAAATGGATCGGTTTTAGACAAATCACGGACATGGTTGACATGAAGGAGATCATGCCCATATATCTCAGCTGTAAAAGCTAACCGAGCAACCCTTGAAACCCTTTTCTCCATCTGAAGCACCCCATGCTGCTCAGTAAAGAAAGCTTCATTGTAATTGCGCTGTCCAACCACAAATCTGATTAACTCTAACTCTTGTGCATTCAGTAGAAAGAATGAAACAAAGCTGGCTTCCAATCTGATGCCCCGATATCTATCGAGCACTACTTCCTTGAGACGGATGTCAAAGCTCCGGATAAAGTCCTTGTGTTTACGACGCCACAGATTTGGCCCTGATATAGATGACTGAACAAGAACACAAAGAAAGAAAAAATTCAACCACTTTGGTGCGACGTTTAATATAACATTAAGATATTATGTAATAAAAAATACATGCTGAGCATAAAATAATATAAGCGAAGAACTTCACCTTTACGTACAGCTTCTCCAAACACGGAAAGCATTTCATCAGGTCAATAACCGTATCCAATTCGGTACGCACAGATTTGATAGCCAAAATCTTGACATTATGCACCGCTGCCTTGAAGCTAACAACTTTTAGTCCCTTAATAAACCATAGAACAAAAGATTAGGCAGTGTCTAAATGTCGATGGTATGAAATGAAGATTAGAAGCCTTGTATAAAGCAGTATGAGCAAGATACCTGAATAGCAATGGTGTCAAACACAAGTCTGGAGTAATTACTTCCGCTCGAGAAACAGCCCAAGGTCGCCAGTTTAGGTGCAGAGATCACAGATACATGGAGATCCATTGGTGCACGAAGATAGAGCAACTTCTCAAGACAAGGGGCATCGACAATGATGAGTTCCCATAACTTCTGCACTTCACCACCATAATAAGCACCCACACCGATGCTTTTAAGCTTACTGGAGCTTATCCGAAGGCATTGAAAGCCAGAGCTTTTGTCAAGCAGCAAGCTCTCCAGAGCAGGGCAGTTGGAAATCAAAGCGTGCAATGAGCCCTCCGAGATCCTGACCTCTACAAGCGCGAGCTGCCTGAGCTGGGGGAAGCGAAGCGCCTCCATTGTGACACCCAGGAGATTACATTTTCTAAAGGAAGCCAAGCGGAGGGTGGGCGAGAAGCGAAATGTTGATACCGGTGGCCGTGCAAGCGGAAAGACATGAAGGTACCTATACCTGCCGTCGTCCCACAAGTCCAGCTCCTGGAGGTTGTCGAGGGCGGGGGAGCGGACCCAGGCATCCACGGTGGCGCGGCGGACGCGGTGGTGGTATGGCGGGATGCAGAAGCAGCGGCCGGGGCCCGCGTGTGCGGAGAGGATGAGGGAGACAGCAATGGCGCGGGCCTCGTCGGTGGCGGCGAGGTGGGTTCCGTCGAGGTTGAGGGGAGCGGTTCGCCAGACATGCAAGCCACTTGCGGGACAGGATCTGGGTGCGGGCCGCCTCCATGGTGGGGAGGAGGGAGACGATTTCGCCGAGGATGGCGTCGGGGAGGCTGCTGATGCGGTCGACGCCCCCTCCGGCGACGGGCGGCGGTGGTTCTTGGCTGCGGCCGATGCGGGGCTCGTCCGGCGGCGCATCAGCGGCCGCGGCTGCCGACGAAGGAGCCGGCGGCTGCTCCGATTCCTGCGTCACGGCTGCCTTGGACCTCCTCTTCTTGGCACGGGTCTCCATGGCTGGTGGCTGGTGGCGAGGGATTCTGGAAATGCTGGCTAGGTTTTTGGTTTTTGAGAACGGCTAGCTCTGGCTAGGTATTTGTACGAATCATGCGGAGAGGATCCTCAAATTTGCACCAATCCCAAAGCAGTGTTTTGTTTAATGATTTATTTACTTTCCTTATTAATCCTTTGGGCTCAGGCCTGCCTTGCGTATCCAGCCCGGCCTAGGATGAAATCATGCGGGGAGGATCGACGAAGTCTTGATGCTCATGCTGGCAGGTGGTGGATGATGCAGCGTGGCAAAACCAGCATGGGGCGTCGACAAGAATAAAGTGCATCACCAATAATGTATTTTGAATCTTTTCCTCAAGAGCATTTTGAATTCCTTTGCTGAAGCTACAGGTTTAAAAGTCAATTATAGAAAATCTTGTATGATCCCAATCAATGTAGCAGGAGAGAAGATCAACCATTTAGCTGCTACCTTTGGTTGCCAAGTCAGGATTCAAAGAGTTCTGACTGCTAGCTCAAGTTTCTTATATTACTCTGGAAGATTGCAATGATTAAATCTGTTTTAGCATCAATTCCAGTTCATGCCATGTGTACTCTCAAATTCCCAGAAGAAGTTATAGACAGTATTAAGAAAATACTAAAACAGTGTTTGTGGAGAGGTAACAATAGAGAAAAGAAGAGTGGAAATCTAGTAGCTTGGGAACAAGTCATATTGCCAAAGGATAAAGGTGGATGTGGGGTCAAAGATCTCAGAGTACACAATAAAGCTCTGCTCACGAAACATTTAGACAAATTCTACAATAAAAAGGACATCCCCTGGGTAAAGCTAATTTGGTCGAAGTACTATTCAGACAAAGTGCCGCATCACACAAATGAAGTTGGTTCATTCTAGTGGAAGGATGTTCTAAGGCTGAAGACAACCTATAGAGAAATTGCGAAACGCAATATTGGAAAGGGAGACACAATATCTCTTTGACATGATCTGATCAGTGAAGAGGTTTTTTCAGTCAAATATTCCAGGCGATATTCATTTTCAATAGATAAGTATGCCTCATTCTCAAAAGTAATGGAGGCAGAAAGCTTTGGAGAATTGTTTCACTTGCCACTCTCCCAACAAGCATATGAAGAACTCCTTGCTTTACAAGAGGATATTACAGTAATGGATATAAATCAAGAGAATATTGATGTATGGAGCTACACTTGGGGAACTGTTTACGCAGCCAGCAGATTATATAATCATCAATTCCATGGAATGAGCTGCTCTCCTCTGTTTCGGTGGAACTGGAAAAGTGAGTCTATACCAAAGATCAAATTTTTTGTATGCTAATTCTCAAGGACAGGTTAACACAAGAAATATGATTAGAAGAAGAAATCAGTTCCTAACATCATGCAATAGAGGCACAGAAGAGACCCTTTTTCATATGTTCTTTGAATGCACTTTACAGTGAATTGCTGGTTCAGCCTTGGATTTATATGGGATGAAAAGAAAGATGTCTATGAAAATATTACAATGGCCAAGCAAAATTTTCAATACCAGTTCGTCGTGGAAATTTTTCTGCAGCAACATGGACTTTATGGAAGCAGAGAAATGCTAAAATCTTTGACAACAAACAGCCTAGTGTTGCAAGTTGGAAAAGGATGCTTCGAGAAGAAGTCGTTCTTCATTTGAACAGAATAAGAGAATAATATCACCAAGCTATCAGAGCTTGGTTAGACTTGATCTAACGTAGATGTTTATCTCAGTCAGCCTTTCTGGCTCTGTTGTATGTATGTAATCTTTTCTTTTTCGGCAGTGTAGCATAGTTAGATAGTTAGATCTCCCCTTTGCCCCTTCCTGTTTTCTTTGCTTCTTGTTCTTTGATCTGATAAATATTAAAAGGCAGGTACTGTGGGGACTCCCCTACAGTTTTTCGTTAAAAAAAAAACAATCAGGAGCATGCATGGGCCTTCCATGGTCTGCAATTTCGGGTTGAAGAAAATGTGGATGAAAACGATCCAGAACCAATGCATATGGAGCATGACGGCAATAGTGATATGATCACGGTCATGATGAACATGGCTTGGGCGAAAATGAGCAACATCTCAAGGCGGGAAAAGGCAATGCCGCAGGTGGAGGCAGTAACACAAAAACAAAACTCGCACCCAAACCTGGTGCCGGAACTGCTAGGGTGCCTCAAAGCCATGATGCAGGTGCCGAGATAATACAGAGCAGGAGCAGCCGCGCAAAGTCTATCACATCGATATGTTTGGGCCTATGCCTACTGTTGTCCATATATATGGGCCAAGATGATATGGGCGCGTAGGTGCAGTTCATACCACAGAGTAACAAGGTACTTGCTCATTCTCCGCCAAACTTGCCCCATTTTTTTTAGTTTAGGCCATGACGATAAGCACATGCGCATAAGCAGATGGAGGAGGAAACTGTGGAGGCTAGCAAGGGTGACTTGAGCTTGATGGACAGTGATGAAGTGAATAGAGAGCTCGAGAAGAGTGCTGAAGAGGAAGTGCAGAGTGGGGCGCCTTCCATAGAGGAGCTAGCGGCCATGCCTGAGGCATCGCCGGCTCAAGCTATGTCGCACAAAGTAAGCGACGTGCATAGTCTGTCGACGACATCATGGGAGATCGCGGAGAAAAATTGAAGGCTGGCCGTAATGAAGGTGAACAAATTAATCCCTCCTCATTTCTAAATTGGTCGGGTGACTTTATTGCATCCAATTTTAGCATCATTGGTATTTCACTAGGAATTGATGATACTAGGAGCTCGATTAGTTGTCTGAAATCAATAGAATATGCTAGGTTGTTTCAACATATTGTCATAGATAACAAAAATGCATGTGCTAGAGAGAGAGAGGAAAAAGAGATGGCTGAGGAAGAAGAGCTAGATAAATTCATTCTCAACCACTTATGTGGTGAAATAATGGAAGAGGTGATAGATTTGCGTGATAATCATAGTGATCTTATCATTCCAAATAAAAAATCTAGCACTAAGAAAAAGAAACGAACAAAAATACTACCCAAAAACGTTCACAATGAGAGGAGTGTTTTGGAATAGTGATGGTTTTAAAGACCCCAAAACGCACAGGTTCATTTCAGACCTGACGAAAGAACAAATTCTGAGTTTTATTGCTATTTCGGAAACTGGAAGGCAAGATTTTGCATCACCTTTCTTTAAGATTTTATGTGCAGGTAGAGATTACCTATGGCATTGTAAAGAGCCTAGAGGCAGATCGGGAGGGATCCTCTTGGGCATTGATCTTAACATATATGACATAGGTGCTATCGATGAGGGCGACTTTTACGTAAAGTATCACTTGTGCAATAAATCAGACAGCTTCAAGTCGGCTCTAGTAGTAGTACTAGTTCAATGCCCGTGCTCTGCCACGGACAATCACTAATGGCGAAAAAAATAGTCTGAGTCTACAGCAATGACAATTTTGCACCGAACCAAGTGCGTTGAAAACTTGAAATCAAGTCGAACCAACTCAAAATGATCTTGGACATCCATCCAAAGAGGTGTATCAATATATTGTCCAATAAAAAACATGGCCGGTGCTTATTGCATCGTCTGCTCACATAAACATGATCTAATTATAAATAATTATCATGTTTCATCCATCCCTTACCATCTCATAGTTCTGCAAAATGAAAAGGACATTCCTAAGCATGAACTAAAGAAATAATCTAAGGCACCAGGTCGGTTTTTTTTTAACAGAATTTTTGCACCACTATTCTCCAATTCTTTTATATAGCTACCTGCATATACTACCCACCTGGTTTTATTGCAAGTTCTTGCCAGGTGCTACAGCTTCCATGTTTAAAACAACTGCAACTGTGTTGCCAATGCAAACTTCAGCACACTTTTACCAGAACAATGGTAAAAGGAATTGTAAATCATATATTATTCAAACAAAAGGCCTTAGATTTTCTTTACAAAACAATAGTGTCAATCTACCAAGACTCTTGTGACAGCGTTCCAAGGCACTAACTCAACAAGCAGAGCTTTGATGAATTGGATTACTGCTCCTGTGTCCTGGCAATCCCAGCTTCTCGGTAAACTGAATGACCGTGAACCATAGCCTATCAGAATTTCTGCTCCTCGCTTTGAGTCTCCTATCGGGCTGAAAATTTCTTGAATTCCTGTGACTCTGACTCTGTGAGGGCCGTGACCTTGTTTTATTCTGGGCAGCAAGCGTCGTTTCCACTTTCCAGAAGTTGCAGACAGCGCGGTGGTGGATTTCGATTTTAGCATCAGAAAATTGGAACTGGAGGAGCAGAGCCTCAAATCCCTCGCCGGCTGCAGCCACCGCTGGCTCCAGCAAACATCTGGGACGGGCCCAGCGAGCACTCCGTTTCCCGCCGGCTGGAGACGCCGAGAGCGACGAGGACGCGGCCATCTCGCGTGACGTGGGGCTTGAAGCCGGCTGTCGGCGGCGAAGGCGACGCCGGCGACGGCTGCGATGCGAGGATGGAACGACGACGCCCGCCCCGCCACCAACATCTCCAAGATGAGGGCCGCGTACGGGGGACGGCGGAGAGCTCTGCTCCAATCTGGAATTCTGGATCGGAGGCGAGCTAGGAGAAGCGATTTTTTCGTTTTCTTTCTCTACCAAGACCGACGGGCAAGCCATGAGCGGAGTGGATGCGATTCTATTGCGGCTGGCCCACTTGTCGGCGCGAGCAGGTAGGCATGACGACCAACGACCACGACGACCACCAACTGCGTTTTTTAAGTATGGTAAAGATATGGTCCTGCACAGAACAATCTAAAGGAACAATTTGTATACGAATTAGTAAACATGTGTAGTCACGAAACCTTACCAATTTCTAATTGGTTGTGATTTAATATACTCAGAAACTCTAAAGAAAAAATAAGAATAACTTTGATAACAGATGGCCTTTTCTTTTTAATGCGGTGATAGATGGTCTTAACTTGAGAGAGCTTCAGATGACTGGGATCGAGGCAATATACATGGGCCAATTCTTTACAAAATCCGACTTATGAGAAATTAGATAGAGTTTGATATCCACATAACGGGAAAAAAATTCCCCTATCAACTATGGTAGCTCTATCTGTTGGAATCATAGGCAATAATCGAGATAACTTAATCCAGAAATGAAAGGCATAAATAAAAAACATGACTATAGATAAATAGCTATGGTAGTGAACAAGCATAGACATCATCATGTCTATTAATTGATAAGAGATGGAATAAAGACAAGAAACAACGAGAAGAGAAGGATAAAGACATACTGTGCTGGCGCGGAAATAGAAACCGCCATGGGAATGCCGCCATCACCGTTTCCTGAAGCGTCCATCGGGAAGTAGCGAAAGTAGTCATTCACGTGTTGAAGAGCAAGTAGACAAACACCACCACCAACGAGCAGTCACGCTATGCGCACCCCAAAAACCTTATCGCCCTCCTATCCCGATGCAAGAACGCGAGAGGGACGAGGTTCCGGAGGCCTGATACCCACCGTATGTGCACCCAAACGTTGGGACGAGGATGATCACTTTTACAGCAACTATAGTGTGACTTGAGTTGTGTTTGTATTGTCTCGGAATGGAGCCTTGTGTTCTCTTTATATAGGTGCCTGGGGATACGTAGTAGAGCAAAGGGCAATGTCCTGATGCATGCGCCCATGGAAGATGCAACGAACAGCCACATGAGTTAATCACCGTGTTGCACTCAATGGTATTAGTGGAAGAGGAAAGGAGAAGTCACCATGAATACAACATACGGCGTGTGAGCTTTCCATTTCCTCTTCCCATTAAATAATCCAAGTGGTATTGTTCTCCCGCACAACACTTATTCATAATTAACATGCCTTTTGGAATTTCAATTTTATGGGTCACCACCCATTAAATTCAACACTATCTAGATACATATCTGATCATACACCATCATTGTTAAATTTTGGGGATGCATCTTCGAGTAGTAATAAGCCATTATTCAAAATCAAGTTGGTCTGGATACTTCGAGATGGATTCACATATATGGTCAAAAAAGTATGGACGGAAACAGAACGAAGGCCACACTCCTATGGAAAAATGGCAATCTAAAATTAGAAACGAAATGCAAAGAAGCTGTCAAAATTCAGCAATACAAACCTTATGTTTGCTTAATGTTAGCTTTAAAATCTTTACGAAAGTGGCCGCGAACAGAACCACAAACGTAGTCCATAAGGTAATTAGCCCTACACAAACTGCCTTTTTGCCAGGTCATAACATAATGGAAGGAGTAGTGGTTCTTCATAAAACTATCCATGAGATGCATAAGAAAACGCTAGACGGGGTCATTTTTAAAATCGACTTCAAGAAAGCATACGACAAGGTAAAGTGGTCGTTTGTTAAGCAAACTCTTGGGATGAAAGGGTTCTCTTAGAGATGGTGTCAGTGGGTCGAATCATTTATACAAGGGGGTCATATTGGCATTAAAATCAATGATCAAGTAGGCCAACGATTTCAAGCTAAGAAAGGGTTTAGGCAAAGTGATCCACTGTCGCCAATGCTATTTAACATTGTAGCAGATATGCTTGCTATATTGATTAAGAGAGCCAAGGAACCGGATATATTAAAGGGGTTGTTCCCCATTTGGTAGATGATGGATTATCTATACTACAATATCCGATGACACAATAATCTTTATGGAACATGATATTGAAAAGGTAAAGAATCTCAAGCTTCTTTTATGTGCTTTTGAGCAACTTTCTGGCCTAAAATAAATTTCCATAAGAGTGAAATTCCTGCTTTGGTGCTACCCAGGACTATGAACAACAATACTCACAGTTGTTTGGGTGCAAATCTGGATCTTATCCATTTAAATATCTTGGTATACCAATGCATTATAGGAAATTAAGTAATGCAGACCGGAAAATAATCGAACAACGCGTTGTGAAGAAGCTAAGTTGTCCTTATCAACTCAGTCGTAATTAGTCTAGCAATGTTTATGGTATCTTTTTTGAAGTCCCAAGAGGAATCTTAGAGAAATTGGAGTATTTTAGATCGAGTTTTTTTTGCAAAGTGACAGCCATAAAAAGAAATATAGACTAGCTAAGTGGAGTATCCTATGTCAACCAAAGGATCAAGGGGGCTTGGGTATTCCGGACATAGATATCCAGAATCAATGCTTGCTTTGTAAATGGTTGTTCAAACTAATAAATGAGGAGGGGATTTGGCAAACCCTTCTCAAAAGAAAGTATTTGAAAAACAAGACAATTGCCGCAGTAAGTAAAAAAACTGGGTGACTCGCATTTTTGGTTGGGCTTAATGAAGGTGAAGGAAAATTTTCTTAACTTTGGTAGCTTTCGACTAAATAACGGCGAAAATACAAGGTTTTGGGAGGATAGATGGTTGGGAAACTTTACTCTTCAGCAACAATATCCGTCTCTATATAATATTGTTAGGAAGAAGCATGCCTATGTTGCAACTGTGTTTAATTCAGTACCTTTGAATATCTCTTTCCGACGTGGTTTGGTTGGGAATAACTTGGTACTCTGGCACAATTTAGTTGCTAGGATTGCTCATATCAGACCTAAACAATAATATAGATACTATTAGATGGGGTTTACATCAAAATGGTGTCTTCTCTATCAAATGAATGTATAGCACCCTCATTTGTAATGGCAATGTGAGACATAATAGTTTGCTGTGCAAGTTAAAGGTTCCTTTAAAAATAAAGATCTTTATGTGGTATTTACATAGAGAGGTAGTACTCACTAAAGATAACTTAGCTAGAAGAAATTGGAATGGGTGCAAAAAATGTCCCTTCCGTGCTCATGATGAAACCATTCAACATCTATTCTTCAATTGTCATTTTGCAAAATTCTTGTGGAGAACTCTGCAGTTTACTTTTGGTTTGAATATATCAACTAGTGTTAATGATTTGTTTAATAATTGGCTACTACAGTTTGACCCTAAATTAGAAATACAATTGCTAATTGAGGCATCGCCTTGTGTTGGGCTCTATGGCTGAGTAGGAATGAATGAATGATATCGTTTTTTGATAGGTACTCTACAAGGGAACACATTGGCTGCGGCTATGTGCGCAACTGCAAAAATGTGATGAAGACACCAACATGATGAAGGATGCATGCCGTGCTTTGGAGACTACGGTGATGCAAATCTTTGCCAACCACGGATGTCGTTTTAGCAATTAATAGGATTGCTATTTAATAATCATTCGAACTATGTTGGTGTCTCCCATTTGCTTTTGTGAAACTGTGGGTGGCAGACGGAAGTGCTGCATAACTTTGTAGTGAGCTAGCTGTAGCCTCTATGAGGTCAAGGCGGGATACATTTTTTCCCGTTATCTAAAAAAATGGATGGCTGGCTGAAACCTAGGGAAAAAAATTTCATTGAAATTTCATCGAATTATCCGAGATTTCCACTGCCTTTGGTGCCCCCTCCCCATGGAATTGATAAACTCATTGCAATGGGCAAAACTTTTAGCTGTAATTGACCCCATGCCGGAAATGAAAGCATTTCCCACACAAAAGGCATGCAACTTAACGAAGTGGTGCAACCTCAAGGTCAAGGCCCGTGTGATTATGGCATTTTGCCGCTCAGTGTGGTGCAAGTGCAACGACTAGGTTTTGTGGGCTGAGCAGGAAAAAGACAGCAATGTAACTATGCGAGTGATAGAGAGACACGTGGACATGCATTGGTAAATTAAAGGGGGGTCACATGTCAGCTGCATTTTTGCAGGGGAGGAGATCGTGATGGTAGACGAACAACTACACTCTACATTCTTAGGAGAGGTTTATCAGTAATATCATATAGGGCTTGTTTGGTTGAAACCCTCTCCGAAATTACCTGGGGTATGATCTGAGAATAGCCTGAATGGTTGGTTTCAACTGCCCGGGTCAGCTTCCTAGCCTCGAGGCCCATGAAATCGGTCGCTTGGGCTTTCCGTCTGAGCTGCTTAATCACGGCACAAGCATCTTGTTTTTCTTTTTTTTTTCTCCCCTCTCACTCTCCCCTTCTCCCTCACAGGTAACTTCTCCTCGGAGAATGTTGAGGGAATGGTTCGCTAGCTTCTAGATCTGGGCCTCCTCTTTTTTTCTCACCTTTGCAATCGACCTTCCACATGTGCTGGTTTTGATACAGGGAGGGTACAATCCCTCTTTTTCTTACCGATTCCTCAATGTTTTTTTTTTTTGGTTGTCCCAGATCAAGTTTATGATTATGCTAGCATTTTGTGTGGTTTAGGCTGGTGCAATTTTTTTTCCAATTAGATATGTCTTTTTCCTTGCAGCTGGTGAGCTTCAGGTTGAAGCATCTTATATTTCCGTTACTAGATACTGGTATTACTTGTCTTCCTCTATACTAGAGTTAAAAATCTATATGTAATATTGAATCACTTATTGAAAAAATGAGATCCAACCTAGGAGAGCTAGGCGGTTTTTCATTAAGAAGATTTGCATCATTTATTTATCTTGCATTATTTAAACTTCATTGCTGCTACTATGTGAACCTCGTTAAGTGCTTCTGCTGCTACTGGAATGTATTCAACAATAGAGTAATCTCACCAAACCTCGAGACAATGGTGAGTGAATATCCAGGCAATCAACCAACCAAATGGTGCCTGCGTGCTGTATATACAATCAGGCAAGTTTTCAGGCCATCAACCAAACATCGCCACAGTAACATATACTGGCAGGTGAAATGCCCATGCAACATAGTATTCACGTCATGGCTCATCAAATTGTAACATTTGCTATGTATTGCGCAAATGACAATATATAAAATTCATAGCAAGTGGGCACGAGAGACAACCACAAACAGCTGGTATTCGGGAATCATGTAACAGCCATACCTCACGGGTGATCACTCAGCAATCTGTAATGGTATCAACGCACTGAACGGGTGCTTCAAGGGTAAAGAGATATAAAAAAAAAAATCAGAACGTAATTCCTCTTGAATGCAAGGCTTTTCAATGACTCAGCGCTTTTGTTACCATGGATATAAAGCTATATGGAGCAGACTTTTTCTGTACTTCAATTGGAAAAAAGAGCACCCGACAATTGTTCCAAAAAAAAAGCATATCAGCTGGTAGAAAATAATTGTGAGCCCCATGTTTATTGATATTAATTCTCATACTTCCTCAGAAATAAAAAGAAGAATGGTAAAGTAAGAAAAAGAAAGCATCACAAATCCAAATTGATCTAAGCGATCCACATATATCCACACAAATTGATCATGTTTATTGATGCTTGGACTTTTTATCAGTTTCTCTATAGATAAAAACCTGGGTGGTAAAGTGTACAACCACACCTACACCCCACAAATGAAGCTAGCTTCACTTCTCTGTAGATGGTGTCAAAGATAAAAGGTTACCTTTTATGGACGTCCATCTCATGGCATTACCTTAGTATTCAAAATTTCCCATAAATGAAGAGGCTAAACGAACAAGTGGAACCATTTAAGATTTTTCATTGCATTGTTGTTACACATTCCAATGGGAACTTGTAACAAACTAAAGAAAATTTGACATATTCATCATAGTTAGACGGAGGACAATTAAAAAAAAAAACTGCCTACAGATGTAATAGCCATGATTTACCTGAAATTTATAAAAGGTCTGTAGCCCAAAGGACTGGATAAGTGGGCAAAATTGTTTCTGACCAATGCAACATCTGAATCTAATAAGAAACAAACTAGTGATTCATGAACATGTAATTTGAACTTGCTTGTGATTTATGAACATGTTTAATTGTGCGGTGGACCACTTTGACATTGATAAGCAAAACATTAAAAAAAATCAACACTTAGAAACTTTAGCTGTCACTCTACAGGATGAAGATGCACTTTTAACTATTCGGTGATAAGTAAAAAAGTAGAACGTACAGCTCCCATGTGGGCTAGTGAGATGTCTACTCTAGCTGACTAGAAAAATGTACAACTATACAAGGATTAAATGATGTACTGAGGTTTCTTCACATCAGACCTCCATACAACAAAAATGGCTACAGGAGCTAAATTCTTTTATTGTCCTTGGATCATACATAATTATTCACCAGTTTATCCGTAAAACAAACAACGAACGTTGTTTAACTATCCTATGGTCTCAAGGCGATAAAATATATGAAACACTATAAAAAGAGAAATAATTGTTCAGAACAGGCACAACAAGTGAGAGATAAGAACTAATGAAATGGTAACCATCAAAGAAAGTTTTTGCAAGGGTCAGGCACGAATAAGTCCTACATTTGACATGGAAACAATCACTTAGACATCTATTTTTGCACACTGGAAGGATGATGTTCAGTTTCCTTCCTCTTTATTTATAGCTGGAGAACATAGAACTGATCATGGCCTTAGTGGGTCGTGATGGCCACCAAGACGCGTGCACGTTCAACAAACCAGTAGTGCATTCTGCTACCTACAAGACCTGAACTTAATTGATGGAACTGACAAAAAGCAAAACAGATCTTACTGTCCTGAAACACTGCCCTGAAGCTACTTGATGAAACTGACAAAAGAAAAAGATTAACACTAGTAATTCACACAGGACAACAACAACAAGATGCAGTTTCGTTTTTGTAGTACACAAAAAAAGCTTATTTGATAGAAGACAACAAATGGTGAAGATAATATATTACTTAGATAGTTAAGCTGGGGATCATAATGTATTAAACATAGAATCCAAAAACGATAGCACCTTCTACAACTAAGTTTAAGAGAATGACACATGTTGCTCCAAATTTGAAAGATGTAGAATATCAAATGAAAGAACATTTGTGATAAAGATACATTTGTGATAAAGATACAGAAGCTAGCTCCACTGTATTAACCAAAACTAGGAAACAATATCACACGAAACATTGCAACCAGCTTCTACATAACGACTTCATGGATTACAAATGCGTCAAATAAAATATTGACTGTCTGAGTAATAATAGCATAAATCTAACAATACACATAGTTCATATGAATATGAAAAGGTTCCAAGGCAACACTAATCACTTCGAAACATCTAGAAAAGTAAATGTCATTGAGTCTGAAAAGAGAACAATTTGAGATAATAAGCATCAAAACTAATCAAAGGATGCACACACACCATTCCTTGTTTTAGAACATTCAAAGGGATCAGCTACAGACAAATCATGGGCATGATTTATATGCACAAAATCGTGACGACAACGAGATGATGTAAAATAAAACCGAGCATGCCTAGAAGCCCTTTTTTCCAGCTGAAGCATCTTATGCTGCTCTGCAACAAACCATTCCTTCTCATTGCAGGTTCCACCCTGAAACCTCATTGACTCCAGCATTCTTGCATTCAATACAAAGAAACTCGCGAAGTTAACTTGTGACCTGATGCCTCGATAATCATTCAACACAATTGTCTTGAGACGGATGTCAAGGCATTTGATAAGATCACGGTGTTTACGACGCCACAAATTCTTGCCACCCCCTTGGTATGACTGAAAGGGAAAAAGCAAATAAATAAAACAACCAATTCATATCAAGAATTTACACAATATTAGGTTGATCAAAGAGACCAGTTGTCACCTGGATGTACAGCTTCTCCAGGCATGGGAAGCATTTCATGAAGTCAATAATCATATCCAAGCTAAAACTAAAAATATAAACAGCTAAAGTCTTGACAGTATACACCGGTATTGTCGAGCTAATGACCTCGAATCCGTAAAACCTTGCCTTCATTAAGAATGAAACACATCATTAAGGCATACTGGATGCAGGTATTTTTAAGTACGTCTGCAAACAAAAAAAAGTAGCTTATAAGCGTTGTGTTGACAAGAGTAGAAAGCTATAGCTACCTGAATAATTGTAGATCCCAACATGAGCCTGGACGTTCCATTATAATCAGATAAGCAGCCCAAAGTTTCCAGCTTGGGTGCTTCAATTGCGGTTACGTGCAGGTCCATACGTCGTTGAAGATACAGAAACTTCTCAAGAGCAGGGGCATCCTCGATGATGACTTCCCTTAAGCCTATTACTCCCTGTTCATAATAAGTACCCACAGCAATGCATCTAAGGCTAGCAGAGTTGAGCCGGACAGATCGGAAGCCGTAGCTCTTGTCAAGCAGCAAGCACTCGAGCGCAGGGCAGCCGGCAATCAAGCTGTGCAGAGAACCTTCTGAAATGCTGACCTGATGCAGAGCTAGCTTCTTCAGCTGAGGTAACTGAAGCGTCTGGATAATGTCATCTGGGAGGAGGCATTGGCTGAAAGTGGCGACACAGAGGCTGGACGAGAAGCGGAAGGCAGAAGCTGGCGGTGGCGGTGGTCGCAACATAATTGGCCCATATATCCGGTTGTCGCACAAATCAAGCTCCTCGAGGTTGTCGAGTGCGGGGGACTGGAGCCAGGTGTCCACGGTGGCGGCGCGGTGGTGGATGTGGTGTGCGGAGACGCGGAACCGGCGGCCGGGCCCCTGGTGGCCGGAGAGGATGCGGGTGACGCCGCCGGCGTGGGTCTCGTCGTCGGCGGGGAGACAGCCGCCGTCGAGGTTGAGAGGGGCGGAGCGCCAGAGGAGGCGCCACCGGGAGGCGAGGGCTTGGGTGCGGGCGCCGTCTTTGATTGGGAGGAGAGAGATTACCTCGCCGAGGACGGCGTCCGGGAGGCCGCTGATGTGGTCGACGCCGTCGCCTTCTCCTGCGGCCGCTGCAGGAGGGGATTCTTGGCCGTGGGATTCGTCCCCTCCGGCCGCCGGCGGATTGAAATCAGGGGCCTTCGTCGCCGGCGGCTGCACGATGCTTCCTGCATCCTCCGATTCCGGGCTCTCGGGTGCCTCCGACCTCCTCTTCTTGGCACGGGGAGCCGCCGCCTCCATCTCCATGGCCGGCGGCTCGTCAGTGGGGCCGCCGCAACCCCTCAACATTTCTGTTTTTTTTATTATTATTTCCATCGTACACAATTATAGACAGAGCGCGATGCGGGACCTCCTATATGCGGGACACCCTATGCGCAGGGCGTCCAACGAGATCCGAGCAGTAGATCAGGCCAACGGCCTGCTCGGCGTCGGCCCACAGCCCGCGCCATCTTCTTCTTCACCAAGCCGCCGCCGCGTCGCCGCCCTCAACTGCCGTCGTCGTGCTCGCTCCCGCTGCCTCCGCCTCCCGCCCGGCTCCGGCGGCGTCCCCGCCGCCTCCACCGCCGCCCCCTGGACCGCGGCTGCGCTAATCCGGCGAAAAGTGACGCCCCCACCCTTACCCCTCCCACCGCCGGCAGCCACCACCGCGGCCGGCGGCGGCCCCGCCGCCTCGCCGCCCCGCCCGCATCGCGCGGCCCACCGCCGGTCCGGCCTGCCGTCGCCTTCTATGTCCGGAGGGAGGAGGAGGAGATTTTTGAGGTACAAATCCCGCGCACTAAGGGATTCTCCGGCGAGACGCCCCCGCCCCGCCCTCCGCCGCGCTAACCCGGCTGCGCCGGGCTCGTCGGCGGCGGCCATGTCGGAGGAGGAAGAAAGGCGCGCGACCGTCGGATGCGTAGGTAGCACGAATCTTAAAGCTGTTCTATCGAATCGTTTTTATCGGGCGGGCTACGTATAGGTTTCACGCCTATATGCCTTCCGGGTGCACCCGGCCCAGGACGGCCCACCATCGCATCACGCTCCGCGCTCCTCCCCTGGTCGCCACTCGTTCCCTCCCCGCCTCCGGCCTCCCCCTCTATGCTCGGACGTCGCGCCGCCTCCATCGCCCGGCAGCGTCGCCGCCCGCCACCACACCCAATGGCCGGCGGCGCCACAACGCCTCACCTCACCACGCCCACCCTGGGGCAAGTCCAGCCGGCGGTAGGGGTGGGCCGCGGCCCACCCCCAGATTCGGCCCAATGTGCTTTTGATTCATTTTTTTTATTTCACCTCCACACAAATCGTTAATTTGTCTTCTCCCGAAGCAGGGGATTCATTTTTTGGCGGATTTTGGGTAGCGAATTTGATGGATTTTTGGTGGATCTGTGGTGCGATTTAGGGTTCCAATGTCTCAACTTCTGAGGAACCTATTGGTTTCTCCCCTTCCCCATCTGAAATCATTGGAACTTGATTTTATTTTTGGCTTCGTTCCTCGTATGTAGAATAGAATTCTCGGTTTAATCCACGATTTTGCTCCCGTTACTCCTACGTTGCGTCGTTCGATTTTTCACTATTAGCACGTTTTCCTGACTTATGGAGTGCCTGCTGATGTATTAGGCTTCGACCTATTTGATTGTGGGTTCTTATTTTTGTTAAACCCTAGGTATGAATCGTGTGGGCTAGAAGTGGCTGGTTAGAATGGTGTATTTAGAATTTAAACTGCTAATTGAAGCATGGTTGGTGAAATTTTGATTACCAGTGATTGTTGTAGGCTGAATTCGGCATACTACACCATTGTAATCTACAAAATTTCTGGTTGTGTGTGGCCCTGTATCCTTTCTCTTGTCAGTCCATTGCAGCATTTTGCAACCCTGCGATGGGTTCCTTGCAGCCGCACAATTTTACGTCTCTTGATTGAAGTTCCCAGCCTATCCGCTTTTTTGTAACTGGGAATTCAGAGAGCAAATTGATCTAAAATTGACCGTGCATGTTACAATTCTTCTTTCAATCCGTGTTGAAGTTTGTGTTCCTCGGGTTGTGATAGTATGCTAGTTGACATCCAGTGATTTGTAGTATGCTTAAGGGAACTACCAGTACCCATTATAAATTTTGTGATATTATTCTTAGAAATGGTTAATGCAATGATTGGTGGGATGGCTGCTTGTACTGCCTCTTTCTTAATTTAGTTCATGGTTCCAAGTTCTAACAGGTGTGCATCTTGATTATGCTTATGATATATATTCTTGATGGTTTTCTGGCTGTGGAATGTATGATCCTTTCTCTTGGTAAAGTCTCGAGAAGTGACGTTCGTGGGAAAAAAAAGTCTCAGAGAACTAAATCAACCAAATTTCGTGTGTATGGTGATTCTATAGGAAAGCCGTCTCTAATATTTGCGCCATGATTTTTTTTTTCACTTTTTATCTACTGTGTGCCGTTTCTGATTTTGGAACATTTAATAGCTTCGGTATACAAAATAGGACCAAATAAGGATGCGACAAGATTTAGAAAACTGATGAACTTGGTTGTGTCAGGACCTAAACCTGGTCGATAATGCTAGAACCAGCACGATAGATCCAAGCCCCGTCCTACCAGTGTAGCATACCAACTGCCTTCAAATTTTCAGTGGCATAGCTTGGGGAAACAATGGTAGAATCCCACATTAATTTTGGCTTTGAGAAATGCTTTTAATTCTTCTTGATTCTATAGAATAAATTTTGCAAGGCGAAAAATATGACTATATTCTTCCTTTTTTTTTGCAAAACTATATTCTTCCTTATTATCAATATTAATGCTATTTTATCAAATCATGTACGCTACATGCTCAATTAATTTTTTATTCAGACATACGAATGTACTTTTCTCATCTTTTGTTCATCTTCTTTTTCTCTTTTTTCAGAATCTTCAAATTCTTGAATGAGAAATACCATTACTCACCTAAAGGTACTATGTTCTTTTTTTTTTTTGCACATTTCATTCAACACTTGCTATTAAAGCTCATTGTATCCGTAACTGTAGAACACTTGAATGGGGTGTGAAACGGGGCCATGTTTTTAAGAGTAACTTACTGCAATACTAGTTGGGAAAGTTTGGATTAAGAAAGTTGGGTCATAAATGTTTGAAGTAACTTACCCTAAACATTGTTGGGAAAGCAAGTTATAAGTTGGGCTGGTAAGTGATAACTTTATCTAAAACTTCTTTGAAAGTTCAGCCACAAATCTATTAAAGTAACTGCAAAACTTTGTTGAAAAAGTTTGACCGTAAGTAAGTATTTTTTTGTAAACATTATCGGGAATATCTAATATTTTTTGGACTTCAAACCGTTTTGGGAAGTTTGGCCATAAGTTGTGCGTATAACTTCTTTCAAAACAAGTAGAGAAATTTAAGCTATAAGTTGTACGACTAGCTAATTCTAAAACTTTGCAAAAGTAAGGCAATAAATTGCGCGTGTAACTTTTCTAAAAAAACTTATTAGAAAGTTCTGACCGTAAGTTTGAAGTAATATTTTCTAAATCTTTTTGGCTTCTCAGGAGAGTTTGGTCGTAAGTTGTGCGGAGTAAATTTTCTAAAACTTCTTAGGAAAGTTGTGCAATAAATTATTCACTTGATATTTCTCTAAAACTTGCTGGAAATGTTGGGTCATAAGTTCCACAAGTAACTTTTTTAAAGCGTTTTGGAAAAGTTGGGCCATATGTTTGTTAGGTAACGTATTGTAGAACTTTCTGGGAAAGTTGAGCGATAAGTTTTCTGAATAACTTATTGTAGAACCTGTTTAAAATGTTCGGCGCGATAAGTTTCTTGGATAAGTTATTGTAGACCTTGTTCAAGAAGTTGGGCCATAAGTTTTTTGTGTAACGTTGTTAGGAAAGTTGAACCATAAGTTTGTAGGATAACTTATAGTAGGGGTTTGTCTTTAAGTTTAGTCTTCGACTGGAAAATTACTGATACTTTGTTGGGTATATTTAGTCACGATTGCTTGTGTTGACTCTACATCATTGTTTTTATAATTAATTCCTCTTATAATCATAAATCGTTTATATTTTTTCTGTTGGAATAAGTTGCATGTGATTTATTATCTGATTGTCTAACATTTTGATAGGCTACACCAGTGGAGTATTAGTATCGTGACCCAGAATCAGGATCCAAAGTCCTCAAATACGCAAAGCAGTTCTCTCAGCTCACAAAAGCAGTACTTTAGGTTGCAGATGGGAGCAATTGGTTACAGACCAATAGCAACATTAAGATGTGAAATGTTTTAATATTGCATTCGAAGCAAATAATTTTATGTGGGATTTTGGATCTCGTACAAGGTTCTCATTGGATACTTTGCATTTTTGGCGTATATAGCAAGTGCTTCAGTCAAACATCTGTTGGTTTAGCTTTTTTTAAATATTTTTCCTGTAAACTTCGGTGTAGATTTAGGTCATGTTTTGAATTGCAGTTCTGTTTCCCACAACGGTATATTTCAAATGTATTATATCTCTTGTAATCTAGTATAGTCAATTATTAAAATAAATATCCAAATCACAATATATTCCTTCGCGCGGTAAAGGGAATCAGGCGAGCGAGGAAAAAAAAGAGAGAACGCGCCGCGGCCCGCGGAGCGAAGCGCAGAAAAGAAGGCACGACCCACTGCCGGTTTGTCCTCATCTGTGTCGGATCGATGCGCTACTTCGCCCGCAAGCGGGCCGCGCAGATTCGACATGCCCGCTCGCCGCGGCCCGCGGAGCGCAGAAAAGAAGGCACGACCCGTTGCCGGTTTGTCCTCATCTGTGTCGGATCGATGCGCTACTTCGCCCGCAAGCTGGCCGCGCGGATTCGACATGCCCGCTCGCCATGCACACTTGCACCCTCGCACACGCCTCCCGCTAGCCTCGCAAGGTCGCTCGCTCCGGGGAAGCATGGACGCCAAGAAGGGGGTCCTCGACTTGGTTGTGACCGGGAGCGTCGTTGAGGAGAGCGTCGTCAAGCTGGAGGTCGCTGGCACACCATGGACGAGCTCACGAAGGATATTGAGGTAGCCGGGCGGCACCATGGGTGACCTTGCGAAGGTCGACGCACGCGACGGAGTCGTGGAGGAGAAGCGCGCGACTTCACAGGCTGCGTCAACACACTCAACGTACACCATGGATGATCTTCGTGTTCCCAAGAGGCAGCGCCCAAGCGAGAGAGACCATGCCTTCGTTTGGTTGTGGCCTCATGCATCGCTTGTACTTCATCATGTAGTGGTATATATACTGAGATCCATTTTTTTTTTTGCGAGGATATATACTGAGATCCATGACTCTGTAGGTGTTTTTTTTTTTTTGAACTGACTCTGTAGGTGTTGCTGCCGACTGGTGTTTTGGTTTGCTGTTCGCTTGCTTGGTTTCATAAGGCCTTGGGCATCTGAAACGGCAGCATGACAGCAGAAAAAATTGGAGGCAAACGTACCATAATGAGCGCGAAGGAAATTTTTCTGGAGGCAAACGTCCTGCCGAGAGCGCCGAGCGAAAAGAAAAACCGAGTCTGCGCGCTAACGAAAACCCATGCAAAATGCAAAAGAAAAGAAAAAAAACGGGGCCAAGCAATGAGGTCCTACAGAGCTTTGGGAACAGAGAGACAAACCAATCAGACAAGGGAGACTATTGGTGGGGAGTGCCTTTGAACCCTATTTAATATGAACAATGAAGGAAATGTACAGGCTAATTAATCTCTCCTTGGTATGTGAAATCATGTCCAAAACGATTTCCTTTTGAACCTGGAAAGAGCATCCTATAAGTGGGGGGACATTAGTGTTGGCCCAACAGTTCAGATCTATTATTACTACATTGATATTAGTGTTTTTCTCACTACTAGTATAGTTGCGTTTGAAGGTAGTTTGATTCGCTAGTATAAGGGCATTATAGGAAAGGAAATATATGATGAACTAGTAATTTGTCATATCAAGCAAATCATAGTATTATTTATCGGTTCGGCCAGCCAAATCTCGTTTTTCCTATTGCTCTGGCTAGATTTCAAGGGCAGCGAAACCAGGGACATATCCGACGGCTTGTTGGAACACCTAGACCACCGCCATTGCCGAGTTTGGATGAGGTCATGGCACTGGTTCGATTCTACTACCTTGTCCTGTGATGAAGAAGTGGGTTTCAAGGAAGAAGAAGCCTCCGGACGCCGACCAAATTAATTTGGATTAGTATCGGATGACCTGACTGACGAGCAAGGAACACTTACACAATAACTGAAGAATCATATCCTAAAATTCCAAACTGATGAGTTACCCCTTGATATCAGATATGTTTCATTCTAAAATAAGAGACCAAATACAAAAAATACCCAACACGGTTAGATTTAATCCATACTAGATTCTCTAACCATACAGATGCAGAGGGCATTAATTCTCTACACCAAATCTGACGTCACCGAACGCATTCTAGTTTTACCAAGTGGCTAGAGCTGGCATTAATAAAAAAAAAGCTATTGCGTTTCTATCCCTATTTTGCTTTCTAATTGTGGTTTTACTCCTAGAATTTAGGGTTTGCAATTTTACCTCTCAAATTATTGCGATTTTACCTCCAATAGGAGTAAAGTCACGCTTCAGTTTGAGAAACCAAGGGTAAAATCGCAAAGATAAAAAACGAGAGGTAAAATCACGATTGAGAACCAAACTAAAGGGGAAAAACACAATAATCCTTAAAAAAATAGTGAAATAAAGTATTGCATTAAATATTTGCCTGGCGCCCCTCTTTAATTAACCACCTGTACTCCTTCACCTGACAGCTTCTTTCGCCGTCTCTCTCTCTGCTGACTTTCTCTTTCATTCATTTTGGCTATTTATATTCAGACTGGACGGCGCAGTCTTGCGAGTGCCGAGAGAAACGCGAGCCCTAAAATCTTTTGTTCTAGCTAGGACTGCACAGCACGCTAAGAAATCTCGATCTGCTCCGCCTGCCCGTCACGGAAATGGAGCCGAAGCCGGCAGATCGCCGTGGGAAGAAACGTGGTAGGAAGGCAGTCGTTCGGGACGACCTGGACATCAAGGAATCGCCGCCGGTCGTTGCCAGGGGTGAAGGAGAAGCTCCGCCCGAATCTAGCAGAGGCGAGGAAGATCGCATCAGCAACCTACCCGACGCCGCCTTGGGGGAGATCGTCTCCCTCCTCCCAACCAAAGACGGCGCCCGGACCCAGATCTTGTCCACCCGGTGGCGCCCCATCTGGCGCTGCGCCCCTCTCAACCTCGACTTGTTTGATGACTCCACCGACTGTGTGCCCCTCACCGGCGTCGTCTCCCACATCCTCTCCTCCCATGAGGGTCCTGGTAAGCTCTTCAAGCTCCCCTGGTATTACGTCCACCACTACCCCGACACTGTGGACGACTGGCTCGAGTATCCTGCCCTCGACAATCTCCAGGAGATTGATTTCTGCAACACCGGTAGGGGACCCGCATTAGATCCTCATCCACCGCTGCCGGCGTCTCTAGTCCGTTTCTCATCCACCCTCCATGTTGTTACGCTGAGATTCTGCCGCATCACGGATGATATTGTCGAGATGCTTCGCTTTCCCCAGCTAAAGAAGCTCACGCTTGAATTCGTTGGCATTTCTGAGGGTTCGCTACACAGCTTGATTGCCGGCTGCCCGGCCCTGGAATGTTTGCTTCTTGACCACAGCTATGGCTTCAGTTGTATCCGGATCAATGCCATAAACCTTGTAAGCATAGGAGTGGATTCTACCTATCCTTTGTCAGACATAGATGAAATAATCATTGAGAACGCTCCTATTCTTCAAAGGTTTATCTATCATCAATGGAATAAGGGCCTTCAGGTATCCATAATCTCAGCGCCCAAACTGGAATCCCTAGGCTGCCATTTTCACAATGATGACTCATCTAGCCTCATGTTTGGCACCACGGTTATTCAGGTACGGTGGATATGTCATCTCGATCTACTTCCTTTCAGGACCCCTTCATCAAGTGCAGTATATACCTTCATCTGGATATGTAGTTGTCTTAATGTTGTGTTTGATTCTTTATGAAGGGAATGCACGTCAGTGGCTTCACGACGGTATTGAGTACTATCAAGGTTTTAGCTGTCAATATGCATACTCTTTGCCTGGATACCATTATTGGTTTAATGAAGTGTTTCCCTTGCTTGGAGAAGTTGTATGTCCAGGTGATAATACTTTACAGTATTCCATTGCATTCAAATAATCCTTTCATTTAGTTAACTAATACTATGCCAATGCTTGATCTATCTGAATGGTTTGTGGCTGCTGTTTCTTTTGTTCTTTGCAGCCACACAACTCTGGGGGCAAGAATGTATGGCACCATAAACACCGCCCTCTTATCCAAACCCTTGACATCCGTATCAAGAAATTGGTGATGTTTGGATATCAAGGCACAAAGTCACATGTTAACTTCGCGACGTTCTTTATACTGAATGCAAAATTGCTGGAGATGATGAGATTCAAGGGTGGGCCGTACAATGGTGATGAAATGTTTGTTGCAGATCAGCATCAGAAGCTTCAGCTGGAGAAAAGGGCCTCCATGGATGCCGATTTTTGTTTTATAACTGATGAGTGTTTGCACGATATTTCGCATATCAGGGATATCAATGCTTTGTCCCATGCAGACCCCTTTGAGTGTAGACATTGTCATTGAGGAACTTTCATGCCTATCAGGTTTCATGTTCCGGTCAGACATGATTAGAACTCTTTTCTTCAATGTGTTGCCAATGTGGCCCATTAAGTCTGTGTAGAATCTACAGAAAATTCATGAGGTTTCGGGTGCTATAAGTTCAATGTGCACTTATTTTTAATATCATTTTGTTTCAACTGTTCGTTTGATGGTTAGTGTTCAAGGTTCCAACATGGAGCAATTTGTGTTTGTCATTCCCTAGGGTGTGCATGTACAGGGTTAAGTTATATTCGACAGTAACTAGTTTTGTAACATTATTCTATGATGAATATTTTTCCTATGTTATCTGTGCAGCTAAGTATAGTCGCCTAGGTCATGCCATAGCCCTTCAGTCAGCAGATCATGCTATGTTTTAGTTGCCTCATCTTTCCATGCATTGTGCATCACCACCATGCTCAACTTCCACCATCTACTCTCTTCCACTCCAAATATAATCTGTCTCATAGTTTTCTTTACCAATCTAACAGGAATACGATATGGGACGTTAAATTGTTAATCTATTGGTCTGATATGGCAGTACCACACTGTTCTTCTCAAACTGCAGGCTTTATAGTTCTTTTGTTTATTTTATGTTGTTGTATCTACCTTTCTATATATAGTACTGCCATAATTGGTAATAGTTTGTAAATAAATTTTGATACAGTCACAACTTTTAGAAATAATATTCTATACATTGTAGATAAACATAGAGCATTTGCACTGATAGGTGTAGGATTTAAGAATCCTATTTAACCGAGAGAAAAGATATACTTGATATTTTTCAATTGGATTATTTCCTTTTGTTTGGGTTTGTTCACACAAACCATTTAGGCTGACCTTGTTTGGTAGAAGGATGATTGATTCATCATAAATACACAGGATTTATATGCTGTTTTCTTATATTGTGCAGTATATGCGTTTGTTTTTTTCTTTTTGGAATTATTTACTTGAGGAGTTTCAAGAACACACTATTATTTTGTAGTAAACTTTCTAGCATCACTTTAAATTACTCTGTAATTCACTGTACTATTCTGTTCTTATATTTCTAATAAGTGTATGCTTATACTGGAATAAGAGGAAAAGACCGAGTTCAGCAAATTTTTTCCATCCTCACCACATCCAAAGAAAACAATTTTATTGTTGCTCTCTGAATGAATTTAGGGCCTGTTATTGGACTTGACAGTGTGAGGTAGTTATATGTTCTTATGCCAGAAGCTTTCATGCTTTTTTTTTTTTGCGAGAAGCTTTCATGCATCGTGGCAGCATTTTAAACCTTCAGTGGTTCACACTACATATACTAAGAGAAAATCGCTTGTATACCGATGCTATTCCTATAGCCGAGTGGGTTGGAAATGATTAAAAAAATATCTCAGAAAGGCATGTATCGACATGATAATATATGTAGTAATCTGAGATGGATACGCCTTGCTATCCTATCAATGTCTGATATGTATATTATCGTGTTGGGCATGTAATGTTGATATTGAACACACTGATGACCTCAAATACTGTACAGCTGATGGTTTTACATAACCACTGCAACATGGCTGTCATAGGATATCTAAACCCTTGCTAGAAAATATTATTGTGTGCCAGTCTTCCATGTATAATCTCTAATTTCAGTCAACTGTGATGCTGTTTTAATTGCTGTATTCAATTTGGTTCATGCTTATAATTGAACTTTCTCCTTTAAGTTGTTGGGTTACAACATCATCTTGGGTTTCATAAAATACGAGAACCGCGCCACCCCCCCCCCCCCCCCCCCCCCCCCAAGGAGGTTGTATAGTCTCAGAAACGAAATCGTGTGTTAATATTTATCATGCATAAAATTCATAATGTTTCATTTGTTTTTTAGATGTAAGAATCCTTAAGTAAACCTTGGCTATTAATATTAAACTGGTGAGAGAACTACCTTCTAGTAAAAAACAGTAATCAGATTTAAGTAAGGATCATTCAACTTGCTTAGCCATCTCACTTTGCTGCTAACATGGTACATCCACTTATATGTTTGTCGAAATTTCATAATGTTCATTCAAACTTATGAAATTATCTCTTTCAGATTAGCTTGTAGCGTGATGATATTTTTCAGTCACATCTACGCTTTGATCTGTCGTCACAAAAATAGCACTGATCCAAAAAAAAAGTTTCTTTCTACAGACTCATGATCTTATTGTTGGCTGAGTTGAAGTACGTAAAATTTCTTACGAACAGCATCGTAAGATTAATCTTCTGTTGCAGTTCTATTTTCAACCAATATATGCATGTTTTATTTCATAGCAAAATAATTCTGACTCAAAATATGTGTTCTTCCTAGACTCATCATTCTATTGTTTTCTGAGTCAGTGCACTTAACTGTCTCTCTTAATGACACAAACAAATCCTGCATGTTGGATAAAAAATTCCAATAATTGCATTTAATCTCACATAGCCAATATGATCAGGCTTAAGGAATATGTTCATGTAATTAACCTCACTCTTTGTTCAAATACTGTCATAATTACCATGGATACTGATCTGGTTACAAAAATAACACGTTTTATGATCATTCACTACTTCCCTGGATTCCTTTTTCAGACCACTTGTGTAATAGATGTAACTAACCATCTTACACCTATTGTTTCAGGCATTCTCCTTCTAGTTAGATTTGCACCTACAGTGATTGCTTGGCCTAATACAGGGCTTTTTTTTTTTACGTAGCAATATTTTATGCTGAATGAATGTGCCCTATTATTAGTCAAACAGCGGAGAGAAAGGCGACAAGACACTAGTACAATAGATGCCTGCGGTGGCGGGCTTTTTGCCCTAGCAGTGGCGGGCGAAGCGTGTGCCACTACGCTTCCACCACTGCTAGGTTTAGAGAGCGGTGGCGGTCGCTTTGGACCACCACCGCTAAACAAGATCAGTGGCGGACGCAGGCGTCACCGCGTCCGCCACCGCTGCCGACACAGCAGTGGCGGACGAGGTGACGCCACCGCGCCCGCTGCTGATATTGCGCACTGTAGTGGCGGACGCTGGGACGCAATGGCGACCGCCACTGCCATGTGGACAGTGGTGGCGGTTGTCATGAAGTCATGTATTTCCGTCACTACTACTTGTAGCATCAGTGGCGGACGATAACGTCATTATGCCCTGAACAATTGGTTGTACTGTTGCCTCTATGCCCTTCACTTATTTAGGTTTACCTCTTGGTACTACCAAACCAACTGTCACTGACTTTCTGCCAGTACTCACCAGAATGGAGAAAAGAATGATGGGCCTGAGTAAACTTCTGTCTTATGATGGTAGACTGTTGATGGTTAATTCAGTCTTCACTGCTTACCCCACCTTCTACATGTGCACTCTGCAATGGCCTATATCTGTGATAGAGCAAACTGATGTTTACAGAAAACACACTCTCTGGGATAGAGGGGATATCAACAGAAAGGGAGGATGCCTGGTAGCCTGGAAAAATGCAACAAGGCCAAAAGACCAGGGTGGGTTAGGCATTATGGATCTGAGAACGCATAACACAGCACTTCTTCTCAAACATCTGCATAAGTTCTATAACAAGATGAATATCCCTTGGGTTAATCTCACCTGGAAATATCTCTATTCCAATGAGATCAAGCCACCTCACGAATTTGGCCCAAGAGGCTCCTTTTGGTGGAAAAGTGTGATGAGACTTTCAGAGCAATACTTCATGATGGCTTCTTGCAGAGTGAAAGATGGTACTTCTGTTTCCTTTTGGAATGACACATGGGATTTTGGTGTACTTAAATGGCAGTACCCACAATTGCATTCCTATGCTCTGAACAAAAAGATCTCTGTCAAAAGGTTCATCAATTCACAGGTAGAAGAACTCTTCTGGCTACCCCTTTCGATGGAAGCATCACAACAGCTGGATGATTTGAATGCTAGATTGGCCAATTTTCACCTGGATCCAGAGACTAAAGATGAATGGTCCTACATTTGGGGCTCCAGTCAGTTTTATTCGAAGAAAGCATATCTACAACTGCTGGGTGAAATTCAGGTCTCCCCATGGTTCAAATGGATGTGGCATGCTAGCTGCAGGGGGGAAACATAAATTCTTCTTTTGGTTGCTTCTCCGGGATAGACTCAACACTCGTGACCTTCTCAGAAGGAAATCTCGCTCACTGCCCACATACACCTGTGTGCTCTGTAGCACGGCCACTGATGAGACCCTCATGCATCTGTTCTTTCAATGCCCATTCAGTCAATGGTGTTGGAGATTTCTCAACATCAATTGGAACACCAACTTGCTGCCAGGTGAAATGATGCTGCAAGCAAGGCAACGTTTTGGCTCCCGTATTTTTAGAGAAATCATCATGGTGGCCTGCTGGTGCATCTGGTGCCACCGCAACAGTATTATTTTTGATCGCGGTGTGCTATCGCTTAATAGATGGAAATTTTGTTTCAAAGAAGAAATGAAGCTAGTTGTCTTGAAGGCAAAAGCTAGCGTCAAACCTTTACTTGAGGATTGGTTATGTAATATAGCTTAGTTTGATTTTAGTAGGATCTTTTTTCGGCCTGCGGCCGTGTACTTTGTATATAAACTTTATAAAATTAATAGAAAAAGGTAGGGGGCTCCCCTGCCGTTCGCCTCAAAAAAAAAAAAAACGTCATTATGCCCGCCACTGCTGGCTTATGGCAGATTTAATAATCATGCTGTATTTCAAATTTACCCAGGATTTAAAACTCAAAAACACATACGTTTCAAATATCCATCACAAATCATCATTACAGATCAAATATCCATCACAGAACACATATACAACAATAAAATTAGATAATAATCACAAATATCATGATCCAACAAGATACAAGTGTTCATCCATGTAGCAAAATATACAAAATCGCACTAGTGTTCATATGTCCACAACCTAAGGATCTATATTAACATCCTCATACGGCCAACTATAGTCTACTTTGTCATCCTTCCCGTTCTTCTCAATCAAAGTTTTTTGGTGGCTTACAGCTGCCTGCCCAGTTCACCAACATAGTTCTGGTTTCTTTGCCAACTCACCCTTTGGATTGAAATATAAGCCTTCGGGATGGATAAGATGATGCATGATGAAGCGCAATATCCTGAATGTGAAGCCATAAAGTTGTTCGTCACTAAATCCATTTGTCCCTTTTTTGTTGGTGTCCTGCACACACGACGAAAGCACATATCAAAATTTCGTAAATGAGAACAATTATTATAAATATATGCAACTAGTACTTACATGTTTTGTAGGAGCACACATCAAATTGCGTAAATAAAAACAATTATTGTAAATAGATGCAATTAGTACTTACATGTTTTGTAGGATCTTCGCGGGGCAAGCCAAGGAACTTGTTATGCACGCCCAAGGACAGCCATTCCAAGACGTGGTAGCCACAGTGCATGGTGCCCGGATGCTGTTTTCGACACTGGGTAAGCAAATGCAAACGTTGTTAGTGAATAGTCTACAAATGAGAGCGTAAGCTATAAGGACTGTACCGGGTACTTCCACCTCCAACCCAATCTATGTGTCCGCGCGGGATCGTGGGGGCCATTATTACAAACGTAATACCTGTATCCTTTGTTACAGAAGTAAACGATGTATGAATGTAATGAATGATTATTGAGAACAGAACATCGATGAGTTCTTACTTCTCGATGACTTTGCAGAACATCTTGTAATATTTCATGTCATAGTCGAGGGAGTCAAATACCCAAGCCCTTCCTATCTTAGGATATATCAAGATACAGATCACGTGGTTACTAGATGAAGAATGATCCATGTTAGTGTCCAAGGTTAGCTATCAATTGTTCGGGGGAAAAATACGTGTGAGAGACTTAAAGTTATAAGGGGGCCATGATGCACTCTCTGTCTTTCCACTCGAGCATGCAATTTCCTATGTAGGTCGCGGTTGCCGTCCTCACATTATCGGTCATCAACTCAAGTATATTCACCCCCTCTTTACGAGACATGCCCGCATATTGAGGCGCCTTCTCGCCAATCTTTGGGGGTTAGGTGTGTTTGGGATATTAGATGTGGGTGTAGGAACCCATATCGCTTTTGATCATAGTGGCAACAAATCCTAAACAAAAAAAATGCATTACTAATGCTTACTCCTCCGTTCTTAAAATGATGTCGCCGTTGACCTTTTGAGTTACGTTTGACCACTCGTCTTATTCAAAAAAATTTAAAAATTATCAAATATTTTGTTATAATTTGTTTTATCACTAGAGAAATTAGAAACTGTAATTTTGCATATTTGAGCTAATATTTTGAATAAGATGAATGGTCAAACGTAACTCAAAAAGTCAACGGCGACATCAATTAAAAAACAGAGGGAGTATTAATCGTGTAGTTAGAGAATGCAAAGATTGAAATCACTTACATGCACCAAAGAATTGTCATTGTCGCGTCGATCGCGTCGAGACGAAAGATGTGATGGATATCCTCAAAAGGCACGGTCATTTCGAAATCCATGGAGTTGAAAATCTTCTTCCCAGGGACCTTACACGGGATATTCTCAATGCCCTGCGCACACGCCTGAATGTACCACTCATGAAATCTCTGCATTACCCAGTCACACTGTAACGAGCAAGCTCCTTGGAACGAGTGGCATGCCATGCGAGTATTGAGGAAAATCTTCTTGTTCGTAATCCCAAGACCCTTCTGGGACACCAGGCTTTATTGTTCGTACCACCTTAGGATCCACCGTTGGTTTCTTCTTGCCAATGTTGCCCAGACTCGCATAGAAAGCTGCACAAGCAGCATAATCAACTATTTATTTAGGATCTGATCGTTCTCTTATCATCGTAGGGATAAGTAGGGAAAAAGGCTTGTCTTTGACGATCCCTTTAGCATCATAGGGCTCCTTCTCCTTAGTTCGCGATTTCAAGCCACCCTCAGCCTCCTTGTCCTTTGTCGATGACGTAGGAGGCGTAGGAGCACACGATGTCTTGGTACCCTCGGCCTCCTTGTCCTTTATCGGTGACGTAGGAGGTGAACGAGCGCGAGTACCATCTTCTTCATGGGCCGGAGGAGGTAGAGGCGACTGAGGGGAGGGGAAGCTTCAATTTGTACATGTGCCCCAACCTCATCAAAATGAGCCGTTGAGTCTGCAGCCGGAGCCGATGAGTCTTGAACCGGAGCCGCCGCAAAGTCTGCAGCTGGAGCCGATGAGTCTTCAACCGGAGCCGCCGCAGAGTCTGCAGCTGGAGCCGGAGACACTGTGTGTATAATGATGTCCCTCTTGTGCCATGCAACGAAATTGCTCACGGCATCTTGGAGGGTCTCAATCCCCTCTTTCTCATCTGGGTAGTCGAGCTCCTCCTTGAGGAACTTGTCGTCTATCGCCCGGCTAACAAACACCCTGGCACACTCTTTCGGCATTTCAACGGCGTTCAGTTCGTGGCCAGGGTATGCAGTGCCTTCTGCAACCTTGAATTGGCGAGTCTTCCCTTTCCTCTCCATTGTCACCATCAGTGAGCAAGGTGGCCTCCTTGATATCGTCCACAGGATACCTCTGAGTGTCGATCGGCGTGGAGCCAACGCTGCTAGGAGCTCTCGGTTGGCTCTGACTAACAGTCTGTTGCGGGCTTTCGGTACTCAGATTTATTTCTGGGACATGCATTGTTGGGAGAACTGTGGGTTTTCCTTCATCATCTTAAAGAGGTTCCTTCGGAATTCCTCGAAAGACTGTTCTTCGACGGGGCGATTGTCATCAGGCTCAACAATACACCGCGCCGTCGAAGAGAATCCTCTTGTTCGGCCACGATGTTCCATGGTCTCAAGGGCAACAGTAAGCTCTTGATCCTTCTCCTTTCCCTTCAGCTTCTTTGCCTTCTGCGCTGCAGCGAAGGCCTTGGCTCTATCCACCACGCCACTAACCAAGGAGTTTTTTGGGACCAAATGCCCGTTACCAAGTTTCTTCAGACATGCAAAGAGCCAGTATCGAGTCCGTAAGGAGCAGGAACTAAGCTGGCTTTCTCTCCCGGCTTGGCGGTCTTCTTCTTCTTGCTTCCTCCATATTGGGATCTTGGCCTTGTAACCACCAGGGCCAAGATTATGGTGGTGCACGTTCTTTCTATTCAAAGCCGCAAAAATTTTGCTTATTGATTTGAACTCATCTGAGCTCCTATGCGAGACAAAGGTTTTCCAATCGTCTGGTGTGATGAAACCAAATTGCTCGAACGGGCTTTCACCAGACTTGATGTACCACTTGTCCAGGTTGTACCTGAACGTACGAAGGCACTTTGCCATGGTCTTCAGAGTAGCGGCCTTGCCTGCTTCGAGGCAGTCGGCTGGGAAAATGTATTTCTCGCTGATGAACTTCCACGACCGCTCTTTCTCTTTGTCAGACACCTTCTTCCAGTTGTCCCAAGTGATGTTCCTTTCTCCCTGACATAAACCCCACAATCATTGCACCAATTCGCCAATATTCCCTTCGGCTCAATTGGCAACCAATCTTTGCTGATCTTCTCTACTCTATGGATGCCAGCGCTCAGCTTGTTCCGCTTCCTTTTTCCTTGTTTACGTTCCTTCATTTGAGAGGAAGACTCAGGAGCGGCAACCGGCACTATGGCAGTCGATTCATCAGCGAACAACCGTCATCGCTTACTTCGCCGTGGTGGAAGAATCTATGAAAAGGCACATCTTAAGTAAATTGAACCAGACAATTAACTTATTTCGTAGTACATGTCGACTACCCGATACCTCATCATTCGGATTGTAGTCGGGGTCCACGGGTCCCTCCTCGGGCTGCCTTTTAGCACACGGAGGATGAGGATCGGATGGTTCCTCATATTCGGGAGATGACGATCGAGCATCTTCCGAGTCATCACTAGGAATCTCATCACCCAGCAACTGGCTCCCGACGGGCTCCTTTCTGTTCCCTTCTTCCATTACTGTGTTTTAACCGCAAAAATTATTAGGTTTTCCATGCATGACTATGTTTTTACCCACTCTCTAGCCTAGATATTCATGACTTAGCAAAAAAAATGTCGGCATCAGAACGAGGATAGCATTATCATTATGCAAAGGGTAGACTTCCCAGAGTCGCGTGTCTTGTCAAGCCAAATGATTTTCACTTGGCACCAACACGACATGTCGACTCTGGGAAGTCTACCTATGGCTATCCTATTTCATCATTGCCGAAAAGGAATGAAAAATTAGCTCTCAGTGCGGGTTGCCGAATTAACAGCCATCCAACGCTCTAAGGTCCTTGACTCGAGTGGCAACACGTATCCAATATCGTAGGATATGGTCCACGTTGCCACACTCGTCTCGCTTAGTCCGCACTCATCATCGAGCAATGGCCTCAGCATATAAACCGCAAAAGAACATCATCGCAGTAGTACAAAACTCTCAGCATAATAAGGTAAATAGACCATCACGGCAGTAGCACAAATATCGGTGACGGAGGAAAGAAAGGGGAAAAGAGGACAAGAATGTGAGCATGCAGTGGCGGGCAATGACAACGAGCCACATGTAAATCAGTCAAAGTGAAGTAATAGTACTAAAAGATAGGCTCTAGTGGCGGGTGTGTCACATCGATTTTGCTACTTCTCAGAATCAATAAGTAAAGAATATAAGCTTCATCGACCCTTGTACTACTGCTCAGAACCAAGAAAACAAGCTTCATCGAAGCAATAGAAAAAGCATCATCGGCCATATTTATTGTTGACGGCCGTTAAATCATAAAATGACCATCAGCTTATCGGCAAATAAAAGGTAGACACCAATGTTTTATGCATTAAACTAATAAAGTTCCACAAGTTTTGGATGTAATCTTGTTTTGCAAGGTACATAGAATAATCTGGAGGAAAATGGACCTGTGTTGACAAAAACACAGGCCGGCCGGCCCTACCCATAGGCCGGCCGGCCAACTCTGGCCCCGGGTGGCCTGGTCCCTCCACGCAGAAACAAAAGCCCAATTCGGAGTTTTCCACAGACGTTCTAGAAGGTGTGCCAAATGGGCCAAAACTTGGCCCTTACTCCTCTTCTGCCGCTCCCAGGAGTGCACCGACTCGACAATCGCCATCAGGAGAGCATCAGGACCGTCCAGAGCGAAGGCGATGGCCAACCGCCACAATGGGCGGCCGGCCGGCCCCCCTACTTGGCCGGCCGGCCTACCTTGGCGGGCCCGCCACTCTAGCTTTGGGCATAAATACCCATTTGCTCATATGAAGCTATAAATAGCCCTGGCCGGCTCAGAAGCAACTCGTGCCTTATGGAAGATCACTACACTTGTCTAGATTAGAATAGGATTGGAGTTTAGTCATGGGAGTTAGAGTAGAAGTGAGAGCTTCGCTTGGAGTTCCGAAGTTCTCTACGGAGTTTGGGTAAAGTTCTCTTGTATCTTTTCTTTTATTATATTTTATTTAATATAATTATTTCCTTATTTATTTTCTTATTTATTTAATTTAGTTTCCCTTTTAGTTTACATTTATTTATTTAAGTAATTATTATAGAGTTAATTCTTGTGTTGGATCCACGTCTATGTACGATAGGTTCGAATGAAATGTTGAGCTAGGCAGTAGGGATAGGTTCGAATGAAATGTTGAGCTAGGCAGTAGGGACAATATAATCGCCCTATTTTTACGACCTCGCACAGTTTGCTTGGATTCATTATGCATTGGTGGTTTGCCCCAAAAGCTTAGGGTAAATTATTTAGGATAGTTGCTTGTGTGGTTCAAGGAATTATTCTAGACGTGAGTTTGCACCCAACCCTACGGAGGATGGTAGCCGCGAGTGTATGTGACAGCTACACCGATCTCTGTAATCCACCACGTCCGGGTTGGACAGGCAGGGTCTTAATTATAGCGGGTGGTTGTTGGCGGTTCTTATGCGATAAAATTAAATTCATTAATTCCGCAAGCGCACGGATCACCATTGTAGCATTTCACCTTGGAGTATTCTAGGGTTATCGTATTTATATTTCCGTAGGGAAGTAGAGCAAAAGAGGGCTGAATAATAGCAATGCATTGGATAATTTGGAGAAAGAAATAATGTATCAACTATACTTGAGACGGGGGTAAGATAGGCATGATATATATGGGTGGCACACACATCCTCAAATACAAGGTAAATAAAAGAAATAAAACGTAGTATACATTTGGGAGAGCAACGAGATAGAGTTAAGGCTACCTGTATGTTTATCTATTATTTACTCTTTCTAGCAATCTAATCTACAAAGGTTATCTACTCTAGTTAAGCTCATACACATACAAGTCATGTCGTTTCGGGGCACACACGTGCTAGGTTAACCGATGATGCTAGTTCAAACCTAGGGAACCGTATGCTATAATTAAGACCCTGCTGAGTCCAACCCGGACGTGGTGGATTACAGAGACCGGTGCAGCTGTCACATACACTCGCGGCTACCATCCTCCGTGGGGCTGGGTGCCAAACGTGCATAGGCCAGGCTCTAAGCGCCATGCTTACAACCCGCCTAGAGGAACTACTCTTGATCAACGGAGCAGTCCTATCAAAGAATGAACAAGCACAGATTTCACACGACGTCATCTCCGACGACGGCACTCTCTCGTACTTGCTATTCCAACAATCACGAATCCCACAACAAGACTTCTACGAGCACTTACTTAACAGAATAAATAAACTAAATAGAAAAGAATTATTAAAAGAAATAAATAAAGATAAAACTAATTATATAATAAATAAAATAATATCTCAAAAGAGTAAGGATACAAAGAACTATACCGAACTCCGAGAAGACTCCGGAAGCCCGAGAGAGCTCTCACTCTACTCTACTCTACTCTAACTCCCAAAGCTACTACTAAACTAAACTAATGAACACTTGGATGAAGTGTGATGGTGCGAGTTGCTTCGGAGGCCGAGGGGTCCAATTTATAGCTTGTGAAGGCGGTGGGAGCACCCTGGCCGAAGCTGGAGAGGCGGCGACGCCAAAGTCGGCCGGCCGGCCTAGGTGGGTGGCCGGCCGGCCGTCCCTTGTGTCGGTTGGCCACCGTCTTCTGCCTGAACGCTCCAGATCGTCTCCTGATGGCGGTCCGAAGGTCGGCTACTTCGTGGGGTCGGCAGAATTGCAGTGGGGGCCAAGTTAAGGCCCAAATGGCCCACCTTCTAGAATGGCGGTGCAATTCTGCTGGGCTGGCCTTGAATTGTGAATTGTGGATTAGTTTCCAGCCCATTGGAGGAAGCCCGGGGCCTGCGGCCACCAGGTGGGGCCGCCCGGCCTAGGGTGGGGCTGGCCGGCCAGGGAAATTCCCTGGCTGGGCCCACTTTTCTCCATTATTCACTCCTGCATCCAAATATCCACCAAAACCTGTGGAGTAGCATTATTCCTATCTACTATGCACAAAATCTTGGTGTTATGCTTTTATTTACCGGTAGGGTGGCGGTCAAATCATGGTTTAACGACTGCCAACAACCTCCCCAAGCTTAAACTTTGCTCGTCCCGAGCAAACTCAACTCAAGGTACCGGCGGATCAGGAGTTACAAAGAAGCGCCCCATGGGTAATAAAGATGCAACAACATACTCTCTAAACAGTGGTAAGTTTACGAGAGCACAAAATATTCGTGAGTGTTGCAAAAATCGTGGGGCTTATATGTTACACCTTGTCATGCAGCATTGAAGACTAGAACGACACTTTTGGACAAGTAAACAATTCTAGCAAGTATGCATCCAGAGTTTTTATGTGCTGCAAGGTAAGGCGTAAAAATTCTCCTTCGTTTTGGGTGGCACTTCTCTTACCACTCTGATGTGAGTCTTATTCCTACAAGCTTCACTCATCCTACCTTCTACCAAATGAGGCTTTGTATGTGGAGCTTGGTAAGGAATGCACAAATGTCATGCATACATTGTAAAGCTAAAGAATGAGTCTCAATCAACATAGCAACTCCATGTATTTTGGTCATAGGAAATAATGTGATGGAGGGGGAGAAAATGAACTCACACTTGTGGAAGGGGGTTTTGAAAAACATTGGTCCTTTATTTTGCTCAAGATGTTTATGATAAGAACCATATAGCCTTTGACTTTTGTCATGCAACCATGGAGGTTTTTTTTTTTTGACTACTCTATGGTGCAAAGGGGCTATAACTTTTTGCATGGTTCAAGGAGACATTTTGAAATATTCTTGAGCTTTTTTTTTGGATGGACCAAAAGTTTTGCAAACTCTGAAAAATGTTTGGTTGATTTATCCAAACATTCCCCTTTTTATTTGGTGGAAAGAAATTTTCGAAAACACACGCGAAGGAATTATGACCAAAATTAGGAGTGCTTAGTTTCAAGAGTACATCAAACCTTAACAAAATTCAATACATAAACAAATGGCTATGAGTGGGGCTGTTTCGAATATTATGATATGGCTCTGGTAGGTAAATAAATCCTCACACTAAGAGAAGTGTGCCAAAACAGAAGGGTTTTAGGTACTTGCAGCAATTCAAGAAAAACATCTCTGGATGAGACCATACTAAGAAATTGCAACAAGTCCTAATCATGCCATATCACAATCCACAATGCTCAGACTTGGTGTAACAAATGCAACCCACGGAAATAAGCAAGATTCATGATGTGATCATGCTCAAATAAAAATAACACTTATGTCAGGAGTAGAAGTTGCATCTATGCGACACATGGGAAGCTAATTTGTAACTCGATCATCATTTCCCTTAAGTGTAGCATAACACCAAGATTCTAGCATTTATTCGAAACAGGGAGTCTATTTATTTATTAAGAAAGTTTGGAATACTTACCTGGGGGTCCTCCCCAAGCTTGAGTCTTTGCAAGACTTGAGCTTGTATTGAACTCCTTCTTACCTGGGGGCCCTCCCCAAGCTTGAGTCTTTGTAAGACTTAAACTTGATTCAGGCTTTTCCTCCTCCTTCTTGACCTGCAAAAAAGAGTGAGGATGATACAAGTGGCTAGCCCCTAATGAGCATCGCCGGGAATCCTATTATTTTTGTTGTTTTTAATTTTTCATTTTTTATTTTGTTTTTATGGTTTATGAAAGAAAAAAAAACAAGTGCTAGGCCTAGCTAGGATAACGATTGGGATGGCCTCCCCAATCGGAGGGTTCTCATTTTTACGTCTTTGAGCTAGACGTTCTCCATGTCGCTTTAACTTGTATGGACCTCGCACGCTGGAGAATTTGGCGGGGCTGAGGTTCCTTCTTTCTTCCGCCACACTTTGGATGTCTTCTTTGTGTTTGTAGCGGCGACCTTTTCTTTACTAGGCGCCTTTGTTGTGCTCTCATCGGTCGATACCGTAGCTGCCTTCTTCTTTCTTGAGCGCCTTGCTCTCCTCTTCTTAGGCGATTGTGACTCGCCTACTCCTTCTGGAGGAGCAAGAGGGGCTTGAGGTGTGTTTGGCGGCTGAGGCATTCTCCTTTGAGTCCTCCAATAATTGGCTGGCCTTCTTGCATTCTCTCTTGCCAAATAGTTTCTCATATATGCAATGAGCTTCTCTGGCTGTGGCATGGGTGGAGTAATCTCGATCTTCTCCACTTCCCTTGGGTCCTTTCCATATATGACCCTCACTTGCTTGCATTGTTCAACCTTAGGCTTGAAGCTGAACGTCTCTTCCCTGCCGTTGAAGTCCAAGTGGATCTCTCCTGCCCCCACGTCGATGTTGGCATTGGTGGTGCTCAAGAATGGCCTCCCAAGGATGAGAGGAGTCTTGACATCCACTTCCATGTCAAGTACAACGAAATCGACGGGGACGAAGAAATTTCTGATCTGCACAGGCACGTCTTCGGCAATACCCGCAGGATGGCGAACCGATTGGTCCGCAAGTTGCAAGCACATGGCCGTTGGTGATAACGGGCGGTTTAGCCTGTCGTACACTGTCTTGGGCATGACGCTCACACTTGCTCCTAAATCGCAGAGCGCCTGTGAGAAGTGCTGGCTGCCGATCGAACATGGGATGGTTGGACACCCCGGATCCTTCTTCTTTTCCGGAAGAATGTTCAAAATGGCCGCGCTGCACTCTTCTGTAAGCTTCACCACCTCCATTGCTGGAATGGGGCGCTTGTTGTTGAGGATGTCCCGGAAATACCTAGTGTAAGTAGGTACCTGCATGGCGTCAAGCAGCGGAATATGCACATATATATGCCGGATGGCCTCAACAAATTTATCGAAGCGCTCATCCACGGTGAGCTTCTTCCTGCGATTGGGATAGGGCAAGCCTGTAGTGTCAAAATACTCATGAGGGGCTGCCTTAGGTGGAGCTTGCTCAACGGGAGGATCTGTCGTTGGTTCCTCCTCGAAGCTCTCCTTCTCGGCATCTTCCTTTTCAGGGACCTTCTTTTCTGGAATCTTTTTGCCGGCCTTCTCCTTGGGGGCTGCGTTTGGTGTCTTCCTCTCTGCACCCTTGGGATATGGTGGGTCCACGGTACCTCTTCCACCCCTGGTGGTGATAGCACTAACATTCTCCTTTGTACGAGGAGCCTGCACAGCTGAAGCTATTTGCGCGATTTACGTTTCTAGCATTTTATTATGACTTAGTTGATTTTGCAGAGCAGTGCTGAATGACTCTAGCTTGGCATCTATGCTCTCTAAAGCCTTGTCCGTAGTAAGAAACTTCTTACTAATGCTATCATTAATCTTGACCTAGCCGAGAACTAGATCCTTGATAAAGGGCTCAAATCGGGAAAGATTACCATTGTTACCTCCTTGATTCTTGTTGAAGGAGAGGTCGGGCCTGGAATTCCAGCCGTAGTTGTTCTGGGAGCGGTACCCATTGCCATTGTTGAGGAAATTGCATTCCTCTCTCGCATTCGGGCAATTGATGCCCATATGCCCAACGTTGCCGCATTCCTCACATGTCATGCGGGAATCCGCAACTTGCAGGTCCTGTGGAGACTCCACTTTGCGGAGTAGCTGATCGAGCTTGATGGCAAGCATGTCCATCGTCTCCACTTGGTGCACTCCACGGGTCTTGGTGCTCGCCGCTTGGCATTCACCATGAGCAGTCTGGTTGGCCGCCACCTTCTCAATCAACTTCTTAGCGTTCTTCACGCTAAGGGAGAAGAAGGAGCCGCTTGCTGCGGCGTCGAGGTGCTCTCGAGCGGACGGCCTCAAACCATGGTAGAAACTCTGTATAAGGAGCCATTCTTCCATGCCATGGTGTGGGCACGAGAGAACGTACTCCTGCATCCTGTCCCAGGCTTCCGCGGTCGACTCATCTGCGAGCTGTTGGAAGCCCGATATCTTGTTCCGCAGGGCAGTCGTCTTGCCCGACGGGAAGAACTTGGCGAGGAAGGCATTAGAGCATGCCGTCCACGTGTCGAGGGACTCTTGGTTCGCGTAGAACCACTGGAGAGCCTTCCCCAACAGAGAGAATGGGAAAAGCTGCAGTCGGATGGCAGAACCTTTGGAGGTGAGCATTTGCATCCTCCGACGGCTTCCCACAGAAAGGACTAGCCAAGATCATGTTGATCAAGGCTGGCTTGAGCTCATAGTCCTTGTTGGTGATGCGCGGGTTGGGACCCACGCGGATGTTCTCCGTAGTCGGCGCGGAGAAATCGTTGATCGTCTTCTCGATCGGATCACCCATGTTGCTGTTCGTTGATGAAGATGGAGGGTGATCGACAATCGTCGGAAGAGATCCTTCAAGAGCCAGAACTTTCGATCGAGCGTGGGTGGGAGGAGGGGTAAGCCTGGCCCTCACCCTTCTCAAGAAATGTTCGGGATCTGGGTGGAAGTTTTCTAGTAGGTCGAAACCAGTCATACACAGTCCTGTTTCAAATTTCCACAACAAAGAAAGACAGGACAAGGGTAAGCCCGCAAAAGTAAGTGATAATTACTCTTCTCACAAACTTCAATGCATTTATTCAGTTCCTAGCTGCTACTTCCCCGGCAAAGGCGCCAGAAATGCCTGTTGGCGGTTCTTATGCGATAAAATTAAATTCATTAATTCCGCAAGCGCACGGATCACCATTGTAGCATTTCACCTTGGAGTATTCCAGGGTTATCGTATTTATATTTCCGCAGGGAAGTAGAGCAAAAGAGGGCTGAATAATAGCAATGCATTGGATAATTTGGAGAAAGAAATAATGTATCAACTATACTTGAGACGGGGGTAAGATAGGCATGATATATATGGGTGGCACACACATCCTCAAATCCAAGGTAAATAAAAGAAATAAAACGTAGTATACATTTGGGAGAGCAACGAGATAGAGTTAAGGCTACCTGTATGTTTATCTATTATTTACTCTTTCTAGCAATCTAATCTACAAAGGTTATCTACTCTAGTTAAGCTCATACACATACAAGTCATGTCGTTTCGGGGCACACACGTGCTAGGTTAACCGATGATGCTAGTTCAAACCTAGGGAACCGTATGCTATAATTAAGACCCTGCTGAGTCCAACCCGGACGTGGTGGATTACAGAGACCGGCGCAGCCGTCACATACACTCGCGGCTACCATCCTCCGTAGGGCTGGGTGCCAAACGTGCATAGGCCAGGCTCTAAGCGCCATGCTTACAACCCGCCTAGAGGAACTACTATTGATCAACGGAGCAGTCCTATCTAAGAATGAACAAGCACAGATTTCACACGACGTCATCTCCGACGACGGCACTCTCTCGTACTTGCTATTCCAACAATCACGAATCCCACAACAAGACTTCTACGAGCACTTACTTAACAGAATAAATAAACTAAATAGAAAAGAATTACTAAAAGAAATAAATAAAGATAAAACTAATTATATAATAAATAAAATAATATCTCAAAAGAGTAAGGATACAAAGAACTATACCGAACTCCGAGAAGACTCCGGAAGCCCGAGAGAGCTCTCACTCTACTCTACTCTACTCTAACTCCCAAAGCTACTACTAAACTAAACTAATGAACACTTGGATGAAGTGTGATGGTGCGAGTTGCTTCGGAGGCCGAGGGGTCCAATTTATAGCTTGTGAAGGCGGTGGGAGCACCCTGGCCGAAGCTTGAGAGGCGGCGACGCCAAAGTCGGCCGGCCGGCCTAGGGGGGTGGCCGGCCGGCCGTCCCTTGTGTCGGTTGGCCACCATCTTCTGCCTGAACGCTCCAGATCGTCTCCTGATGGCGGTCCGAAGGTCGGCTACTTCGTGGGGTCGGCAGAATTGCAGTGGGGGCCAAGTTAAGGCCCAAATGGCCCACCTTCTAGAATGGCGGTGCAATTCTGCTGGGCTGGCCTTGAATTGTGAATTGTGGATTAGTTTCCAGCCTACTGGAGGAAGCCCGGGGCCTGCGGCCACCAGGTGGGGCCGGCTAGCCAGGGAAATTCCCTGGCTGGGCCCACTTCTCTCCATTATTCACTCCTGCATCCAAATATCCACCAAAACCTGTGGAGTAGCATTATTCCTATCTACTATGCACAAAATCTTGGTGTTATGCTTTTATTTACCGGTAGGGTGGCGGTCAAATCATGGTTTAACGACCGCCAACAGTGGTTCCCTAGGACGAACTAGCATCGGTTCCTATGACCTAGCACATCCGTGCCCCGATATGCAGGAACGTATCTGTAATTAAAGCTTAAGTAAGTAGTTGTAGACTATCAGGAAATACTAAATGCTAACCCCTAGGCTGACTGATACCCTTCTTCTCGTTGTTCTCCCAAACTAACTGCTAACTCCTTGTTATCTATATCTATGGATGTTCTCCTGAGTACCACGCCTACCTCATATTTATATCCATGCTTTGGCATAGTTTGCAAGTTATAAATAATAGATGTTTCCTTGTTAATTCATGATATTCTTATCCCTACTTCCCTGTGAAAAATATAAATACGATAACCTTGGAATACTCCCAGGTGAAATGCTACAATGGTGTTCCGTGCGCTTGCGGAAATTGAATTAAATCTTTTTTGCGTAAGGAACGCCAACATTTATGCAACAAAAATGTGACACCAAAATCTGCAGCCAACTGAAGCAGCCAAGTAGAACTAACTGCAGGAGATAAATATGCAGCATTACTACTGCTGTATATACATATTAGCATATAGGACTTAGCCGTCATATACAAAAATGGATCAACATCATGGCAGCAAACAAAAATGGCATGAAGTGTATATGGATTCTTATATATTCAGAGCCAAAAAATTGACAGCATAGGACTTAGCAATATATTCAGAAATATGCTAGACTGCTAAGTATTCAGAAATTTCAGAGCAATCTATTCAGAGCAACATGACTTAGCAGCATATATATATAGGACTTAGCAATATATTCAGAAATATGCTAGACAGAAATATAGGACTTAGCAAGACTTAGTAGAATATAGGACTTAGCAGTAGAGCAACATGGTAGACAGAAGTATGCTAGATAGAAACTATTCAGAAATATGCGACAGAGAAATATGCTAAGTTTGACAGCAAGTGTATATATTCATAGCTAACAAACACCGGCAGCAAGTGTATATGGATCAACATCATGGCTGCAAAGAAAAATGGCAGGATGACAGCAGATAAGCACTAACACATGACAGCGTTGTCTAACACTCGAAAGCAGTTCATAACAAGGTAGTTGTTGGCGGTCGTTAAACCATGTTTTGACCGCCACCCTACCGGTAAATAAAAGCATAACACCAAGATTCTGTGCATAGTAGATAAGAAAAACACTACTCCACAAGTTTTGGTGGATATTTGGATGCAGGAGGGAATAATGAGCCGGCCGGCCCCACCTAGTGGGCACTGGCGCCGGGATTCCTCTAGTGGGCTGCAAACAGGCTCCCAATGCATAATTCAAGGCCCAGCCCAGCGGATTTGCGCCGACTTACCAGAGGTGGGCCATTTGGGCCTTAACTTGGCCTCCACTGCAATTCTGCCGACCCCATGAAGAAACCGACCTTCGGACCGCCTTCAGGAGATGATCTGGAGCGTTGAGGCAGAAAGCGGTGGCCAACCGCCACAGTGGACGGCCGACCGGCCCCCCTATTAGGCCGGCCGGCCGACCTTGGCGCCACCGCCTCTCCAGCTTCGGCTACTTAGTCCCTTGGGTCCTGGAGAGGCTATAAATACCCCTGGCCGACTGCAGAACCAATTCGCACCAACACACTTCATCCAAGTGTTCATTTCTTGTTTAGTAGTTACTTTAGGAGTTAGAGTAGAGTAGAGTAGAGTGAGAGCTCTCTCGGGCTTCCGGAGTCTTCTCGGAGTTTTGGTATAGCTCTTTGTATCCTTACTCTTTCGAGATATTCTTTTATTTAATATATATTTAGTTTTATTTTTATTATTTCTTTTAGTAGTTCTTTTCTATTTAGTTTATTTATTCTGTTAAGTAAGTGCTCGTAGAAGTCTTGTTGTGGGATTCGTGATTGTTGGTCTAAGCAAGTACGAGAGAGTGCCTCCGTCGGAGATGACGTCCACGCTTGGTGAAATCTGTGCTTGTTTATTCTTAGATAGGGCTGCTCTGTTGATCAAGAGTAGTTCCTCTAGGCGGGTGGTAAGCATAGAGCTTAGAGCTTGGCCTATGCACGTTTGGCACCCAACCCCACGGAGGATGGTAGCCGCGAATGTATGTGACAGCTGCACCGGTCTCTGTAATCCACCACGTCCGGGTTGGACTCAGCAGGGTCTTAATTATAGCATACGAATCCCTAGGTTGAGCTAGCAGCATCAGTTTCAACCTAGCACGTGTGTGCCCCGAAAGGACATGACTTGTATGTGTATGAGCTTAGCTAGAGTAGATAATCTTTGTAGATTTGACTGCTAGGAAGAATAAATAATAGATGAACATATAGGAAGTCTTAACTCTATCTCGTTGCTCTCCCAAATGTATATTACAGTTTTATTTCTTTTATCACTTCGGATTTGAAGGTGTGTGCCACCCATATTTATCATGCTAATCTTACCCCCGTCTCAAGTATAGTTGAGAGATTATTTCTTCTCCAAATTATTCAATGCATTGCTACTATTCAGCTCCCTTTTGCTCTACTTCCCTGCGGAAATATAAATACGATAACCCTGGAATACTCCAAGGTGAAATGCTACAATGGTGATCCGTGCACTTGCGGAATTAATGAATTTAATTTATCGCATAAAAACCGCCAACAAGCATTTCTGGCGCCGTTGCCGGGGAAGTAGCAGCTAGGAATCCGAATAAATGCATTGTATTTGTGACAAAAATAATTATCACTTACTTTTGCGGCTTACCCTTGTCCTTTTTTTCTTCTTGTGGAAATTTAAAACAGGATAATGCATGACTGGTTTCGACCTACCAGAAAACTTCCACCCAGATCCAGAACAGTTCTTGAGGAAAGTTCGAGCAAAACTCACCAAACAGATCCACAAGAACGCTCTGGCTCTTGAAGCGTCTCCTCCACCGGTTGTCAGGACCTCCTCATCAAACAACATGGCTGACTCGGTTGTCGAGAAGACGATCAATGACTTCTCCGCGCCAATTACGGAGAACATCCGCGTGGGACCCAACCTGCGCATCATCAACAAGGACTACGAGCTCAAGCCGGCCTTGATCAACATGATCTTGGCCAGTCCTTTCTATGGGAAGCCGTCGGAGGATGCGAACGCTCACCTCCAAAGGTTCCTGATGACGTGCAACACCTTCGCCATGAAGGATGCATAGCAGGACGCCATCCGACTGCAGCTCTTCCCATTCTATCTGTTGGGGAAGGCTCTCCAGTGGTTCTACGCGAACCAATAGTCCCTCGACACGTGGACAGCATGCTCCAATGCCTTCCTCGCCAAGTTCTTCCCGCCGGGCAAGACAACTGCCCTGCGGAACAAGATATCGGGCTTCCAACAGCTCGCAGAGGAGTCGACCGCGGAAGCCTGGGACAGGATGCAGGAGTACGTTCTCTCATGCCCACACCATGGCATGGAGGAATGGCTCCTCACACAAAGCTTCTACCACGGTTTGAGGCCGTCCGCTCGAGAGCACCTCGACGCCGCAGCAGGCGGCTCTTTCTTCTCTCTTAGCGTAAAGAACGCTAAGAAGTTGATTGAGAAGATGGCAGCCAACCAGACTCATGGTGAATGCCAAGCGGCGACCACCAAGACCCGCGGAGTGCACCAAGTGGAGACGACAGACATGCTCGCCATCAAGCTCGATCAGCTGCTCCGCAAGGTGGACTCTCCACAGGACCTGCAAGTTGCGGACTCCCGCATGACCGGCAACACAGGGCATATGGGCATCAATTGTGAATGCAATTTCCTCAACAATGGCAATGGCGGAAACAGGCCCGACCTCTCCTTAAAAAAATGGCTTTATTATTTTTGTTTTGTAAATATTTAGCAATAAATTCAAATTCACTAATTGATTTGAAGATATACTTTGCAATAATTGAATGAAAATGATAATAAATACATAAATTGAAGGGTGTCTCTCATAAGTAGCATATATATTACAACCACACGATATTTAACATTAATTGAAAATAAATTACATCCGAAACATTGACATCAATATTTAGCCTTGAACTACTTTTCCCTTGCACGGTGCGGAGGTAGGGCACCACGGATGAATAGTCGAGATTTGTTTCGATTATATTTATCCGGGTTGTATATGTAAAGAAGGGCACCTCATCAAACTGATTGTATTCTTCTTCATCCGTCGCATTCTCAACTCCGATGATTCTTTGTTTTCCTGAGACAACAATCGCCTTCTTCGTGGCAGGGTCAGGGGCATACCACACTTGTGCGACATTTTGAGGGAGTATCCAAGGTTCATCCTTGTGACTAAGAATGCTGAAGTCAACGATTGTCATGCCGGTATCATCGACCTGTATCCCTTGTGGGTGCTTAACCCATATGCGCTTGAATATAGGGATTTGTAAAGACATTCCATAGCTGAGTTCCCAAATCTTTCAGAACTTTGATCATTGAAGGTTTTCCTTTCTTTAGTTCTTTACCAGTGAGGCTTCCCTCGTGCTGTGGCCACGGAACACCTGTTGGTTTCCCATCTTTCATGAAATCATTGTAGCACTCCAAAACCTCTCCCGTTGTGTAGCCCTCTATCATGGACCCCTCAGGGCATTTCGGATTGCGCAGATAGTTCTTCATCACGTACATGTGACGCTCAAACGGGTACATATAGTGAAGGTAAGATGGCCCAAGAACAAGTATCTGATCTGCAATGATCATGTAGTGCTCCTTCGTATCAAAAAAGGTGAGGGGGAAGCACATCTCGAGTTGGCACATAGTCTCTCTCATCTGTTTACGTATTTTCTCCAATTCATCAATGTTGATGACCTTCTTGGAAACAGCGTTGAAAAAGTGGCACATCCGTGTGATTACCGTCGTGACATATGGATGTTTGATAGCTCTTGCAGCGATGGCGAGGAACAAAGAAAGCAGTGTTATAGCCGCTTATCTTTAACTCAGACATTGATACGAGATTCTTTACGTTCATTGAGAATCCAGTGGGTACCTTGATGCTCCGTAGGCACTTACAGAATGCTTTTTTCTCCTCGAGAGTCAGGTTAAAGCTGGCAGGTGGAAGGTAAAACTTTCCATTTGGCCTTTCCTGAGGGTGAAGCTCTGTCTTTATGCCTTGTTTTTCCAGGTCTCTGCGTGCACTGAGCCCGTCCTTAGTCTTTCCTGGTGTGCACATTAGGAGACCTGAGGTGCCATCGAAGACACCCTTTGCGACGTGTATAAGGTCGATTGCATGACCAATTTCCAATTGTTTCCAATAGTTTAAATACCTATAGAAAGTTGATTGCTTCTTAAATATTGCCCTTTGGAATAAACTGATCGGATTTGTTCCGCTTTCTCCCCTTGACTGGCTTGCCAAAAACAACCTTGTAACCTTTCACCAGATCATAAACAAACTTGCCGTCGCGATGTACTGGTGGCGGATCTTTCTCCTATTTACCATCAAATTCTTTCGTCATTCGACGATATCTGTGATTTTTTGGTAAGAACCTTCGGTGGCGCATGTAGACCAGCTTACAGAAATTTGGAAGGTGCACTGATGATGTTTGGTCCACAGAAACAACGCATGCTGACTTCCCTTTGACTTGCCCGGTTAGGGTCAGGCGAGCGGGGTTGTCATTGATGGTATCGAAAATAATAGCTCTGAGGTTGAAATGCTCCTGTCGGTAGGCATCCCACATACAAACCCCCTCTTCCCACAGCTTCTGCATGTCTTCCATCAAAGGTTCTAGGAACACGTCTATATCAATGCCAGGTTGTTTTGGGCCCGATATAAGGGTACTCAGCATGAGGTACTTTCTTTTGTGGCACAGCCATGAAGGAAGGTTGAACAAGCATAGAATCACTGGCCACGTACAGTATGGGTTCCTCATTTCACCAAAAGGATTCTTTCCATCAGTACTCAACCAAATCTCACATTCCTCGGATTGTTTGAGAACGGAGGGTTGTCGACGTCAAACTTTTTCCACTGTCGGGCATCCGCGGGGTGATGAAGCTTCCCGTCCTTCTTGCGACCATCGTCAGCGGCATGCCAAGTCATGAGTTTAGCGTCTCTGGAGTTGGAGAACAGACGCTTCAAGCGATCGACTACCAGTAGGTACCAAATCACCAGGGCCGGAATTTTTCTGTCATCATCCTCATCTTGTTCTCCATGAGTTGTATTTTTCCCTCTGTTTCTCTTCCGTCCCTTATTCTTCCTGATGGTGAAACTTTCATCGTCGTCGTCATCATTCTTTATGTACCGACTGGCGTTACAAGTTGGCATCTCACCTTATCTGTGTGTTCTTTACGGTACAAGATACAATGGTTCGGGCAAGCATATATTCTTTGTATGCCCATTGTCAATAGAGACAATAGTTTCTTTGCGCGGTACGTGCTTGTGGGCCGATGATTTGGTTTCGGTTGCCTAACAGTTGCAGCAAGTTGTTGAAGCTAACGTCTGACCACCCGTTGTTGGCCTTCAGTGTGAGGAGTCAAAGCACTGTATCCAATACCGCGCACTCCTTGTCACACCCATTCGACTCCTCATAAAGAAGCTCCCTTGACGCCTTATGCAACGTCTCTACGTTATCGAAGCCTTTATTTCTGTGATGGAGTAAATCCTCTACATCTATGCCTCCACATTCGCGAGTTTCATGTACCAGGACATCATCCTCGTCATTGCACTGATCGGCAGTATAGCGCTCATTGTTGGGTTGTGCCCTTTCTGGGTGATCGTTGCCTTCAGCACTCTCCGGCTCGTTGTCGGCTTCTGCACTCTCTGATGTTTCACCATGTTTGGTCCAGATGTAGTAGTGCTCCACGAAACCATTGTCCAGCAAGTGCTCACGAATAATTTCACGGTCCTCAAATGATACATTATTCTTGCATCTCTTACAAGGGCAGCATATAGCCGTTGTATTCTGACTTGAAGCGTGAGTCCCGGCGGCTACAAGAAAATTGTTGATTTCCTCGAAATAGCTTAGCGGGTCTCCTCCTCCTCCATCGTACATCCAAGATTGATCCGCCATCTACAATGAAAAAAATTATAACAATAAAAAAATATAAAAGGAATTAAAAAATAAAATGTAAATTCCTCCTCTCATGCATATGAAATCCAAAACTTGATGTACAAAATTGGAATACAAAACCCAAGGGGAAAACAACGTAGGACATGGAGGCGTAAGAAACTAAATGGGATCTACTAAATATCCACCTAAAATCCAATGGAATCACCTTGAATCAAGCCAAAAAAGTTGCAAACCCTAGGCAAACTTTATCCTCAAAATTGACCTAGAAAAAGACATCTAAACACAAAAAGGCTCCAATGGATGGTAGGGATTTACCTCTTAGATCAAACCCACGAAAAAAACGAAATCAAAACCTTCCCCCCTCGTTTCTCAATTTTTTCCGGCCGCCGTACGGACATGAACTCGAGTTGAACCCGATACTGTTCGGGGGAAGAAGACCGCGTGCTTATATAGTGTCGGTTAGTAGTGGCGGGCAAACTGACGTCACAAGCGCCCGCCACTGGTATCTTGTTAAAGCGGCGGACAAGATGACGTAAGCGTCCGCCGCTGTTGTCTCAAAAAATAGTGGCGGTCATGGTGACGTATGCGTCCGCCACTGCTGTTAAGCACATCGGTGGCGGTCGGGTGTGGTGTCATCCTGAGCGCCACTAAAATGTATTTGCCGGTGGCGGGCGCTGATGACGCCACTTCGACCGCCACTGCGAAGTCGGTCGGATACTGTAGCCTGTTGGCGGTGCTTATAAAGAATATTTTACCACCAACACCATTCAATAAAAGCCATCATACAAGGATAAAATGAACATTCTTTTATATTAATGGCTCTCCACAGGTTTTGTTGGAGTATTTGAATGCAGGGAGCAATTTGGACAAAATTCACAGAAAACGGGGGCCAAAGCCCACCGGCCGGCCCAATCATAGGCCGGCCGGCCTGCTCAGGCTCCAACCCAAGTCCAGCTCCTCTCCAGAGGCCTTCTACAGCCTTCCCACGTGGAATTCAAGGCCCAGCCCAATATCAAACAACCGACATTCTAGAACATGGGCTTTTGGGCCTAAACTTGAAGGCCACTCCACTTATGCCGACCCCATGAGGAAACCGACCGTCTTACTGCCCTCAGGAGTCCATCAGAGCCGTCCAGGGAAGAGTCGGTGGCAAACCGACCACATCAGTGGCCAGCCGGCCACCCTACTAGGCCGGCCAGCCGACCTTTGCTCCGCCGACTCTCCAGCTTAGGCCAGTTGATGCGCACCGACTCCAACAGGCTGTAAATGCTACCCTCCGGCTTCAGAAGACGACACACCTCATTTGATACTTCATTTTAGTCTTTTGGTAGTAGGATAGTGCTGCTAGGAGTGAGTGAGTGAGAGGGAAGGAGAGCTAGAGGCCCCGGGGATGTCGGGACTCTACTTCTTCGTCGCCTTGGGTATGCTCCTCGCCTGGGAGTAGTCGTCTTAGTCTTCCAGGCCGGGCAACATGTAAGAAGATTATTGGTCGGGCAATAAAGTAAGGTATTCTGCTTTATTTATTTGTGGGTTTCAGGTATGCAATGAGTATTTATTTATTTATTGCATAGGCTAGCTTATCCTGGGTCGCTAGCAGTAACGATAGGTGTAAATGTGGCGTTTAGACCTGAAGTTATCCCTGATTTGCTCGTAACCCCACGGAGGATGGTAGCCGCGAGTATGTGTGACAGGCATACCGGTCTCTGTAATCCACCACGTCCGGGTTATTGTTTTTAGTAGGGAGGTCAATAGCACGTAGTTCCCGAAGGTAGTTGAACCTAATTCTCGGGTTGCTGCCTTGGCATGCGTGTGCCCCGAAACGAATAATAGAGTAAGGACCTTACCAAATTGCCCAGCTACATAACTTCTTATCATTAGATTGTCTGGTCAGAAGACCTTTTTATTTACTGCTGCAAACTCCGCTCCTGTGTGCCACCTTTACGGATCAATCCCTCTAGTGTTTTAAGCTTTAGTACGCTACGTTCCCTGTGGATTCGATACCCTAGGAATACTCCTTGTGGTGAAAGCTACTTCGGTATCCGTACGCTTGCGGATTAATTTCTGTTAGGCCTGAGGACTGCCAACAAGCTCTCTGGCGCCGTTACCGGGGAACGGTTAGCTGTGCTAGGACTCGAACCTAGAGGCGCCCGCTAAAGGTTTTTTATTTTCTTTTATTTTCTTTTGTTTTTCTTTTTCTTTTATTATCATATTATATCATGGACACTCCATCGATCTTCGACGCCGCTGCTCCGAAAGGAGCACTATTGGAGCCTGCACCAGCATCCAAGTCAATCACAGCTGTCAGCTATGAGATTCGTCCAGAGCTGATTGCACTGGTGAAAGGATCTGGGTTCCGCGGGGAAGATCATGAAAATCCGTACACACATATACGTTACTTCGAGAGGCTCTGTTCCACAGTTATCACATCAGGAGTCCCGAGAGACAGTTTCAGATGGCTACTGTTTCCGTTCTCCATCACTAGCAATGCAGAGCTCTGGTATGCTAAGCATGTAAGTGAAGCTCAGGGAGATTGGGCTACTCTCCGGAAGCTCTTCTGTCTCAAGTACTTCCCTCTCCATAAGGTTATTGCTCTTCGCAAGAAGATCATTACATTTGAGCAGGGCAGAAATGAGCCATTAGGAGCTGCCTGGGACCGTTTCCTGGCCTACACTCTAGAAGGACCAGATCTGGGAATACCATCACCGATACTCCTTCAACATTTTGCTGCGGGACTCACTCCGAACAGCCGTAACTTTTTGGATACAGCTTCAGGAGGATCGTTCTTGTACAAGACAATTGAAGAAGGGTTTGATGTGTTGGGTAAAATTCTCAGCAACTTAGGCTCCTATGATGCAGTTGCCCCTGGAAAACATGAAGAAGAGGCACAAACCATAGTTGAGACACCTTCAGTTAGCTTACCAGAACAGAAGAAGTGTGTATGTATGGTACAACCCCAAGCAGAACCACCTCAACCACAGCCAGCTCCGAAGGCAGAACAAGAACCATTCTTTGTCTGCCCTTCGAATCCTACGCTATTCAAGGATAGTCGAATTCTCTCCGAAGGACAGAATCAAGTTGAGTCCACTCTCCCTCTCTTACCATATGAGGAAGAGGAAGACTTGACGAGATTCGGGAATACAAGAACATACCTGGTGGAGAAGAATTGCTATGTTGAAAAGGCTGAGCTAGATGAGCTAGATTGGGAAGACAAGGCAGAACAAGACGCACGTCTACAAAAACTATCTGCCGTCTTCAGCGAGGATTGGCTCCAAGAAGCAGAATGCTCAAAGAAGGCCGTCAAGCTCAACGAAGAGCCTGAGAGCATTCTAGTAAAATATGAGCATATACCACCAATTGAGGCTAGCTATGACTTAAAAGCAGGAGTAAACATTATGTCAAAGCAGTGGGCCCAGCAATTGGCGGTAGACATATCGAGCCTTGTACCATCAGGGAAAAGGCTGATATTCCGGAACAAGTGCTATCAAGCTGAGGGGATCGTGCAAGAGCTAGAAATCTACATCTTTGACATTCCCGACGTGAATTTCTTCCTTATTGGAACCCCAATTGCAGCACTCACGAAGATGAGAAGCACCCAAGAGGAGTTGGGAGTTCCAATGGGAAGACAAAGCTTCTCCATCGACATTAGAAGAACACTCAATGCCAAGACAGAGGAAAAATCTAAGAAGATGGATGAATACGCGGCCATAGAAGAAGCAGCGGCCGTTGAATTCTTAGAAGCTTCGCAGTTTGATACGGAGGAAGATGCGCAGTACTTCAATGAAGATGAAGACCCTTCCCCCTATGTTCCACTCAATAAGCAGGAAGAGACAGCTCCAACACCTGTCGAGCTCAAACAGCTGCCACCAGGTCTTAAGTATAGTTTCCTCTTCAAAGATCAGACAACGCCTGTCATCATTAGTGATAAGCTGTCAGAAGAAGAAGAGAAGAAACTAGTAGCCGTGCTAGAAAAATACAGATCAGTAATAGGCTACTCACTAGCAGACCTCAAGGGAATCAGCCTAGAATTCTGCACACATCGAATCCCAATGGAACCCGATCATAAGCCTGTGCGTGAGCACCAACGACGCTTGAACAATGCCATGAGAGATGTAGTTACGAAGGAAATTTTGAAGCTACTCAAGGCAGGTATAATCTATCCAGTTCAGGACAGTCAATGGGTTAGCCCCGTCCAAGTAGTACCTAAGAAGGGAGGGATGACAGTTGTGAAGAATGAAAAGAATGAGTTGATCCCTCAGCGCACAGTGACAGGATGGAGGATGTGCATCGATTACAGGAAGCTTAATAAAGCAACCAGGAAAGATCACTACCCACTCCCGTTCATTGATGAGATGCTCGAACGGTTGGCAAAGCACTCGTTCTTCTGCTTCCTTGACGGTTATTCAGGGTACCATCAAATACCTATCCACCCTGATGACCAAGACAAGACCACCTTCACATGTCCTTACGGCACATTCGCTTACCGACGAATGTTGTTCGGATTGTGTAACGCACCTGCCTCCTTCCAGAGATGTATGATGGCAATCTTCTCGGACCTAGTGGAGAAAATAATGGAAGTGTTCATGGATGACTTCTCAGTCTACGGTGAAACATTCAACAGATGCCTCCAGAATCTCGAGAAGGTACTCCAAAAATGCAAGGATGCAGATTTGGTTTTGAATTGGGAAAAATGTCACTTTCATGGTGACAGAGGGAATTGTTCTTGGGCACAAGGTCTCTGCTCGAGGGATTGAAGTTGACAAAGCCAAGGTTGAGGTAATTGAGTCACTTCCACCCCCGAGAAACATAAAAGGGATCCGCAGCTTCCTAGGACACGTCGGCTTTTATAGAAGATTCATCAAAGACTTCTCCAAGAAGGCGCGACCTCTCACCAGTCTCTTGGCTAAGGACGCACCGTTCGTCTTCGACAACAAGTGCATGGAGGCATTCAATGAACTAAAAACAGCTTTGATATCAGCCCCCATTATCCAGCCACCTGATTGGTCACTCCCGTTCGAAATCATGTGCGACGCAAGCGACTACGCCGTAGGAGCAGTGTTGGGACAGACCAAGGATAAGAAGCATCATGCCATCGCCTATGCTAGCAAAACTCTCACTGGACCTCAACTCAATTATGCAACCACTGAGAAGGAATTGTTGGCTGTGGTGTATGCTATTGACAAGTTCAGATCATATTTGGTTGGAGCTAAGGTGATAATTTATTCAGATCATGCAGCCCTCAAATACCTTCTGACAAAGAAAGATGCTAAGCCACGTCTTATCCGTTGGATACTCCTCCTTCAAGAATTTGATTTGGAAATCAGAGACAGGAAAGGAGTAGAGAATACTGTGGCAGATCATCTCTCACGGTTGCAGACAGAAGATCCTTCTGGACTACCCATCAATGATTGCTTGAGAGATGACACGTTACTAAAAGTAACAAGCACCGACCGCTGGTATGCAAACATTGTCAACTACATTGTAGCAGGGTATATACCGCCAGGGGAGGATAAAAAGAAGATCATCAGGGACAACAAGTATTACTTATGGGATGACCCATATTTGTATAAAGTCTGCACCGATGGTCTCCTGGGAAGATGTGTACCTGCATGTGAGGCTATGCAAATCATTGACAGATGTCACTCATCAGCCTTTGGAGGTCACTATGGAGTATTTCGTACAAGTGCCAAAGTTTGGCAGAGTGGCTTTTACTGGCCAAACATGTACGAAGATACAAAAGAGTATGTGAGAAGATGTTCTCGTTGCCAGAGAGTAGGAGGGATCAACGCTCGTGACGCCATGCCCCTAACAAATAATCTTCAAATCGACATCTTCGATTGTTGGGGTATAGACTTCATGGGACCTTTTCCAAACTCCGAGGGATATCAATATATTCTGGTGGCAGTCGACTATGTCTCTAAATGGGTGGAGGCTCTTCCTTGTCGAAACGCTGACTCCACCCACTCCAAGAAAATGCTCCAAGAAGTCATCTTCCCACGATTTGGTACACCTAGGGTACTAATCAGTGACGGGGGTTCGCACTTTATCGACAAGACATTCAGAAAAATGCTCTCATCACTCGGTATCGCTCATAGGGTAGCAACCCCATATCACCCACAGACGAGCGGTCAAGCGGAGACATCTAATAAACAAATCAAGAACATTCTCCTGAAGACCGTCAACCAAATGGGCAAAAATTGGAAGTCAAAGCTGCATGAAGCATTATGGGCATATAGGACAGCTTACAAGACTCCAATCGGCATGACTCCATACCAACTAGTATCCGGAAGACATGTCACCTGCCCGTCGAGCTAGAATTCAAGGCTTACTGGGCAATCAAGAAATGGAACATGGACCTGGACCAAGCCCAAGTCAAGCGACAGATACAAATCTCAGAGCTCGAAGAATTGAGGGAGAAAGCGTACCACAGTTCGAAACTATACAAGGAGCGAACGAAGATGTGGCACGACAAGCGCATCCGGGAGAAGCACTTCACGCCAGGTGATAAGGTACTTATGTACAACTCCCGCGTTAAATTATTTGGTCATGGTAAGCTTAGAAGTAAGTGGGATGGCCCCTATACAGTGGTGGAGACATCCAACCATGGGGCCGTCACTCTCCAAGGTAATAATGGAGAGCACTTTAAAGTAAATGTCCAGCGCTTGAAAATCTTTCTAGAACCCTCCATGCCGGAACTCGAGGAAGTAGATGTCATCGAGTTCACGTGAAAATCACCATCTACGGTCTAGCCCCGACCTTAACCGAGCCTTGTTTTTCCTTTTTCCTTATTTATTTTCTCCTTAGTTTCAAATAAAAAAATTTTGGCTTTCGGGGGAAAAGCAGGCCAGCCGGCCAGGCCTCTAGGCCGGCCGGCCCGTCACATTTTCAAAATTTTTCAAAACTTTTTGTGGCGGTGCCCCTGATCAAACTAAACAGGATATCAAACCCTACCCTGCGACTCGGAGCCTATCTCGCCCGGAGTGGAATTTTCACCTTCTTAAAGACATTGAAAATTCATTTTTCCTCTACTCCTCCATCTCAAAAGTTTCGGCCATGGCTGAGAAGGCACCCAACCAGACCTTCTCCACCATGTCTCCCAACAATTCCAATGTTCCCAATTCAAGAGCCTCCAACATCGCCGCCTGGAAGCATCGATCCGCCTATCTCGACCAATTTCCCGTCAATAATGGCGAGGGATCCAGTGCAGCGAGGTACCTCGACTTCGTGGACACCTGGGGGGCCGAGCTGGAGGCCAACCTGCTCGCAGCCGGGGCCAACCCCGGCCGGCCGGCCTACAACCCTGGCCGGCCGGCCAGCCCCAGGCGCGGCAGAAGCCCATCCAGGGCGAGCGCGAGCCCCAACTCAGAGAGATTCCTATCCCCCTCTGGTGGAGTCGGGAAGAAGCAGTACCGCGGCGGCATCACGCATCCCGTGGTCGACGAGCTGTCCCCCAAGACGGGGAAATCTCCAGCGCTCCCCACTCCCACTCCAAGGGTGGAGATCGCGCCGGTGTACCCCGTGGTGGAGCAATCCGAGGAGGACCCTGACGAGCCCACGGACGCCAGCCAGTCCAAGGATGAGTCTTCTCATAGGACATCTAACGGTGCCTACGAGAACGCTCCCCCCTTCAAGTGGTGCGAGAAGGTGATGTACTGCAAGGCGCCCAAGGGGCTCATCTTGAAGGCTGAGTCGAATGACTCATCACCCTCGCAGAAGCTGCGTCGCCGTTCGCCGCCGCCGATCAACGGTCCTCCCGGCCAGATGGAGTTCAGCGATGGCGCCCATGACCCCATCAAGGAGCTGCAAATTGCGCTCCAAAGGATGGAGGCGCGCCTCGCTAAGGTGGAGGACTACCAGAGTGAGGCGTACATGGATCTGGAGGACAACAAGGACAAGATCAACCTTGTTCGGAAGGGGAGCATGGCCAAGATGAAGAGGCTCTACAAGCTCACGGGGTTCAGCAAGCACTTCGAGGCCCCCTCACCATAGGAGCATTAGGATTAGAGATCGGCGCTTCTTAGTTTGCTTTTTATTTAATTTCCTTTCAAATTCGTTTAGGTTTGCTTTGAATTAAATTAAGTTTGCTTAATTTATTTCCTAATGTAAAAGCGCCCAATGCTCCTCTAAATAAAATGGAATTTGCCTCTTAGTACTTTATAAAAAGAGTGTTTATTTAATCGCTTGTTGGTTTATGTGGGTAACCACATAAACCAACCTCTGTACACTCACAATTTCCCCGAGCGCGTAGGATAAAAATGTTGCACAGGTGACTGCACACCACCACGACGAAACAGAGGCGAAACGGGGCATTGGACCCACCGGCCGGCCCATAGGCCAGGCCGGCCCAGGTCCAAATTCTCCCAACTCGTTCCGTTTAATCCCCTCTGCCTATTTTACCTGTTCGCTAATAAAACAAAAAGATTTTTCGAAGATAAAACCAAACACAAATTCTTTTAACATCATCAGTTCTATGATAATTTTATTTCACAAATTCTACTTGCTCACAAAAATTTTACTAAGGACGCTCTTGTCTATTTTGTTGTGAGGTTTGATATATGCTTAAATCTTGATTCCTATCTTTCCTTAATTTTCTCGGAAATCCTACTTTGCCTCTCAATCTGAATGTCACAAATTCTCTGGAAATACCTATTAGAGCCAAACAAAGATAGATCTTATAACTCCTCAAAAGCTAATCTTTTGGTTGTGAGTTTAATTAAGGTTTTATTCTCTAAAGTTGCATGCACTCCTCAAATGTTCAGTCATACATCATTTATACATGAGAGTGACTCCTCCACTTGATGGCAGAAATTAACTCATAATCAAAATAAAAATTCTACCTCGCTGCTCTCTGCCCCACATCAATAAGCTTCTTCTTGCCTTATGTATCATGGGAACCTCTCTCTCTAAAAAAAAAAGAAGGGAGAGAGAGAAAAGTTCCCCATTTAAAAAAAAAAGGGGGGTAAGAAGGATTGCTATACTCATTCTGGGCAAAGTGCATAAGAGAGAACCTTTTCTGCCAAAGTGTGAGCCATCTCCAAAAACATCATTCTGCTATTGACTAAACTATGAGGATGTGCATTGCTCTTTCTAGAATTTCCCCTTAATTTTACAATACCTGCAAAAGATTATGCTCTCCTTACCCAACCCCAGATATAAGCCATATCAGAAATAAGGAAAGCATCTTTTGAGTGAAGACAGGTTTTCCACAATTCTGAGTGACTCAGACTTTGAGAATTTTTGTGACAAGATGGGAAGAAAGGGAAAGTTTTGAAATCCGAGGGATCTTTGGATTTGAGAAGGGTCTTTGATTTTCGCTGTTCAACCTTTCAACTTCTCAAGACAATGAGCTTTAGCCACTTTCACATAGTGAGCCTGAAGAAATTGTTGAGATAATTTTATCATATCACCTTGATGATGTCTTTTTCTTTGGTTCAATCTTTTTGCTCGGGACGAGCAAAGATCTAAGTCTGGGGGGGTTGTTGGCGGTGCTTATAACGAATATTTTACCGCCAACACCATTCAATAAAAGCCATCATACAAGGATAAAATGAACATTCTTTTATATTAATAGCTCTCCACAGGTTTTGTTGGAGTATTTGAATGCAGGGAGCAATTTGGACAAAATTCACAGAAAACGGAGGCCAAAGCCCACCGGCCGGCCCAATCATAGGCCGGCCGGCCTGCTCAGGCTCCAACCCAAGTCCAGCTCCTCTCCAGAGGCCTTCTACAGCCTTCCCACGTGGAATTCAAGGCCCAGCCCAATATCAAACAACCGACATTCTAGAACATGGGCTTTTGGGCCTAAACTTGAAGGCCACTCCACTTATGCCGACCCCATGAAGAAACCGACCGTCTTACCGCCCTCAGGAGTCCATCAGAGCCGTCCAGGGAAGAGTCGGTGGCAAACCGACCACATCAGTGGCCGGCCGGCCACCCTACTAGGCCGGCCGGCCGACCTTTGGTCCGCCGACTCTCCAGCTTCGGCCAGTTGATGCGCACCGACTCCAGCAGGCTATAAATGCTACCCTCCGGCTTCAGGAGACGACACACCTCATTTGATACTTCATTTTAGTCTTTTGGTAGTAGGATAGTGTCGCTAGGAGTGAGTGAGTGAGAGGGAAGGAGAGCTAGAGGCCCCGGGGATGTCGGGACTCTACTTCTTCGTCGCCTCGGGTATGCTCCTCGCCTGGGAGTAGTCGTCTTCTTCTTCCAGGCCGGGCAATATGTAAGAAGATTATTGGTCGGGCAATAAAGTAAGGTATTCTGCTTTATTTATTTGTGGGTTTCAGGTATGCAATGAGTATTTATTTATTTATTTCATAGGCTAGCTTATCCTGGGTCGCTAGCAGTAACGATAGGTGTAAACGTGGCGTTTAGACCTGAAGTTATCCCTGATTTGCTCGTAACCCCACGGAGGATGGTAGCCGCGAGTATGTGTGACAGGCATACCGGTCTTTGTAATCCACCACGTCCGGGTTATTGTTTTTAGTAGGGAGGTCAATAGCATGTAGTTCCCGAAGGTAGTTGAACCTAATTCTCGGGTTGCTGCCTTGGCATGCGTGTGCCCCGAAACGAATAATAGAGTAAGGACCTTACCAAATTGCCTAGCTACATAACTTCTTATCATTAGATTGCCTGGTCAGAAGACCTTTTTATTTACTGCTGCAAACTCCGCTCCTGTGTGCCACCTTTACGGATCAATCCCTCTAGTGTTTTAAGCTTTAGTACGCTACGTTCCCTGTGGATTCGATACCCTAGCAATACTCCTTGTGGTGAAAGCTACTGTCACACCCCAAAATTTCAATTTTGGGATGTGAATCGTTTTTCAAGATTAAATGGCAATTTTCAATATTTTCAAAGGGTTCTTTTAAAGTTTTATTTAAATTGAATTTATTTTGTCTTAACAAATGTTTGCATCAAGTGATTTATTTTATTTCAGTTGAAATATCTATTAAAAAAAGTGGTTTGATTATGAAAATCTTTTAATGAGAAAATTTTAGTTTGTCTTGTAACTTTCAAAATGTTTGATTTAAATTTCCTGTGTTGTTCTTTGGAAATGGTGTGACTCTTTTGTTATTTCACAAAATCAGAAAATAAATTCTATGCTCCTTACTAAATGGACCTCGAATCCCGAGCAAGTGCATCATGTCCACGTATCACTTGTGATCTCCAGCCTAGCTCTCACAAGCCTTACATCCAACTCTCTCTCAACCTGCTGATCTTGCGGCAGGCCAAGCAACCCAGAAGCAGCAGCATACTAGCCATTTATGCACAATAAACTTGTCTATTCGTTGCCCCATAATTTGCCACAGCTAGGAGATGAAACTGCCACTGTAATGGTCATTACCGAGCTCCTTTCATAGCTGGCCGTTTCTCCTCTCCCTGTCCTTTTCTCTCCCTTCATTTGGCCTATAAAAGCATACCTGCACGCCCCTTTGCATGGTTGACGACCTCCTCTTCATCTTCCATCCAATCCCGAGCTGCAGGTCGAGTTTTCTCCACTGTCTTCTCTGTTGCCAGCCTCGTCCAGCCGCGACGCCCCCGATTGGCATCAACGTTCCCGGTGATCCGCCCAGCGAAATATCCCCAATTTTTACCAGAAGATGCGCCTCGTCGTCCTCTACAACATATCCAAAGATTACGGTCAGAGAAACCCTGATGAGTCCAGAATCTAATTCGCCATCCCTGCTGATCCTTGTCTGTTCACATCCAGCGCGCTCCATGGTAACTCAATTCATGTTTCTACTCGTTTCGGAGGCTTCCTTGATGCAATGATCATGTCCAATTGTGTTCCGCAGAACCTTCTTCATCCCAACCAGAAGGATCCCTGAGATCGGACCCGAAGGCACCAGGAACGCGGTCGGCGTATGAACTGCCGCCACACGACCTCGCCGTGTTCTAAATCCGCGATCTCTAACTCAGGTGATTACCAGGCAAACCCACCATGTCATTCTCATGTCCTACATAACTATTGAGATATAGGTTCAATTTTTATCCTAATACTAGCTGTCAATCTCCGGGAACGTGCACATTTCTTTTATGCTGTCTGTGCATGCCCGTCAGCATCCTGAGGAAAATCGGCGCTGTTTGCCTCTAAGTCGATTGACCTCGTCCAAACACACCATACATCTGTGTTTACCTTACCATGATCTCTGACATACATGTCCTGTACTGACCAAACACTAGCAGGCTGCTCGGCCTTAAACCAAGCCCGTATCCTAAATATTGGTGTATTTATTTTCGGATTTAACCCAACAGCCAGCACTCAAAAATCAATATCTCCGCCACCTGAACTTCAAATGACATGATTCTTCCTCCTAAATTCATGTAAAATCAAGCTCTATCTATTCCTATCAGTTTCATATTTTGTTGAGCTCCTTCTCTATGTATTTGTATTTATTTGTGTTTGTTTGATGTCTGTTTGTTTGCCGGTTGCGCGTACCTAGTTAACGGAGAGTACGATGAGTACGATAGGAGCAGGAGTCAGAAGCTAAAGGAGTTGAGCAGGAGCTGTCCGAGGATGTCAATGAAGGAGACGATCCGTACGTCAACTTGTAAGATCAAGAATACAACCACTGAGCAACAAAACTAAAGAGGCAAGTGTCCTTGATCATTTTGTGCCTATTTTATAAATACTTTGTTTGCAAACATGCATGCTTGAGTCAATATGATACAAACCTATGTGTAGGATGTTTACTAGAATTTCCATATCATTCCTTGTCGCTCTAGTTATCTTTACTTGTTTATGGGTAGAATTGCTTAGCCTTGCTCTGTGTCGGGTTGGGAAGTTTATAAATTGACTAATTGAACTTCTGTCATATGAGGGTTAAAGGGTAATCTTTAGCAACATGATTGGAGCTTAGGGATTTGGGTGATTATGGTTTGGGAGCTGTGCAGGGGTTACCGGTAGTTCGGGGGTTGTTCAGGGTTACCGGCAATCCCTTGGTTTGTTGATCACCTAAATCTAAGGACCGGTTCGTGGAGCGACCACCCATGAATACCGTACAGCCACGAGTCCAAGTATGGGCGCGGCCTGGCCTATTAAATAGTGGAGACCAGTTCTGTGCATGCCAAAGGTGGTGCGAGGAAGGCGGGTTACGCTGGAATCGTCGGGAGAGAGATGTGTGGGGACAGGAGGGTTACTCCTCGGAACCATATGGCACAAGAGGGGGCCTCTAGGGAGTAACCCTATCGGTGGAACCTCAGTGGGCACGTACAAGCTGGAGGAAGCTATGGAAAAGCCTTGTTGTGATCTCCTGGCCGCACGCCTAAGGAAATGTGCATGTGCTTGGCCGGCACGGCATAAAGGAGACTTTAGTCCACCTGACAACAGGGGATGAAATCACAAACTCGTGGGAAAATGTGTACAACCTCTGCAGAGTGTAAAACTGTCATGACAGCCGTGCTCACGGTCAAGAGCGGCATGGACCCTCACACGATTAGTTGGGAATGGTGGTTCTGGAAGGGCAATCAGAGTAGGGTAACTGTGATCGGGTGGTGTAACCCGTAGATTTACAGGTAGAGTAACCTGTTGATACGTTTGGGTGTTTGGAACCCTTGATCTTGGCAAGGTGGAGTAACCTTGGCCGTCTGGAGATATATATCACCTAGTAAATAGGGTATGCTTTTATAAAATGTTTTACTCAATCGCATTTATGCAAATAGACCCCTCTAAGCCTTTCTTGTTGTTAGCCAACATGTCATACTTTTTCCCCCACTTGCTGAGTACTCTATGTACTCACGTGAAACATGTACCTTTTCCGTTTGCTGTTCAGTGAATAAAGCTGCCAAGGAATGCCTCAAAGATGAGAGGTGGAGATCTAGGCCTGCGAATCTTCCGGTCGACTGCCTGTGGAGTTGAAGAATGCCGACGCTTAGATCTATTCCGCTGCAATGTAATCTTTTCTTTTAGACCTGTTGGTCATTCTTGTAATGAAGTTATCGATTTAATAAAGATATTGTTCTTTTATCACATAAACTGTCATGTGTGCGTGAAAACTTATCCTGGGCACGCATACAGATGCATTCGGTTTTGGTTTTTGAAACCGGGTGTGACAGCTACTTCGGTATCCGTACGCTTACGGATTAATTTCTGTTAGGTCTGAGGACTGCCAACATAGCCACGCTAGCGTCATCCCGACCGCCATCGCTGTGTGCCCGCGAGGCTAGCAGTGGCGCTGGGCCGTGCGCCCGCCACCACTATTTTCAGGCCTCCGTCACTGCAGGCCTATTATATATAGATACTGTAAATATAGATACTGTAAATACATCATGGGAGGAAGCCTTCTGATGAAAGTAGTCGGAGGTCCTGCTACATGATTTTGTCTGATTGCGACCCCAAAAAAAAAAAGCATTGGTTACCAGAATCTGCAAGATTTCTCTATTTTCACTAGATATGTTCAAGTTATAGGCGAAGGAACTTAAAGATACTGGGGTAGATGCAATTTACACACAACCTAATTCAATACCTGTATGCTCGTACAGTAATTATTAAGGAAATGTCGTTCTTTCACCTCCCTGTCATGTACAAGGAAAATACACAGTAATTACTGCCCCTTTCTCTCATTACAACAAAAACAGGAATTTCATTCTATTAGCTACTATTATGAGCCTGGTCAAAGGAAACATAGTATAAGTTTACAAAAATTTATTGATCTATATCCCCGGATTGAATTACAAAATTAATTTAATATATATTGTTGCAAAACATTTTGTAATCTATCACTTTGGGCTATTAATAAAGCATATCTATTTAACCCATGCTCATCAAATGTTTTGGCGTCTCTAACATCATCAATAGCGTGTCAATTAGCGTTTTATATGAAACTAAGTACAGTTAAAGCGTATCTATCACTTCAATGCGTTCTCAATAACGTCTCAATAAGTGTCTTTATGTGGGATAATAACGAATGAAGTGTGTCTAATATCGTGTTACTTTGAGGCGCTCTCAATATCATGTCAAGAAGCATATTTAGAGGAGTAATCGCGGGTGAAAGCGTGTCTAATACCGAATCATTTCTCATAGCGTGTCAGGAAGCGTCTCTAAAGGGCTATTGATGCTCAAAAGCATGTCAAAAACATGTTTATTTGACTAATGATGTTTAAGCGTATTTATTAATGTGTTACATTGAAACGTTCTTAATATCGTGCCATAAAGCGTCATTGGATGATGGTGTATTGACGTTTACAAAAGCGCATCTACAAAAACGTGTCTAGAAGGCCTTTTTCTTGTAGTGATACGTCTCCAGTAACAACCCACGTCCATCATCTCCGGCCAGGCAATCATCTTCATAAGTGTGCCACCCAGTCCTTGCTACTCTTGCCAAGCAGGAGCTCTCCTACGACAACGGCGAGCATGCCAAACTTTCATGCAGTAGAACACCTCCATAGCCACCCATCACTCACGAGAGCCCCGGACAACAGCACGAGGAATGAGGAATGGCGTGCAGAGGTTGATTTGTCCAGGAGAGCTCGAGTTTGAGACAACAAGTTTTAGGGCCAAGCCAAATTAATAACTAACTAGGAGAGAAAGAGAAGCCTACTATAGTAAACAACTGCTAGGGGAGAGAGAGAGAGAGAGAATGTCACGTCCAGTTCACGCGTAGGGCCTCCTTAGTAGAGGTTTCTTAACAGCAGGTTCGTACGTCTAGACTTTTCCTTTCTCTATATGAGCACTAGTCCCTGAATATTTGTTTTGCATATTCAAACCTCTATCTACTCTTTCAAATGTCTGTGGTGCTTAGTAAGGAGTATTTTTACTCTTTATTTCTCATAATTCTCCCACGCGTGATCAGAATTTGGATTCAGAACAAGTGAGTACTTTAGATTGATTAGCGGAAAGATATGAGGAGTCTGAGGACAAATGATGAGTGGGAGCAAAGAAGACAGGTGGCGTGAGGTACTCTGTGCATTTTGATGCCGACTCATTTATCCCCTCCCCTCCCCTCCCCCCTCCCAAACAATTTCAATCGGTGCAATATACACCTTACTTAATTTTTTTTTATTTCTTGGCCCACAAGTGGAATTTGAATCTTAAATTGTGCATGCTGATAATGCCCACAATACCCTATGTGAAAATATTTTTAAATTATTTTTCTGATATCATTTCTATGCATATATCGGTAATTGCAATTAAATTATGTAAATAGTATCGAAAAAATATGTCATATTTTTTAGCATAGGTTGTCATGAGAGTTGTTATCAAGCAAAATTTAAGCTTCAATTCCCACTAGTAGACTGAGAAACAAAAAAGACAAACTTCAATAGAGAGTGTATATTGCACCACATGGAATTGCTTGTGGGAGTAAAATGAATCATCATTTTGCTTGGAGTGTGAAATGGATAAACTGAATTGTTTCGAAGAGTAAAATGGACTTTTTCCATTCAAGTAGCTTCATGTGTTGCACTTATTGGTTCCTTAGCATCAGATTGGCATTTCAACAAACTCTAGTACATTGCCTGTGCTAACGCTACGGCGCTAAATTTTAAAACTTGTTGGAATTGTTTAAAATTTTGCTTTTAATATTTGAGTGTTATCACATTTATTTAGGTAAAGGAAATTATTTTCTAAAATTAAATAAATCAGTGTGAGATATAATAAGGTGTTTGGTGCAAAAATGAATTTAAAATTGTGAAGAAAATCAATGTAGTTTAGCTTTGCTAAATCAGTAAAAGAAATAGAAAAAAATCATTTTTAAGACGCATGGGCTGAATCCTTCTCTTCCCGGCCCATCTCCCCCTTCCCCTTTTCTCTTTTCTTTTCTTTCCTCGCAGCCCATCCTTTCTCTCTTTCCCGTGGCCCGTTTTCTCTTTTCTCGGCCCACCTAGCCCGAGCAATCCAGCCTCGCCGCTGATGTCCGCATCGTCTTCCTCCCGTGCGCAACCAGGACTCTGCTGCTATCGACGAAATGCACCAAATCTGGCAATACACCACCGCACAAGATCGCCGGCGTTGAGCTACTCTGGCCAACTCTTTCCCCAATCAATCCCAGGCGTCCAAACTCAGATCAACAGTCCAGATTAGATACCCTTTTGGGTATGTAATTCGTCCACCGTGGACCGGTAGACCCAGTCTATAGACCTGGCTCACTGATTTTCTGATTTATTTTAATATATTTTCTAAGTTATAAAACAAAATAAAAATGTTTTACAGAAACATAATTAATATTTTCCGTTTATTGCGCAATAAATATTTTTTTATTTATTTGACATGTTTCTTTTAAAATCAAAAATTATTTTATTTCAATAAAACTTTTATGTTTCGAAATTCAATTAATGCACTTAATTTTCTAATTTTGCACATAAGCCCCTAGTTCTTAAAACCTTTATAACTTTTTACTGCGAACTCTGTTTTAAGCGATTCTTGCGCTTACCTGATCATAGTGACGAGTACTATCATTTAGTACTATTTTTGTAGTAGTTTAGTACTGTTTGGTGTAATGGTTATTATTTTATTTGTTTGTGTACTCTTTGTTTGATTATGATTATTAGGAGACGAATCATATATGAGAGCCCATTTGGTACAGATTATAGAGTGGATTTTGGATTCTGCTTATGACATTGTAGCTATACCCTGTAACTACAGTAACTTTTTGTGGATTTTGACACTGTAACTACAGTAGCTACTGTAGAGAGAAGAAAAATCCAAAATCTATTTTGCCAAACGGACCTTAATCTTTAAGAGCAGGAATTTAAGGTAACCATTGAGCAGCAAGAGTAGGCAAGTGTCCTTTGACCATATTGATCGTATGTTTTGAATGTGTCGTTTGCAAACATGCATGCTTGTTTAATACTGAATCCCATGAGTCTATAATGTGTCGTTTGCAAACATAAATGCTTGTTTAATACTGAATCCCATGAGTTTATACCCTGTTCTATATCATTCCTTGTCGCCTTGTTATGAAATTTATTAGTGGTTTGCTTTGTGAGCATTAAGTTTGATGATCTACCTTGATCTAATTGTTTGCTTTGTCGTATCATATAACCTTGTAATATAGGTTTTTTTTTTTTGAAGCGGAACGGGATTCCCCTACTGTGTTTTATTAATTAGTTGTTAGTGGTTTATGTACAGGGTTAAAAAAACAAAAAGAAAGTTACAAGGATTCAAGACAGGCCGTCATAGCATCATGACGTCGCCGGTTTGCTCTATGGTACAGAAGAGCAAAAATCTCTTTGAAATCCTTCTTCCATCGTGGGAAACTGACATTGAAATCCTTCTTCCATCGTGGGAAACTGACATTGGCTGCATTAAAGATGATATCATTTCGTTGTAACCAGATCGCCCAGGCACCAATCATGACCACTTCCATATAACAATCATGGATGAAATGTTGCTTCTGCTCCTGTACCATTTCCACTAATGACAGCACAAGGTCCCAAATAATATGGATCGAAGCCCAACACAACTGGGAGAAAGAGCAGCCAAAGAAGAGATGATCAATCGTTTCTTCTGCTCCACTGCCACATAATACACAGTTGACTGAAGGGACATTGAACCGTTTTCGGCGTAGAAGGTTTCGTGTGTTGAGCCTGTCATTAAGCAAAAGCCAGAAGAAAACTTTATGCTTCCCTTGGCAACTTGATTTCCATAACCACTGAATCGGAGCAGCTGCCGCCAGATGTCCAATGATCTGCAGATAGGCATGCTTTGATGAATAAACTCCTGATCCTCAGATATATACCCATTTGTCATTTTCATCAGCATCACGGTTCCATTCCCCCAATGTTTCAACTAGTTCAGCCAATTGTTGGGATGCAATGGGAGAGAGGGGCAAATGAAAGAGCTTTTCATAGTCAGGAAGAAACCCCAAAAATTTACTAACAGTAATGTTGGGCTCTCTAGCAAACGAATAGAGTTCCGGGTATAGGCTGTTTAGCGTGCCAAAATCCCAGACGTCATTCCAAAGCATAGCTGTATCCCCCTTGCCTGCTACCACCTTGGCCAAGCCTCTGTATGTATCAAATAGGCGACATAGGGCTCGCCACCAAAAGGATCCTCTAGGTGTCCGGGCCTGTGGGGCAATATTAGAGGAATAAAATGCCTGCCAAGTGAGATTGACCCATGGAACATCTGCCTTGTTCAGGAACTTATGTAAGTGCTTCAAGAGCAGAGCTTTATTATGTGCTGCAATGTTAATAATCCCAAGACCACCTTGCTCTTTAGGCCTTATGCACTTCTTCCATGCAGCTAAACAGTTGCCCTTTTTATGAATATCAGTACCCCTCCACAAGCTGCGCCTCCTATATTTATCAATTTCTTCAATGACCTCCACTGGGAACTTGATAATACACATGGCATATGTGGGGAAGGCAGTAAGCACCGAGTTGTTAAGGGTGAGACGATCAGCATAATTTGTGAATGGTGAAATCCCATATATAGGTTGCTTTTGAAAATGTGTCTTAAGTATATAGTTTGGCATTTATGCAAATAAACTCATGTGTAGCCTTTCTTCATTATTACTTTGCATGGTATACTTTTCCTTTACTTGTGAAGTACGACATGTACTCATACTGGCTATCCCCCGTACAAACATGAAATGCTACTCAGAAGATGGTGGTGAATACTTCTACGGTGATGATTGTGACACCCCTGGTGTCTCATTATATTTTTGCACAGTGCTAGTCACTGATGTTGTGTTGGTGATATCAAAATTTCAAATTTTTACTTCAAGTCATTTGTTAAATTTTAAATTAAACCCAATTAAAGTCAAATTTAAATATCAAGTTAAAAAATTTGGACAGACCTAGGTGCATCCAAAAATATATGTGAAATGTGTTAAGGAAATAAAAATCTATCCAAAAGATTAACATCGTTCTCTTTTAGGAAGTGCCCCAAATAATTCATGAAAGTTTAAAATTTAAACCTCTTTGAGTAATTTTCAAATTCTAAATTTGAATTTTCAGGAGAGGTAACAAAAAAGAGGAAAATCAAGGTTCCATCACGTGGATTACTTGCTTTCACTCTCTCCTATCCACGGCTAGCTCCTCAACAATATTTCAATCGTTCAGGTCTCTGTTCACCGACTCTGTCCATGCCAAAGTTGGTCGATCTCTGCCTCTCTTCACATTTTCAGGACGTTGTATTATCTCACTACGTATAGGCGACTCCTTTGATCTTCGTGGCATATGTTCAAACCATCTCAAGCGATGTTATACAATCTTTTCCTCAATTGGTGCCACCCCTAACACCCCTAATCTCTTATGTATGTAGTCGTTCCGAACTCGATATCTTAGGTGGCCACATATCCATTGCAACATATGCATCTCTGCTCTAACCAAGTAAAGAATAAAAGAACTGCAGAGTGTACCTAAAAAAATGTCTCTGCATTTTTCATTGTTCAAGTTACAGGGTCCACCACAACGCTGCAAGAACATGTATATATAGAGTAATTTCATAAATAGTGAAAAAAAAATCAAAGGTACATAAAAGTGACTACAAAATTTTATCAAGTATATATAAGCCACAGCTTGTTTTAAGTATTGAAATGGCGCATAGAGCTTGTTGCACATCAGGACAGTGCGAACCTTCGTCAACCATTCTTTACAATATGACAATACAGTAGATGGTAAGTCTGACATGAGTGCTTGTTACATGTCTAGTAGACAGTTAGATCGATAAGCATACAGCCGGCACTATGCCAGAATATCAGGAAGCTCATCCCTCATCAGGCAAACATTTTCATGTCTAATGACTCAGGATACAAACTATCGAAAAGATGATATACAAGGTACGAATAAACAAAACATCACATGCTATATGCATAGAATGAGACAGAGATGACACGATTGAATAGAAAATAACGAGAGTTAAGAAATTTTGTCGTGCCGGATGAAAACTTCAGAAGCTAGAAAGCTTTCTGCACTTCAAACAAATTTTAAAGGAAGAGGCATGAACACCAAAAATATAAAGCTTCACAAGATCAATCGAAAGAACTTAACATACAAGAGTGATTTCAACTAAGATGTAATGGGGAGTGTGGATCATCACAATTCAAAATAGGTAAATGTCCATATGTTTATAAACATTTGGATGGTTATACAAAAAGATTCATACAACAGCGAACATAGTCAGAAAATGTAGAATGATGTGATCCATGAAACAAATTATATGATTTTCTCATGGCAATTGATATGAGCATCATGTTCTATGGCTCTAGCATCCATTATTGATTGGCCTTATATTTATCAATACTTTTGCATGGCTCCATACTTTATTAATTGTAGCAGTCTCAAGAACAGCAACGATATGCATAGTTATCTGACAAAAGAATAAATAATGCTTCAACAGATGAAGAGAACACAAATTTTGGTTTGAGATCGAGATAGGAAAGAACAACTACTCAACTTAACTTACACCACAAACAGATTTAACAACTACATTCAAACGGATCAGTTAGTGACAAATCATGGACATGCTTGATATGTGTGAGATTGAAGAGACATCCACGAGGTGTGAAATAGAACTTAGCACTACTTGAAACCCTTTTCCTAACTTTGAGCACCTTGTGTTGTTGTGCAATGAATGTCTTATCACAACAAGGTCGACCCTGAAATATCATAGACTCAAGCATTTTTGCCTTCAGTACAAAGAATCTTGCAAAGTTAACATGTGACCATTTGCCTCGATAATTTTTCAGCACTACTGTCTTGAGACGGATATCAAGATTTCTGATAAGGCGACGGTTTTTATGATACCACACCCTTCTGTTCTTTGGTATAAGAGACTGAAAAAGAAAACAGAGAACAAAACATTTTCACATCATAACAGTAAGCTGTTTTAAAGAGAATGGGTGGACACTAACCATCTGGATGTATAGCTTCTCCAAGCATGGAAAGCATGTCACTAAGTCAAGAACTATATCCAGGCAAAGATTTTGTGTATTGATTGCTAGAGTCTTGACACCGCACACCATATTCCTGAACAAGCCCTTCAAGAAACATAAAACACAGCATTAGTCAATATCTATAATGCAGACAATACGAAATTCTCTGAGTACATCTACAATCAAGAACTTAAAAGTCGAAGTCAAGAAGTAACATTGCTCAACTACCTGAACTATTGCAGCCCCAAATGCCAGCTTCAAGTGATCATCACAACCAGAAAGGCAGCCCAAGGTTTCAGGTTTGGGTGCTGCAATTACCGACAGTTGCAGGTTCTGAGATGGCTGGAGTTGGAGCAGCCTCTCGAGCGAAGGGGCGTTCTCAATGATGAGTTCCCCCGAGAAATTACGCACTGCGATGTAACGCTCGGGGAGTCGATCCGGACACAACGGATGTCAGGATTGAAGCCAAGGAGCAAGCACTCAAGTACAGGAGAGGCAGCAATTATGCGATGCAGTGACTCCTCTGAGATGACAACAGTCCCAAGTGCGAGCTTCCTGAGCTGGGGGAAATGATTGTCACTTGGGAGGTGGCACCCTCTGATTGCGGCAACACGGAGGGTGGCCGAGAATGGGAGCACTGATATCTGCCGCGTCGGTGCATTAAGCTCCAGCTCCTGGAGGTTGTCGAGAGCCAGGGAGCGCAGCGAGGCGTCCAGGGTGGCAGGGCACGGGAGGCGGCGCGCGGAGACGCGGAAGCGGCCCCCCGGACCTGGGTGGGCGGCTGGGATCAGCGGGATGAGGCCGGCGGGGACATCGAGGTTGAGAGGGGCCGAGCGCCAGAGGTGACGCCACCGGCGGGAGAGGGTCTGGGTGCGGGCTCCGTCCTTGGTGGGGAGGAGGCAGATGATGTCGCCGAGGATGCCGTCGGGGAGGCCGCTGATGCGGTCGATGCCGCCACCGCCTTCTTCGCCGCCAGCACCAGGCGGCCACGGTTCTTGGTGGCTAGATTCTTGCGACTTGCCTGGAGATTTGGGATGGGACGAATCCATCACCGGCGCCGGCTGCTGCTCGTCTGCCGAATAGCTTGAGATTTCCACCGGATGTTGTCCTGTTGGCGCCATCTCTGGTGGCCTGCGCTCCGCCGCTCTTCCACTCAGACGAACGGTTTTCAGTGGCCGGGCCGGGCCGGGCCAGGTTCCATATACCCTTTCGAGAGAAGTCCATTTTACAAAAAAAATTAAAATAACCTAAAAAAATTAAAATCAAATGTACCTGAATTTGTTTCACAATTTAGAAATCAAAATGGTCAATAAAAATTATGAAACAAAACTGGAATTGTCCTGATGGTATTCGAACAGAACTAAAATATTTGTTGACCGAGTTTTGTGAATTTACTAATAGATTGTCACTTTCAAAAAAACTATGTGTTGCTAATTATTGTACGAGATTTATTTCCACTCTAAAAAGTGGGCTTGCAAATTTGATAACCTAAATATTCAAGCCAACATTTTTTTTCCAAATCATAACGTCTTTTTTTTTACCGATTATGCTGCTATTGTACACACAACACTGTTCCTCGACACAAGGGGACCTCAGCAACCTTTTCATTGTAAGCTTGACATTTTCATAACATCACTTGTAACATCTAAGTGAGATACTTCCTCCGTTCCAAAATAAATGTCATTTTAGCAACATATAGTTTTGCCAAAATAAGTGTCATTCTCGCTTCTCAATGCAGCTTTCTCTCTATCTCTCTCCTCTTTTACTGCTCATCGTTTTCAGGGCGTTCTCTACTTTTGCATCTCTCCTTAATTCCCGTGTCGGAGGCTAGAATGACACATAAATTGAAATAGAGGGAGTATAAACGTAGGATCGCTGTGGCTGATTTGCATCAAAGTATGCCTGCATCCTCTCCTCTTTCCTTACGTATCTTCAACATGAAATTCTCTACACAGTAATGCTTTCGCCCCTGGCTCCAAAAAAAAAAAAAAAAAAAAACACTACTGAACCTACTCATTACAGTTGCATGGAACATCTTTCGGTTGAAGCGAGTGTGCTAAGTATTATTGTGGTGTTAAATATTATTGTGCTTCAGTAAAATAGTGAAAAGGTCATTTCAATTTATTTTTAACTTCACTGCTCTATAGATATGGGAAAATTGGTTGTGTAGCACTGAAAGTTCCCGGTTCACAGAAAATATCACTGAAAATTCCTACTAACGAAAAATACCGTTGAAATGTGCACGTCTACTCGGAAAATAGCATCCCCTTATTTCGTGGACAATTTGCCCTTGCGTGTTTGATCGGATTGGTGTGGGTGCTTCTACTGTGCCCATTTGCATCAAAAAAGAACAGCCGCCCGACTAAAATAAAATAAAAATCAACATGGCGTGAGCAAAAAGCATGGTCGCTCTCCACAAACAATTAGATGGACATGACATATCAACTGCTCACACTCAGTGCTACATGTCAAATGGTAGTACTGAAAGAGTAGCAGTATAACAAATTGTACTGCTGCACATTCAGTTCAACCATCGACAAACAGATGCAACCAATTACCACACATCCTCCACATATTTCAGCCCACGTCATCCAGAATCACTTCGAAGATGAATCAATTTAGCTAGGGTTAGGGATTGAAACTCACCCATTGGGGATTTGAGAGGGAGTCATTATCAACTTGTTCTGCAGGGCGCAGGGTCGTCCTGGATCAAGCCATTGTCCTGTGGCCGACGAGCTAGAGCAGTTGTGCCGTTTGTTCTTCCCTTCGATCAGGCGTGGTGAGCAATTGGGGAGGAGTGGCGTCGGTTGGGCGGCAGCTTCGGCAGAGGGGGCCGATGGCCTTGCGGGAGGCTGGGCAGCGGCAATGGAGACATGGGCGGCGAGCAGAGTTTATTTATTTATTTTTTTTGAGTTGGCGGCGAGCAGAGCTGGGCGCTCGCGCTCTGCTCTGCTCTGTATCGGTTCGGTTCAGAGAAGAACGAGAGGAGGTCCAAACTGGTAAGGGCACTTTTGTCATTTCACACAGGCAATTGGTAAATCCAGAGTAGACAAGCAACTTTCAATGCTATTTTCTGAAACAAGAAACTTTCAGTGATATTTTCCGTAACCGGAGAACTTTCAATGCTACTGGACCAATTTTCTCTATAGATATTGTTGTGCGTTGTACTGTTGTGTTTTAATCAGTTGTTGAAATGATTTGGCAATGGCTGATGTGTCGTGTGTTGTACTATTCAGAAGAAGACAAAAAAAAAAGAAACACTTGCCGCTCGAGATTCTAGATAAAATTTGAAGCTATTTAATGAGTGGAACCATGATTATACATGACAAGTCATACTACATAAATAACGGTTCAACAAAATTGTTAATTCCAGCAAATGAACCCATATGCATTACTCCTGCATTAGTTCTAGCAACGACAATTACTGCAGGCAGTTATTTAAGATCCTTGATTCCTTACAGGGCACAATATAGACCTGACTGAAGACATGCAAAAATTGATGATCACTAAATTCGAATAGACCCACAGAGAGTGTCTAATAACAGAAATATTAATGGGACTCCAACTGCAGAGAGCAGACACAGTTAGATATTAAAAACGGAATAACTCTATGACCTTACTCATGTGAACCCAAAAAAGAACTCCTTCAAAGTGGAATGCAATACACTCGAGTCAATCTGACAAAAGCAAGATTCTAACTTGATATGAAATTGTAGTGTACAATAAATACACTTATGTTCTCATGAAAAAAAATACACTTATGTGAGAAAAGCTTTAATTATTTTTAAGAGGATAAAAGGCTAAACCATCTACATATACAAACAAATATTGGGCACAAAAAGAAATTAATTCATGCCAGCGTCCAGTTGCACGATACTAATCAACTAATGTGCGTAATTTAAAATGAATGGCGAATGGAGTAGCTTCATCCATAAATGCCCAAAAACAGATACAAGATGAGGATCCATTGGTTTGGTATTACATATAATGTTGATACCATAGATAGGAGCCACGAACATGTACTTCATAGATTAGTGAAGCTCCCCTTCAAATTTTATATACAGTTGCACTAGGAGTGTTACAAGTGCTAGCCTACCAGTATATTCGTATGAGAGCCATCCCAGACAGGAAGCTCATTCATCTACCAGAGTAATTCTACAGGAGTCTAGTCAGCTTTTACAATTTACACATTGGCCCTAGGGTGCTTTGCAATTAGAGTAGATAATCATAATAGAAAAAGAAAATATTATCTGGAAGTATAAGAGGCAAGCTGTCAATGTAACTATAGAAATGCCTCAGATTTTCTCTCTCTAAATTCGCAGGGTCAATGATGTCGTTATAATTTGTAAGCACCCAAAGGTCTCTTGAGCGAATCCTTTTGAGACTTCCTCGGCAAAAAGGGCAAGATTCTGATCTTTTATACCTATAGCAAGGACAAGATAACAATACACAAAGTATCAATAGAAGGAAACAAAAGTACTATGAATATACAGAATTACTTAATGCTAGTTTTTTCAATAAAAAACTAAAAAGAACATATAGACAAATTGAATAAGGTTGTCCCTATCACATATTTAATGAGAAAGTGTGAAAAGTAACTACCAGTCTCTATAGCATCTTATGCACATTGCATGACTGCAGTTAGGAAGGACCATCTTGGTGCATGTTTCCAAGCAAATCCCGCATTCATCCTCTCTTTCCACATCCTTCCTCCAATCCTCCATCCGCCTCCTACTCACTATGTCTTTGCATCGACCCTTTCCTTTCAGGTCCCTCTCAATCAAACTACTCTCAAGCTGCTGTAGAATAGGGTAGATGATTGCTGCAGTGCAAGTAGTTTATAAGACTTGAAGTCCAAGTAAAACAGTATAAAAAACAAACAGCCTACAAATGTCAGAGATTACCGTAGAATTCCCTAAGGCTTGCTCGCCTCTCATATGTTGACACTGAGCTATCTCCATCAGTATATACCTATATGTAAAAAAATATTGATGCAAGAAATTAAATATCTTGGCTATCTGCAGGTCAGGGAAACACACATGTATAATACGCACACTTGATTTTCACCTTGCATATAAGGATGTGAAAGAGGCCTAAATAACTGGGGAGAGCATAACAGCAGGCACAATCCAGCCATTGGATGAGGTAAAGAAACAATGGGGCAAGGGAGCTGAACGACAGCCTCATCTGGACGCATGCTCCACCATAGTTCCTTTGAATCGCATCTGCCCTGAAATTTGAAAACCAGGAAATAGTTAGTACCTCCAACTTAACACCATAGAATAATTCGAAGCCACAAAATGGGGCAAGGAAGCAAAAGCCATTTGAAAAGGCAGTGTTCTTCAATCTTCAGAGTTGCAGCTGTTTGTGCAAATTCTGAACTGAGCTTTTATCTACCATACTGAACACAAACCACAATGACAAGTCGCAGTAGCCACAGAACTTGCCGAATCGCAGAGAAAGCCTCCTAGAAACTATCAATTATACAGATCGATAGCACCCTTGACAGAAATGTTTGTGCTATGCCATAACCGCAGGTGAACAGCCTAAATCAGGATTTTATTCCCAACAAAACAGCAGTGAATTTGTTGAATCGCACTACCCTACTCGACCAAACTACAATCAGCATCAATCGTGAATAAATTCCAGCCTTTCCCCAACTGGGGACCTCTCCATCGCACTTTCCCCAATTTCGGCATGGGCGCCCAAAGGAAAACCCACACCGGAGGTCAGCGGGAAACAAGGTAAGAAATGCCCAAATTAGCACATAATCCAATCGGGGGTGGAACCAGAGTGATGCTTACATGGCGTTGGCATGGTGGATGTCGGCCTCCAGGGCTTTGAGCGGGCCTCTCAGCGGGAGCAGCCGCCCCAGCTCGCCCCGCTGCCGCTGCGCCATCGACTGCTCCTCCGGCACCTCAAGAACTCGATTTTTTTGGGCCCGATGTAGTTGCTAGGCTCCCGACCCCGACAAACTGTACTGGCGTCTTCTCCGGTTCTCCCCCGTGTAGAGAAAGATTGGAGCTTTTCTTTTGCGGAGAGAGATGGAGTCAAGAAAGGGGTGAAGAAAGAGGGCAGAGGAGAAGAAGCTTGTGGAGACGGAAAGGCCGATGGATGGACCTTGGGGCGGACCCGTTTGGATTGGGCGTGCAAATCTTTTCTTAAATCCGGATTATGCTAATCAAATACCAGGTCTGCGGTGATTACGACGGAGTCACTGATCGGAGAGGCTGCTCCAGTCTACAACGCATGTTTCATCATGGCTGTGTTACGTGTCGCCTATGCGACAGATCCAATATCACATCCGCACACGACACAATACTCTAATGTTCCATTTTTTTCATTTTTTATTTTTGAGAAGAGCAAATATATTAATAGTAATGCAAATTACATCTCTTATTACATTGAGAGCATCTCCAATGAACCCCTTATTTTTGCCCCCTTATTCATCCATATGAGAGCCTCTTATCCAGATTTGCACCCCTACATCATGGTGCACTCCAACAATCCCCTTATATTTTCTCCCTATTCTCCACCCATATATATTTTAGTCATATCTTGTAACTAACAAGCAAGTTAGTTATATACACACAGAGTAAGGAAATACATGGTACGTAATTAAGTGAATATATGATAATTAATAAAAAAGTGCATGCTACATAATGAAATAAACCACATGATTAATACATAATTGTCTCATGACGTTGTCCACATACAGCTAATACAAATAGGCCATAATATTTAATAGAACACTAACACAACTAGTCTAGAAATAGTTAATACACTAATCGATAGATAGTTAATATGACATGAACGTCAACTAGTTCTCAACTTGTCTTTTCTTGGCACGGCGAGCTATGATCTCCTCTTGCCATTGCTTATAGAAGCTTAGTTGTGGCTCACGCATAGCACTAAGATCCAGATTGATCACTCTCTCATCCTCCATTCTCTGTTTGTGCTCTAGTTCTTTCTCCATGATCTCATGTCTTCTATTGTCTGATTCCCTTTTTTGCTCAATTCTTGCTTTCTCTACTTCAAGTCTAGCATCATTACGCTCTTTTTTCTTGATCTCTTTCACCTCATCAGCCTGTTCTCTTGCCTTGCGCAAATTTGTCAATGCATCCTCATAAAGAGATTCTCCACAAGAGGCAGAATTTTTACCTTGCAGCAGTTTCGCCTTCTTCCTACCAATTGGTCTTGGTTTCCTCAGTGAAGTATGAGTGAGACCGTCCTCTTCATCACCATGATGACTTTCACCAGATCCAGGAGGGCACAAATTTGGACTTGCATTAGAGGAAGTTTTCTGCTTTTTGTTCTGAGAGGCTATGAAATCACGCCACTTTGGTGCATGCTGCAAAATATTCCAGCAATGCAACAAAGTAAATGACCGATGAAGCGGGTCATTCTGCTTGTACAACGCACATGAATGTTGCACCTACACAAGTGAATATGTGTTGTTAACCATGCATGCATCATACACAAATGCAAATTAAATCAAACAAGCATATATGGTGTACCTTATCTTGCTCTGACACCCCGCTTTGGTTCCTATTTTGGATCTGAGTATAGGCTCCAGTAAACTTGCTAACATTATCTTGAATGATACCCCACCGGTGAGAAAGAGCACTCTGCTTACGGTCAGATGGCATTGCCTCCTTATGTGCGTGGTAGTGATTATGAATTCTTGACCAGTAGGTGCCCTTTTTTTGTTCATTGCCTTGTACCGCATCCTGACCAATTGCTAGCCATGTCCTGCACAACAAAATGTCCTCATCTTCACTAAAATTCTTAGTCCTCTTTCTCACAGTAGGATTAGTCTCAGCAGGTGATTTTTCTCCAAGACTTTGTTCTGGAGGTGTAGTCTCAGCAACTGATTGTTCTCCAAATTGATTCTCACCCCAATTGAGGTCGCATCTGTCCGTATTGTTTTCCAACAAGTTCATGAAATAGTTGTCCATGTTATCTGCATATGAGCACCAGCAGTAAAGTAAAAAATCAGTTGCAACCTACGCAGGAGCAAAAATACCAGAGCTTGCTGCAAAAATTGGATTACTGGATAGGCAAAAAAAGGTGTGCGCATGTTTCTAGCAAGCACATCTAGCACAGTGCGCTGGCAAGCACATCTAACAAGCAATTCGCAATGTTTTGTGTATGCACAGATCAGAACAATCCAGAAAAAATTAGTAGCAATCTCTCACACATCAACGAATAAGAAATTAGTAGCAATGTCGCACACAGGCAGCCATGCGTGCATCCTGACCTAATCCTCGATGCGCTGCTAAACAAATCGAGCGCTGGTGCCGCGCGTGCAGCGGTGCGGCGTGCGCGTGGGCCGCGGCCAGGCCTGCAAGGGTGGCGCTGCGAGCAGCCGCGAGTGTGCGGGCATGCACATGTTGCAGATGCGGCGATGGCGGGCCGCCTCGAGCACGGGCATGCGCGGCAATGGCGAAGGAATACGAAGAGGAGATGGGCGGCGACGAGCCATACCTATCAGGAAAGCTCCGCCCAGGCGCGGGAGAGGCGGCAGTTGCGCCGTCGTGCGGATGAGGGTCGGGGGAGGAGCTCCTACCGATGAGAGCCCGAGGTGCCTGGATGAGGGTGCTCTTATCCTTAGGAGAGAGATAAGGGGATTGTTGGAGATGATTTTTTGTACTTTTCCCCTCAAATCTGGTATAAGGGTTCACATAAGAGCTTCATTGGAGTTGCTCTGAAGTCCCTGAAAACTAAAACACTACAACCAAATCCATCGAGAAACTAATCATCTTCTCCACAGCAATCAAACGAAGCAGAACATCTCAACAAAAGGACAGTTCCTCTAAAAAACTTCAGTAGGGAAAAAATTTCCTATGCAAGAAGCATTTTTCAAAATGTTTAGCAAAATAGCTTCTCTTATGAAACTAATGCGAAAATGAGTGTAGAAGTCATAAGAACTTACATTTTTTTGGCTTTTGCCTTCTAGTACAAAGTTAGACCTTCTTAAAAGAGATGCACAATCTATTTTATTTTGAACCTTTTGAAAAGCTTGTCTAAGAATCCACGTCAAATGCACTTCTAGACCGTGTGACCGAGAGGGGGGTGAATCGGGCATACCATGAACTAAAGTTTTTTGCACTTCTAGCTACTCTTTTTATTTGCATAAGTAAAGGATACGTAACTAGAGAGTATATGTACACTATGTGATAGTGATCGAGCAAGGATAACCATATGCTAGGACTTTTACATGCTAGGAGTAAGGTATACATGAGCATATAAGAACAACCTAGCATATGACAATATACACGATAAGCTCAACAAGTCCTACACATACTAGTGTATATGATAAAGACAATCAAGCAATCTAGCATGCACATGAGTAAGGCATAAGGAAGCTCAAGTAAGTCCTGCACATGCTAGTGTATATGATAGATAGACAAACAAACTAGCATTATAAAGTAACACATGGAAAGCTCAAGCTAGTGATCGTGATAACAAGATACATATAACATAAGCACAATAAGATCACTAGATGATATCAAACAAGTGTATGAGCTACGAGCAAGTAGGTACACATAAGGAAAGCGCATATCACTAGAGACAACGAAGAGCTAGCCCACGGAAACAATTATCAAGCAATCATATGATAAGCACAATATCTACTATAAGCATATAGGATAAACAAGATAATACATGCAAGTAGTAGAGAGTAAGAGGAAGAGATTGCTCTTCGATTTTTCCCGTGGTATCAGAAGGATGGCGTCTTCCCGTAGTCCATGTTGTGTCACTCCCGCAGGAGTCTCGACCCCGTCCCTCCACTCGAGGGGATCCCCTCTAGAGCACACTCCACTCCTCAAGTCGGTGATGTTCCCCAAGAGCACGCTTCACTCCCAGAGAAGTCACGGGATCTACCTCGCTTCACATAAGGCAATGCCCTTTTCCTTGGAAACATCCACCACTCCTTGAGTGAAGTCGCGGGCACATCCCGCCGGGCATTTCCTGGTACTCCTCCAAAGATATAGCTCCGCATTTGATGCGTGCCAAACGGCGCTCCACTAGTTATGCTTCTTTCGCACGGGAAGCTCCAAGACCGTATACAAACTTGTGTCGGCTTCCACACTCTCTTTGGCAAGCTCAACACCAACGCCTAACCGGTATAGGCCTTACCATAAACCAAGGGTAACAAACCAAAACCATCTCCCTATGTCCACACTAAACCTAGAGGTGGATGGATGCTCTCAACCCTCTCAAGCACTAAACTTTCTTCTCCAAATCTTCTCCATGTGCTTCTTCTCTCTCTAAAGCACCAAGATTTCTCTCCAAAACCTCTCCATATGCTTCTCTTGCATCCTGTTGGCTTCCTCTATGTTTTCCCACTAAAGACAATGGCCAAAGGCACCCACAAGAGGCGAGCAACCAACTATTTATAGGCCTCCAATCCAAAACTAGTCATTGCTCAAAAATGATCTGCCAACTGAGTCACCGTATGATACAGTCTCATCTCACCGTATCATCCTGTGACCTATGGCTGACTAACCGTTGCACAGAACTGTGAATTACTCACCATATGATGTGGTGACCTCCTCACCGTATGTTATTACGGTTCCAGAAACATTTCTCACTTTGCCTCCATACATACCGTATGATACCATGACCATCACTGTATAATACAGTGACTCCACAAGTCCTTTCTGCTAGATCTCATCTCTTCAGTCACCGTATCTTATCCTAGCTGTCACTGTATCATGCACTAACTCCACCGAAGCTGAAACTCCTTCATATCTTCTTAAACTTATTTCCAACTTCGTCCACTTGGCTCCTCAACTTCTCTATTACCACTCTAGTGTCTGAGAGACTCTTTGAACATCCACTCACCCCTACCACTAGTGTGACCTAAGATAAACGACTCGATCCCCCTTGATAGTCTGGTTTTTCCTATGGACTCAAGCCTACATGTTCTTAGCATGTCCTTAGCCTTGATCCATCTCCTCCACCACGACCTACATCAAGTCATTGATCCTTGTCATCGATGGAACCAATCACCGGATGAAAACCAACTCTTCTGATCATGTGACCATATGAAACCTTTCCTTCATCCAAAGATGTTAGTCACAATGATCTAATTGTCACAAAGGAAAACCTGACCGAAACATCATATAATGTGCATAAGATATGTAATAAAGAACTAGCACAATAACACCATCACATAAAAAACAAGATTATCATGGTATAGGATATAAGGCATGACTAACATGATGATCAAGAGTATGTCAAGGTATAAGATACATTGAAAGACACATGACATACTCACCTTGTCTTTTACCTCATGTGCGAAGTAGTCACCTAGTAGAGTAGTCCACGACTCCACATGTTCACTTCTACACTATACCAACTTCCTTGCAATCTTTGATGTGTTGGCACTCTAATAGTGTATCACTACATTCATGAAACTAAGCATCTTGCACACTAACAAACCTTGTTAGTCCTAATAACTATGTTGACATCAATCACCAAAACCTATGAAACATGATCTAGGTTTATTGATCTTACAGAGTCCAATCGAACAGGGCCTTATGCACGCCCATTACCCTTCCCTTGTTGGTTTGCACCACCCTGTCCCTACCCTCTCCTCCATCCTTGATGACATGTGTTGGAACTACCATCAAGAACACCCCGAACCCCCCCCCCCCCCCCCCCCCCCCCCCCCCCCCCCCCGTTTTTTCCCCTCTCTGGCGCGCGCTAATTGTAGCATCCCGCCTCAAATAATGAGGGGTTAGCTTAACAAGATCGAGATCGGGTGACACTTGGCGAAGCAAGCATCTAAAGGACCACACATATGAGCATAATTAAAATAGAGTACAAGTGAAAAGTTAATTATTACAACTTTTGTTCAGATTTGAATTACATAAAAGAATTTGAAAAGCATAGCGGAAGCGATATACAACTCGACGATATTGCCTTATGATGAAGCACATCCAGCCCATAGACATGCTTCATTCTTCTCAGGAAAAAGGTCACCTGCAACAATGATTTAAACAACAAACCCTGAGCAACTAATACTCAGCAAGACTTACCCGTCAAAATAGCCTTCTAAGACCGACTCCTAACATGCAGGGGGGCTGACCAAGGTATAGGAATAAATTGCATAAAAGTAGCACTAAAAGTTGGTCCTTCTTTCAAATTTTAGCCAAATTAAAAGGGTTCTCGCATAAACATAAAGGTGAGCAACCTATACTAAGCAATACATAGTTGCAATACAATTATTGAGGTACAAACAGCAAGTATAATCCATCATGTTCCACTTCTTACTACGAGGTGACTCAGTGAACAAGCGGTACTCAATAACCGCGAGGGACGGCGATTCGAATCGATTTACACCTGCAGGCGAAACCCGGACAACACGACGTACGCACACTCAAAAGAGTCACGTACGGCAACCTTTCGCAAGACCCCGTAAAGCCGGTCCAAGTTCCCCTCTCCCGGACACACGTCTTCCACGCGATACCCACGCCGGAGCTATCCGTGGTTAGCCCGTGTGTCCTCCCTTCCTACACATACCCGTGAACCACCGTGACCATCTTCATCACCAGAAGAGAGGGGGGCCCGTCCAATAATAAAGTAATCGAGCTACATCGGTTACTAGTGCCCATATCACTAGCATGCATCCAGTACGTTCAAACTTGCTCAAGCAGGGCTATAACGATCGGTCCTCAATCAACACAGACGGGGCTACCGCACACAAGACCTCCATGTCCTGCTGCACACCTACCAATCCCCATCCGGTCTCCAATTAGCATCATCATGTGAGATAGAAACAAGTACAATAATTCTCCCAAAAAGAGTCCTATAGCTCGCGAGTAGTGTTCCGCACCACTCGACTTCTACCGATGAATCAACATTAAGCATAGCATAAAGTAACGCATAGGTGAACCCCAAACTGAACCAAACCCATAGGAACAAGATTGATACATGCAACTACAGTTCCATACAACTCCTAAATACATAATGCACATATCATGACTCCATAGATACTTGCGACAAAGTAAAAATATTTCAAAAAGGGTTGAGATGCACCGGGGCTTGCCTTGGGTCTCATGGTTAGTACATTCCAAGATGTTAGTAGCAGCATCAAGTTCACCATGGCGATGATTCCCTCCTCTTCGGTTCCGGCGTCGTGCCTAAAATGAATGCAATGCAAAAACATGAATTTAGTGCAATTAAGAGATAAAACTTTGATACAAGAATGGGTGCAATGGCAGGATGATGCTGCTGATGTGATGAGCAGAAATAGCACAGAAAGATTTCAAGTTACTTTTGCTGGAGGTATTATTCTAAAAAGAACCAAAATTATTGGGTTTTAAGCAAATGAAACAAAGATTTCTTTTTCGAATATTTCTTAACATGGTTCTGGAAGGTATAAAAATACAAAGATTTTTATGTTGAACAAAAGTAGCATAAGGAACAATGTGGCAAATTTTTGGAAACATTTGATGCAGGAACTTAATAATAAAATTAAGACACTAAAACACTTGGAAAAGCAGTTACTGTTAAAACATGCATAAATTAATTATGCAACTTGGTCAGTGGTTCAGTAATGTCATAAGATGTATGCATGCCAAATTTCAGGATTTTTGGATGAACAGAAACGCATATATGAGTTTGTTTATGTTTTCATTCTTTGAATTTTGTACAAACAATTTACTGTAAAACATAGAGATGTTATTGCACATATGGATAGATCTACTCTTTTGGATTCCAGAAAAGCTTGTTTCATATTTTTCTGAGCTATATTTGATTTTACGTGAGTTTTGAAAGTTTTAAGCAGATTTGAACATGGACATACAACAAGGTAGCTAGCTTTCCCCTGCCTTTTACTGTAGCAGCAACACAGCGAGCTCTTTCATGGCTGCTGGAGCTCGCCGGATTTTTGGCTAAGGGCGCCGAGTCAACCTGAGCAGGGCAGAAACGCGGAGCACATCACAGTGCGCACCCGTTTGAGAGGCAGAGTGGCCTGCTGCAGTGGCTGGAGCATGGCCGGCGACGACGGCAGCGGCCCGGCGAAGCTCCGGCTATGGTGTGCGCTCGAAAGGCTAAGCGAGGGAGACAGGGAAGCATCTGGGGAGCCTCACCTTGACGTGTTTTGGCCCAGTGTTGAGGAGAAAGTTGAAGGAGATGCCCGGAAACAGCAGCTCGACGGTGAGGATTCACGGCACGGCGAACGGCGTCGGGGAAGAAGCTTGTTCCGGCGAGGGAGGCTGTGTAATAGAAGGGATAAAGCATCAGAGAGATGCGCAAGGATGTGGAGCACCTGTGCGTGGGAGGAATTGACTTGGGGCTCCCGGACGGGAGGAATCGACGGTGAAGTCGTCGTTGCTCACGCGCCAGCCATTAGGGAAAAACGCCTCGATCTCGAGCTGCACTGCACGGAGGAGGGAACGGGGCTGGGAGTAGATAGAGGGGGTTCTTGCGCTCCCCTGGGTGGTGGTGGCTTGGTCGGGCTCGGCTTGCAGTGGCGGCGCGACGGCAGCTCGTGGCTCGGCGGCAATGGAGGTTGACCGGAGGAGAAGAAAAAGTGGAGCGCGGCAACGACTCGACCAACAGAGGAGAAGAGGAAGGGATAAGGAAGCTGGGTGGCATGCACTGGGGCGAGCGCACGCGCGACGGCCTATGGCGGCTGACGACGGCCACAGCGCGCGGCGCTGTAGGCGTTCAGCAAGGACAGAAGCAGAGAGGGAGAGTGACATACGGGCCCCACATGTACTTCCGAATTTTCAAATGATTTTCCAACGTGCTGATTTGAAAGGAGCCAAATACAAGCTTCCAAATCTCAGAAAAATCTGAGAAATTGGAGCCTTGAAGGTCAACTCTTGAGGAACAAATTTCCTTATTGGAACTTTTCAAAATTCACAACGGATTTTGGATGAAAATTCTGGAAAGACAGAAATTATTTGAAAGCTTATTGATTTGTTTGAATTGCTTAGACTTTTGATAAAATTCTGGAACATTGTCCAAAATTCTATCTTAGCACCTGGAACCCAGGCATGATTTGGTTTGGGCCCACTTATGTGCAAAAAGTTGGAGTTTCAAATGTGAGCTCAATTTGACTTAAATTTGAGTTGATTTGGAGAAGATGAATTTTTCAAACTCAAAATTTGAGCTTATCAGTTATTGACCACTCCATAAGCATGATTAAGAGTAATTAATACTCTTAGAAAAATCGGGGATGTTACACTAATCCAGTGAAGCATGACACTCCCTACATGACACCAGCTCAAGCAGCTTTTTCGAGCTTGAATTGTTCAAGTGCAATCTAGAATGTCCCCGGTAGAAAACAAAGCTGAAACTGGTGAACTTTGAGAGCATGTTGCAAAATATCAACAAAAACTAGGATGAAGTGATTATATCTTGCTATAGATGCTGCTATTAATTCCTAAGAAGCGATGTAGGGGAAGAAGAAAAGTAGGCTAAAAACAATTCATCTTTTAAGTTTTACCAAGATTTAGCGATCCGGTGTATGCAGATTCAAAAGCGAAAAATTATATATGGTGCAATAACGAGTCATTGTTTTGATCTCAGGCGACTGAATAGTTGGTGCAAATGAAAAAGCAGAACAATGGCCTACATGGGCTGAAGATATGCCTGGAATAACCAAAGTTTCAACCAGTGCATTGGGCCATTGGCTACACTACAGTACTACACATGTAGCCCAACTGGGCTTAATCGAAACAATAACGTGGGATGAAAAGAATAGCTTGGCTCAATTTAAGTAATTTTGGTCTTTGAGTCACTACCCCACAAGAAAATTATGCAAGACACACCATTTCTCATGGATTATGAGAGCTAAACTTTCTTCAACAACTCCACGGTAAAAAAAAAAGCTCTGTGAGAAAAACTCTGTATCTCTAACCAACCATGAGGAAAGTGGAGTTCTATGAGTTTGGTCGGTGATACAGTGGTAGTCTTGTCTTTTTTCATGGTTCCATTCACAGCCCATGGGTGAGAAAAGCTACTATGGCTATTTGTCCTAGCCCTGCGATGGCCATTCAACCAGTTGCTTGTCGTCTTTTCTTCATAGCGTCGCAGAAGCTTAAGAGAACCAAGAGAAACCTTATATAAAACCACTCCATTCCTCGCCATCTTCGATCCAAAGATAGTCCAACGTCGCCAGGGATTTTGGGTCATGTTTCCTCTGTCCCAGACCGGAAGGATGAGGCCACAGGTGCGGGGCATACATGGGTACGGAGACATAGGCGAGGAGCCGTGGTACAACTGCAGGTGCGCGTGGAAGCAACCTTTGATACGAAACTAATTCTGACATATAGAATAATTCGAAAGGGTAAAAAATATAACAAACATGCATAATATTTATACTGAAAACTTAATTCAGCATAAAGACTACAGGAACATAATAAGATAAATAAAGCATAATTAAACATGATTACGCTAACACCACACAAATGAGGTTTTGATTGATCTTTCTTTTTCTTTTCTTCTCTTGCTTATTTCTACTCAACCAAATCGGACCTCGATTGCATCAACCTTTGCCATGTTGCATATAGGACATGTTAGAAGCTGGGCTCCACACGACTTGCATGCACAAAGGTGCTGGCATGGCAGAATAAGCATTGAAGCAGCATCAGCGTTGCAAAGCTTACATTTGAGGTTGGGTTGTGTTGTCTCTACTGCCGATCCGTCCATGTTCAATGCTCCATTTCCTGAACATGTCGAATCTAACTCATTAGATGAAGCATGTGAATTTGTTCCCTGCAGCCCTGACTGAAGAATAAGCGACTGATTTATTTCGTACGCCTCTAAAGCCAACTGCTTCCATGCCTCTCTTTGATGCTGTGTAGCAGTGAGAATCTCTTGCATTTCCATGAGCGAACGGGCCATCTCATCGTTCTTTTGCATGAGAGCATCACTTATTGTAGAATCCACAAGGTTCAACAGAGTTGCATTCTGTAAAGAAATAAAATAAAGAACATAAGAACATAAGTGTAAAATGTCAGAACCAAAACAGTGCAGAGAAAACACATACCTGGACTTGAAGAAACTGGTCCAACTGCAGCCTCTGCTGCTCAAGACATGACCATAAACATGAAAGATTTATATGATTTTGGTCATTCACCGGACTGCTTAAAGACTGATATGTTGGAGAAGCGGAAGAAAGGGAAATTTCTTGTCCTAAAGGTTGATTAACTTGCACAAAATGAGTACTAGGACTGCCCATTGCAGACATACACTGAATGATGGTTCTGGTGCTTGTTCAAAATTTAGAAGGAAGACGCTCTCTATATAACGATGAATTTGAGGTGAACAATCAATACCATAAATCACCTACATCTTGGAAAAGATATGATATTATATCTGCACATTTATTTTTGATGACGTGTTCACACGATTGGGTCTAGGTGCTCTGTTTCCTACCTATGTAATGGACTGCTAGAGATATATCAAACGGAATACAGTCAATGAAATACAAAGATTCCATACAGCGCGCTACTGTCAACGCCATGCAAAGCTTCCATGAAACGCAATACGGTCAAACTTACAGTTGATAACCTCATGACGTTTATGTTTTCCATAAATGCTTGTTGTATGTATTCAATAAATTTGCTACTAATTCTGGCCTAGCATTTCGTAACCCGAATGCTGGTGCATTCTCATCTATTCATTTTCTATAGAGTTAAATATAGAATTTACTAAAAATTCTTTTGCTTTTGTTGGAGTCTAAACTCAAGAGGAATGAGAAATCTGAAATTTACTGTAAGATTGTTAGCACAAATATCTTAGATATCATTTAAGCAGGATGTCTTTTGAGCCTTCGTCAAACTACCGAAGGAACGATCTTCATCCAGATACTGAAGCAAAACAAAAGAGATAAGTTCATAAGTAACAATTTCTGAATTGAAGCCTTGGCAACAGGAGGTGAATTAAACCAGAGAATCTGTATGGAGACGTTAGCCTCAGGGATCTGTACCAGAGAATTAAACCAAAGGCAGGGTCTAAGATTGATGCTGGACAGTGATGGCGACGCTGATAAATAAGGCACTGATAGGATCGAAGCGGGGTGAATGAAAGGACGTCAAGTATCCAGCAGCCTTTGAAACAAAAATGCTGTCATAAAAGCTAAAAGGCAAGTAATGTAGGTATGCGACCATGGCTGCCCGGTTGTATGGTGCAGAATTGTTCAATAATAATAAAAAGACAAGACATAGCAGTTAGGTGCTAGCCATGTTTATCTTGTAGCGGCATTGTGCCCACACAAGGATTGAATTCAAAATGAGGACAAAGTTACAGGGTAAGGGTGGCACTGATTGTGGAAAAGCTTGTCCAACAACACTAGAGATGATCTAGATATATCCCATGAAAGCCTCTAGTAATAGTGGTGCATAGGGATATTCTAAGGTGTAATAGCAATGCAAGGAGAGGAAGGAAAAAATGAAAAAAAGTAACAACAAGATTCAAAGAGACCTTTCCATTTCTGATAAAAATGCCTCCTATGGATGTAAATTCGCTCAAACTTTTGTTAAGATGCTCCAGAAAATATCTGCAGGTACTTTGCTTCCATCAACTTCCAGAAAATGGTCGCTACAAAAAAGATATTATACAGATCACTTCCTCGTGCATTGAAATATGAACTGAAACCACTCTCTCTCATCGTGGCACATGATGTTAAGGACCAAGGAGTCAATGGGGCTGCTGAGGTGGTATGGTTAAGAGGATGTAGGAATAAGAAAAACATAGAGCGTAACTATCTAAGGATGATATATATAATCAAAATTGACAATAAGAGCACACTTTGATACTAAAGTTAACTGATCCTGTCATGGTGCCAAGTAATATATGTACTGCATCTAAAAACTGCTGTGGATGGTTATTTAGACAGTTTTTGAAAGCCTGAGGTATACAATAACTGGTTTCGTAGTTGAGGGGTTAAGTAAATTAACCTCAATAGGTGAGGGGGTCATGCGCTTATTCCTTTTCATAAAGTGTATGCTTTATTGGTGCAGAAAACACTTATCAGTGATGGAACTGGTAAGTAGAACAGTTTGCAGCATGCATGAAAACAACGTAGAGCAATGTAGATGCAGTCAGTGAGGAGTTGGAGATAGTAGGACAAATAAGAAAGATCAGTGAATAATTCCTGAAAGACAAATAAGAAAGATCAGTGAATAATTCCTGAAGTGATACAAAGTATGACTAAACATTGAATGATGAAGCACTGAACCAGCTAAGTGAACTTTTTCTAACAGGAGTATCCTTTATTGGTGGAAAAGACCTTTCGGTCGGCAATGTAATTTACAAACACAAAAATACAAGGAAACTAAGAAGTCATTATTTGATAACCATGAGCTACCAATTATCAAACACAAAACCACAATATAAAATTAGGTTAAAAGTGTCACATTTATTACCAATATTCACGATGATAAAAGTGTCACATTTTAATATTTTTTAAAAAATTTCTTAATGAGGACAATGAAATGCTTTGTTTCACACACAGTAAGTGTGTGGAATCTGAATGTGGTTTGATCAATTCCTGAAGGAACAAATCGACACTCTTCTGCATAGTGTACAGCACAAAAACACCAACAATTTGCTTAGCATGGAAACAAATTATTTATGATATACGCTCATGCTGATTCCCTGATTTCAGCGTCATGGTAAAATGCCTCTGTCAACTTATAATTGCAAATATGATGACCATTGCATCAGCATAGGCAATACCGATTTCGTAAATTGGCATTTTATTTTTTATAGCTGAGAACAGAACAAAATGCACCTTGCCTCATACACATCAAAGATATCAACCAATAGTTCAATACTCAAAGCTCTTGTCTGGCCGGCCGCTCTGGACTACATATCTGAAGACAACGGTTTGCGCCGACGCTGAATGCTAGTAGCATTTCACACTCCATGCAGAGCCTAAATATTCTTTGATTAGCACAGCTAAACTCAATTTGTCCATGCTGTCTCGTCACTTAACGAATCAGGCAAAAAGAAAGCAGCTTCGTAAGATAGTAGTAGTGGGAAAGGTAATGCGGGACCTGGAGAGGGGGCGAATGGACGATGCAGGCGCCAGATGAGGGGAGGGCGAAGGCGTGGGCGTACCTGCCTCTGCTGCCTGAGAGCATCTCCAAGAGTTCCCAATACTCATTCCCAATATCAGTTTTTGAGAAATCAAAGTAAAAATCACCTCTTCAACAGTTCCCAAACCTGAATCCCAATCTTCCTGCGCTCCCAATCCAGACGGCAGCAGTAGCCAAATATACGCCCCAAGCATGCGCTCCCAATCCACCTCAGGCCCACACCTGCACCCCTCGCGCGATCGATTTGCACACCTATCCATCCCCAACTGCCTCGCACCGCCTCCGCGATTCCCTCTCCGGGAGAGACTCCCCGCCGGCGGCGTCAACATGACAGTCCGATGCATTCCGCAGGTGCTATTCATCTAGGCCCCATCTTCAAGCTTCTCACCAACAGCGACGGCCGCTCCGCCATCCTATTCCTCCAGGAACACCACGCCAATGTCCTCTCCTCAAGGCCTACATCGATCAGGCTCCAGTTTGGCCATGGGAGATGACAGGAGAGTGTTCCTACCTCCTTGGTTGCTTGGGTTTGTTTCTATACACGGTCATGGCTGGCTGAATTGGGAAGGAAAGGATGAGAGGTGCTCTTGTCAATCTGGTAATGCTTGGTACGTGAGAGAGAGAGAGAGAGAGAGAGAGAGAGAGAGAGAGAGAGATGAATGAGAGGAAGAGGTGCTAGAATTGAAGCTGCAACACTGGATTGGATGGCGGAGCAGTGGTCGTTGTGAATCTGGTGCTTGTTGTTTGCTGCGTGGAGAAGAACAGAGAGGGAGATGTGACGTCGAGTAGAAGGACAAAGCAAGATCATTGTTTGTTGATGTGGCACAATTTTATTTCTTTTGGGAATGATTTTGGGAACTGTTGGAGGCAGGATTTTTTTTCACTTCCAATAGATTTTTGGATGCTCCCAAAACAGATTTTTTGGAAGTCAATTTTTTGGGAACTCTTGGAGATGCTCTGAGGTGGAAGCGGAGACGCAGGATCTGGGGTAGGAGGAGGCGGTGTAGAGGATCGGAATGAGGACGCCGGCCCCCGCCGTTCGAATGGAGGAACCGCGGCGCCCATGGGCTTCGTGTGGGGAGGAAGGCCCGAGACCCAGGTGCTCCCAACGAAGCTAGAGAGAAGGAAACATTTTCATGTTTTTACTAGTAAAAAAAAGAAGAAAATGCAATGTATTAAAATATCCAAGCTAGAGAGAATAAATCTTCTTTTAAGAAAACAATATATATTAAAATATTTTAGCCTCTATATCTCTTGAAACATATGTCTATCAATTATTATATGAGTCACAAATACGATGAAAGAGAAAAACAAAAAGAAACAACCACCACTTTCATTGCAATGAAACCAAAAGAACAACATAAAAAAACTCCCTAGTGTAGCTAAACAAACACAAGGACCTACGACATTGCCAAACAGGGAGGCCACAACATTTGTGTGTGTCCGCAATAGCGCCTCCAACGAGAGTTGACGCCTGCCCCTATAGGAATTATGGTTCGGATGGGGCTGATTGTTTTTTACACAACCTCAAAACGCGCTAGGGGTAGCGCGTGCAGCTAGTACAAGAAATCTACCCATTTATGTCGTTTTTTAGCCATTATCAACCAGATTGGTGATAGTTTTTTTGTCATTAATCATGATTTATCAAAGAATACTTTGATTTTAGCAGCAGCTCGCACTTAGAAGTTTGGTAACAGTAATGAATCCAATAAACTCAAAGAATACCTCAATTGGTTTTGAAATATATATTAAAGATCTGCTTGCTGGTTTAGTTTCAATGTAAATGCCTTTTTTAAACGACACATTGCCAAATAATTCCCTTGGTTATAGAAATATCTATTCTTCATTTTTTCTTACTGACTTTTCGCATTGATACCAAATTTAGTTTCTTTATCACCACTTCAATTTCTGTAAAGAGTCAACTGCGCAAATACTTAAATCATTATGATATTATCTAGATGTAAAGGCGGTCATATATACTCGAAGTACTAATTATATAGGGCACAAGTCACAGCAAATAGATCAGCACATTCTCTGCAGCAAACTACTCCAGAAACTAGCACCTATCAAACGTGGTTTCATCGACAGTGTAATTATCAGAGCCAAGGTCCACGCAACAGGTTGATCCAGTTTCTCAATGAGTCAATGTTGAGATCGTTTTATTATTTTCAGACAAGACAAGACAAACAGGTCATTCCTCTACTGTGTCTTATTGATTAGTTGATAGTGATGATGTACAGGCAAAAAGAAAATAAAGTTTACAGGGACGCAAACCAGGCCATCGTAGCATCATTTTTTTTTTAGGAAAAGGAAATAGTTTCCCGCCTCTACGTTCGGAATTATTACAAAACTTTCAGCTCCCTGGCTGATTTCAAAGGAAGCGATTTAAAGACAAAATTTATTATTAAATCTCCACCTGCCCTTCGTGAAGAAATTCATGGCAACAATCTCCATAGTTAAACTCGTGCGTTGAACGGAGTGTCTCCTCTGTCCCCAGAAAACAGCCTGCATAAAGGAGGAATATTTGACATTATCAAAGACTAAATCATTTCGACCACGCCAGATGGTCAACATAGGGCTGCTGCCCCTACTAGTATAGTTTTATCTCTTTTAGATCAACCTCCGTTAGCCAATTTCCCAGCATATGAGCAATAGACCTAGAAGGGGGTAATCCGGTAGCAATATTAACCATCCTCTAAATAGTTTTCGCATTGTGGTAATCAAAGAAGAGATGTTTGATTGTTTCATTGCCATTGAAGAAACAACATTTTTGCCTACCACTCCAATTGCGTTTTGCAAGGTTATCTTTTGTTAGTGGTACACCTTTTTGAAGGTACCAAAGGAAAATCTTGATATTTTTTAGTATTACGCCATCGTAGCATCATGACGTCTCTGATTAGCTCTATAGTACAGGAGAGGGAAAAACTTTTTGAAGTCCTTTTTCCATCGTGCAAAGCTGATGGATGCAGTGTTGAAGATGATATCATTCCGTTGTGTCCAGATCGCCCATGCCCCGATCTTGACAACTTCCATGAAGCAGTCATACACAAAGTGTTGATTTTCCTCTTGGATCATCTCCACAAATAGACAGCAATAGATCCCACATAGTACGTCAAGCGTTACCGCTTTTCATAGGATCGAGTCGGAAGTCTGATGAACAGACACACATAGTACATCATATAAATAGCACAAATTAAGTCTTTAAGTTATTACATTAGTCCAAATTAAGACATCGAGTCGCACAGTGGAAGTCTAACAATGATACAAGATACAAGTCTAGGAACACGATACAGCGACGTCAAGCTCACGATCTATGAATCCACATCACAAGCCCGATGATGCGAACTCGACCACAGCTCACTCCTCAAACTCTCCCAATGGGCGGTCCAGCCCTCAGGAGGCTGTCCCTCCCACTGGCCGCCTCCACCAGAAGAGTCAGGGATGAAGGTGCTACCTGCATAAAATATTAAGGAGCTAAACCCTGAGCAACTAATACTCAGCAAGACTTACCCGTCAACATTGTCTATAGCCGACTCCTAGCATGCAAAGGCTACAAGGGGTAGGCTGACTCGATTTGCTTCAAACAGCACTAATTACTGAGTCCTTACTTTCAAGTTTTAGCTTAAGTTTTTTTTTTTTTTTTTTTTGCGAAAAGGGAATTTCATTGATATTAAAGCATATTACATTCCCTGTTACATAAACCACCCAAACAACACCAACACCATTGATGTGAGACAAGAAACCATGAAAGAGCCGCAAATTCCACCAACTAGGATCACCATCCCAGACGGATATGCCACGGACGAGAACTCCGATCTGAACGAACACGGCCATCTAACCATCCGCCACCATCGTCCTCATCTCCGACGGGGGAAAATTGAAACCCAACCTTTTCGCTAAAGATGGGTAGACTGCTAACCTTCCACATGAAAATATGATGAACTTGTCGTCGCCGAGCTCGTTGCCGAACCCATCGTCGCCTCCTTCACCAGATTCGTCATGGGAAAACACAAATCCGACCAACATCCAGATGGATTAACCCGGAAACCAAATTCTCACTAGCCCACCGTCATGGCCAAGAAAAACCACGACAAGACAAAGAAGGGGCCGGAGTACCTTATTCTGCATCGATGATGACGCCTTCGCCTCGCCATCACCGGCGAGAAATCTTGTCCTCCATTGCTCCATGCCGACAAACTTGACGATGCCGCACCTCCGCCGCCACCCTCTTCGACAAGACCACTAGAGAAACCCTAACCCTAACAACGGCCGCCGCCAAAAGCGACCACCGCAGGGAAATCTAACTATCTAAACCTAGGAACGAGTAGATGCTTGGATGCCGGGCCTCCCTCCTCCCCCGATGGCGAGGCCACAGGAGGCGAGGGGGCCGGCCAAAATACCTCCTTAACCAGGAGTCATGTGTGCATCAAAAAGCTAAAACAGGCAAGTAAACAAGCAGGTAGTACTGTAAGTAAAGCAGCAAGATATCTCATCATTATATCGACATCATTCATAAATCACACTACGATGTGACACAGTGAACAAGAGGGTGCTCATATCCGAGAGCAGCGACATCGATGTACATCCTGCAGGAGAAACCTAACCACATGACATATACCCACGCGAACTTACCACATATGGCAACCTTTCACCTGCGCACCACAAGAGCGGGCCAGATCCAACTCCTCCTGAGAAAGAGTCTTCCCGACACGGTCCCGTCCCAGACGTACGCCCCGTTTGGGAAGTGATCCGTTCTCTCCCAACTGTACCATGATAGAAAGAGTAGGCTACCACCAGACATCCCGGGCGACACAGGCTACGTCGGGTTACTGGGAACATAAACACCAGGATGTGAATCAATGCGTTCGAACTTGCTCAACAGGGCCAACAACGAACGTCCTTAACCGACACAGACGGGGCTACCACCGTGAAGGCCCAGCCTTCTCAAACCATCATATACAAACAATCCCCGTCCAGTCTCCAACAAACTATAATTCTTCTAGTACAATCCAGAGGGTCATGATCCTATCTCGCGAGTGGGACCTACCACTCGACTTCTACCGATCACTAGCAACTAAGCATAGCAATGCTAACGATCGAAAAAAAAGACTAACATACTACTAACAGGGACATCAAGAGTAATCAGGAAGGGTAAACCTAATGCAGTTCTAGGGTTCCAATCAATTTAAACAAAGTATCCTTCTTAAGGAATTTTACAGAAAACAGATAAATGATTTTGTACAGTTCGACAATTGTTTTGGATAGATCTGAGCAAGAGGAGTCCAACAAGATTGGATTTGCATTTTAATGATTTATATTCGATTTTCTACGAATTGTTGAACTTTCTGGAATTTCTGAGAAATTAAGGATATTCAAGAGAAAGGATAAACAGCTGGACCAATCGCATCGCAGCCACACCAGGGACACACAGCGCTCGGCACACCGGATCCCGGCGCAGCCACACCAGATCCGGGCGCGCGCGCGCCGGCGCGGCGGCGGCTGGAGGGAAAGAAGGGGAAAACGGTCAAGCTGGATTCAGAGTCCCAAAGCTCAGCATGTCGTTCAAAAGTCCCGAAGCTGGCTTATGGTGGGTTGGCCGGCATGACGGTGGCTGGCGAGCCAACAAAATGGTGCCACCAGCCGCGACCAGGCAGGAGGGCGGTGGGGCCGGTCTTAGAGTAGGTTATGTGAAGTACAGAAGTTATACAGCCTTTTTCTTGCATTTGTCGCCGGTGAAGCTCGGGGTAGCAGCTCCATAACGTATTAATAAGAATTCCCTTGAGTTGCAATCCAGCCATGGTAACTACTCAGCGCGCTGTAGATTCTGTCATGTAACTTTGAGAAATGTCTCTTTATTATGGTACCTTTAATTTGCATAGAGTAAAGTTTTAAGTTGGAGCTATCTTTGACTCCTGAGCCAATCTACCTTATTTTTGCATGTGGGAGACATGTTCTGAGTAAACTAAGATTATAAATGGTGAATTTTTTTCTTCGAAAGACCGATAAATGGTTATTTCGGAGCTGAGAAAAACCTAGGACAACATTTTATGCATATTTTGCAATTTGGAGCGTTTGTGGGCTCGCTTTCGTGTGCTGAACCGCTAAGCAGAAGGGTAACGCTTCTCTTAGGGGTATATGATATAAGCAGCAATAAAGCTGGGCAAATGCTTTGGCTACTCGTGATGGAAATTTTAATTTCAATAAATAAGTTGACAAATAAACAAAACTGATGACATGGCATAAGATTATAGTGGGAAGGAGTTTCATCTAAATGATTTGGTGTTGTGAAGTTTTCATCATTTCGAAAATCATTGACAACACTATTATTGGATCGATTCGTTTCATTTCATGAGCTTACCACTCAGATCATGATCAGAAATTAAATGCTGTGACTTGCCTATGAAACCAAAAAAAAAAAAACAATTAGCATTGGAGTGAGTTATTTCTTTAATGATTTCAAACCTTTTTAGATGATGTGGCATCTTGAAAGCAGAAAAATAAAGTGGATCATTGTTAAACATGCGATATATATACAAGCTTTACTATTGAAGTTCTCCTTCTCAAGTGACCATGTAACATTTGAACAATATAATTATAAAATTTATTTATTGTTATTCTTTTGGCTGTGATGCCATATGAAAAAAAAATTCGTCGTGCGTGCCGCACGTGCTCAATAACTAGCAGAAAAAAAGTGACAAGTAGTAGTAGAGAATGATTTAGTGTTAAAATTCCTTTATTGTATTTTAATCATTTTAGTATAAATTATGAATGGAATACATCTTTGTTAAATTACATGTGCCATATTTTTGTCATTTTAAAATAAAGAGGGGCCAACATCCAACCATCCATTTTGTAGATTTTTGCTATTTGAAATATATATTTAATCATGTGTTAATTTTCCTTTATCGTGATATCATAAACCATTTTAAAAAATATTTGTCTTATTCGTGATATCATAAGAACACGTCACGATATATGCCGCATGGAATATTATGTGAATGTGTTGGTTTTCTACAATATATTAAACGATCTTTAGCTATGTTTGCTTCAAGAATATATTATACCATCTTATAATAGTCTGGGTAGAAACAATAAGTAACATCATATTATTATGTTTTCGTACAATGCCATGATGTTTTGGGCTGAACAATATATTGAAGTTGTGTTTCATACTCGTGACATCGCGTGGACAATATTTTGCAGTGCGTCGCACGGGGTTAGTAACTAGTAAAAATAATATAAAGACTCAAACCATTTAACACAAGAAATTCAAGACAAACATTTTCAAAGTTTTAAGTCAAACTAAAATTTGCTTATTTAAATATTTTCACAATCAAACCACATCTTTCAACTAAAATGAAATAAACCACTTGATGCAAACATTTTATAAGACAGAAATAAATTCATTTTAAATAAAAATTAAGAAAAACTTTTGGAATATTGAGAAAATTGGTCTTTAAAGTAGAATAACGATCCACATCCCAAAACTGAAATTTTAGGGTGTGACAACTTGTATAAAGGAGTGGCAACTCCAACAGTCATGGATGGAAAAACTATACTATTTTGGGAAGATGGTTGGTTCAGATCTCCAATGAAGCTGCAATTTCCTGAACTATTCCCCTTTGCAAAATGACCCAGAATTACACTAAATGAGATCAATGCTGAGGCCCTATTTCACTTGCCCTCACAGTTCAGGCATACAATCAGTTGCAGGATTTGCTGCATATCACCCAACAAGTACAACTTGAAGAGGGAAATAAATGACATCTGGTCATATCTATGGGGAAACAACCAGTTTTCTGCATTGAAAGCATACAAAATTCTCATGACTAAACTAGCTACGCATCCTGCATAGAAGCAATTGTCAACCGAAGCATAAAGTATTCTTCTGGTTGCTCTTGAGGGATCGACTCAGCACAGAGGGTTGTTATGCAGAAAACACATGCACTTGGATGACTACACCTGTGAATTTGCATCTGGCAGAAAGAAGAGACCCTTACACACTTATTTGTGAAATGCAATTTTGCAAGGGCATGCTGGGTGCCATTGGAATCAACATCCCGCAAAGTCTGAGTGTGCATCATGTCTAAAATGGTTAAAAAAAGAAGGATAACATTACCGTTTTACATGGATATAATCATCATGTTGTCTTGGAGCATATGGGTCACAAGAAATGGATGGATGTTTAACAATGCTGATCCGGATCCCACTGTTCAAAATTGCAAAAGAACTTTTCTAAAGGAAATGCGGCTAGTCAAATTAAGAGCCAAGGAACGTCACAAGATCAGACTTCAGGAATGGATCGACACTTGGACTGACCTTTAGTCAGTTGTAGCTTTTGTTTTCTTATTCTTAGTTTTGTTTTTCTTTGACTCTTTTACCGCTTTTGTAAGACTTTTTGTTACCTTTTATTCAATATAATCTCTTACAATCCAAACGCGGTCGCGTTCTCGGGTTGTGGAGCTATCCACGTCAACCCGTTAACGGCAACCGTCTGATGCGCTCAACTCGTCACATGAACCGTCCGATGCAGTTGGATCGGGCCTTCGCCCGCGACCCATCCGAATTTCTCTCGAATCCTCTCGACCGAGCTCCCCCTCGCGTCCCGATCTCTTGCGGTCTTGCCTGAGAAGCTCTCCCCCGCGCGGCCGTCCTCCTCCGTCGAGCGACCCGCGAGGCCGCCGCCGCCACCCTGCCGCGCGCCCCTCCTCCTTCTCCTCCTCCTCCCCCGCGCGCCCCTCCTCCTTCTCCTCCTATCCCGAGCGACCCGCGAGCGCGCCACCGCCACCCTGCCGCGCGCCCCTGCTCCTCCTCTTCCTCTTCCTCCTCCTCCTCCTCCACCTCCTCCCCCGCGCGCGGCCCGCGTGCGCCCGGGCGCCCCTCCTCCTTCTCCTTAGATGGCGGACATGGACCCGCCGCGGGAGCTCCTGGCCCGTCCCTTCTCCTCTGGGAGGCGGAGGAGCAGGAACAGGAGGAGGACCTGGAAGCCATCGCGGCGCGGGAGCAGCGCGGGTTCAAGTACGAGACTCTCGCGACGGCGACCCGCGAGTACGTGGACAAGAACCGGCTCGGGCAGGGCGGCTTCGGGCCCGTGTACCGGGGCCTGCTCAAGGATGGCCGCGAGGTGACCGTCAAGCTGCTCGGCGCCGGGTCGCGGCAGGGCGCCCGCGAGTTCCGCAACGAGGCCACACTGCTGTCCCGCGTGCAGCACCGCAACGGTAAGCTGATTATGTTTTGCTGCACGCTAGCACCATGTTTAGTTTCCTCGAGTGTAAATTGCATTCAAAACTGAAGTAAACAGAAAACTAGAAAACAATATGTACTACAGCCTTTAGGATATTTTCCTTGAACCAATCGCACTCATCAGATGCTTAATGAATACCTCACTTTAGAATTATTTACGCTCTTAAATTACCATGATTCATTAGACATAGTAGTAAATTATTCATATAAATTTCCGAGAATTTCTTTCTTCATACGTATCTGCTGGTGACTGGTCAAGCATCGAGCTTCTCATGGCCAAGGCCGCCGGCCCGCCGGAAGACCGCTCTGGTCCCATCCTCTTGCGCACCATGATACAGGATGTGCGTGATGCAAAAGGCGGCGGCTCTACATGTCAGTGTTCGTGCTGCAGGGGCTGCAGCTAAGATGTTCGATGTAATGCTTAGACAGGACGAGCGTGATGACGCGAAGGGCGCTTGCCTTTAGCACAGCAACCGGCTCTCTCCTCACCATGCCCTTCATATCTTGATATGCGCTGATTTAGCAACGTGTGTGCATGCCGTGCAGGTTTTGAGAGACTCAGCCTGTCTGAAATTTCCATTTGTCATCTTATAAACAGTGCCAATACAAAATGATTCACCACTTTCTATTGGCTTCTGCAGACCCAAGACTGAAAATATTCTGCCTCCAACCCTATTCCGAATTGATGAAGCAGCTGAGAGAACTCCAAATTAAATTAATGTCATAAGAAAGTTCTTAATTATTGTGAAGCTACAGGATGGCTAAATCTCTATTGACATTGACTCATTCCTCAAGTAGTATTCTCTATATTTTCTATTAACATTGTGATCTATTTGTGGGACTACTATAAGCATTCGTTTAATTTGTCCTCAAAATGTTCATGTTTCATTCATCTTGATTAAAGTGCCCTGAGTTCCTTAGTTGAGCAAAAACAAAATAGTGACTTTTTTTACTTGGTAATGAATTTTTCAACAACGATTAACCTTTGTAAATAGAACAAGATGCGCATGGAGATACATTATCATTATCATTCTTATTCCAAACTATTATATACCTTAAATCTCACTCTTTATGTATTCTTTACTCCTTCAAAGTTCTGCTGGTGCCTATCGCAAAAAAAAAAAAAAAAAAAAAAATTCTGCTGGTGCAATAAACTGTAACTTTAATTTTAAATTTAATGCACATAGACAGTGTTACGTATAACTTCAATATTGAGAGCATTATGCATGGCTTACATTTGTGCAACTGTGAGATACAAGTTTAATATTTGATTTATGAATGCAATATACAGAAGCTGTCTTCTATTATCAATTATATCTCAGTTTTGTATTGTAGTTCTGTTGCTTTTTGGCTGTTGTTGATGCAAAGCTTCGAAGGGAACAAAAAGCAGAGGAAGGGGAAAACAAGAAGAGAAAGCAAAAGCGGGCGAAAATAGTAGAAATCAACCTCAATTTCTCTAGATAAGACGCTATCCTTCACCTTAATTGTAGATAAGTACTTAATACCATCCTTTACCTACTATTATTTAGGATTCTGAACACTGTTCAGTTTACTGCAAAGCTTCCAGGCTCTAGCACCAATGGCTTCCAAACAAATTCGATCCCATGCCTACTACTCACTTAAATTGGGAGAGATTGAAAGATACAAATAAGGAACTGTAGACAGTATCAGAATGGTAGATTAGCATTTCAATATTTTTAACACTTCTCTTCATATAGATTGGATTCTATGCTGCTTGCAATATTAAGTAGGCACTAGGCAGGAACAGAATTGAGAGGAACGATTTCTTTCATACGGTTGTTGATAATTGTTGCCAATTATTATCACTAATAAAGAATTGTTTACTCACACAGCAATATGCATTTAGTCCATACAACATGTGAGGCATGCCATGTATCATTAAACCCTGAAGCTCATCTCATTTGTATATTCTGTACCTTCTAACAGTAACAGATCTCTGCTTTATTGGCTCAAAAAGTGAAATCCTTGTTATTGTTATGTACTTGCATTAGTTTATTTAAACTGAGATGACATGTTGTGAGCCTCCACTGCTGATGAATACGAAGTTGCTGCTCGGGACCTTCTTCAAACCTGTCAGCTGTGAGCCTAGATAGTGGGTGATTAGCTGAAGTGAAGAAAGAATATAGAAGACTACACAACAACCTCGATGTAGTAGCTCCTATACGTTGAAACATGATCACATGAATGGCAAACCTGCAGTGCTCTGTTTTCTTATGTCAGACAAACAAGCGCTCAGATATACTGACGCAGTTCCCTGCTGCGTTTTGGTCAACCACACTAAATTATATGCTAATTTCAAATTTGACTCGGATCGTCTAATGGCTGATGTATTTTATTGAACAATTCTCAGCTTCATATATTTCACAACTCACAAGAACGGAAGTGCATTTGTTTAGCTCTAGAGCGTCAGGAACTAGCCTATCATTGACATGCTCTGCATGTTTGCTGAACCTTTTACCAATTTAACCATGCTGCAGTTCAGTTTTATCTGATGAAAATGAGCTGGTGATCTTCTACAAATTTTTAACATGCTTCTTTCCCATTACAGCGAGATGTATAGGTAACTCTGTTGCATATCAGTAGCCAGAATATTAGCATGCTTCTTCCCATTGCAGCATATTAAGCCTATGCTTCTGTATTCACTATTTCAGGTACGATTCTTTCCTCCAAATATCCCTCATTCTGTAATAGTTGAATGTCATGATTTGTTATGGATTGCCAATATTTTCTGCATGAGAAGCATGTGAAGTAGACAAAACTAAGGTCTTTGCAAATTATAAGTTCATACATATTGTTGAATGCATTGGGCTTCTATTTCATCTCTCAGGAAAAAAAATGGTAGTACACTGCTTCTATATTCTTCAGCTACATGAACTTAACGAGTGAATATGTTTTTTCTGCATGAGAAGCTTCTGAAGTACATGGAACTTAGGTCTTTTGCAGACTGCTGCATTGAGCTTCTATTTAAACTGTGACGAAAAAATGGTTGTTTATACAAAAATACTAAGACAGCTTGAACTAATCATAGCACAATAGAGACTGAACATGGAAAATTTGCATCACAAAAATCTAGACAAGGCTTGATCTTCAAATGTCTGTTTGATATTAAGCAAGCAAGGAACCACTCCGTGGAAACAAGATGAGGTATAAAAAGGCGCGGCTCCAGTGGCTTTACTAACCACACATAACTATGTAAGGTACATGTTACTAGCCACTATGATCTGAGTTATCCTGCCTACTCAAATGCCATACTTATTACATTTGCTTACATACGAGAAGCACAATTTAATCTGGTGGCTACCAATTTCCCCCTAGTTTGACTTTGACACATATTACATTTCATGACATGTATTTATATCACTAATAATTGTGTGACATGATAAGTTGATAACTGCTCACCAACATCAGGCCATCACTGACTTGCATTTGCCATATACAAGGCTGTATAAACACATCAGTTGCTCTACTCTTTTCATGTTCACCTCTACCTAATTTTCGGGATATATTTAATACAATCATGCTAGATGTTGAACTGGAAGGGAAGGAAGATTGAACTGGATGGGAAGGACACTTATCAGAGGAGATGGCCCTACATTCGAGGATGATTGTCCTCTCATTCCACTTTTTCCACACTCAACTAAAACAAAGTTCCATATTGTAAGGTACAAAGTACAGTGATTTAGCTTGGTCGAATGCCTGTAAAATACAATTGTATTTAATTGTTTGTACTAATAACTTAGTAAAACAGGTAACTACATCGACTCACCATGATTTACCTTCCATTTATCATATGAGATTTTTATTTATGTTGATTCACATCCTTGCCATTTCTTTTTGCATTTAGAAAGTTGAGATAATATTCTCTTCTTTTTCACCTTATACAAAGCTCCAAGGCGGGCAATCAAGCGCGGCAATGCCGCGCCATCTTTCTAGTATAATCTGTAGGGGCTTGCCTCTCCAGTTCTATCAAAAAACAAACTGAAAAATACGAAGCTTTGAACTTAAGGAGTATAAGAATGCATTCTACATCATTATGTCTAATACCGAATCAAAGTCCGATGAGGAAATATTTAGATGTATGTACACCATAACTGCAACTTCCACACGAAGTTTTTGATCATCCTTTTTCAGAATGCAGTATTTCAAGCATCACCATATGGGGGTGAATTTCATACTATAATAAGTAACATATGGGATGGTTTATGCAATTTTTCTAAAACTAAGAAAAAAATAGAAAGATGTTGTATGGAAGGTCACACAGGCCCACGCGGCCCACCAAAAATCAAGCACCTTGCGCAAAACACAGGCAGGGACATTTGGAATGTTTGCTTTCCAGCCCATCTAAGTCATGCTAAATTATATTTGGCCTCCATTTGGTTCATACACAAAATTTGGTTGGCCCATCAAAAATTTGGCCACCCAAGGTACGGCAAGATCTGGGCCAGCAATTTTTGCGTCAACGTGTCATGTCTTGATGGGTTGCATTGATCAATGTTTCAAATTTTGGGTTAACAAGCTTCAAGCGATTATATTTTCTAAACCATAAACCTTATTCGCGATCCATCTAAACCATTATATATTTCTTGTGATTTCGAATTTACTATAAAAACAACAATGCGACAATGCTTTTTTACTATGACTTCTGACATTACACTGTCGCACTAATTTGTCAGGGCCAAATTTTGGCTCGGCTACTGTAAGTCGAACGTACACACATCCATCTTCCACCTCCTTTGCGCTACCGAACAGAACTTATCTCGACCTCCATGCACCGTATTAGCACTACAAGAATCAAAATCTTTCCCGACAGTTTCTATTTTGAAGTGGCCAACAGTTTTAGTACATTTGATTAGCTATTTTCAAAACTGTTGGTAATGACTTTGTTGGGAATGATATTGTGAGCAGTTTGTCAAAACTGTTGGGAAAGATGTGAATTTGTATTAGAAAAATGTTGGCCACTTGTATAAAATACAAAACAGATTGAAAACTGTTGGCTATCTAAACAAGACCTGTCGGTAAAGAATCCATTTGTTGTAGTATAGAGCGTCTCCAAAGGTAGATGCGGCATTGACTCTCCACGTTATCTAAGAGGAACATAAGAGTTCATATTAACTCTAAAGTAATGACTGGTCCCGCGTGTCAGTGCCTCAATAAATGTTAGAGACTACATCTTGAAGAAGAGCTAGCAGTCCTCTCTCTTTTTTCTTTTTCTCCAATAAACAGTTCTAAGAGTTAGCTAAGAAGCATTATTAAGGACGCTCTTAACACTAGCACGCAACCCGCTATACTTTTTGGTCACTAAGGCACTACGCTAAGCTTATATGATAGATACTCTCTTCGTTCAAAAATACTTTCCATCCTATCAATGCACACAAGGTGGCATAGCATCTCTGTGGACCTATGCTATGAGCCTCGACATTAAGAACCATCGCCAGAATGGTAAGTATTTTGGAAGTGGAAATAATTGAGTCGAGGCCTCTGTTTCTGTTGAGCCGAGTAACGTAAACACCAAAACCGGATTCCCTGTTCTCCTTCCTCAATCAAAAGTGGTGCCGTCATCGTCTATAGCCGGCGTAGTTACCTTTAGACTTTAGTCCATGACAATGAATTAAGGCCCTGAGATGGTAGTCACACGCAAACACACCGTGCCATGTAAAACTAATTTCAAGACTAATAAACTTGAAAAATAACTAGACTAATAACTCTAACGAGCAATAACTAGACTAATTTCAAGATTAGACTCACGATCTCAAGAGGAATACATCCACCTACTTTTCATTTGGTTTGGTTGTGGTTTGGGGGTGCGGAGAGATGAAGAACAGAAGGTTAACAATGGCGCCGCCTTTGCTGAAGCGGGAGGAGCAGGTTGATCCGCCCAGCAGTTCGGTGGCTCGGAGATTGGATTTCGAGGGGTGTCACTGAAGCGGATCAATCCAGTGACTATGAGGCAGATTCGCCACCGAGTGGTCCATTGCAGGTGGACTTGGATGTTCTATTGGATCGATCAATCCTGAGAGGACGTCAAAAGCCGAAGATGTCGACCGCATTCCACAACGCCTACCGAGATTTCAACCTCCGATGAGAGATTTTAGTCGAAGGTTAGGCGAATGTGTGTACGGTGACGAACAGAGCGGATTCGAACCCAAGGGCAGTTTCGTCTCTCTCAGGCAAAAGTGCTCTGGATAAGGGGTCCCAGGAACAGATAGAGCTAGAAGAGGGCGAGATCAAGAACTTCTTCGGCCAACTCTGGTTAGTGCCTTCCTCTCCACCAAAAGCTAGGGTTCTGGGAGCGCCGCCACAGAGGCTGTTCTGGATCCGGAAGGGGCTGATTGGAACAAGAAAATTGGAGTGGAAGGACTGTCATCCAGTTGGGGCAAAAGACAAGTTCGAATCGAAGCCAATTCAGCTCAATTTTGTTCGAGATTTCTGGGCTGGGAATAGCAGGAAGTTGAGTTTTGCACAGGTAGCCAAGTCAGAGATGGGGGAACGAGGGCGTGGCAGTGGAGCTCCAGCTTGGAGGGGTGGAGGAAGAGGTAGTGGTGATCAAGGTAGCGGGGACAGGGTCAGCAATTTTGGGGGTGGAGGAGGTAGACAGAACCAGCAGAATCAGCAGAATTTTAGGCAAGAGTTCAACCCTTACCAGAATCCATATCCTTATGGCTATTTCCCTCCTCCCGGGCCTCCTTTCCCACACCCTCCCCCCTACTACCCACCACATCCAGGGATGATGCATCCCATGGCGCCACCCCCTCAGTAGTTTCCATTGCAACACCAACAACAGCCACCACAGAAAAATTTTCAAGAACACAACCAGCAGAGACAAGTTCCCAAACCAGCTCAGAGGACTGAAGGTCAGAAAAAGAGTGGAGGTAAAACCTGCTGTTGTGCCCAAGTATGTGAATGTGATATGCTATAACTGTGGGGGGCCAGGGCATTATATCCATGATTGCAAGCTACCTAAACTGTGCTTTATCTGCTGCAAGACTGGGCATGCTAGTCATGAGTGTGGGGAGTGGTTGAAATCACAGATAAATGCTGAGTATTATGGCAGTGCAAGTCAGGGTCTAGGTTTCAATCATGTGGAGCTAGAGGAGAACGAGGAAGAAGAGAGAAAGCATCATTGGTTGAATTTTGCAAATTGTGGTGTGCTGTGTGTAGCCACAGGGAAGCTCACCAAGGAAGAGTTGACAAAGGAACTGGCAGCAACTTTTTATGAAAAGTGGCCTTGGCAAGTCAGACAGCTGGATGAGTATAATTTCCTGGTTAGGTTTCCACCTCAGAAAAAAGTGGCAGATCTAGCTGACTTGTCCTATTTTCCTCTCAAGACTGAAGGGATTGAGGTGTCTCTTACAGTTTGGGAAGGTGAGGGTTTTCACAAAGGGCTTCTGCAGGAAGTATGGGTTCAAGTCAGAGGGATCCCACCCAAGTGGTGCAAATGGAAGGTACTCAACCAGGTGGCTTCCAGTCTGGGCATGTTGATTGATATTGATTGGCAGTCCCTACTATCTAGTTTCTATGAGATGATAAGAATCAAGGTAGCAGTTAAGGACAAACAAAAAGTGACTAGCAAGCGGCTAATGGAGATGCAGAAAGCAATATATGAAATATCTTTCAAGGCAGAGCTGACAGAACAGAAGGCAGAAAAGGATTCCAAGACTGACCCACATCAAGGTGATGAGGATGATGATGCTGATGATCTAGGAGAAGAGGAAGATAAGAAGGAAGACAAAATGGATACTAACACAGGAGCTAGTGTTAAGGGCCAGAAAGATAGAGATGTTGGGATAAAGAAAGATGCAAAGGGCAATGGTGCTGGGAGTGTTAGTGGCAGCAAAACATGTGATAAGCTGGACCCATATGTCAACAACTTTACCCTTCTGAGGGATTTGGAGATGATTCACTGTGACCTGGATGATGAAGACCAACATGGCACTAATTAGGGTCCTGGGGAGATTCTAGTCCTGGACATGGAGGAGGAGCTAGACATCCCATTTCAGGAGCCAGAAAAAGATGCCGCTCCAGTGGAAAATAAGAGAAAGCAGGAGAAGCAATGGGGGCCAGTACTTACCAAGAGGGCTAGCACAAGAAATAAAGGTGACACCAGGACAGCCTTGGAGAAGGCTCAGGAACTTCAAAAGAAAAAGAACATGGAGACTAAACAATGTGGTAATATATATCTCTCCTCTAATGATGTTATGACTTCTATTGCTAAATCTATAGGTGTGTCTCTAGGTAACACCAAGCAAGATAGGGAGAAAGCTCTGAATATTTTACATCGTGTGGACGAAAGTACGAGTAAAACCTTTACTGAATCTTGTGTTTTTGGCTCATGTGGAGCTCAAAACAAATCTGATGAGGATCTTCTGTTGGAAAACCCTCAACAAGAAAATGAGATAGGCACGGTAGATGTGGAAACCCATCTGAAGGATGGTATTTGCCTAGTTGGAAATAGAGAACAAGCTGATGGTGTCCCTCTGGAGGAGAGCACCAGGAAGTCTGTTGGTAAATTTGATTATTGTAGTATAGTCAAACAAAGTTTACACAATGAAAGGTGCTTTTTGGAACATTAGAGGCCTGGGGCAACCTGGGAGGAAAACTTGCATCTCTGATTTAATTAAGAGTAATCGACTAGATTTTATTGGTTTAGTAGTGACAAAAAAGGAGAGCTTTAGTGAGGCCTACCTAAGGTCACTAGTTGGTAATTTAGCTTTTACCTGGCATTATATCCCTGCTAATAACACTGCTGGTGGTATATTGGTGGGAATGAATGATGATAGTCTAGAAGTAATAGATGTGTCTTTTAAAATTTTTTCGGTAGCAGTTACAGTTAAAGATAGGAAAGATCTTTTTCACTGGAAGTTAGTCTGCATTTATGGTACGGCTTACCTAGAGTTTAATTTAAACAGCAGTTCTTGGATGAGCTCTTTCTTACTCTAGGGACTGCGATAGTCCAATCCTATTTGGAGGAGATTTCAATTTAATTAGGAGTGTAGCAGATAAGAATAACAGCAATATACATCACCATTGGGTGGATGAGTTTAACAATTGGATTAATGTACATGGGCTGATTGAGCTGGATATCTCAAATAGGGCTTACACTTGGTGCAACAAGCAATCAAACCCAGTGATGGCTAGAATTGATAGAGTTTTCGCTTCAGTTACCTGGGAAGCGCATTACCCTTTGACCACTGTATCTGCCCTGTGTAGAGAACCTGTGATCATACCCCTCTGTTAGTTGACTCTGGGTCCCAGAATAGCTCTAGTAACAATACTTTCAGGTTTGAGAAATGGTGGCTGATGCATGCTGGTTTTAGAGATATAGTAGTTAAAGCTTGGGCCACCACCTGTGATAGTGATAACCCCGTTGATGTTTGGCAGGCTAAAGTTAGGATGTTTAGAAAGCTGGCCAGAGGTTGGTCAGCAAATGTAATTGCTGAAATGAACAAAGAAAAGAAGCAGATGATAGATGAGTTTACTTGTCTAGATATAGAATCTGAATCTAGGACGTTGTCCACAGTAGAACAGGAGAGGATGGCGTTTCTAGGGAAGAGTCTAGAGAAATATTGGGAAGTTGAGGAAGTTAAGTTTAGACAAAGGTCGAGAGATAGAGAAATAGTGGAGGGTGAAAGAAACACTGCTTATTTTCAGGTCGTAGCGAATTATAGAAGAAGGAAGAAACACATATCTGTGCTGGATGGGCCTGAGGGGCCTGTCACTGAAACAAATGAGATGATTCCCATTGCTGTAGAGTTCTATAAGACTTTATTTGGGTATGAAGATAGAGGTACTTTTGCACTAGATAGAGACTTTTGGTCTCCTGAGGAAAGGGTTTCTCAAGAGGAGAATAATATTTTGGATGCTGATTTCACTGAACAAGAAGTAAAAGCTGCTGTCTTTTCTTCTTATGCAGAAGGGGCACCAGGGCCTGATGGGCTACCGTTTATATTTTACCAGAAATTCTGGTTAGTTGTTAAAGATGACTTGATCAATATGTTTAAGGCTTTTAATGATGGGGTGCTACAAATAGATAGGTTTAATTTCGCCATGATCACTCTAATACCTAAAGAGAATGGTGCCAGATCTATGAAGAAGTTTAGGCCCATTAGTCTTTTAAACTGTAGCTTTAAAATTTTCACCAAAGTACTAGCTAACAGATTAGGACTGGTAAGTGACAGATTAATTTCGGTTAACCAGAGTGCCTTTGTAAAAGGCCGTTTTATATTAGAAAGTGTGGTCATTGCTCATGAGATAATTCACAGTACACACCAGAGCAAAGACCCTGGGGTTGTTATCAAATTAGACTATGAAAAGGCTTACGATAGAGTGCACTGGGATTTTCTGGAGGAAGTCCTAGTGACAAGAGGTTTTAGCCCCAAGTGGGTCATGTGGATTAGGCAGGTAATTAGGAATGGTCATGTAGGTGTTAAGGTTAATGGGGTGGAAAGCAATTTTTTCTCAACAGGTAAAGGGTTAAGACAGGGGGATCCCTTGGCACCGCTCCTGTTTAACTTAGTAGGAGATGTCTTTGCTAGAATGCTGCAAAAAGCTTCACAGCTTAATATGATTAAAGGTCTCTTTGCTGAGTTTAGACAGGAAGGAATTTTGACTTTACAATACGCGGACGATACCATACTGTTTTGTCAGCACAAACCAGAGTTTTTCAACAATCTAAAGTTTATTCTTTCTTGCTTTGAGCAACTGTCAAGAATGAGAGTAAACTACAATAAAAGTGAGATCATCCCTTTAAATTTAGTTGAGGAGGAAACTCATGTAGTTTCTCACATTCTTTCTTGCCCAGTAGGGGCCTTCCCAATAAGATATTTAGGTGTGCCTTTACATTTTACTAAACTTAGGAGAGAGGATCTCCAACCTGTGGTTGATAAAGTAGTTAAGAGGGCTGCTGGCTGGAGGGGCCGGCTGTTAAACACAGCTAGCAGAGTAGTTTTAGTTAAAGCTTGTTTAGCTAGTATTCTCATTTATCTCTTATCCTTTATCAAATTTCCCAAGCGGGCTATCAACATAATTAACTCTCAGATGGCACACTGCCATGGAATAATTATGATGATCATCACTCTTACCATCTAGCTAATTGGGATAGTATTTGCATGAAGAAGGAGTTTGAGGCATGGGGGTTCCTAATCTTAGAGACCTTAACTTAAGCCTGTTGGGCTCTTGGATAAAAAGATATAATCTAGATGAGTGCAAGATCTGGAAGAAAATATGTAGCTTGCAAACCTAATATTTTCTGTTGCTCTGATAATAGAGCATCTCAGTTTTGGAAGGGTGTTATCTGGGCTAGTAAAGCTGTCAAGTTAGGTTTTAGGTGGAAAGTTGGTAATGGTAGGAATGTTAAGTTCTCGGAGGATCTCTGGGTGGGTAACACCAGCCTAGCCATTCTTTTCTGGGAAGTTTATGTTATAGTCAACAAGCAGAATAGTACCATAGCAGAATTATGGGATGGTGTGAATCTAAAGTGTACTTTTCATAGGTGTGGGAACAAAAAGATTATGAATCTGTGGCTGGAGGTAGTCCAGATTGCACAAACCATAGTCCTCACAGAAGAAAAGGATAGTTTAGTTTGGCAGTACTCCTCTAATGGAGTATATAGCTCACAATCGATGTATAATATCATCAATTTTAGGGGGGTTCAACCTGTCTTCTTACATGCGGTGTGGAAAATTTATGTCCCCCCTCGAATACATATCTTTTTTTGGCTTCTCTCCCAGAATAAGATTTTAACTAGGGATAACTTAGAGAAGAGACAAAAAGTGGAGGATGCAACCTGTTTGTTTTGTGCAGAGAAAGAATCGGTCTGTCACCTAATGTTTGAGTGTGTGGTTAGTAGAACTTGCTGGAGGCAAGTGTCCGAGATAGCCAGTAAAAACATAGGTAGTAATTTTGAGCAGGTGGCAGCTATGTGGTTAGATAGAAAAAAGTTCGCTGCTGTTAATATAGTTACTTCTGCTGTCCTGTGGGGACTGTGGAAAGTTCGTAATAACATGTGTTTTCGGAACATGCAGTGGAACGGGATGAAACAAGTCTGGAGGCAGGTACTGGGACTGATCAAAAACTGGAAGATTTTGTGCCCAGACCAAGCAAAAGAGGAACTGGCCAGAATGCAAGAGGCTATTGTGGAGATAATCAGAAGGCCAGAGCGTGTGGGAGCTGGAGGAGCCTGACGAGGCTGATTGTGACAAGCTGAACGGTGATACTCTGATTGCTCATGTAATAGAATAAACGAAAGACATTGTGCTAGGTGTTGTGTGTGTTAAGCTGTGGGCTATGCGGTAAACTGATTTTAAAGGTCCATCCATCTGGATGAGACTGGGGCAATAAAGCTCTTCAATTAGAAAAAAAATATCCAGGGTACTAGCTGAAACAACTAGAGCGAAACATTGTTGGAGGGGCCTGGGAGGAAGACGCCCGATGTTGGGCTGGACGCAGCCGTGTTTGCTCGGGACACAGATGCTGGTGCCATCGTAAGCAGCACGCTTGAAACTAAGCATTGCGCCGACGCAGCCGTCACGTAATCCCTCGGCACGGTAGCTGCCGTGGCATGCTCGATCGGTAGGCCGCTGTGGTTGTGTGGCGGCACACGTGAACCGCATACACTGTATGGAAGTCAGAGCCAAGCTAGACGGCGCGACGACTCGGTTTTCTGATCCGTTTTGGCTCACGCATGGAGCAGCGAGCCCCAGAAGAAAACGGTTACCTAGATGTTATTTATCCGGATGCGTAAGAACTAAGAACACGATAGTAACGCAAGACGCTGAAATAATCCAGGTTCGGTCCGAAATATGCGTAATACCTTACGTCCTGGACTGGTGTGATAGTATTGAAGATGTTTATGATGGGATTCCTGCCTGCCTTATATAGTGAGGGTGCAGGGTTACCTGAAGATAAACCTAGTCGGCCACAATACAATTCGCCTTGTAGTACAAGAAAAAACTGTTTAACCGGCACTGACTGACCCAACTGACCTCGAGTCTGCTGGGCCACCCGGGCCTAACTGAACCAAACCGACTACCCATAACTGGATCACTCGGCCTTGATGATACTTGAAGATACCCGGGTTCTATATCATCAACAGTAGCCCCCGAGATCTTTTTGATAGATCTTGAAGACCTCTGACTGGTTCTGATTCCATATACAACAATTCTCAGCCTAGGCTAGTCAATAAAAAAGAACTCCAAAAGAGTAATAGTTACCGGAATAACTGAGATAAATAAACTGAAACTTAGGAATACCAAGATGAACAAGTCTTTGAATTAGGCATAATAAGCATAGAATACCCAATGCCTACTGACGCTAGAATCATTCGTTAGTGTGACATCTGGCCTATTTGAGATTAGGCCTAAGTGGCCCATGTGCACTAGTGTGCATGAGGAGGTGGGAGTTGAATCCCACCTTGCTAGTATAGTGAGAGAAATGCCAACATATAAGCCTAGATTGTACAACACCCACCACCTTGTGTTAACCAAAGCGAGGCCCGAAGCGAGGCCGAAAGCGTAAAAGGTTGGTGGGGCGAGTGGGATCGGCACAGCGTGTGAGCGCGCCCAGCCATATTAAGAACCTGTGATGTTACAAATGGTATTAGAGCCGACCCTCGCGGCAGCACGGGCGCGTGGGCCAGGGGTGCATCATATGGCGCATGGTGCGTGTGGGCCCCGTGAGTGGGAGACGGCATGGCATATGAGCTGACACTGGACACGGACGTGTGTGCTAAGAGGAGAGTGTTCCTGGTCTGCTAAGAGGAGAGTGTTCCTGGTCCTTTGCCTACTAGGGTATGTTGTGCCGGTGCTCCGACGAGGACGTCGGGTCTTTTGAGAGGGGGAAGGGGGGGTGTTTGTGACATCCGGCCCAATTGAGATTAGGCCTAAGTGGCCCATGTGCACTTGTGTGCATGAGGAGGTGGGAGTTTAGTCCCACCTTGTCAGTCTAGTGGGAGAAAGGACAACATATAAGCCTATGTTGTCCAACACCCACTACCTTGTGTTAACCCTTTTACGTGAAGCGAGGCCGAAATCGTAAAAGATTGGTGGGGCGAGTGGGGTCCGCACAGCGTGTGAGCGGGCCCAGCCATGTTAAGAACCTGGGATGTTACAGTTAGGCTAGAAAGTATGTCCAACCTGACAACCAACACCCAACCTCGAGTTGGCCAAGACTACAAAGAGTGCGCATGTGTCAGAATTTTTTGTTAAGCACACCTATAAGGTACATCCCCGAGCTTCTGTGTAATTCATAAAATTAGCATAAAAAGAGCCTGGCATAAAGACTTAACAACTTTAGCCGAGTAATTAGGGGACTCCAGAAGATTCGAAGTAGCTCCCCATCTCTGGTGCACTACAGTTGTTAAACCAGATATATGAGTTATGAGCCTCAGACCAATTCTGCACTTGGCCCGTGAACCTAAGCCCATCCAGCAACATATGCTAAGGATGATAACGGTTGGTATTGAAAGCCCTTACTCCCCACTGCAGTTCATAAAACCGATACACGAAGCAAGTATAATTCTGGGTTTATCCTCCCGAAGGTCTTCAAAATAATGCTCATAAAGCTTAGCTGCCAACTGGCTGAGTGGAGTAACGTAGTGTGCACGTCAAGTGCACCCTATAGATGTAGCTCCGAGTCTACGAAGAAGTAGATCAATTGATCATAGACTCCATAGAAGCCTCTGAATAAAGCTCACAGAGCCTAGGTAATTAAGCTTTCCGAAAGCCTAGCATAGCCGAGTGAAGTAGCGTAGGGTGCACGTCAAGTGCATCCTACAGATATAGCCCCCCGAGTTTATGAAGAAATGGACCAACTGTTCATACACTCAAAAGAAGCTGTGCCGAAAAACTTATAACTAAATCACTGTCGCCGAGTGATGAGAAGCCAAGTGAAGTCTTTCCGAGTGATTGTTGTCACAAGATTACTGTTCCAACTGCATCACTGCTCTGAGTTCTGTCTTCTACTACCAGGGCCAGGCTTTCACTTTGCAGAAAAGTAAAGTGTCTTTCGCAGCTAGCAATTGTCCTTCATCCTTATCCGAAGTCAACCTCACCATCCTTAAATAAGGCCTGTTCACGCAGCGCCCAAGCATCAGCCAACCAAGAGCAAAGAGAGATAAATGAAGAACAAACCGCCATCCAAGCAGATGAAAAGGTTCCTCCAGTTCCGCTCCTTAGCCCCCAGCTGAGCCACAGCCACCAGTTATGAACCTGCCTTCACTTGAGAACTTAGCCATTATCGGAACTGGTCCAGTCATTCCACCACTTGAAGTTGTCCTACCACCACTTGGCCCAGCTGACCCTGCCTTGCCGGAGTGGATTGACATCTCCTCCGGGATGAAGCCAATGGGCATCCTCGCTACCGCTATCTGCCAAATGGCCGTCCTCGCTCCGTGGCAGCCTATCAACCGCGGCGTGGCCAGCAAGAGTAGGAGCCGCACAACTAGGGTTGAAGTTAGCAAAGACTCTGCTATCTTGAGAGTTTCTAGTTATGCTCGTGGTTGGTCTTGCATCTGCATTGTTGAGTACCATGTCTTGTCTTGTTTTCTTGCATATGTTGGAACTATGTCTGTTATTCTGCATCGCGTATTGCATCTGTACTGCATATTGTATTGCACTTGTGATGCATCTTGTGTTATGAAATAATAAAGGAGACTCCTGCTTGTTGTATGAAGAAAAATGTTTTGTACCCGAAGAAACAAAGGTTGCATAACTGCACCATGGTTGAATGACTTCAACCACGAAATCTGATTTAAAAACTCAATTGCCGAGTCCTTGAGATCCCAAAAGCCAAACAGCCGACTGAATTTTGGACTGGGCCGTGAAAAACAGAGCATTTCTGAAGTAGTCGGAGGGTCACAACAGCTCACAAATCTGAACCCTTCAAATTAGGTAAAGCAATTTGAGCCGTTTGTGAATCATGCACGCCTTTAAAATAGTAACGTCTCTTCATCTTCTCTGTCGGATCTGAACAGTTGCCACCCATTTCCTCCACAAGAACCCTAGTACTCTCGCTTCCATTCTGCCGCGACCCAATCCACCAAATCCTTGCGCCGAAGAACAAATCGCCGTGATGACGAGAGGTCAGAAGAGGGCCGCTTCGCGCAGCAAGAAGAAGGAAGATCCGCCGCCCACACCGATGACGACTCACGATGGGCCAAATCGATAATGACAGAGGAGATCTATCTACAGTTAGCTCTTGATCAATAAATTTTTTTAGAGGGCACGGCCACATGCACGTTAATTTTATGGGCTGATTGAGCTGAAACAAGCAGTGGGTCTAACCTATATATATGTTTTGCTAAAAAAACCCCTTATATATAGGTTTATCCACATCCCGATTGATTGATTGGGAGCACGAGATCAGTCAGCTACGTTGCAAGCTGTTGTTTCTTTTTAGATAAAGGAATAAAACATCCGGCCTTTTGCAATGTTTGCATACAGCCTATACAGCCTATATAGTCATCATTATTACAAATTCTCAGAATCAAATAGCGGATCCATGTAAGAAGAACCACAAATTCTAATATGCGACGGCCATCCGTTCTTGGCAAATATGCTCATGGCGATCACCTCCAACATATGGCACGCTCGCACCACCTCCTCCCTGTAGGCTTCCTTTTGCAATAATCTCCATAAGCGAAACCAGTATGTACCTCTGAAGACCACCTGTAACAATGAGAATGTCGACTTTTTGTTAAAAGCAATATCATTGCGGCATAACCATATTGACCAAAACATGGCAGCCACCCCTAGAATAATGCGTTTTTCTTTGGCCCCTTTAGAACTAAGCCATCCCTCCAAGATATGACTTATATTATTCGGTATCGGAAGGCCCGTAGCTACGTTGCAAGCTGTTGTTGGCCAATGGAATGGGGAGGGGAATTGGCTTCGTTGTGCTTTCAAACTTAAAATGTGTTTTTCTCTCCAACCATATGTTAGTTTTGAGAGCCATTTGTATCATTGTGTTTCTTAGAACTAATTCAACAAAATAACAACAATAGTTTCTAAAGTTATTAAAAGTTTCAATATATATTTTGTTTGAAATATTTCTCTGCCATTGCAGATTATTGAATATACCGCTTTAACAAATTAAGTACAAAACTTTGAAATATGTAGTGAAAATTGTTGGAATAGATCTCATAAAAAGCATATATTTTCAAAAAATGACACGTAATAATTGAACTTCATAAATCAAGTCTCGCAAAATGTTGAATATACCCTTTTAGAAAGTTGAATTAGCTGTTCAACGGTTATAGTATCTATTTCAATAAATCGTGTTCTTTAAAGTTTATTATTTTCTCCCGGAACCTATTCTAGCTAGGCAATGAACCAAGATAGTGGGCTGATTGATTTTGTTACAAATCAACACTATGTAAGAAACCAAGTTTGGGTCGACGAGGAGCAGGTGCAAGGTCGGGCGAGGTAGAGGCACAGCTGCTCCGCCTCCGGCGAGGTGAGGGTGCGGCGGCTCGGGTAGACGAGGAGGCACGAGGAGGTGGCGAGGTGGAGGCGCGGCTGCTCCGGCGAGGTGGGGGCGCAGCGGCTCGGGTCAACGAAGAGGAGGCGCGGCTGCTCCAGCGATGGAGAGGTGGGGCGCGGCGGCTCCGGTTGGCGAGGAGCAGGGCGAGGTGGGTGGATAGCGGGAGGGAACGGGGGGAGGGCTTGTTGGGACTTGGAAGGGAGGACGAATGGGTCACGGGGTGCGGTGGGCGTGCGGACGCGAGGCCAACGCCCGAACTAGGCTGAAACGAAGAAAAATTTCTGGTCCGGGTTCCTTGGTTTGGCGACGCGTTTGCTGGGAACACGTCTCCTCTAGACTTGCCAGCGGTAGCAGACGCGTTTCATTTCGCCGCGTCTTCTATATTAGCAAATAGCAGACGCGTTTTATGGAGAACAACCATATAGCAGATGCGTTTGGTCAATACACGTCTGCAATCTTTCAAAACGCGTCTCTGAGTGCCAGTGTCTAGTTTTTGTGTTTTTTACATAGTGCAACCATCCTTTGTATAAGGGTCCCTTATACAGGAGGCCTCTCTGTCCTAACAGACTTGCTAAGGGCATGTTTGGTGCAAATAAGTCAGATGACTTATAAGTCACCTGACTGAAAAATACTGACTTATAAGTCAGGGATGTTTGGTGCAAATAAGTCAGGGTTCGAGAAACGAGGGGAGGAGAGAGGATGGAGTGGAGGAGAGGCGGGTGGGTCCCACTGACTTATAAGTTTTAAGTTGGGTTGAGGTAGCTTAAAACTTAAAGTCACTGGTGACTTATAAGTCAGGCATGTTTGGTGAAATAAGTCGACTTATTTCACTTTTGGACTTAAGTCATGACTTAAAGTTGGCACCAAACATGCCCTTAGAGCATTGTGCACAACACAAAGCAGCCCGCCCTGCTGTGCTACTTGTCTCTCGTGTTTGTCCTTAAACTAACACATACCAGCTCTATTTCCAATTTATTGTACATTTGACTTGAGTTATATTAGGTGGTTAGGGTTAGGGTTAATTTGTCTCCGACCTGTTGTTTTTCTCCCTTTATATAAGGAAGGACATCACTGTCGTGGCAGTAGGATGAAAAAGGTACAGGCTAGGATGGCATAGCCTTGTCTATGTTCATGCTGGTATTACTATAGATGATGGAAATTCATTAAAAACACATCGTGTCTCCTCCACGTGCGAATGTATGCGCTGTTGCCTGTTGGTACGTTATAGGATAGAATCAAAGAAAATCAGCACACCAACCAAATCTATATGTGATGTAAAACATGGTAAGCACAAAGCTTCATGGTTGTACACAAGGAGCCACGACCTGAGCACAACAATAAAAGTCGCATGTCGCTTGCATACCAATTTTATTCAACTTTAAACTGCCATGACCAACTGGCATATCGTTCTTGTTACATATGGTTTAGTTGAACTTGCTGCTTGACATCCTTAGTGATAAACCGCCTCCAAAACCAATGTTTTTCCCACGCCGACCACATGAGCTCCATTGGCACGCCTTTGGTCTCCGGTAGGAATGAGACAATGAAAATTGTCATGATTGTGAGCCAACCGGCATAGAATAGAAATATCCCATACTTCATGCGGCAAAGTAGAGTTAGGAACACTTGTGTCTGTGCGAAGGTGAAGGGAAGTGCGATGCACAAGGTCATGGCCTGCCCCGTAGACCTAATCTCCACAGGATAGATCTCTCCTACAACCAACCACCTCAGTGGGCCCAATGAGACGTTGAAGCAAAAAATATATAGGCACATGAGCACCAAAACGCCCACCGCGTAGTTCCGTGGCATTATCATTCCCTGGTGCTTCCCAAGATGATCCGCGAGCACCCATGCCACAGCCACCTAGATTTATGTTGGAGAATGTCATCACATTTGAGAAATAACATGAACTTCGCACACCACAATGTGTAATTATTATAGACGTGACATACCTGTAAAAGCATCATGCCTATACCACCGACAAGAAATAGAATCCTGCGTCCGCAACGGTCCACGATATTGCTAGACAGGGTAACAGCGAACAAGCCCACAAGGTTAGTTATGACAGAGCCCAAGACTGCCTTCTGGCTGGTGAAACCAACTATCCGGAACAACACCGGTGTGAAGACAGACATAACGATCACACCGGTAAAGTCAAAGAACACAGGGATGGCCAACATCATCACCAAGTAGTGGCGATAACCCTTGCTACGCAACCTCTTGACCACACCCTCATCATTTCGACGTGCTTCTTCAACCGCACATACAATGTCATTCAACTCAGCTTCGATATCAGTGCCAACCCCGCGGACGCGCTGAAGCGACATGCGAGCCTTATTAGGATCACCACGCAGCACAAGGCTGCTAGGTGTGTCTGAGATGAAGAGGGTGCCCACAACAATGACTGCGGCCGGCAAGGCCGCAAACCCAAGGGAGACACGCCAACCCCAATCAGGGATGCGATTCGTGAAGTAGTTGACAATGCTGGCAGCTAGTGTGCCTATCACAAGGAAGAAGTGGTAGGCCATGGTGAATCCCCCGCGCCATCTTGTCGGCGATGTCTCAGCGAGAAACATTGGAGCTGACTGCATGTTGAATTTATACTTAGGTATCTAGAGCAAGCAATTAAACTATTTTGTATAGAAGCAACTGGATTATTGCATACCATTGTGCATATGTAGGTTCAATTTGGTGAGCCAACAACCAAACCAATAGATCTTACTTGATTGGTTATGGGCCATTGGTACCAAATTGGGCCAGATATGCACCAGATACTTCACTATTAGTTAGGACTAATTTGCCATCGCTAAAAAAATCTATTAGCATAAAAATAACCTGTGCGGTGAACCCAACACCGAAGCCGAGAAGCATTCGACCAATAATAAGCATTGCGATGTTGACAGCCCCAGCATTGATTCCAGAGCCAGCGAGGAATAGGGCACCCCCAATCAACATACTGGCTTTGCGACCGACCCTCCTTGTCACGCTGCCCGCAACTAGAGACGACAACATGGCAGCGAGGTACATTGACGATGAGAATGCCGTAAGCAGTTGATTGTCATATTTGCAGTACGCATCGCTCTTTGCACTTTTCTTTCCGCGAAGCACCTCCGGGAAAAATTTCTTTAGGAACGAATCCATCTGGGTCACACCTCCTGAGTAAAATTCAACACATCTTTTTATATGTCTCTCTTTTGTCTGTTTGGGGGCATGAGGGCGACATCACAGTTAATAGGTATAGCTTGCATGTTACGTATGGGAGTTGTTTTCAAGATTTTATATATTTTGTATATAAAACATTTACTAACTAGAATATATATATAGTACTATACAATTACAGTTTCACTAACATGAACAGTGTTGATTTCATGGATAAAATAATGTTGGATAGAAGATCATAATGATCATAATAAGGGGACATACTCGGTCTTTCTCTGAATTTTCTAATAAGCATGCGCATGAACCGATCTGAAGCATGCAGAGTGATCATAATGCTGCTCTTCCCTAATTAGTGTGCTTAAATTGATGAAGCAACATGAATCTCGATAAGATTTAAATAATCAGGGGTATAGATAGACCATGTAGCCGAAGTTTTCTCTCAGATTGAAATGCCGGAGTAGCACAATGGATGCGCTCAAGAATTGCCGTAGTGGCCAAGTACTTAACTTGACATTGATGCTCGTGTGGAGGAGCACTCACCTGAGACGCCAATGTCATAGCCGAAGATGAGACCGCAAGAGGCGGCCACAAGGCAGGTGACCACGACGGAGACCGTGACGCCGCCGCCGTAGTCGCGCATCCGACCGCCCTCCGCTGCGCCGAGTTCTCCTCGGGCCATTGTACTGCTCTCGTCTAGTGTACTCAGCGGCCGGGGCCGATCCTTTAATTTCAGGATTTCTCTGAAGCGATGGGTTGGAAGGCACAGGAACCAGAGTGGGGGATCAGCGGAAATATATATAAGCGTATGGATGATGGATTATGATTGTGCATGTGGCCTTCATTTCGAGTTAATCTATTTACAGGCAGAAAACTTTGTTAGTATATACAAGGTCAGCGGGGGCAAAAATGTCCTAAATATTCACAATAATGTAGGATTTAATTACTTCCGTCTTCCAAGTGTATGTATCAAAAAATGATGGGGGACGCCAGTTGTTAGTATAGCTTATCTAATGTGTATTGATCATTGCATGAACCCAGCTAGATGCCCGTGAGATGCTAGTTGACATTCTACAACCGTTGAATTATTCATCAGTTTATATTTATGGTCGGCAATTCGCGACCAACAGGTATATAGTCGCACATCATATGTTCATACCATGGCGATGGCCATTGTGGTGCTGCACCGCTGCTTTTGTGTACTCATGCGATCCCTGGTTTGGTTGTCTTCTGCCCGTATCCGGTGTATGAGCTTATATTAATACCACTAGGCACTAGCTAAACGGAAACTTGTGTTACTTTGTCACTAGCATATACTGTATGTTTGATGTGGTCAATGATCACCATTGGAATACACATGCATGTGCATCTAAAAAGCGCAAGTTGCTTCCACTGTATTTTAGAAACGGCCTCAAAGTCAACCGAAGAAAATGAGAAACCAGAAAAAAGAAAGACTCCACCTGTCAGCGATTGAATTGGCCCGACCAAAATATCTCGCATCGACTTGTGTACCAGTTACGTGATCTGCCATGTCTATCATTTGAGACTTGTGGCAGATCTTGTAAAATCTAAAGAAATTGCAAAATCCAAAGCCTGTGAAAAAAAAAGACCTTGTAAAATCTAAAGCCTGTGAGTTTAATTGAAATATTTTGAGCCTTGATCATCATCAAAATAAAGCCGACCTATCATGCTCCCGAATCTACATGAAAGCATATATCTTCCGACAACCTTTTTCGAAGTAACATTGTAAATTTGCCCCACTTTTTCAGAACGAATGCGCTATTTGCCCCCAGTTGGTAACTCCGTTACTGTAATTTTTCTTTGAGCAACAAAAATAATACAATGTTAATTTTGGAAGGTGAATGACTCTTCTACCCATGAGTGAATCTGACCCTCACCTTTCTCCCGTGCGTTCTCTCTCTCATCTCTCTCTCCCCCCTGCATTCGGCAGTGGTGGCGGCTGGGCGACGAGGGATCCATTCAGATCTGGAGCGGCGCCGGCCATGGGAGGCGAAGCCGGGGCAGGCAGGGCCTGCCGATGCTGCCACGACGGAGGCAAGTCCAGCGTAAGTGTGGCCAGCCCGGCCATGGGAGGCGAAGCCAGGGCAAGCGCGGCGAGGAGTGGCGAGCCCGGTGCGATGGCGGCCCCGGTGCTTGGGCGTGAGGATTTAACCACATAATTATGATGTTATGTGGTTAAATCTGTTTGAATTTCGAATCTGTTTAATTTTGTAACCGTTTGAATCTGCTCAAATTTGGAAAAAAAATGGAATTTTCTCAAATTGAACATATTTTAAATCTACTAAAAGTTAGTCAAATCCAAGACAAAATTACTTCATGTTTCAAATACTAACATTGTATCAAAACTGAGGACAACTGTGCAATAAACGATACAAAACAGGGGCAATGGTGCATGGGCAACAATGTCTTTTAACTCCTTACTTAACACCGTTAGGTGGACTTAATGGAACAATGGCAAACCTAATATTCAGTTCTAAAAAGTAGGGGCGAATCTGCAAAGCCTAAAACGCAGAGGTAAACTCAAGAATTGGCCTTCAAAATGAGGGCAACAGTACGATTGCCCCCAAATAAAAACGTTCTACGAAGTCGGTCCGTGTAGAGACGCTCCTATTATGCTATATGAAACCTCTATAATCAGCTAAAATGAAATAAATTGTATTTAACCCTTAAAAAAGCATAGCTACTACCACTGTAGAACACACAAGTGGCTGCTATTAGTTTCGTCACGCAAGTAATATGACCAGGACAAACCAAGTCCTAAAGAACTCGCTTTTACGGCAAATTGGAGCACTTATCTTTTTTGTCAAAAATATTGTCCACGACTTGTTATTTAGTGACGACTTCCAACAGAACCAAAAGGGGACGTAGGATCAGTTTATCCGATTTTGGTTATGCAAGGAAGGTTGCGAGATGTGACAGGCTAACAAAGTTGACATTGAGCAAATTGATTTTTCGAAATGCCAACGAGTCTTTCAATTATATAAAAAACATCACTGCAATTGTGTGCGATGTGGCTTTGAGAAATATTTTGAGTTTACGATCACAATATAATGGTGTTTCTTGACAGGTGGGCCTCCCACCTGGCGCCTTGTACTGCATGTGTATAGTAAATCTGTAAAGGCACCTCCGTATACATATGGCAGTCTACGATATACAATATCTAGCCTACCAAATATACTCTAACATCCTCCCGTAGTCACAGTGGAGCACCGCAGACGGTGAAACTGGAGAAGAAGCCGATGGTAGAAACCGACGGACTGACATTCCCGCAGTTGTAGCGTCCATGTGGTGCTAATGCTGCGACTGGAGAGAAAACCGACGAGTAGCTCATGCGGATGATAGTCCTTTGTGCCGAGTGTCGAGGTAGCCAAAAGCGTGGGCGAGTAGTCGTGGTCAATGAGGTCGTGCTTGAGGTAGATGTGGTCGACGAAGCCGAAGTCGAGGTTGCCAATGGGAACGATCTCTTTTTGGGGAATCACTCCCGTCGAGAGGCCCTCTTCCTCCCTTTTTCTGAATCTGGGAGAGAGGCAAAAGAGAAGTCCAGAGAGACCTCGACTCTTTCAGGGAAAGGAGGGAGATCGAATGCGATTGAGGAAGCCGCACATGAAGCCGTGGGCGTAGGGAGGCGCCAATGTGACGGTGCGCGAAGACGCGCCAAGAAGAAGACGGCGAAGCGATCAAGCACCGTAAGGAAGAAGGTCGATGCCGAACTCGATGCTGTCGAAACTGCCATAGGCGAGGCGTGCACCGATTTTGCCAGGCTCGGGAACGCGTCGGGGATGAAGGCATGCACCGGTATTGCCAATACCATGCGCACGAAGGTAGGGACCATCACGATCATACAACAGTGTCGGAGGGGACCAGCAGAGAAGGCCTTCACGACGGTCGCGACGCGTAGAGCTGCGAAGAGGAGAGTGCCGGCGTAGACGCAGTTGTCAGAGTAGACGAAGTAGTCGAGGAAGAGTTCGAACAGCAAGACGAAGGCCATACGCGTAGACGATGTAGGGGTCATCGGTACGCGGGGACGAGGAAGATGCAGCAACGAGTGCCACAGTAGACGGAGTTGTGCCTTGGAGGTGCTTCTCAAGTGTCAGTGTGAGACCACGGGCGGCAGCGCTGCGGCCCGAGGAGGCGACGCAGCAGCAGGCCGAAGCTTGAAGGTGTAGTACGCGGCCTCGACGACACCGCACGCATGGCTGGCTCGTCGGACCGACGTGCGCACGGGATGACGACGATGCCGCACAGTTGAAGATGTTGTATAATGATAGATTGTATGCATTGAGCCTCTCGGCTGTTATATATGAGAGTACAAAACTTGGAGGGCAAAACACCTCCGGCTACATATAGCAGTCTACGATATACAATATCTAAATTACCAAATATATTCTAACACCCACGGCTATACAAAACTACGAATTGCTGGAGAACATACTAACGTCCAACACAAGCCGTCGGGCCGCCTGTGCGTGTGGCCTAATTATGGCTAATCCTCTTTAGATAGCACAATTAGTGGACCCATGCCACCTGAGGCTGAGACAAGGATGGATCCAAAGTCAGCGCGAGGGAGTTGCGTAACAGGTACGTAGCTCTAGCATTACTCGTGTCCCGCTGGTCCGACGAATGGGTTGGGGCACCGAACGAGGGCTCCTCTGCAATGAGAATGCCACCGGCGCCGCACTGCATATATAGCTCAGCCAGCTTTGTCTGTGTTCCTAAGCATAACTGTTTCGAGTTTTTGAAGGCATTGAAAACTGCAGCAAGTCTTAATTTGTTCCTAAGCACACAGTAGAAAGTCTATAACTTTCTATATGATATAGCAATTTTTTGTGACACTAACGTCACAGCAAAACACAAGTGGGTCAAACTATTTGATTTCCATTCAAGCAATTTGACATAGTTTATATCGCGGGAAAAAACATTTTATATATTTTATGATGTGTACTTTTTGAAGACTGGATTGCTTTGTTCGTCTAACACAGGGTATGCAGAGCAAAAACTGGCTGAACATTAAAGCACTCGAGTTCCAAAGAAACAGGGAAAAAAACAGAGAAGACTCTGACATGGTTGTACTGTAAGTTACGACAGATAATTTTTTTTCCTTGAATTGAAGCTGACTAATAAAAGCCACAAGTTCCAGATTTGCTTGACTATTGATGAAGCAACAATGCCAGCTATGTCAACGCCTCGTGCCGTCGTGCGTGCAGAGGCCGGGAGGAATATCTGCATGTGGCTTAATATAGACAGCGAGACATAACAAATTTCGGAAATACATGTTAACCTTGGGAGTGGATCAGGACTAGTTAAAGATAGTTGATACCCATAGTTATCTTAGGTCGGTTTGTATAGCATTTCGACCATACTCGTTATTGTTGAGCATGTCCTTAACAAAATAGTACTCTCTATTTATCTTTGTCTTAAATAATTTTTTTCAACTTTGATCTATAGTTTGTATAAATCCATACAATCCAGTAATTTAAGATCTTATGTTGTTGAACTGTACGGGTTTCTCTAAACTATAGGTCCAAATTGAAGAAGTTTAACTTGGGACAAAGCTAGAGTGTCATTCTTTTTTAAAAGAATGAAGTAACAGAGTTGTTAGGAGTAGCTGGCTTGTGGACAGATAGATTGCACACAAATCAGCTGTATTCATTCAGGTAACTAGAAAACGTTATCTCATATACCAAAATAATAATTAATAGGATCCTAGGGTATTAACTAACCCTACATTAATTCGGCAAAAAATAAGTGTTCTTTCTAATATATAAAGGTAAAATTGTAAAATCCACCCCAAAAAGTTACCTTGGGTTTGATTTTCCACTTTGTTAGCATGTTTTTTGCATATTGCATAACTCTCCAGCTAATATGGCCTATTGCGTGCGTTCTTGGCAGAGTATTCTCATATTTATTTTTTCTGATGTACATATATGCCCATGCCACCTTATTTAACTTTGATTCTTAGTAATGTGGAGGCATGTTCTGAAAAAACAGTGAGGCACTTGATTTATTCTTGGCAGTCTGTTTCGAGTTTTTGAAGCCATTGAAGACTGCAGCAAGTCTTTGTTCCTAAGCACACCGTTGCAAGTCTATGACTTTCTATTTGATATAGCAATTTTTTTGTGACACTAACGTCACAACAAAACACAAGTGGGTCAAACTATGTGGTTTCCATTCAAACAATTTGACATAGTTTATATCGCGAGAAAAAAAATATTTACATAGTTTATGATGTGTACTTTTTGAAGACTGGATTGTTTTGTTCGTCTAACATAGGGTATGCAGACCAAACACTGACTGAACATTAAAGAACTCAAGTTCTAAAAAAAAAAACTTGACATGCAACGAAGGTCGAGAAAACCCCCGAACCTCCCCCAAACCATACACAGGGATTCAGCTGGCCGTGTGAGCTGTGGCGCGAGTTCTTTACCTATGCTTTGATGCTGGGAGGACGAGTGGATTTTTTTCTCCCAGGGACTAAATCCCCAGCCGGTTGGGTGCGCACCTAGGCGGTTCCTGAGAATAGAACCTGGGCGGGCCGCGCGCATGCTGGCGCTGCTGGCCAACCGGGCTCTCGCACTGTTCGCAAAGAACTCAAGTTCTAAAGAAACAACGAAAAAACAGAGAAGGAAAAGTCTGACAAGTTTCTGCTGTAAGTTAGTACAACAGATACTTTTTTCCTTGAATTATTGAAGCTGATTAATATAAGCCACAACTATTGATGAAGCAACAATGGCAGCTATGTCGATGCCTCACGCCGTCTTGCGTGGAAAGGTCGGGCCGAATATCTGCATGTGGTTGAATAGAGCCATAAAAAAATTCCGAAATACATGTTGACCTTGGGAGTGGATCAGAACTAGTTAAAGATAGTTGATTCCCATAGTTATCTTATCTCGGTTTTGTAGCATTTCGACCATACACGTTATTGTGTAGCATGTCCTACTCACAAAACAGTACTCCCACTTTTTAAACAAGAATGGTACTTTAACTGTTTTCTAAATCATTTTTTTTTAACTTTGATCAATTATTTCTACAAATCCATATAGTTCAACAGTAAAAATCTTATGTTGTTAAACTAGACGGATTTCTCGAAACTATTAATTAGGACGAAACTAAAGTAGCATTCTTTTTTAAAAGGAGAGAGTAACATAGTTGATAGGACTAGCTAGGTGGCAAGTGGAGAGCTAGATTTGAACACAAATCAGGTGTATTCATATATAGGATCCCAAAAGACATTAATTAACCGCACATCGCATTGATATCAATCATCAAACATTCATACCTTAGAGGGTAATGCAAGATTCCAAATGAACTGTGACATCCGGCTCAGATTGGATGGCCCATGAGTGCTAGTGCACAAATTTAGTCCCACCTTGATAGTTGAGCGAGGGTGGAGCCAACTTATAAGGCCCTTTGAGTCCAAGCCATCAACCACGGGTTAACCCTTTTACGTGAAGCGAGAACAAAAAAGTAAGTTGGTTATTAGTGCGCTAGTGTGTGTTTCTGTTTCACCCGACGTGGGTGTTACATAAATCAGCTGTGATAGATTGGTGAGCTAGTAGTGTGTGTTTCTGTTTCACCTTGCAAGTGGGTCTAAGCCGTTTGGAACCTAGGGCGTTACATGAACCAGCTGTGATAGACTGGCACATAAGGGGTGTTTTGCAGTAGTGATAGCTAGATATGTACAATAATCTCTGTGACTGCCTCGGGCACATCATCGACACTGACGTTGCAGTCCCTAGGCAGCCTGCAAAAGGCTACATGAAGAGATAGTTTTCATAGATACCAAACACAAACGATGATAAAATTAACACATGTAATTCCCAAGGATGCATTTTAATCTTACATGCCAAAATATTTTATACCGATAGCATCATTGGGTGCATCAGATTTTCACAAATGAAAATATGATCTACAACAGCTTACAAAGATTCACAGTTTGCATTGCAAATACATTGACCTTATAGTGCCTTAATCATCCATATCGTTCTTGTTACATATAATTCACCCGAGAACTTCCTGGTTGGCATCCTTGATCCCAAACTTCCTCCAAAACCAATGCCTTTCCCACACCGACCGCATGACCTCTAATGGCACTCCTTTGGTCTCCGGTAGGAACATGGCCATGAAAATCGTCATGATCAGGAGCCAGCCAGCGTAGAACAAAAATATTCCATACTTCATGGCACAAAGTAGCGTTAGGAACACTTGTGTCTGCACAAAGGTGAGGAGGAATGCGATTGACAAGGTCATGGCCTGCCCTGCTGACCTGATCTCCAAGGGGTAAATCTCACTGGGCACCACCCACTTGAGTGGTCCCCACGACACATTGAAGCAAAACGAGTATGCACACATGAGCACTACCACACCCACAGCATAGTTCCGTGGCATCAACAACTCGTGGTGCTTTCCGAGGTGATCTGCTAATATCCATGACATGGCCACCTATATGTTGAATTGTGTTAGAGAGTATAATCACACATGATAAATGAATGATCTAGTAATGTATGTACAATATATGTGGCATACCTGTAAAACTGCCATGGCTGTGCCACCGGCGATGAACAAAATCCTACGACCGCAGCGGTCCACCACAAATCCAGACACGGCAACCCCACACAAACCACGAGACTACCTATAACAGAAACTAAAACAGCCTTCTGGCTAGTGAACCCCAGAACTCGGAATAGAACTGGCGCAAAGGCGGCTATCACGGTCATGCCGGTGAAGTCAAAGAACACAGGGATGGCCACCATCATCACTAGGTAGTGACGGTACCCCTTGTTGCGTAACCGCTCCAGTATGCCCTTATTGTTTCGACGTGACTCCTCAGCTGCACGAACAATGTCATTGAACTCATCTTTGATGTCATTGCTCACCCCACAGAGGTGTTGGAGTGACGCTTGGGCCTTGTCCACCTTGCCACGTAGCACAAGGCTACTCGGAGTGTCTGTGACGAAGAGAGCACCCACGACAATGATGGTGGCGGGCAAGAATGCAAACCCAAGGGAGATACGCTAGCCCCATTCAGGGATATGGTTCGTGAAGTTGTTGACTATGCTTGCGATTAGTGTGCCTGCGACAAGCAAGAAGTAGTACACCATGGAAAATGCACCGCGCCATCTTGCCGGTGACGTCTCGGCAAGATACAATGGAGCTGCCTGTATGGTTGTTGAACTATACTTAGGTAATCGAAGAAAGCAATGGCATTACTATTTGAAAAGCAATGGCATTACTATTTGAATAAGCTCATGGACTCCGTATTTTATTGTACTGTGTGCGCGTGCCCTATTTAGTAAATGCAACGCCAAAGTGTCAAACTGGTCTTAACTAATTGTATATTATTAGGTTTATGGACAATGAAGGGAAAAATATATTAATAATTAATAATATAATAAACAACCTGTGAGGTGAATCCAACACCAAAGCCGAGTAGCATCCGGCCGAGAATAAGCATGGCGATATTGATGGCCCCCGCATTAATAGCAGAGCCAGTCAAGAACAGGGTGCCTCCAATCAACATGCTGGCTTTGCGGCCGCTCCTCCTTGTCACACGGCTCGCGACTAGCAATGAGAGCATGGCGGCTAGGTGCATCGACGACGTGAATGCCGTAAGCAGCTGGTCAAACTTGCAATAGGCATCGCGCTTTGCGCTCTTCATCCCTCGAAGCACCTCCGGGAAAAATTTCTTCAGGAACGACTCCATTTGCGTCACACCACCTGAGTAAAGTTGATCAGTTCTTTTCATACAGAGAAAACAGAAGAAGCAGATTCTTTAACTTCTTGCTTGCAAGTGGCATCGAAGTTTGGAAGAATTATTGTATTATGCACATCTGTTGGATTGAAATGATCTGCAGTAAGTGCACACACCTGAAACACCAATGTCGTAACCCAAGATGAGGCCGCAGGAGGCGGCCATGAGGCAAGTGATCACAACGGAGAACGTCACACCGCTACTGTAATCATGCACCTGGCCTCCCATCGCCGCTGCAACGTCTCTTCCTCCGGCAATGTTTATTGCTCTCGTCACTCAGGCCAGCCGGAGCCTAAGCTTGTAGAATTGTCGCCTTGGCTCTGCTGCCTTCAGCGTTGTGTGGAAGGCACTGGAATGCGAGGTAGAGGGGATCACGAGCTATATAGGCATATGTATATTGACTGCCGTTGCTCACTGCCCATGCTAATATGCGCCTAAACGCTATCCTGACAGTGCAAACAAAGTCCTTAAAAAGTACAGACAATTACAGGCTCATAAATTTTTGTATGGACAACTTGTTATACGATGACTTCCAACTGAATTAAAATTAAAAATGTGGGAAGCAAGATGTATTCTTTTGTCCCAGTATTGGTTGTGCAAGCAAGCTAGCTGGAAGTAACATGCCACAGTTGATATTGTACAAAGTGATCACTTTTATCAAAATGCCACGGGTCTTTGAAATTTGTGAAAATGTAATTGCACAATTATTCAAGTGCCACTTTGAGGGAGACTTCCACACAATTGGATCACAACCAATGGTATTTAGAAAAAAAATCTCATTTGCTTGTGGTTGGCACCGATCATATATATCTAGTACAGATTGGACCATGTTAGGGGATGGAAATGGCATATGCCGCGCTGCTGGACACAGCTCATTTGTTGTTCAAATAACTCATCCCTGATCTGGGAGCTCCTGCATTCATATACTTTTGTATATAGGGTAGTACATACTGAATGGATGATTAGTACCGTTCCTATTTTAATCCGGTCGGCGATCCTTGTGTGACAATGCATATTTATGGATTCCGATGTTCCTGTTTCCACCACGCTAAGTTATGCCCTCAAGGTCAACCGAGCAAATTGAGGAAGAAGCCAGAAACTCAACCCCTCAGCAATTGGATTGCATCAAACCAATGGCGTCATGGATCAATTGTACATCATTTCATTTCACATCACATTGGATGATGGGAAACATTAACCCAGCGGAAACTTGGATACTCTTTTGGTGTAAAGATTGATCACTACAGGAAACCGGCTATATGCCGAGAGCCAAACTCTTCGCCGAGCGCTATTTGTCGGGCTCTCGGCAAAGAGCCTCTTTGCCGAGAGCCAAGGGCAACACTCTCGGCAAAAAGACGGCCCTCGGCAAAAATATCCTTTGCCGAGAGCCAGCAGTCAGGGCTCTCGGCAAAAGTATCCTTTGCCGAGAGCCATACGCCAGGCTCTCGGCAAAGACTATAAAAACTCTCGGCAAAAAAAAACCCTCGGCAAACAGGATCACGTGCCACGCACATGCAGCGGCCGCGCGTAACGGAACCAAACTCCGTCAAAAGTTTGCCGAGAGTTCGTTAGGGACACTCGGCAAAGGTTGGTATTAGCCGAGTGCAGAGGCTAACACTCGGCAAAAGTTGGTTTTTGCCGAGAGCCTTGCCTGGACACTCGGTAAATTAAATTTTTTTTTGTTTTGGCCACTATTTTTTTTTAACCTTCCTTGTATGTATGCAAGGTACATCATGTCAAAATTTGGTGTTTTTATCGAATCGTTGGCTATATTTAAGTAATTTATTTCATTTAAAGTATTTATTGAAGGTAAGTCAAATTTGAACTGCAAGTGATTGAAATAATGAAATATAGTGACTCGAAAAACGATATTCATGTTTCTAAGTCCAATTTGAGGCCGTAACCATGAAATGGAAGGAAAATTCATGTTTCTTGTACATAAAATATTACAGCGAATATGGGGTCGAATTGTATTTTAATTTTATAAAATACAAACGAAGTGTGAAAATTATGAGACTTGCTCTGCCATCACTAAATGATACGTGGAGGTCATGGTAAATCGTAGAAAAAGTTTCGCAAAAGTTCGTACGTACATTGTTTAGAAACTGGAGCTTCCCCGAAGAAGATCCATAGAGTTGTGATGTGTACGTTTAGATGTCGAATCAATTCGACGGCGACGTTATGGTTTTGCTGTAAATCTTTTTTTGTAGGCAACAGAACATGTAACATGTATCACGACAAAGTTTTATGAATTTTTGAATTTTTTTGTGATTTTTAAATTTTTTTTGAACTTCACTTTGAAAATATTTGCCGAGTGTGGGCCCATGGCTCTCGGCAAAAGCGTTTTTGCCGAGTGGCTTATCTTTGCCGAGAGCCCCAAATCACGGCGCTCGGCAAAATTTCGATCTAGATCTTGGGCGCGCCGGCCTCTTTTCTCTCTCTCTCTCTCTCATTCGTCTTCTTCCTCGCATCGATCCCGAGCCGCCGACACCCCGCGCCGCCGCCACCCGCCCCCTCGCCGACGTCTGTGCTCCCCGGAAGACGCCGCGCCGGAGCCGCCACCCGCCACGCCGTCCTCCTTTCTCGCCGGCACCCCACGTCGCCGCCACCCGCCACGCCGCCCCAGTCCCGCATCTCCACTCCGCCCCGGCACCCGGACGCCGGCCATCCCGCCCGGGCCCTCCTCCACCCCGCCCCGGCGCTCCTCGACCCCGGCCAGGCCCCGGCGCCCCCGGCTCTGGGCGCACCGCCACGCCACGCGACCCCGGCCCTTGGCGCCCGCCTCCACCAACGCCGGCGAGGCCGCCTCCGACGACGCGGGGCGACGCGGACGCCTCCCCCGACGGCGACGCCCGCCTCCACCCGCCCCTTCCCCGCACCAGGCCCCGCTCCCCCGGCCCGACACCGCAGCCGACGCCGCCCCCGTCCCCGGGGCCCGACGCCGCCCCCCCCATCCCCGGGGCCCCGACGCTGCCGCCGTGACCCCCGCCGCCCCACCGCCGCCGGCCCCCAAGGTCTCCCCGGCCGTCGACGCCCAGGAAAGGTGAGGTTCTTCTCTCTTTTTTTTTTCTTTTTTGTTTGTTTTTGTCAATAATGAAATATGAAATAGATTGCATTTCTGTTTTTGTTAATATTTAAAATGGATAGCTTGTATGTTGTGACTTATTTACAAATGAGGAATAGGGTGGAAACGAGGAATTCGAAAATAGAATTTCTTGGAAACGAGGTATTTGATCGGTCATTGCTACATATTTGTGAAATGAGGAATTGGTTGGAATTATTTGATTGGTCAGATTGAAATTGGACCAAGTGATTTGGTTGTTTGAATTGGAGCAAGTGGTTACAATTGGATGTGGTTGTCGGCCATCGTGCCGTTGTTTTCTTGCAGGTTTTGGGAACCTCTCCGTACAGGGGAGGTGCTGTCAAAATTTTGAATTGACGGTTTTATGTTCCATTCTTTGCAGGAGAGGAGAGGCTTTTCCACCGTCAGGTGTCGGAGCTTTGCAGGAAAGCAAGGTGAGACATAAAAGACCCCTCTTTTCCATATATTCATGTTTGTAGGTAACGCGTAACCTAGGCGTCTCCCGTTCGAAACAGATACAGTTGGAGATATGCAGATCTTTGCATATCTATGACCGTATCTGTTTCGAATTGTCCACGTTTTTTGGACAGCCCGAGGATGCGTAGATGGAGTTAGTTTCCATGGTCTATTCCGGTTTGAGACAGAGTTTCGGCACCATCTCCCTGTTGTTCTCCGGATACACAATCTCCCTCCCCGGACGTGTATTTGGAGAACAGCGGGGAGGTGCTGCCGAAATTCTGTCTCGGACCGGAGTAGACTTTGGAAACTAACCCCATCTACGCATCGTCGAGTGGGATTAGGACCTATCTTCACCTAGTAGACATTGTAAACATCGCGTAGATGGCAATGAATTTTATATTGCTCGCTTATATGTTAGAGGATGGATGACCGTGAGTGGATGTACACGGGCCGCCCAAGTCAGGGTTGTGAAACAAGTGAATGGATTGACAAGGCCGGTGCTTTCTTGGAACAAGCATTTGGCAATGTTAAAGAAGGTGGTGTCACTTGGTGTCCCTGCAGCCGTTGTAACAACACAAGAAAACAAACGAAGTTTGAGATGAGTAAGCATCTTGCTAAGAATGGATTTACGGCAGACTATACCCGATGGATCTACCATGGTGAAGCCGATCGTATGAGAGAGGAGGTCGTGAGACAACGAGTCGATGACTTTGATGATGATGCCGGGGTAGGAGACATGTTACATGACTATCATGAAGCACAGTTCCATGAACAACCAAGGGAGGAGGAGCCAGAGGAGACCGCAAAGGCGTATTATCACATGTTGTCTGCGGCACAACAACCTCTTCACGGGCATACCAGGGTTTCTCAGCTGGATGCCATTGCACGCCTAATGGCCGTAAAGTCCCAGTTTAGCTTCAGTCGGAATGCCTTCGATGTTATGTTGACAGTTATTGCCAGCCTGCTTCCGGAAGGGAACATTCTGCCAAAGAGCATGTATGAGGCACAAAAACTCCTTAGTGCACTTAAGATGCCGTATGAGCAGATTCATGCGTGTCTGAAAGGATGCGTCTTATTCAGGAAAGAGCATGCGGAAGCAAAATACTGTCCAAAGTGTGGATCCTCTAGATTCATGGAGGTAGACGCTGGTGAAGGACAAAAGAGGCAGCTCACGGTCCCCGTGAAGATCCTAAGGTACCTTCCATTCTTACCGAGGATCCAACGGCTTTACATGACCGAGGAATCCGCGAAACAGATGACATGGCACAAACACGGAACGCGATACAGGCCCACTAAGCTTGTGCATGGTGAAGCATGGAAACGTTTTGATGGGATTCATCGTGACAAAGCTATGGAGGCTCGTAATGTATGTGTGGCACTGGCGACAGATGGGTTCAATCCTTACGGAATGGGGTCTGCCCCGTACAGTTGTTGGCCCGTGTTCGTTATACCCCTCAATCTCCCCCCCGGCGTCGTCTTTCAACGACAGAACATTTTCTTGCCTCTGGTTGATGATTTGATCCGTGCTTGGGAGGAAGGGGTATGGACATACGATCGAGCTTCAAAGACAAACTTCAGAATGTATGTTTGGTACTTCTACTCTCTCCATGACCTCCCGGCGTATGGTTGTTTCTGCGGCTGGGGCGTTCACTCGAAGTTTCCATGCCCAGTATGCAAGCATCTTGTTAGGTTCATTTGGTTGAAGAAGGGTGGCAAGTTTTCTTCGTTCGACCAACACCGACAATTTCTCCCTCTTGACCATCCATTTAGAAGAGACAAAAAGAACTTTACAAAAGGTGTGGCAGTTCACGACCCGCCACCGCAATTCATGAAAGGTCCGCAGGTGTGTACTATGTTAGATGCTCTCGAGGTCGATGAACAAGAAGGTGGTTTTGTGGGATATGGTGAGTTACATGCCTTCACTCAGATCTCGGGCTTGTTTAGGCTTTCCTATATGGCAGACCTTCTTCTTCCACATAACATTGATCTAATGCACACTGAACATGGCATTGGCGTTCCACTTTTCGGAACAATCATGGACATTCCTGATAAGACTAGGGACAACGTTAAGGCAAGAGTCGATCAAGCAACTTTATGCAATAGACCTAAGCTAGATATGGCGCCACCTAAATCCGGCAAGTCATGGAGGAAACCTAAGGCCGATTTCGTCCTGACGAGGCCCCAAAGGAGGGAAGTACTAGAATGGTTCAAAACGTTAATGTTCCCTGATGGGTTTGCAGCGAACCTGAGTAGGGGAGTGAATTTGACTACTATGCGAATCAATGGGGCCAAGAGTCATGACTACCACATCTGGCTTGAGCTGCTTCTTCCGGTCATGGTTCGAGGCTATCTCCCTGATCATGTGTGGCAAGTTCTGGCAGAGTTGAGCTATTTCTTCCGCCAGCTTTGTGCTAAGGAGATATCTAAGACCGTGATTGAAGAGATGGAAAAAATGGCGCCTGTGTTGCTCTGTAAGCTGGAGAAGATATTTCCACCCGGCTTGTTCACTCCGATGCTGCATATGATTTTGCACCTCCCGTATGAGGCACGAATGGGGGGGCCTGCGCAGAACCGTTGGTGCTACCCAATTGAGAGGTGTCAAAAGGTTCTTCGAACTAAATGTAAAAATAAATGCAAAATTGAAGCTTCTATTGCAGAGGCATACATTCTCGAGGAGGTGTCAAATTTCACAATAAAATATTATTCTGACAACCTTCCGAGTGTGCATTATCCACCCCCTCGTTACAACGCTGGCGAAAATGATTCGACCCTCAGCCTTTTCCAAGGGCAATACGGACGTGGAGGTGAAGGGACCAACAAGAACCTGACATATCAAGAGTGGCGCACTATCATGATATATGTGTTGACCAACCTTGCCGAAGTGGTGCCGTACATGAAGTAAGTTATGAATAAATTTCATAATTTCCGCATCGAACCCAATTGTTCCGCATCCAACCTACTTGGTCCATATATTGATACAGGGAATTTCTTGATGGATTCTGGCATGCCTCGAGGCCTCCTACCCCACAGGAAGTTGATACCCTTCTTCGCAAGGGTGCGGGAAATGGATCGCCCGATTTCATTTCTTGGTTCAAACGGAAGGTATTTAGCATTTCCTTAGTATGACATTACAAGTTGCTCGTACGTGCGAATAATATAACTAACTATCCCAATTGAACTTGCAGGCCCAAACCGATGGTGATTCCGTGGTGGTGCGCCACCCATGGCCGGTGCTGGCAGTTCATTGTGGAGAGGTGGTGCGACCCCCAGTGGCAGGAGACGCACAGCGCTTGCCGGCAGCGGCGATTGATGATGCCTGGTCCAGCACACCACCAAGGCAACCTTACCCTCGACCAGTACGCAGCTAGATGGGTACGTGAATTCATCTAGTTGTTGTAATCATCTTTCTGTAGTTATTGTAACGTTCAATCTTGTATAATTTCTAATCATCTTTCTGTTTTCTTTCCAGTCGGCGGCGCACGGTGGGCAGCCTTGCCCCCCGTTGAAGGCTTGGGCTATGGCTCGCAAGGGCAAGGCGACGTCCGAGGTCGACTACAACCCGGAGGACCCGCCCGAGTCGTACACCAACACCACCGTCCACAGTCGCCTCAGTCAGTACACGTCGGTGGCTAGGGAGGTCCACGGGCCAGAGTGGGACCCGAGCACCGAGGACATTGATGGAGAGGTCGTCATGAGGGTGGGTGGAGGTAAGAAGCACGGCCGCTACTGGATTGCAGACAGCACACTGGACACGGCCACTACTCCCACCCTCTCCCAGATCCGAGCAAGAAGCTCGGCCTCAGCCCCGCCCATACGCCCACGGCAGACTTCTTCACAGATCCAGCTTGAGCAGCTCCAGGTTAGTTATTTTTTATTCGTCGTTCATTGATTCTTACATGGCTTTGCCTTGCATTGTAACGTTGGATGAAAATATTATAGGCCCAGATGAACGCGAAGCTGCAGGAAGAGCGGCAGAGGATCGAGGCCCAGATGGAGGCGAAGCTGGAGGCAGAGCGGGAGAGGACTGCGCTGATGATGGGCGCGATGTACCAGTACATACAGAGTGTGCCCGGTCTCCCGCCGCCGCCTCCAGGGCTGTTTTCGGTACAACCTACTCTCGGCACTCCTCCGTTCCCCGTTACTCCTACAGGCACTCCGGTGAGTCACTTGAGATCCTTGTAGTTTCATTTCTTACCTTCAAGTATGATACGATGAAGTAATCGGATGTTTTAGCTTGTATGCGTCTATCTTACACACACAATCTCTTCTTTGTGCAGAATCAATCGGCGGGATCCAACAATCCGATTTCCCCGCCAAATGCTTGGTCACCGTGGGCACCACCTCGTCAATGAACTTGTAGTTAGTTGTATTTGAACTTCTATTATTATATATGAACCAAAACTTGCTAGTCATGCTTGCATTTGTGAATTTGAACTATGTGGACACTTGTATTTGAACTATGTGGACTATGTGGACACTTTCTATGTGAACTTGAGGTTATTGTCATGTGGTTTAGTGTTTGTGATGATTTCTGTGCCCGTGATGATGATGGTGATGATATATATGTATCTCTGGTGATGGTGATTGTCTATGTTTGATTTGGTGTGATTTGGTCCAGGTTATAGTGAATTTAAACATTTTACAGCAATCTGTTACAATTATTTGCCGAGTGCCTCAGATCTTTGCCGAGAGCCCTGGCTAAGGCTCTCGGCAAAGAGGACATATTTGCCGAGAGCCAACACCTGGCTCTCGGCAAATATGCCCATCTTTGCCGAGCGCCTGCTGACGCGGCACTCGGCAAAGATGAAGGGTTTGCCGAGTGCCTTTTGACGTGGCTCTCGGCAAACTTGACGTGACGGCCGTGTGGGTGCCGTCACGTTACTTTATTTTGCCGAGAGCCTTCCTGGCTCTCGGCAAAGTATTTGCCGAGCGCCCGACATTTGGCTCTCGGCAAAGTATTTGCCGAGCGCCCGACATTTGGCTCTCGGCAAAGAGGCCTTTATCGGCAATTTTTTGCCGTATGTCCTTTGCCAAGCGCTTTTTGCCCTTTGCCGAGTGCCCCTGGCGCTCGGCAAATAAGCGGTTTCCCGTAGTGGATCACATGAACACGAGAGATTTTTCTAGATAGAAGTTTTGTTTTTTTTATAAACTCAAATTGCACAGCGGAAACCTGTGGATTTAACTGGTGTATGATTTTAACCTAACTTGCTTTAGATTGATAAAGTTTGGAATTTTTTTAATGATTTGGGTAAAAAGAATTTCAAGTCAAACTGCTAGCACTACTACAAAACATGGCTTTTGTAACACATACCTGTAACAAAAGTAAGAATATATTACAAAAATATTTCGTAGTAACACAACCATTTGTGTTACTCAGTGTCTTTGTAACACAAATGCTTGTTTCGTAAAAATGTGTTACAGATAATTATTCTAGTAACACAAAAACAGTGTTACAACTATAGTGTTACATGGAAAGTAATATGTTCTAAGCATAGCAAGCCTTGAACTTACAGTAACACAAACAAATGTTACTATTATGTGTTACTACAAACCATAGTAACACTTTTCTTAGGCTATAGTAACATATATTCAAATAATTTTTAAGTTAAAACCAAATTAAGCGTAACTACTTGTGTAGTGGAAACTCAATAACTAGTGATGGTGAGGTCTTAGGATCAAATCCTAGCAACCATTAATTTTTTGCAAAGTTTTTTATGTTACTAGTGACATATTTTTTTAGACATAGTAACACACTTACATGTGTTTCTGTATTATTATTGTAACATATTTTGTCACAAGCAGTAACACATATATGTGTTACAATAGAACATGCTCTAGTAACACCAGCATATGTATCACTTATTATATATGTTACTACAGGTCTCTGTAACACTTTTCTTTAGCTTCAGTAACACATATAAGTGTTACTAAAAGCCTGACTTAGACGTAGTGTAGGCATGTGAACAGCTGTGTGGTGATTCCCATCTATTGACCATATGTGCGGATATGCCTCTGTTGTGGAAACTGGTGCTGAGAGGGTAGCCGCCTCACCCTCTTGCTATTTCTCCTCCTCCTTTGGTGAGTACGTAATCAGCTCCTTACTTATTTTGACCAGAGCTGTTATGTACGAGCTTCAAATCTGTTACCTGTTTTTTATACTCATTCATTTATTTTTTTTCTTTTGTGTGTGTGGGGGTGGGGAGGGGGGGGTCATAGGATCGTTTGTAGACCATTTGGAGGGACATTTCAGTACCTTTGTCCTTTCCATAGTTGTAGGAAATTTAATTTCGAAATCCAAAAAATAAATTAAGAAATGTAGAAGTATTAAACATTATGGCTAGCAGTTCGAGAAATTAAACCTTTAAATTTACGGATAAGAAGGTATCAATCCCTTCATGGTTCCATATGTGTTGATAAGATATATAACACTTGATATAATTAAGTTGCCAAGTTGTATTTTAATATTCATGGAACGCAATATGGGCCCTAATTATTTATCTTTCATCAAGCAAATTTAGTACGTAGTGCTCCGTCTTAGGGGCTTTCAGCAAATGGCCGGGCCAAAGAATCCACGCAAGTTGACCAACAGAATAAGTATGCAACAATATTAAACACAAATTTGACATTTCATTACAATATGTGTGTATTAAAACATAAAAACTGTACGCAATTACCTTTGTGCTAGAAATTTTGCCTAATGCAAGAGAAACAATACAAGAGCCCTGGCCAACGATATATATCTTGTAAGGCAGGCTACGCTGCGAAATGGCCAGACAGATATGTAATTGCTCCGTTAGTAGGTTTTTGACTGCGCGCGTAACTAACAGGTAGTCTCAACAAGTTATGGCCCAAATGGTTGTCTCCCCAGTTAGTACTCCAAATTTTTTTAAAAAGATATAATTGATTTTTCAATGCAACTAGTTAGCGGGCTAGAATTCTCAAATGCATACAATTATAGTAACCTCCAGAAATAGATAGCGTGGTCAGCAAAAATAAGTACCACTTGTATAAAGTTTCTGGTCTTAAACATTTATAGTTGGCAATGTATTGCATGATGTCATGATCATGATCAAATCTTTTATGCATTACAAAAAGCTTCCAGCAAATGGCCAAGGCCAACCAATCCCAGCAAGTTGACCAAGAGAATAAATATAATGCAATATTAAACACATATCTGGCATTTCATTACAATATGTTCATAAACATAAAACTGTACCCAACTACGTTTTTTTTTTCAGAAAAGTCTAGTTGTATCTTCTGTAAATGCCTGATTTCTATTGACTAGCTAGCTGTCTTGATTTCTATCTTCTGAAATCTGTCGTTTTCTTCAGCAAAAATTGTTCTGAGAATATGAATAATGAGGTGAACTCTGAGAATATGAGAATATGTCGACGTCCTCCTCACATCAGCACTGATGCTGGCCACATTCCCCCCGCGCGTGCGCACTGACTGTCAGCCTCCTCGCATCGCATGGGGATGCCGCGCCGCCCATCGATATCGCCACCTCGCGCACGGACGCTGCTCGCTGTACAAGGCGCTGGCCGCGTCCATGGGCGCGATTCGAAGGTTCCAGGCGGCGATTGGGAGGGCGAGGAGGATCCGCACAGCGGCGGCGGCGGCGGCGGCGGGTGGCGGCAATGTGGGGAGAGAGACGACGGGAAGAGATAAGGTGGAAAAGTTAGGGGTAATCTAGTCTTTTGTCCATCTATGTTCTCACTTTAGTCCACAAAAGTTGGGTTTTGCTGACTAGCGAATTTTTGAGAAGTTAGCTATGAACTAAAGTTTAGCTCCCACTTTAGTCCACCCGTTTGGATCCAAATAGACTAAAGTTTAGTCGGCTAAACTTTAGTCCATAGATACAAACAGGGCCTAAGGCTCAAAACTTGGATCGAATTTCAGCTTTGGAAAAAAGCCAGCAGAATTTCCTTTGGCGGAGCAGGCCATTTTTTTCCCAACTGAACCAGCTCAAAAAGGGACCTCATATACAGCACACAGGTGTTGTGTTGCACCTGGAGCACCCAGCCCACCACGGCTCATCAGAGCACATCGCGTGGCCCAGGGCCAGCAGCTGACGACCACTCCCATGATGCGCTTGTCTTCAACCTCGCGCTCGTCGCGTCCCGCAAGCCGCGCCGCACGTGCTGCCGCGCTGAAGCCCTACCCAGCACCGCGCCTCGCAGAACAATGCGGAAAAATGATTGGAACATATCGACAGAATGTCTGGAACAAATCGAAAAAGATGCTGGAACAAATTCAAGGAATACCTGGAACAAATCGGGAAAGAACCTGGAACAAAATGAGAAATGGCCTGGAACAAATCGGAGGAATACCTGGAACAAATCGACAAAGAGCCTGGAACAAATCGACAAAGAGCTTTTAACAAATCGGAAAAAAAAACTGGAACAAATTGGCTTCATCCCCAGCCGTGGAGCAGGGGGTATAGCTTCTAATACCATTTTGTATGTACACCTCCAGGGCTGTACATAGTTGTCTCCTGATTCCAGGGAGCTACAGATAAGCAGAGTCAAATGTTACAAACCACAACAGAAGCATGAATACTTCAACCAACCACACAAGTGAAAAATAACATCTAAACATGCATACCATTAGAGCAAGTCCCTATACAAGGGAAGATTGGCGGGACAAGGCTGGGAGACAAGGACGGCCTCGCCAAAAGTTACCTTCGCTGATGCAATCTCATCAAGACGTTTCCAAGCTGTTTTCTGCAGGCTTCAGTTTGAGCTCGTCCGCTTTAGCTCTGTCTTCCTCACATTTCAGCAGACAATCCTCGAAAAGCTCCGGGTTACGGATGGATAATAACTGCCGGAACTTCATAGAAAGGCTTCGCACACTCGAGCTCCAGTGCTCATTTATATTTTTCTCCAGTGCAGGGAGGATGATTTGCAGTATCACCTTAATATTTTGATAATCAAATCGTCAATGTGCTCCTTGTTCCATAAAAACATCACTTTCTTAGCCACCTAAATCAAGCAGAAGCACATTACTATTTATAAACAAGTGCAGTTATCCCAGAAGAACATTATTAAAGACAGTAGTGGCATTAAAATTTTTTTGGTAGACCCACAAATGGACAGGAAAACAAAAGCAAGCAATCGAGACCTATCAAGATGTGCCCCATTTTTACTCCATTTCGCATGTACGCAGGCTTCAGTAATGGATACAGCTTACCGATAAAGAATGACACTATACATAAGTACATAGTGCAACTAACAGCATCCAGTCAAAAGATTTGCATATACTCCCACAGGACTCAGAAACTTATCAATAGAACAAGTAATCATATTTCAAGAAAATATCTTGCCCAAGCGACAAGTATTGAAATCTGGAGGGAATACCTGGTTTTCCATGAAGTATTTCCCAACCATAAGTACAAAATAATAGAATTTCAATCAGTACAATACAAAAATTATGTATTTATATTGCATATCTAACAGAACATGTGTATCTGATTTTCTTTAACATCAGAAGCATGGCAACTATGGAGATATATAATTTTCACCAATGAGTTCAACTTGTGGTGACCATATATAAGATCCATTAAATGGCTTACAAATCTCAACAAGACAGCACAGATATAATCACGTAGAGTACTTAATGTCCTGACGCGTCACTATCTTTAGTATATGTCAATGACCAATCATGATCACCCAGAGTACTTAACAATTCAAGTAAACTGAATATTCACAGCAAAAATAAATAACGTTTGGCTTATGACCTAATCTGCTGCGAGTAGTTACATTCAGAATTAAAATTTTTCCTAAACCTTACAAGGATGTTTATTTTCCTGAGCATGGGATATGAGTGCACCCACGATCGGATGGACGGGAAGATGTTCCTTTGATCACAGTGCTCATGCAAAAAAAAAAAAACTGACCGGGGGGGGGGGGGGGGGGGGGGGTGGTGTATTATATTATTCACATTTGTTTCTAAAACCATAACGACAACTCACATATAAGGATAACCATATATATTCCTAAAAAGAAACAATAACTCTTAACGGAACTACCTGCATAAACTATTTCTTTCTGAAAACAAACTTTAAGGATCCCATGACAAAATACAAAGCAGTACGAAACAGATCAAATATTTCTTGCCACCCACCCTGCTCAGTATGAATCAATAATTTTGTATAAATCAAGCAATTCATAAGAAATAATTAATCATTACTGGACCAAATGTCCCTAGAGTTGTAACAGGTGTATGAACTAAAAATAAGTGCAGTCTGCGAGAAGGTGACAAACTGATGCTGATCAGAAGTAAATTTGAAGAAACAAGATGATCAAGAAATAAGAATTACAGCATCTCTTTTATAGTCAGAGAGCTGGGCAAGCTGTGTAGTTTTCATGCAAGTAAGATCTTGAACCTATCTTTAAACAGGAAATAGGTTCACATGAGCGCATGTTTCAGGATGGGTTCATGTGTAAAAGTTTGCTCAAAATCAAATGAAGCAGCTGCAAAAATTTGACTCCAATGTACACAGCTAATCCATATGCACTCTAACCAAGCACTGGCTGTCTGTCCTTGATCTAATAATTTGTGACAACTATATTGACTTGGTGAACAGTATAATTCAAAATGGCGATCATGAGCCATGCCATAGGAATGCTAGCAATTCAAGACGATAAATAAAGTCATTACTACAAAATTGCTCACAGTAGTTCTGTTTCCTTAGTTCATAATTTTCATTAAAGACGTTAGGAAACAAGTACTAAATAAAGGCACATGTAGTAAGTTGATGATAAGCAGATACAAGCAAACTCATGGTTCATGAACTTGCATCGTACCAGCGCTAACGAAATACATGTCAGAAAAGGGGCTTCCCCTACCGTAATTTCCTCAAAAAATAATTACCCTGAAAATTGTTGTACTGTTATCACGAAGAAAACAAGATGATTTGTCTATAAATACATTTAAATCCAATTTAACAAGAGGAAAGTGTGGGCGAATCAAGCAACGGAGAAACCGGAAATACAGATACAAGAATGAACTTTGATTCAGGATAAGGTCACCAATATTACCTGAACTCGAGAACTGCTCAAACAACAAGCAATCTGGCAGAAAAGGGGAACCATGCATTTTTGAAACTCGACGAGTTGTGTTGCTTGTAGTGTCTCTGCAAACTCCCCCAAGAACAATTCCTCTTTTAGGATGTTTGTGATAGGCCAATATTTTAAGAGGCCCTAATAACAGTATCTGCAAGCTTGCAATCCTTTTCAACAAACTGGGTGATGCATTCGACAACTGCTGATGGTACATCACAGCACAGCACCTTGGTTTATGAAGTGGAATTAAGGTCCTCATAAGGAAAAATTTATGCTCTTCTTTGATTGGCAAATCAAATCTATTGATGATACGTACTGCCAAAAACTTCCAAGAGCTCTGCTAGGCCTTGATGCTTTCTAGTCTCATATATGAACTGGTAGAATGTGTTACCGATAAATTTCCGAATGAAAGGACGGTACATTAAAAATTTTCCATAGATACAATTTTCCATCAGGTATTCCCTCTCCTTACGGTCCTCAGAGCCAAAGAGCTCAACCAGTCTTAGAATAAAGGAATGATCAATATATATATCTTTTAGCCAGGCTAGTATCATTTTCTTGAGACATAAGAAATTTCAGGAGCAACTGGTACACAATTTCAAGTGGCCACGCAGGGTCAATTCATGGTTCAGGTTCTTGAAAGTCCAAAGCTTCAATCACATTTTCCTCCCTCGGTGTGGACCTCAGAGTCCTGAATAAGTTTACTGAAACCATCTTCCAGATGGTAGCCACAACAATCACAGGGAACTTGCCGTTCCCGTCAGCAGACGCAATATAGTCTGTCATGCAGCATTTGCCTCTTTATTTCTTTCTCCCTTACATATGTCGTCGAATCTCAAAACTCAAACAAAGTGAAGCACAAGTTCAACTTGTCGATTAACAGGTTTGGCTTCTGTGTACTTGACAAATCCTTAAAGCTCCGCAATGGTTGGAAGTTAGAAGAGAACAAAGTACTGACATTGTTTTCTCTTGCACGAGGTTGGCGGCTAGTTGATCAAGGCAGTAGTGAGGTGGGTCCTGTCCGCGAAAACTGAAGTTCTATTATGATATGCACCAAGGTGAACAATTACGGATGTGTTATTTTTAGACAGTTATTCAGACATCTATGTAGCATGCCCACCAACATATGACGCATATGATTAGAGTTATCATCTCCTATGGGATGTCAGATGATTACCGAAAGCATTTACAAGTTCAGCCGAAGAGGAAAACTAGTGTAGAATACAGACATAGCACATTTGCTATATAATACACGGCTAGTGATGCCTGCAAGTCAACATTTACCAAGTGTTCTGACACTCGTAAGCTATCATCTTCTGTGAGAAGCTCCTTGTGAAATTACAGAATGGGGTGCTTTTTAGCTAATAATCACCTCCATCACACCATGGATATGTTGCTCCATTATTAGAATCTGATAGTGAAGGACCGAGAAGGCGACCAGAGGGGGGGTGAATGGGAGCCGATAAAAATTCTTCACAAGAACTTGGCCTATGTCCCAACCCACCTCAAGAACAACCACCAAGATCACACACACACATGAAACGTGATGTGTTGACCCTAGGAATGATTGTGGAAGAGATACAAACACTTGCGGAAGCAAATCAAGCAAAGACACACTCAAAAAGGTGATCTGAAAAAGTCAAAACAGAGAACTCCCACCGGATAATCCGGCCAACTATCGGATACTCCGGACCTGGGAAAGTACCGGACACTCCAAAAACTTGTCGGACACTCCGGCCACCGGATACTTCGGCAACTTGCCGGATAATCCGGCCCTGTCAGGACAGCACGCGCGCAAGCTCAAGAAAAATCTCGAAACCGGGTCAAACGACCTCCAAAAATCACGAAATTTGAACCATAGCTTCGTATTGAGATGGGGAACATCATCCAACAAGAATCACACCAAAAACCCTAAGAAATTCATGCGGATTTTGGATTCTATCAAGAAGGGTAGGGTTTGGATGAACAAGAGAGGAAAACTTCACCAAATCTTCAAATCGAAGGTGCTCGTGCCATGGATTCGGTCAAGGACCTATCAAGGGTTGGTCTAGCACATCCTAGCACCAAGATCCCCCAAGAAATCCGCCCAAAAACGCATCACAAAAAGCGAATCGAAAATCACCCGAAAATAGCTCCGAAAATAGGGAAAATAAGAAATTCGGGATTCAAGATGAGGAGAACACTTTGAGGACGAATTGATACTTTGTATTGCTCAAAGATGTAGATGTCAAGCCACTCCCTAGCACACACAAACTAGAGATGACAAAAAGCTCAATCAAAGAGCCATCTCCTCTCTTCTCCCCTCTCTTCTCTCCTCTCTCTCAAGCCTCTCCCACACACACAAGTGAGAGACAACACAAGGCTCAAGGGGGCAGCCACAACCAGCCACCCACCTTATCTCCTTGGACATTTCCACATCCCGGAAATGCCCCTCACACTACAACACACCCATACAACACATAAGGGCGTTTCCGTCCAACTTTTTCTCCTCCACCCGAACGCCGTCGGGGCCTTCACACCGTAGCTTCACCTCGAAGCCACCTCCACGATGGTGCCACATGCACCTCCATCCGTCGCCGCCGGTTTTGAGGCCTAAACCGGGAAACCGCCTTGCACGCTTCTCAAAGCGCGACTTCCACCACCGGTTTTGAGGTCCAAACCGGGAAACCGTCCACCGCCGGTTTTGAGGCATAAACCGGGAAACCACCCACCACCAGTTTTGAGGCTCAACCGGGAAACCATCGCCACCGGTTTTGAGGCCAAACCGGGAAACCGTCGACCACCGGTTTTGAGGCAAAACCGGGAAACCATCACCACCGGTTTTGTGGCCAAACCGGGAAACCATCCCGATGTCGACGTGTGTCACCTCGTCCCGCGAACCTCGCCGTCAAGTCTCCTCGGTCCCAGCCCGTCGGGACCCTTCACTTGCACCGGCCTCCCGTTCGCCTCTTGACCTTGGTCGACACGCCGTCTTCATCACCTCCACGGTTTTGAGGCCAAACCGCGAAACCCTCCGTGCTTCTTGTCCGCCACGTGTATGGTGTGGATCACCCTTGACCTCACCCGGCCTCTCGATCGCCCGAACCCAAGCCTCCTCGATCCCAGCCCGTCGGGACCCTTCGCTTGGTCCTCCCGATCCTCCTGCCGTTGACCATCAAGTTGACTCCATTGACCTACACATCATTAGACAAGCAAACACATTTCTCCTTCTCCTCCATTCTTCCCATTACCTGCACCAACTTCAGTTAGCCATAAACATAATCATGCATATGCTTATGCAATCCTCAAAGTCCCGCATTTCAACCCAAACCTCATGTCAACTCAAATCAACACGGTTGTCAATTACTCATCATCATCGAGAACCATGGCACATCTCAACATGGTTCCTCAGATAGCAAATATCACATCATATATGTTAGAACATCAGATGACAAAGAGACTACCTCAACCAAAAAAATATGACAAAGAGACAGATTAGCATGAGATAGGCTGCAAGACATACCTGGCAGAAATTTGCTGCCGCCATGATGATAGGGAGCAGAATATCCAGCGACAGAATGGGGAGAAACACCCATAGCTGAGACATGATGCAAGAAAGGAATCAAAACTCTGGGGAGATATTTACAATGATGTATGGTGATATCTTATAATTGGAGATAACCTTGAAGTTGACATGGCATAGGTACTACTCTCATGTCGTGCACAAAGGTTGCGCCTCGAGCAAGCGGAAGAATAATCACCCTGGAGTAAGCACAATCAGAACTAATGTGATGAAATCGATGAGTCATTGTTTCATGCATATACGATTTAGCTTAATTACCAGTATTGAAATAGACCGCTTATCTCTGGAATACATGGTGGGAGTATGTTGAATAGGATCTGGTGCTGCTTCAAAGGATGAAAAACGGAAATTGGGATTTAAAGGCTTATGGACTAAGATGCGGAAAAAGTGATGAAGCATTAAAGTATACTGAATGCCAGAATGGAAATGTCGAATGTACCATGTATGACACAAGTGCAAATAATAAAATTAGCTAGCAAGAGCTATAGCCAATACTAGTTAATAACTAAATCATTACACCATCAAGTTTAAACATTTGCAATCGATTAGATATTTGAAAGCAACAAGTAGGGCATTCAAATTTTATTCAGAGAATGAACTAATGAATAAAGGAAAGGAGATCACTGCACAGGTTATCCATAAAATTGAACAAAGTGCAGATAAAATGATCCAATCATTAAATTTGAGAATTTGTTATGTACCATAGGCAGTATATATTTGGAAGATAGCCAAACGTATCTTTCACCTAGTGAAATAGATGCCACAGAAGATCAATAAGAACTGCATACCATCAACTGTTTTCGTTGGGCAAAAATAGTTTTGAAAAAATCTGAATACATGTTACTGCAAGGAAGGTATGTTATCAAAACCTCATTACAATCATGGAAAAGATGGGTCAAACAGGCCATATATGTAGCGATATAAAAAAGTAGCCATGCAAACTCAAATCACAGAACTACCAGATAGATTGTGACAAAAAAACAATCAATAGTGTGCCAGTTATATGGTTGGAATTTTTGGAGCAAATTGCATTGAACAGCGTAGTGAAATGGGTAGTTATGTATGAGAAAGATAATATGAAAGAATCACAACCTACCGAATTTCTGATCTTTGTTGTTCTGCTTGCCCTTCCGGAAAGGTCTAGCCAGCGAGACTTTAATATTAACCTGACATGAACCACTAAAAATGTTAAAATCCTGTTAACGGATAACTCCAATTTAACATAAGTATGAGAAGAGACCTTTGAGTCAGTCTGTCAACTCGGTTCCGTCAAATGATTCAACACACAATATAGCAGCCTCACGAGTAGTGTAGTGAATGTATGTAATATCATTACTGTTAGCCGAGCTCATATCGCAAGATAGAACCACATGTTCGACCTTTCCATATCTCTTGAAGATTTCTGTCACCTTACCTCGATCCCAGGAATCAGGTATACCTTCCACACAAACTGATTTCACCTAAACAGAACAAAAACAATATATATCAGGCCACTTATACTTCTCGGTGATTTGTGACCACTGAAGTCTGAAAGCACAATCATGTATAATGTTCGAGTATAACTGGGCCAGAAGAAAAGGATACCGAATCACTGATATAGAGTCGTCTTATGCACCTCTTGCGTCAAATTTTTACAACTACCAAACGTCTAAACCATTATGCAGAGGATGCCCACATGTACGAACAATAAAAACAGGAATGGTGTCTTATAACACAAAAGTAATTACAGTAGCCATATGCAGTTTCCAGCCTTATCTGAGTCAATACACCACATATGTTTTGTTCTCTTCTAGAAAAGTACACAAACAGAATTTCATGCTTGTGTAGTTTACTGGCCAGTCAATGGTTTAGCCCATGCCACTATTATATTTTGACATCTGCCAAAAACACCTTTCCTTGAAAGCTTGTTGTATGCCATCTGTGCACCTTTGGTAGTCTCAAGTTCCAGATGTGCATACCCAAGGTTATATCCAGGTTTACTACAGTTAGTATTAAGTATCACAGTATTGATGTTCTCAACTCCAATTTCCTGTAGTAGCTTCATGATCTGCTTTGAGAGAAATAAATGAACAAATGAGTGTTATCCGATGAAACCATCGACAGAAGAAAGAAATGGGTAGCTACAAATGCAATTTTACTCACATCTTCTTTCTTCCATTTCCTGTCAATATTCCCAAGATAAATTCTATGATTCCTGTCAACGGCTGAAATCCGACAAAGGCTCGTACATATCTATTCACGAGATAAGAAAACAAGGTCTTATCAATATTGAGAAGGGCAAGAGAAAGGCAAAGCGCAAGAAGAATTCATGAGGTCAAAAACGTGGAAACATAAGCCGCTCTATTTAACTTGCATAAGAGATCGACACAACTGCAGTGGAACTGTCAGCACAAACAATGTCACAACGATTTTTTGTACTGGCTCCACACCAGCAACGCATAAATTCCAACATGGAATGATACACATATTATTCAAGAGAATAACCTCATTTTTGTCCTCCATTGTCATTATGATACTAACATTGATTTATAAGGTTTCACTTTGGTCGCAGTTTATAAGGCATATGTCATAGAAAACACAAGTCACTTCAATATCTACCTCTCTTGTTTTGCATTTCTATAGATCACAGCCTTAAGATTTCAGACAAATAGAGTAATACAGAGTGTTCAAGAAGTGATGTAAAGACATGATTTGCACATAAATCGCAGTATTCAGTTAGTGGTCAGTATCTCTAGTTGGAAAATCAAGTATCAAAATGAAGAGGATGAGCACAAACCTTGACATGACCGACCTCTTCAATGGCCTTCCTCGCCTGTCGGGCCTCGCGGTACCGCACAAAGCAGTTCCCTTTGTTTTTCTGCGAACTGGTATGCATAACCATCCGCACCTCAGTGACCTCCCCCGCCTTTGCCATGGCCGCCCTCACATCCTCCTCCTTTGCGTTTCTATCGAGCCCCCCAACAAACACCTCCGCCTCCTCACTCTTGCTAATCACTTTCCCCACCTCGGCGGCATCACAATCCTCCCTCTCCCTCTTCTTACCCAAAATCTGATCCTTATCCCGCACCTCATCCCTGCAGACAGCATTTTGAACACCGAGCGAATCCATCGATGCGCATCCATCCGCCAGATCACCCGCAGCAGCCGCAACTTTTCGTGGAGTCTCCGGGCGCGGACGACGCGGCGGCAATGGGGGTTTTCCCGTCTGCCGCGACGGGGGTTTGTTCGCGACCGGCAGAGAGGCCGCAGGAGGCGGCGGGGTCGCGGCCGGGATCCCGAGGGAATCGCCGCCCGCGGCGAGGGCGAGGAGGGGCGGAGGAGGTGGGATCGGGGTGGAGGCCCTGCGCGGGGTCTGGAAGACGCGGCGCTTCTTCGGGGGCAGGAGAGCCGACGGGAGCGGCAGCGACAGCGACGCGAGCGGCCCCGGCAAGGGTGGGTGCGGCGGGGAGGAGGCCGGCGCGGCGTGGGGTGGCGCAGCGGGGCGATAACTGCTGGATCCATGGCGGCGTGGTTTGGAATGAAGAAGACACAGAGTGACCAACTTACTGCAAAGTGACCACCCGTTTACTAGAGAAACCGCTTTTACGATATGGGCTGCCGGAAAGCGACAGGATTAGTTATGCCCAAAAGTTCGCCACCACTTATAGAAAACGGAAACTTTATCCCGCTGCCCATTGCGCTTGCGCTGGGAGAATGCCGGACTGCTGTAGGGTAGGGTACTGGGGTAGGCAGGTGCGGGCCGGCAGGGCACCGTGGGATCATAGGTGGTGGGCAAAGGTGGGGTTGATGCAACGGGCAACGCCCCGCCGGAGTCAAGGGCGGCGAAGCGCCAGGGCGTGGGTAGCAGTCGGAGACATGGAGGATGACAGCAGTCGAAGGAAGAGGAGGCCACGTAGCTACTGATTGTGGGGAGGCGGCGGGAATGAGTCCGCCTATCTTAAATATTTTTCAGGTTTAGAAATTAGTGATGAAAAATAACGAAATGGAGCTTGAATAATTGGAAAACCAGAAATCTATGTGTACTAGAGTTGGGTAGGATATGGGCTAGCGACGGAGCCCACAGTGTAAACGGCCTAGAAGAGGGAGTGTCAGCTCCATGTTCGTGGCGGGTGGAGGTCGGGGTGGTGCGGCGGGCAACGCCGGAGTCAAGGGTGGCGAAAGCGCCAGGACGGGGGTGGCGCTCGGAGAGACATGGAGGACGAGAGCGGTTGAAAGAAGACGAGGCAACATAGTTGCTAATTGCGGGGAGGGGGTGGGAGATGAATCCGCGTATCTTAAATATTTTTCAGGTTTAAAAATTAGTGATAAATAACAAAATGGAGCTTGAATAAGTGGAAAACCAAAAAGTTAAGTGTACTAGATCGAGTTGGGTAGGATATGGGCCAGCGACGGAACCCATAGTCTTTGGATTTAAGTGTAAACGGCCTAGAAGAGGGAGCATCAGCCCCAGGTCGTGGAGGAGGCGAATCCTACATAGGTCAGGGTTTGATATTCACGCAACGGCTGAGATCCTGACGGGTGAGAAGGCAAAGGCTGATATACCGCCATGTGCCAGTTTCTTGTTCGAGCGGGTGGAAGGTGAGAAAAAAATAGTTTTTAAATTTTAAACACAATTTTTCTCACAAACCGTAACTCTATTTTCAAATATGTTCGAATTGCTATGTTGTTCAGAATTAATGCTACAAAATGATATCTAATATGAATATTTCTTAAAAAAATAAAAAATTGAATTTTTCTTCAACAGTTGGAGTGTACCTGTCAACATTTTGTTTGCGTTGTGTAAACATTTTTTATGTACTCTGTCATCATTTTCGACAAAAATGTTGACTGTTTTCTTAAAATGTTGAGCTGAGTTTAAAAGAACATAGAAACTAGTATTTAAAATGTTCGACGATCAATTGTAATATTAATCAAGTGAGAGGATCTATCTGTGAAATAGTTGTGTATATATCTCCCTTAGTAATAGAGAATCTTCTAGCCCTTTGAGGCGTTTGCCTTTCCCAAAAAAGGGCTACTCAGCATGCCCACCCTGTTCTGAGTGACGTGCGGCTGCCACCTGATCCCTTGACACAGCGTGCTCCTCCGGAGCCACTATGATATGGTTGTTTGGCGGCATGCATGAACCACATACACCACACGGCTTGCGTGATGGACCAGCGAGCACAGCCATAAAATGGCTACCTAAGTGATGTTAGCACCGGGTGAACCGCTGTCCAACAGACAATTCAAGAAAACAAACATCATCCTTCAACCCGATTTATCCATTTGCCCGATTCAAAAAGGGAAAGAAAATTTATCGATTTAATTACCAATATATGAAAAGGAAAAACATCATTCTCTCTCTTTCTTTCTTTCTTCTTTTGCGAATCAACTCGGACTAAGAAACTACAGCGGCAGACACAACCATCTAGAGCCAATGGCACCGGAAACGGATCGCTGCCTCTACACAGATTGCTCCTTGGCTCTTCACTCAATTGTAGCTGCTCTTGTACTGATAGCTTCATATACCCTTTTATATGTACAGCCCCAGGGCTTGAAACAGTTGTCTCCTGATTTCAGGGACCTACATATTCGCAGAGTCAAATGTTAGAAACCACATCAAAAACAACATCTAAACTTGCATACCATTAGAGCAAGTCCCTACACAAGGGAAGATTGGTGGGGCAAGACGGGGGAGACAAGAACAGCCTCGACAACAGTTGCCTTCGCTGATGCAATCTCATCAAGACGTTTCCAAGCTGCTTCCAGCTTCAGTTTGAGCTCGTTCGTTTTAGCCTTGTCTTCCTCATACTTCATCAGACATTCCTCGAAAAGCTCTGGGTTACGGATGGATAATAACTGCTGGAACTTCAGAGATAGGCATTGCACACTGGAGCTCCAGTGCTCATTTATAGTTGTCTCCAGCGCAGGGAGGATTATTGGCACTATCACCCTAATATTTTGACTGATCAAATCCTCAGTGTGCTCCTTGTTCCATAAAAACATTGCTTTCTCGGCAACCTAAATCAGATGCACATTACTATTTATAAACAACTGCAACTATCACAGAAGAACATAAAGAGAGTAGTGGCACTAAACAAATTTTGGTATACCTACAAATTAATGGACGGGAAAACAAAAGCAAGCAATTGGGACCTATCAAGATGTGCCCCACTTTTACTCCTCCAATTTGCATGTACGCGGGCTTCAGTAATGAATATGTATAACTAGCCGGAAGAAAACACATTTCTCAAACGGAGTACAGATCACCAATAAAGAAGCACATCTATGCATAAGTACATAATGCAATTAACAGCAGCCAATCAAAAGATTTGCATATACTCCCTGTCTACCTCAGAACTCAGATACTTGTCAATAGCACAATTAATCCTAATTCGAGATAGCTTGCTTGTCCATATTTCCCAACACATAAGTACAAAATAGCATTTCAAGCAGAATAATACGAAAAATAATGTCTTTATATTGCACATCTCACAGAATAAAAATCTCTGATTTTCTTTAACATGTATTTATATTGTATTTATATTTCATGCAGAACAATACGAAAATTAAGAAGCATGGCAACTATGAAGACATATAATTTTCGCCAATGAGTTCAACATTTCGTGACGATAGGATCCATTAAATGGCTTTGCCAATACAGATCCCAACAAGACAGCATAGATGTAAACACATAACACATGGAAACATAGGGCGAATTAATGTCCTGACGTGTAATTCTCTTTAGTATATCACTATGTCAATGACCAATCATGAAAACGCAGAGTAATTGAAACAATTCAAGTAAACTAAATATTCACACTAAATATATATATTATGTTTGGCTTATGACCTAATCTGCTGTGAGTAGTTACATTCAGAAAAAAAAAGGCTAAGTCCAAAATATATTGTACAAGGATGTTATTTTTCTGAGCATGGGATACGAGTGCACCGACGATCAGCTGGACAGAAGGTGTTCCTTTGGGCTCAGCGCTCGTTGCACAAAGGGAAAAAAAAGGAGGGGGGGGAGACCGGAATTATTATTAATTTTTTCATATTTGTTTCTAGAACCATAACGACAACTCACATACAAGGATAACCCCTATTAATCCAGTGAAAGAAACAATAATCTCTTGCATCACTATCTGCATAAACTATTTCTTTTTAAAACAAACTTTAAGGATCCTATCAAAAAAATATGAAGCAATTTGAAACCAAGCAACTATTTTTTGCTCCCACCCTGCTAATTACAAATTAGTATTTTTTTGTATAAATCAAGTAATTCTTCACAAAGAATTAATCATTACTGAGCAAATGTCCCTGGAGTTGATATACGAACTAAAAATAAGCGTAGTCTGCGAGCAGGTGCCACACTAATGCTGATCAAGAAATAAAAATTACAGCATCTTTGCTATCTGGGCAAGCTCTGTAGTTTTCATGCAAGTAAGATATTGGAACCTATCTTTAAACTGGAGGTAGGTTCACATGAGTGCATGTTGCAGGATGGGTTCATGTGTCAAATTTTCTTCAAAATCCAACGAAGCGGCTGCAACAGTTTTACTCCAATGTGCACAGCTAATTTATATGGACTCGAACCAAGCACTGACTGTCTGTCCTTGATCTTATAATTTGTGACAACTATATTGACGTGGTGAACAGTATAATTCAAAATAGCGGTCATGAGCTGTGCCATACAATGCAACTGTATTTTTTAAGGAAAATACAGTAAAGGCACTAATACATAACTGTTCATAGTTGTTCTGTTTCCTCAGTTCAAAATTTTCACTAAAGATGTTAAGAAACAAGTAATAAATAAAGGCACACGTAGTTCATTGATGACAAGCAGATACAAGCAAACTCATTGTTCACAAAGTTGCATTGTAACGACATACATGTCAGTATCGTAATCCATCAAAGGAAGAGATTAATCTTCTATTTTATTTTCTATATCTACCACAGTAGGGGCTTTCCCTACTGTATTTTCCTTAAAAAAATAATTAATTGCCCTAAAAATTGTTGTACTGTTACTACCAAAAAAAAGAAGATGATTTTGTCTATAAATATATTTGATCCTTTTTTACATGACGAAAGTGTGGGTAACGACTCAAGCAATGGAGAAACAGAAAATACAGAGCGTGTAGAATGAACTTTGATTCAGGATTAGGTCACCAATATTTACCTGAACTCGAGAACTGCACAGACAACGAGCAATCTGGCAGAAAAGGGGAACCATGCATTTTTGAAACTCCCCCAAGAACAATTCCTTTTTTGCGGTGTTTGTAATCGGCCAATATTTTATGAGACCCCTAATAACAATCTCTGCAAGCTTGCAATCCTTTTCAACAAACTGGGTGAAGCAGTACGACAACTGCTGATGGTACATCACAGCAAAGCATCCTGTTCGGCTTCGTCAATCTTATACGTAGCCCGTCCTACAAAATCCTTTTGATAGAACGCTTTGAGATTCGTGGGAACGGACATCGAACGGCCCACGCACGCTGCTGGTTGAGAGGGAGAGCACAGATAGGCGACACGTGGGGCATTCTGATTGGAGCGGGTGGGAGGTGGGAGAAAAAGAAACGATTTGCAAACTTTAAACGTATTTTTCTCTTAAACCATAAGTCCGTTTTCGAATCCGTTTGAACCTACGTGTTTGCTATAATTAATTCTACCAAATGAGATCCAATTTGAATATTTTTTGAATTTTTTAAATTTTTAAATTTTCATCAACATTTTGAATGTACTGTGTCAACATTTTTTTTTGCACTGCGTCAATATTTTTGATGTGCTATGTCAACATTTTTACGAAAATGTTGACTCAATTATTTGAAAATATTGACATAGGCTTACGAAAATGTTGAAACTAGTGTTTGAAAATGTTGACAGTTACTTGATAGGCTAAATTGCCTTAAGTGGGCCAAATTTAGTAGGCTATTAGGCTGACCTACGAGTTGAATCCTGTAGGACGCCTTATGTATAGGAGGTCCTGTTCGGCTTGGAATGGGCTACGTTTGACTTGTGTCTGCCTAGGGCAGAAACGGCGAGCGCTCCCCAAAAGCCCGACGGGCAAATTTGGAATCAGAGTGTGCGGCGGACTATAAAAACCAGCCGGGATTTATTCTACGAGGCGAACCGTCCAACAAACTCGGAAGGGGACAGACAGCGCGACCTCTGAAAGCGAAGGTAAGCAGAGCGACGCAATTATCAACAAGGACCGTTTGGCACGGGCCAAGAAAACGGCGATGCAGGAGCAAAAAAAAAAAAAAAAACTCTAGTTTGCCGCTCTCCTCCCATTCCAGTGACAAGAACTGAACTAAGGGGACTGGACCGGATAAGCACGTACCTTCCAACGGCGGCGATAGCGAGGTTCGTTGGCTCGGGCGAGATTGCTTCGGAAGGGTCGTTGCAGTGCGGTAGCGGGGGCCGGAAGGGACGACAGGAGTAAAGAGCAGGACACGAGGTGGAACGGAAGCAGCAGAGCAGAGAAGGCGCTTTTGTTCCGCTTCTGCCCCTGGCTTTTCCGTTTCGTGCAGAATGCGGACGCAGCAGAGAAAGTTCGGCCGGTAGCCCGCTGTTTCCCTCCTTTCCATGGCGTTTCTTGGCGCCGTATCTGCTGGCGAGCGTGAGCTCAAAGCGCGGACAACAGAGTCTGTTTTGCTTTTGACTCATCGGATGCTTTTGACATGGCGTGTTGGATAAACATGTACTCTACTCCTGAAGATAAACATGTAGTCCTGATATTGTGGCGTTGACACACGAATTTGGTTAAGGTTGCCGTGTAGTGATAGATCATGTAGTTGTCATTCAGTTAGCAATATCTTGTACTCTAATTAGATTGGCAATCGTAACTCGTTGTGAGCCTTGTAATCCATGTGAGGGGAGTTTTTTCACCTATATCAAAAACGAAGCCGCCGCACCTAAAGGTCACGGCGTTTCACCCAACAAGCTTTCGCACCTCTGGTTTTTACATGGTGTACACTGAACTGAATTATGGCCGGCGCCGGGGGTAATGTCCATGGAGGCATTTGTCCGTTGGTACCGGAAACATGGGCCACGCTCCTATGCTTGCGTCCGTCTCCCGGGATAGGAGTAATGGTGTAAACCAATTTCAGCAAGCAACTGTTGTCAAATCGGAATCCAGTGGGCTAATACCACTGTTGAGTAGATGATGATAGAGGATCAGCGTCAATGCGCCATGACGCTGAAGAACGCATCCATCATCTTGGATTACAGGTGAGAAACAAATTAGCATGCACAACTCGCACCCCAATGCCGGTGATCGAGATGACCGAATGTATTATCACTACTATAATAAGAATGTGTTACAAACATATTTGAGAGTAACACAAACATTTGTATTTCTCAGTGTATTTGTAACACAAATGCTAGTTTATAGAGAAATATTGTGGCGAACATCTACCATGCATGGATGGCCCATGGACTGCGCATCACTGCCCGACCTCCGCCTCGAGGCTCAGGTCCGAAGCACCCACCCATGCATGCTGGGTGGCGCGGCGGTAGACGTGACCCGACGGCTCCTGGCCATCCTGCAGCCTTGGGCAGGAGCAGCCACCATCCATCATGACGCCCTCGCCTCGGCCCGCCCGAAGCTTCGCACATCCCTGCCAGGTCTGGCCCTCAGCTGGAGCCAGGACGATACATGGCAGGAGCTCACGCAGGCGGTGTTGGCATGGCGAGAACAGGCCCCACAGCTGCCACGGCTCAGACCCCCGACTCTGCCCACGGGTGCCGGTGGTCGGAGCCCTGGCTTGGCCACATCCCGGACGAGCCTGCCACACCCAGGATGACAACACGACAACCGCACGACAACACCCGACAGCACGACAGCCATACCACAGACTATAGCTGCCTTGCGCCGCACTTCCCCAGTTCCTTCGATGCGAAGAAAACCGGTTCCTTCGCCCTTTAGCCTCCTAGAAGCACATACAGCAGTCGGAAGCCCTCGGGACTGCTCTAGAGGGCTCCTGAGTCTTCGCGAAGGAGCAGGTGGAGCCCCCTTCCCCGGCCACCACAGGGCTCCCGACCACTTCAAGACTCTGCGCCGACTTGCTTAGGGTCCCACTCGCTAGATTTGTAACCTCACCCCTAGAATTATTGTCACACCCGATTTTTATATACATAAATCGAATGTATTCTACATATATGTCAGGATCTGTTTTATCATACATGTAGCGACATCATAGTGATAAACAGGCGGCGTACGGCTCGGCGGCTTGTTAGGGTTTGGGCGCAGGCGCTGGCGAGCTGGGCCATGTGGGCCGCGGCTGAGGTGAAGTTGGGCTGAGCGATGGAGGAAGCGAATCTGGCCCAGATGGAAGAAAGGAAGGTAAGGAAAGTAGAAAAGAGATTGGGCCAAGGAAATTCGACCCAGTAGACCGGCTAGAGCTAATGAATTTCCGATCAATGGAAACGAATGAGGAAATGATAGAGATAGACCAAAATTCGGGGAAATGATATAGGGATTTTTGAGAGAAGTTTGACAAGGAATTATCCAACCTTAAAAAACCTTAACCTATTCTATATTTTTTTAAATTCATTTTTCATCACATAAAACAAATTCATTTTATTTTTTTACTAAATCTAGCAAAAATGCTTCACATCCCAAAATAGAAATTTTGGGGTGTGACTATTATATAACGGGGTGAGGATTCCGGTTCGGGGGCTGGCTGCCATTTTTCCAATTTGGATTGTAACCTCTCTTGCACCTCTAGTAGACTTCACTCTATCCCACACTTGTAACGCGCACACACTCACGCTCACCAGGAGCATTCTCTAGCTTGCATCCACCCCCTCCTTGCGCATTGGTTTTTATGATGAACACGAGAACTCGTAGCTCAAACTAGACGTAGGGTATTTGCTCGAACCAGTCTAAATCTTTTGTGTCAACTTGTGCTACCATCGGAATCCTATGGAGGACGCTGATTAGTATTTTTGGGTACAATAAACCGACTAATATTCTAGTAACACAAAAGTAGTGTTACCAGTGCAGTGTTGCAAAGAAAGAAATTTATTTTAAACATTGCAGTCTTAAAACAAATAGCAACACAGAAAATGTTACTGTTATGTGTTTTTTCTTAGGCTTCAGAAACATATATTTAAATATTTTATAAGTTGAAACAACTAAAGGTACCATCTTATCATAGAAGCATGCGAAGTGTAGTGGAAAGAGAGGTCCTAATATCGAACCCTAACAGCCACCCCTTATTTTCATACCTTCGGTGATATTTTGTTAGACATAGTAACACATATTATTAATATTGTAATACATTTTTTCATAAGCAGTAATATATACATGTGTTACAGTAGAACTTGGTCTAGTAACACTGCAAATAAGATCACTTATAAATTGTGTTAGTAAAAGTTTTACTAAAACTTTTCTTAAGTTGTACGTATCAACAGTCCTACAAGAAAAAAGAATTTAGTCACCAAGTTTTAGTGACCAATAAAATTTTATCTTTGTTGGTCAGTAAAAGTTGATCAATAGTGACCAAGTTTAAGATTTCGGTTGGATATACGGTTTTAATGACCAACATTATATATAGTTATCAAGGTTGTACTGGTTGCTATATAGTTTTAGTGACCAACATATACAATTATTGGTCACTATATACATATAGTGACAAGATTTTGTATTAGGGTCTCTTTTTGGGTCTGCGATCTTGTACACTATATATAGCTCTTTTTAAATGGAAAATAGAAAATTTCAGTAGGGGGCTCCCCTGGTATTCGTTTCAAAAAAAAAATGTGACCAAGATTGTTAGTGACAAAATAGCTATTTTTACCAATAAACATAAATAATTTTAGCCAGCAAAATGTGATCAAGATTGTTACTGACAAAATAGCTATTTTGACTAATAATACATAAATAATGATCAAGTACCTTGGTGACTAATAGTTATTTTTCTTGTAGTGTAATACATATTATAGTGTTACTATACGCTTCATATGACGTAGTGTATCTTCAATAAAATCAATATTATACACTGAAGTATATTTTGTAAAGATCAGCACAAAAAAAAATGGCTCGAGCCAAAGAAAAAAAAAACTGTTATATAGAAAGTAGATGGTAAGTTGATATCCGAGGAGAAATAAATATAATTATTTTTATTGGGTGAGCCAATTGATATAAATATAATTTTCTTATTATAAAAAATAAGGAGCTTAAAACAATATCATGCAAGAGAATAGAGAGTATCGAGGTGAAAGGAGAGGGTGGATGGTAGATGAGAACAAATAATAAAGTGGCTTTTGATTGTGTGTGTGGACTTAGCAATGTGACACCTTAAGCTCTGTTTGGATGTCCTGTGTTTTCAAAGCTACAGCAATGAGTACTATATGGTTTTAAAAAAAGAGGTTAGGAGTGAAGTTTCTAGAACTCCAAAATGACTGCACTGTTAACAATACTATGGTGTTTGAAATTGCAAGGTTCGTTGCATCCAAACACTTCCTCGATTTACAAAAATTAAACCAAAATATTTTGTTAAACCGTAGTATCCGTCCAAAACTCTAAAAAATACTTTGTATTCAAACGGGTCTAACTATAATTTGAAAGAAAAAAGATAGAGTAAAATCTAGGATCGTTTGATATTTATGGATGCTGGCAACAAAAAAAACAAAATGCACTAAACAGCACATCACAAAAACCATGATGACTAGTGAACCAGGCGGGAGAGAGTAGGTGATGGAGCAGAAACAAAAATAAGGAAGTCTATCCATTGAGTGTATTAACTAGTACAATATATATCGAAAGTTATGTTTGGAATATATGGAAGAATTTAATAGAAGATATTGCATCATACATTGGATTCACAAACTTTTATATGATCTTAGCTGAGTGAGATATTTTTTAGCTACGAGATATATCACAATCAACAGCAACATTTGGAAACTTTAAGTATATATTATATATGAGTTCTCTCTCATATGGAAATGGCTAGCAACAACGTACATCTCACAGCTTCGACACATGTTCCTTTATTGTCTCTTTTAACCTTTATTCTCTCATGGAGCCCCCACACGGGCAATCTTAATAGCCAACCAAAGCTAGTATGATTTTATCATCCAAGAAAATACACAGGAAGCCAACAAAAAAACATGAAAACTTTTTAGGAAAAAAGTAAGTCAAAATTTTTAAATAAAATCAGTTAAGAGAATAAGTTTTAAAGCAATTTCACACTAGGATTTCACCAATAATTTTGTACAAATACATTTTCAACAAAACTTCCAACATAAAGAATTGGAGAACATTTCAGTGTTGCCCCATTTTTGCCGTTTTCTGTTTCTAGTAAACATATTTTTTTCTACTTTTTCGTTGGCAACACTGAAACAGCAAAAACTTGTTCTTTTTCTACTTTCTTCTACTTCCTGCTGCAAAAACTTGTTCTCTCCCCCTGAGTTTTTTTTCCATCGCAAAAAAGAAAAGAAGAAGAAAACAAAGTATCATTTATCTACAAGTTCAGATAACCGATATTGTTTCCTATTACGGGGATTAGCCCACTAGCCGACAAGGTTGGCGGCTGGCTGTTCAGGTCGGCTGTTCGACGACAGGTTCAAAACCGACCGGATCCTCCCACCAATGAGCTCTTATTTGCAAATTTGGGTGGTTTCCGCCACCAAAATATTTGTTTCTTCATGCTACAATCCAAAACTGCTGACACCACCAAAATCTGGGCAAAAGGGCTCAAAATCCTTCCCCGAACAAGTGACAAAAATGAATGTTTCTCCCTTTGCAACATGACCTAGTACCACATAGCAATCAATTCCTCTCCACAACTTCCTCCTACCCGACATGGGAAACTTGACTATGCTATTTATCCTGCCGAGTCGAGCAACTCCAACCTGCAATAATTAATAAAACAAATTTGTCTCTTGGGCACCCTCGTTTGTGGCTTTTTTCGGAACACACCGCTTGGGCTTGTTTTCTCCTAGTCTACAGTTTGAAAACGAGATTTAGTGTGAAACACACTGGAACCAGCACAAATGATTTTTTTTTGCAGTAGGGGGAGAGAGGGCGCACGGGAAAAGACTCCAGTGCCCTTGGCCGAGTCAAGCACTATTCGTGGTTGAGCCAGACCAAGTCGATGCCTCCTCCATAACCCTAGCCCGACCCACTCCCCTTCCAACGCCGCCACACCTTTCTCCTCCCTCTCTGGCGATTCTTCAACTCTGCTCCCCGTCTGTCTTCCCTGATAAAATTCCTATCCCCATCTAGTAGTGACGGAAGCAGAGGTCGTCCATGGCGTCTCCTTCTGGGTCATCATCTTGAGCCCGCACCAGATCTAGCAGCCGTGTTGCTATAGCAGAACCCTTGCTGCTGATTGATTGCCTGTGCGATCCGGATCGAACGATGGTGGAGCTGGTAGTTGATGATCAACAGAATAGAGGGAAGAAGTTCTACATGTGCATGAAAAATACTAGGGTACGGTATGGTTCTTGGAGCCTTTGCGTTTTTTGACGTGATTCTTGGAGTTGAAATGAACATGGATTTCTTGTATGATTTGCATTTTAGCCGCCTCAAGCTTGAAAATTCTTCAAACGGAAGAATGAGTACTTTGAGTACTTGGTGGAGAATCGATTCCTGTGGTAGGAAACTCTGAGCTGGCTGCTTCTGGCGATGATAAAGTGACAATTGCAGACTATAAACAACAAAATTATGTGGGCCGAGCCTTTTATCTATCTGTTGGCATCATTTCATTGCACATTTTATATGCCAATAACCACTATAATTTTCATCATAATAGGCATTATTACCTTTAATATTGACGAGTTCCACATGTAGTGTCATTTGAGTGCTATGTTGCAGAAATAGGTGAAAAGACAGACATAATGGCTCAAAGGTGAGAAGTACCGACATGAAGCCCGACTCGCCATGCAAGGAGGGTTTCCCACTACCCCATGACGCATAGAAGACACCAATGGACGTTCATGAAACCAACATGCAAGCTCAAGGTCGTGGCTCAATGCGCAAGGATTTCTAGAAGGCTTATCCAGAAGGAAAGATCAATTCACGCAGTCCAGAAACAACACTGCATTGCCACACGGTTTACGAGTTCAAGACGTCATTTAATGCGATTCTGTTGAATAGGAAAGTTCTAGACCTCGTCGAGAGCTTTCCGAAACATATATGGATTGTGCTGTTTGGATTTGGGAGCTGTCAGATATGGGCCCGAAAGTAGACATGCGCAGAGGAGTCCGAATCAGGACAGATATTTTAGCATCGCATATTTGGGAACAAGACGACCGAATCTGGAGATCCGATGGATATACCAAAGTTGTACATAATTTCAAGGGCTACGATGTAGACTCATAGTTTGCCTCATTTGGACTCCGGGCGTGGGAATTATGATGTATGAAAGTCGGCATTTAATATGAAAGATACGAAATCGACTTGGATTCAATCTCTAAGGGCTGACTTCATGGCCAAGCAAGGAAGGACGTGTCCAGGACTACAAGAGGAGGCCTCCACGCCCCCAAACACAGGGGGTTCACATGGGTACAAGCGAAGAAGCCACTACGCATCGACGGGAGGCCGCTACCATATTGAGAGATGTAGTCTGCTCGTCCTGCATGGTTGTACTACACCGGAGCTATAGAGAAGTAGAGTTGTGTATCTTAGGAGTCATCAATGATGCATTTGGGAGGTGCCGACTGGCACGCCTCTATTGCCAATCGGCACCACTCGATGGTGATGAATAAAGGTACAATTCATGTATATCTATGTTGATTGTCTTGATTCTATCCTTGGCTACAGTTGTTGTTCGTCTGGATTCTATGGTCTTACATGTGCTTTATCCAATTGCTTAGTTCTAAGCTAAGTATATATTTAGAGGCTTTACCTTAATCATGGTGATTAGGTCTAGTGCTTGGTCTTGTATGAATCATAGTTTCATACATTGCTAGATTATTCATGGACGGTTGGCGGATCCACTTACATATTCTCTTGGGCATGCCTAGCGGACCTGTCCGACTAGAGAGCTTTTAAGCATAGGGTATAAAGAAGTGGAGATTGCGTAACGACCAAGGGAGTAGAGATCTAGTGTGGGGCGAAAGCATCTTCGTCACAGAGACCTTGCCGATAAGCTCTCACGATCTTTTACCGATCTTAGGAGTTCAAACATCCGTTTAAAGTGCCAAGTAGATAGGATTATATATAGATGACATATTGTTTCTGCTTCGCCTGTCTCCGACCGCTAGATGCATGCAGGCTAACTCCAGGTGTTACCTCTTTGGCGTATGTGTTACCTCTCTCACAATTTGTTCATGCTCTAATGTACAATAAGTACTTCATGCTAGGATTGATTTGTTAGACGACGTAGTAAACCCTAAACACGGTTCTCTCTTGTTGATCCTTGTGGATTCGATATAAACCTTGGAATACTCGAAAGGAAAGCTACAATGTACACCGTCCACTTGCTGTATATACATTAGATGCGTATAAACGACCAACACCTTGCTGATGAGATGTCATCGAGACGCTTCCATGCTGCTTCTTGCTTCAGTTTGAGCATGTTCGTTTTAGGATTTTATTCTTCATACTTCCGCAGACATTCCTCGAAAAGGTCCGGGCTACGGATTGTAATAACTGCCAGAATTTCAGAGAAAGGCTTTGCACACCCTGGGTCCAGTGGTCATTTAAATTTTTCTCCAATGCAGGGAGGATGTTTGACAGTATATTACCTAATTATTTTAACTGGTCAAATTCTCAATGTGCGCCTTCCATAAACACATTGCTTTCCCAACAACCTAAATCAAGCAGAAGCGTATTACTAATTATAAACAAGTGCAATTATGACAGAAGACAAAGAAAGTAGTGGCATTATATTAAACAAATTTTTGTAGACCCACAAATGGATAGAATATAAATATCTGATTTTCTTTAACATAAGAAGCATGGCAACTATGGAGACATATTAGTTTCACCAGTGAGTTCAACTTGTAGTGACCATAAGATCCACTAAATGGCTTTGCCAATATAGATCTCAACAAGACAGCACAGATATAATCACATACCACATGAATCAGAGGTGAACTTAATCAGAGGTGAACGTGATCACCCAGAGTACTTAACAATTCAAGTAAACTAAATACTCACACAAAAAATAAATCATGTTTGGCTTATGCCCTAATCTGCTGCGAGTAGTTACATTCAGAATTTAAAAAAAATGCTAAGTCCTAAATGGGATATGAGTGCACCCACGATCGGCTGAACAGGAAGATGTTCCTTTGGGCTCAGTGCTGACGCACAAAAAGAAGGGGAAGAGACCGGAATATTATATTATTCATATTTGTTTCTAAAACCATAACATACAAGGATAACATTATTCCTGAAAAAAGAAACAATAATCTCTTACAAAACTATCTGCATAAACTATTTCTTTTTGAAAATTACAAACTTTAAGGATCCTATGACAAAATAAAAAGCAATATGAAACCGATCAACTATTTCTTGCTACCACCCTACTAAGTATGGGGAAAAAAAATACTTTTTCTATATGTCAAGCAATTCGTAACAAAGAATCATTACTGACCAAATGTCCCAGGAGTTGTAACAGATATATGAACTAAAAATAGGTGTAGTCTTCATGTAGGTGCCATACTGGTGCTAATCATAAGTAAATTTTAAGAAACAAGTAGATTGAGAAACAAGTACCAAATAAAGGCATGCATAATAGGTTGACGATAAGCACATAGAAGCAAACACACTGTTCGTGAATTTGCATCGTATAAACGCTAAGGAAATAAATTTGTAATCCATCAAAGAAAGAGATCAATTTTCTAATTAATTACCCACAAAGTTGTTTGTTGTTATTACAAAAAAAAAAAGAAGATGGTTTGTCTATAGATACATTTAATCCAATTTAACACGAGGAAAGTATGGGTAATGACGAGCAAAAGAGAAACAGGAAATACAGATGCATAGAATGAAATTTGCTTGAGGATAAGGTCACCAATATTTACCCGAACTCGAGAACTGCTCAAGCAACGAGCAATCTAGCTAGCAGAAAAGGGGAACCATGCAATTTTGAAACTCAGCGAGTTTTGTTGCTTGTAGTATCTCTTCTAACTACCCCAAGAACAATTCCTCTTTGGGGTGTGATAGGCCAATATTTTATGAGGCCCCTAATAACAGTAACTGCAAGCGTGCAATCCTTCTGGGTGGTGCAGCATGACAACAGCACAGCACCTTCGTTTATGAAGTGGAATTAAGGTCTTCATAAGGAACAGTTTGTGCTCTTCTTTGAGTGGCAAATCCATTGATGATACTGCCAAAAATATCCAAGAGCTCTGCTATGCCATGGTGCTTTTCAATTTCATATGTGAAATTATAGAATCTGTTACTGATAGCTTTCCGAATGAAAGAATGGTACACTAATAATTTCAATAGGTACTGCGAAGTACCTTCTTCAGGTATTCCCTCACCCTAGGGCCCTCAGAGTCAAATTGCTCAACCAGTCTTTGAATAAAGGAATTATTAATATATATTTTACCCAATCTGCCATCATTTTCTGCAGACATAAGAAATTTCAGGAGCAACTGATACACAACTTCCGAATGGCAATGGCGGGAATAAATGAATTATTAATATATCGTTCATCCTATTTTTCTCTAAAACTGTGTGTGTGTGTGTGTGTGTGTGTGTGTGTGTGTGTGTGTGTTTTGCATATTGCACAATTAATTTGCACCGGCCTTTCAGCCTTTCCTTTGCTATGAATCTTCAGCAGATCCGATCCTCAAAGTTCAAGCACTCCAGGAAGTTTTAGGCTGTAAATAACATAAGCAACTTCAGGTTAAAATAAAGAGAAAATGTGTCGAGCAAAGAGACGTTCTTTGTAGTGCATACACACCCTATGACAAACAGGCTGATTGAAGCATTGCAGGACATAACACAGTTGTCTATGGACCAGAACAACATAACAAAAACCAAAAGAATAGGCCCAGGCCCACGGATGCCCATAAAACGGTTCGCTTTCTTCTTCCTCCGTTCAGTTTTTCATCCAGTTGGTGTTCATCACTCCGCCTTCCCCAAATGGCAGTACTGTTGCTTTCACTGATGCATGTCAGTCGGAAGACCCGGCGCGGCCGCACGTACCGTTCGCACAGGCTCAGGGACGGCCCTGTCCATTAATTGGTCACTTTTTTTAAAAAAAAAATGCAGAGGTGCCTCAATGGGATTTCCTATGCCACTTCTTTTTCTAAGCTAAGAATGTCGCAAGAACTCATAACGAAAAAACATACCTTACTTTCACACCATGGATCCGTTACTGCATAATTAGAATCTGATAGCAAATCATCATATATGTTAGAACATAAGATGACAAAGAGACAACTTAGCATGAGATAGGCTGCAAGACATACCTGGCTGAACTGCTGCTGCCATGATGATATGGAGGAGAATATCCAGCGACAGAATGGGGAGAAACACCATAGCTGAGACATGATGCAAATTAGAAACGAATCAAAACTCTCTGGAGATATTTACAAGGATGTATTGTGATATCTTAGAATTTGAGATAGAAGTTGACATGGCATAGGTACTACTCTAATGTCGTGCACGAAGGTTGCGCCTCATGCAAGCGGAAGAATAATCACCCTGGAGTAAGCACAATCAGAACTAATGTAATGAAATCAATCAGTCATTGTTTCACGCATATACGATTTAGCTTACCAGTATTGAAATAGACCTCTTCTCTCTGGAATACATGGCCGGAGTATGTTGAATAGGATATGGTGCTGCTTTAAAGAACTAAAAAAAATGGGATTTAAAGGCTTATGGACTAAGAGAAAAAGTGAGAAAGCATCAAAGTGTACTGAATGCCAGAATGGAAATGTCCAATGTACCATGTATGACACAAGTCCAAATAATACAATTAGCTAGCAAGAGCTATAGCCTATATTAGTAAATGATTAAATCAGTACACCATCAAGTTTAAACATTTGCATTCGATTTACAAATTTGAAAGAAACAAGTAGGGCATTCAAAATTAATTTATTCAGAAAATGAACTAATGAATTAAGGAAAGGAGATCACGGTACAGGTTATCCATAAAAATGAACAAAGTGCAGATAAAATGATCCAATCATTAAATATGAAAGTTTGTTATGTACCATAGGCATTATATGTTTGGAAGATAGCCAAAAGTATCTTTCACCAAGTGAAATAGATGGCACAGTTTAGGTCAATAAGAAGCGCATATATAACATCAATTGTTTTCGTCGGGCAAAATTAGTTTTGAAAAATTTGAATACATGTTATCGCAATGAAGGTGTGTTATCAAAACCTCATTACAATCATGTTAAAGATGAAAAAGGCGGGTCAAACAGGCCATATATGTAGCGATATAAAAAAGTAGACCTGCAAACTCAATTCATAGAACTACTATTAACCCATCTGACGATACCGGATAGATTGTGACAAAGAACAATCAATAGTGTGCCAGTTATATGGTTGGAATTTATGGAGTAATAAATTGCATTGAACTGGGTAGTGAAATGGGTATGAGAAAAATAATCCGAGAGGATCACAACATACTGAATTTCTGATCTTCGTTGTTCTGCTTGCCCTTCCGGAATGGTCTAGCCAGCGAGACTTTAATATTAACCTGACATGAACCACTAAAAATGTGAAAAATCCTGTTAACGGATAACTCCAATTTAACATAAGTATGAGAAGAGACCTTTGAGTCAGCCTGAGTCAACTCTTGCCCGTCAAATGATTCAACACACGATATAGCAGCCTCACGAGTAGTGTAGTGAATGTATGCAATATCAGTACTGTTAGCTGAGCGCATATCGCAAGAGAGAACCACATGTTCGACCTTTCCATATCTCTTGAAGATTTCTGTCACCTTAGCTCGATCCCAGGAATCAGGTATACCTTCCAGAAAAGCTGATTTCACCTAACCAGAATAAAAATTATATATACCAGGCCACTTATACTTCTCCGTGATTTGTGACCACTGAAGTCTGAAAGCACAATCATGTATAATGTTCGAGTATAACTGGGCCATAAGAACAAGGATACCGAATTACTGATATATAGTCTTATGCACCTCTTGTGTCAAATTTTTACAGTTACCAAACGTCTAAACCATTATACAGAGGACACCCACATGTATGAACAATGAAAACAGGAAAGGTGTCTTATAACACAAAAATAATTACAGCAGCCATATGCAGTTTCCAGCCTTATCTGAGTCAATACACCACATATGTTTTTGTTATTCTCTTCTAGAAAGTAAACAAACAAAATATCACGTTGGTGTAGTTTACGGGGAGAGATACGAACCTTCTGCATCTCTTTCTCATCTGGACCAGTCAATGGTTTAGCCCATGCCACTATCACATTTGGACATCTGCCCAAAACTCCTTTCCTTGAAAGCTTTTTGTATGCCATCTGTGCATCTTTGGTAGTCTCAAGTTCCAGATGTGCATACCCACGGTTATATCCTGGTTTACTACAGTCAGCATGAAGTATCACAGTATTGATGTTCTCAACTCCAATTTCTTTTAGTCGCTTCATGATCTGCTTTGAAGAGAAATAAATGAACAAATGAGGTGACATCCAATGAAAGAATTGACAGAAGAAGAAATGGGTAGATACGAATGCAGTTTTACTCACATCTTGTTTCTTCCATTTCCTGTCAATATTCCCAAGATAAATTCTATCATTCCTCTCAACGGCTGCAATCCGACAAAGGCTCGTACATATCTATTCATGGGATAAGAAAACAAGGTATTATCAATATTGACAAGGGCAAGAGAAAGGCAAAGCGCAAGAAAAAATCATGAGGGCAGAAAAATTCAGGAGGCCCTGAAAACATTAGCCGCTCTTGTTAATTAACATAGATAAAGAGACACAACTGCAAACTGTGAAAGCCCAGAATGCCGAATGATTTTTTGTACAGGCTCCACCCACAACGCATAAACTCCAGCATAGCATGATAGACATATTATTTAGGAGAATAACGTCTTTTTCAGCCTCCATGTATAAGGTTTCACATTGGTTCCCTCGCAAAAAAAAAATAAAAAGGTTTCACATTGGTTGCAGCTCATAAGGCGTGTGGCACAGAACATACGAGTCCCTGCAATATCTACCTCTCTTGTTTTGCATTGCTACATATATATCACAGAATTAAGATTCCAGACAAATACAGTAACTACAGAGTGTTCAATAAGTGAGGTACGTACGTAAAGACATGATTAATAGCACATATTTGCAGTATTCAGTTATTGGTCAGCGTTATCTCAAGTTGGAAAATCAAGTATGAAAATGAAACTTCACATAACAGTTGAAAGAGTCCAAAAGGATCAGCAGCACAACCTTGACATGGCCGACCTCTTCAATGGCCTTCCTCGCCTGTCGGGCCTCGCGGTAGCGCACAAAGCAGTAGCCTCTGTTCTTCTGCGAACTGGCATCCATCACCATGCGCACATCAGTGGCCTCCCCCGCCTTTGCCATGGCCGCCCTCACATCCTCCTCCTTTGAATTTCTATCGAGCCCCCCAACAAACACCTATGTCCTCTGCTTCTCCCACATTTCCTCCTCACTCTTGCTCATCGCTTTCCCCACCTCGGCTGCATCACAATCCTCCCTCTCCTTACCAGCCAAGGTTCCCCCCCTCTCTCTCTCCTTACCCAAAATCTGATCCTTATCCCCCACCTCCTCCCACCATACTGCATTTTGAACACCGGGCGAGTCCATGGATGCGCATCCATCCGCCGGATCGGCAGCGGATGAGGCCTCCCCCGCCGCAGCCGCTTTCGTGGAGTCTCCGGGCGCGGACGACGCGGCGGCAATGGGGGTTTTCCCGTCGGCCGCGACGGGGGTTTCTTCGCGACCGGCAACGAGGCCGCGGGAGCCGGCGGGGCCGGGCCCGGGGTCCTGAGGGAATCGCCGCCGCCGGCGAGGGCGGGGAGGGGCGGGGGAGGGGGGATAGGGGTGGAGGCCCTGCGCGGGGTGTGAAAGACACGGCGCTTCTTCGGGGGCAGCAGCGCCGACGGGAGCGGCAGCGACGGCGACGCGAGCGGCGACGGGGAGTGTGGGTGTGGCGAGGAGGCGGCCGGCGGCCGGCGGCGTGGGGCGGCGCAGTGGGTAGACAACAGCTGGATCCATGGCGGCGTGGTTTGGAATGACGTCGCTTACTCGAGAAGCCACCGAGTGACCAACTGAAGACTGCAAAGTGACCGTACGCGCTTACTCGAGAAAGCGATTTTCCGATCTCAGCAGCCGGAAAGCGACATGATTGATTTGCCCAAAAAAGTTCGCCACCACTCATCGAAAACGGAAACTCTATCCCGCTCCCCATTGCGCTTGCGCTGGGAGAATGCCTGACTGCTGCTAGGGTAGGGTACTAGGGTAGGCAGGTGCGGGCCGGCAAGCTCCGTGCGGCCACCGGTGGCGGGTGGAGGTTGGGGTGGTCCACCGGTAGTCAAGGGCGGTGAAGCGCCAGGGCGGGGGTGGCGGTCGGAGACATGGAGGACGACAGCGGTCAAAAGAAGACAAGGCCACGTAGCTGCTGATTGCGGGGAAGGGGCGGGAGATGAGTCCGCATATCTTAAATATTTTTCAGATTTAAAAATTAGTGACAAAAAATAACGAAATGGAGCTTGAATAAGTGAAAAACCAAAAAGCAAAGTGTACTAGAGTTGGGTAGGATATGGGCCAGCGACGAAACCCACAGTTTTAGATTTAAGTGTAAACGGCCTAGAAGAGGGAGCATCAGCCCCATGTTGTGGAGGAGGCGAATCCTACATAGGGTAGGGTATGGTTAACATTTGGTTGGTCATTGTTTGATATTCGTGCAACGGCTGAGATCCTGACGGGTGAGAAGGGAAAGGCTGAGATGCCGCCATGTGTCAGTTTCTGGTTCGGGCGGGTGGAAGGTGGGAGAAAAAAATACTCTCTCCGTCCCAATTTAGTTGTCCTCCTATTCCTGGGCACGGAGATTAAGAAGAAAATAAATAAAATAGGTGCATAGGAAACGAGGAGGAGAGATATAGAGATAGAGGTGTATAAGGAAGAGAGAAAGGCGTCTTGGGAAATGAGAATGACAATTATTTTCGGAAAACTGGAGTAGGCTAGAACAACAATTATTCTAGGATGGAGGGAGTAGTTTTTAAATTTTAAACACGATTTTTCTCACAAACAATAACTCTGTTTTCGAATATGTTCGAACTGCCATGTTGTTTAGAATTAATGCTACAAAATGAGATCTAATATGAATATTTTTTCAAAATTTAAAAAATTGAATTTTTTCAACAGTTTGAGTGTACCTGTCAACAATTCAAGAAAACAAATATCATCCTTCAACCCGATTTATCCATTTGCCCGATTCTAAAAGGGAAAACAAAACTTATCGATTTAATTACCAATATATGAAAAGAAAAATTATCATTCTCTCTCTCTTTCTTTCTTCTTCTGCCAATCAACTTGGACTAAGAAACTACAGCGGCAGACACAACCACCGGGAGCCAATGGCACCGGGAACGGTATCGCTGCCTCTACACAGATTGCTCCTTGGCTCTTCACTCAATTCTAGCTGCTCTAGCTTCATATACCTTTTTGTATGTACACCCCTAGGGCTGGACACAGTTATCTCCTGATTTCAGGGACCTACATATTCGCAGTCAAATGTTAGAAACCACAACAGAACCAAGAAAACTTCAACCAACTACACAAATCCAAAATAACATCTAAACTTGCATACCATTAGAGCAAGTCCCTACACAAGGGAAGATTGGTGGGGCAAGGCTGGGGAGACAAGGACAGCCTCGACAACAGTTGCCTTCGCTGATGCAATCTCATCAAGACGTTTCCAAGCTGCTTCCTGCTTCAGTTTGAGCTCGTTCGCTTTAGCCTTGTCTTCCTCGTACTTTATCAGACATTCGTCGAAAAGCTCCGGGTTACGGATGGATAATAACTGCCGGGACTTCAGAGATAGGCATTGCACTCTCGAGCTCCAGTGCTCATCTATATTTATCTCCAGTGCAGGGAGGATGATTGGCAGTATCACCTTAATATTTTGACTGATCAAATCCTCAATGTGCTCCTTATTCCATAAAAACATTGCTTTCTCGGCAACCTAAATCAGATGCACATTACTATTTATAAACAACTGCAACTATCATAGAAGAAGATAAAGACAGTAGTGGCATTAAACAAATTTTGGTATAATTACAAATTAAATGGACAGGAAAACAAAAGCAAGCAATTGGGACCTATGAAGATGTGCCCCACTTTTACTCCTCCATTATTTTGCATGTACACGGGCTTCAGTAATGAATATGTATCACTAGCAGGAAGTAAACATATTTCTCAAACCGAGTACAGATCACCAATTAAAGAAGCACATCTATTGATAAGTACATAATGCAATTAACAGCAGCCAATCAAAAGATTTGCATATACTCCCTGTCTACCTCAGAACTCAGATACTTGTCAATAGCACAAGTAATGAGATAGCTTTCTTGTCCAAGAGAATTATTTCTCAACACATCACTACAAAATAGAATTTCAAGCAGAAAAATGCGAAAAAAAATATGTATTTATATTGCACATCTTACAGAACAAAAGTATATGATTTTCTTTAACATGTAGTTATATTGTATTTATATTTCATGCAGAACAACACGAAAATTAAGAAGTATGGCAACTATGGAGACATATAATTTTGACCAATGAGTTCAACATGCCGTGACGATAGGATCCATTAAATGGCTTTGCCAATACAGATCTCAACAAGACAGCACAGATATAATCGCATAACACATGGAAACATAGGTGAACTTAATGTCCTGACGTGTAATTGTCTTAAGTATATGTCACTATGTCATCACCCAGAGTACTTAAAACAATTCAAGTAAACTAAATATTCGCAATGAAAATATATATTGTGTTTGGCTTATATGACCTAATCTGCTGTGAGTAGTTGCATTCAGAAAAAAAAAAGCCCTAAGTCCTAAATATAATGTACAAGGATGTTATTTTCCTGAGCATGGGATACGAGTGCACCCACGATCGGCTGGACAGGAAGATGTTCCTTTAGGCTCAGTGCTCATTGCACACAAAAAAAAAAAGGGGGGGGGGGGGGGGGGGGGGGGGGGGGGAAGGGGGGGGCTGCAATTATTATATTATTCATATTTGTTTCTAAAACCATAACGACAACTCACATACAAGGATAACCCTATTCCTGACAAAGAAACAATAATCTCTTACATCACTATCTGCATAAACTATTTCTTTTTAAAAACAAACTTTAAGGATCCCATGAAGCAATTTGAAACCAAGCAACTATTTCTTGCGCCCACCCTGCTAAGTATGAAACAGTATTTTTTTTTTTTTTTGTATAAATCAAGCAATTCTTCACAAAGAGTCCCTGGACTTGTACCAGATATATGAACTAAAAATAAGTGTAGTCTGCGATAGGTGCCATACTAATGCTGGTGGTCACAAGTAAATTTGAAGAAACAAGTAGATCAAGAAATAAAACTTACAGCATCTTTGTTATCTGGGCAAGCTCTGTAGTTTTCCTGCAAGTAAGATGTTGGAACCTATCTTTAAACTGAAAGTAGATTCACATGAGTGCATGTTGCAGGATCAGTTCATGTGTCAAATTTTGCTCATAATCCAATGAAGCAGCTGCAACAATTTTACTGCAATGTGCACAGCTAATCAATATGGACTCTAACCATGCAAGCGCTGACTGTCTGTCCTTGATCTTAATTTGTGACAACTATATTGACACGGTGAACAGTATAATTCAAAATGGTGGTCATGAGCTGTGCCATAGGAATGTTAGCAATCCAAGACGATAAGTAAAGGCACTAATACATAACTGTTCACAGTAGTTCTGTTTCCTCAGCTCAAAATTTTCATTAAACATGTTAAGAAACAAGTAATAAATAAAGGCACACATAGTTGGTTGATGAAAACCAGATACGTACAAGCAAACTCATTGTTCACGAACTTGCATTGTACCAGCACTAACGAAATACATGTCAGAATCGTAATCCATCAAACGAAGAATAATTTTCTAATTAATTTTTCCATATCTACCACAGTAGGGGTTCCCCTACTGTAATTTCCTAAAAAAATAATTAATTACCCTAAAATTTGTTGTACTGTCACTACCAAAAAAGGAAGATGATTTTATCTATAAATATATTCGATCCTTCTTTACATGAGGATAGTGTGGGTAACGACTCAAGCAATAGAGAAACAAGAAATACAGAGTGCGTGGAATGAACTTTGATTCAGGATTAGGTCACCAATATTTACCTGAGCTCGAGAACTGCTCAGACAACGAGCAATCTGGCAGAAAAGGGGAACCATGCATTTTTGAAACTCGACGAGTTGTATTAATTGTAGTATCTCTGCTAACTCCCCCAAGAACAATTCCTCTTTTGCGGTGTTTGTAATAGGCCAGTCTTTTATGAGGCCCCTAATAACACTGTCTGCAAGCTTGCAATCCTTTTCAACAAACTGGGTGATGCAGTACGACAACTGCTGATGGTACATCACAGCAAAGCACCTTGGTTTATGAAGTGGAATTATGGTCCTCCTCATAAGGAACACTTTGTGCTCTTCTTTGAGTGGCAAATCAAATCCATTGATGATACTACCAAAAACATCCAAGAGCTCTGCTATGCCATGGTGCTTTTCAGTCTCATATATGAACTGGTAGAATGTGTTACTGATAGCTTTCCGAATGAAAGGACGGTACACTAAAAATTTTTCATAGATACAGTGAAGTACCGTCTTCAGGTATTCCCCCTCCCTAGGGTCCTCGGAGTCAAAGAGCCCAACAAGGCTTAGAATAAAGGAATGATCAATGTATCTTTTAGCCAATCTAGTATCATTGTCTTGAGACATAAGAAATTTCAGGAGCAACTGGTATACAACTTCCAAGTGTGGCCACGCAGGGTCACTTGATGGTTCAGGTTCTTCAAAGTCCAAAGCTTCTATCACCTTTTTCTCCTTGGGTGTGGACCTCAGAGTCCTGAATAAGTTTACTGAAACCATATTCATGATTGTAGCCACAACAATAACAGGGAACTTGCCATTCCCATTGGCAGATGCAATGTACTCAGCTATCTCATGCAGCGTTTGCCGCTTTATTTCTTTCTCCCTCACATATGTTGTTGAATCTGTAACTCAAACAAAATGCAGCACAAGTTCAACTTGTCGAGCAAGAGGTTCTGCTTCTCTGTACTTGAGATATCCTTAAAGCTCCGCAACGATTGGAAGTTAGAAAAGAACAAAGTACCGTCATTGTTTCCTCTTCCAGAGTTGTGCCTACTAGCCAACAAGGTTGATGGCTGGCTGATCAAATCGGGAGTTCCAGAACCCGACAGCGGGTAAAAAACCGGCGGGATTCTCCCGCCAATGAGCCCTTTATCTGCAGATTTAGGCGGTTTCCGTGGCCCGAATATGAGTTTAATCATGCTATAACCCATGACTGCTGACAACACCCAAATCCAGGCAAAAGTGCTCAAAATCCTCCCCCAACAAGTGACAAAAATGTTTGTTGCTCACTTTGCAGCAGGACATACTACTAGCAACAAGCCTAATACCTTTTCCACTCCACAGCTTCCTCCCACTCGACACAGGAAATCTTGACTATGCCATTTATCCTGCCAAATCGAGCAATTTTAGCTGCAATAATAACCAAACAGCAGGATCAGAGAAATAGATGAACAAATCAGACAGGCCAACACTAAATAAGCTTCTACCACTATTTATCCTGATTAAGTAATCGAAGTCTGAAGTCAATCCAATCATAAAAGCAAATGTGCCAAACTACCCAAAATCAACCACCTCACATTCCCTTTCCTCCAAAAACCGGGGATTCATTGGGTCTGCCAGTCGGACCCGAGTCTCCGTCCGCCGCCCGCCTTCTTACTACTTCCACCACGGGCTCTCCCGACCTCATCGATCTGGTACTATAGCTGCTCGATTGTTTTCGCCTGCTACTGACCATCTCGCTGCATTTATATTGCACCTGATCCCCAGCACCTACACCAACCGTTAAATCCACATATTTCTTGCAGTTGATCCCTAGCTTCCAGGGATCGGTAGATCTTTTCTCCCATTTTTATCCCTTTTTTTTTGTACCAGTCACAGGTTAGATCTGACGCTCCTAACTCACAACCTTCTGTGCTCTAAAATCCTTCACACTCCTCATCTAGTCGCTCCTGTGCGCTCCCCATGAGTTTTGGATAGCAAATCCCTCTTCGTGCTCCTGGAATCTTCAAATTATTTGGAATGTTTTTTTTTAGAACATTTGATTTACTATGATGGAACATTTGATTTGCAATAACAGAACATTTAATCTACAAAGATGGAACATTTGATTTTTATGGATAGAACATTTGATGCTGTGATGGAACATGTCTTTTGTTTGGAGCTTCGGTCGGGTGGAGGAAGAACAAAGAATAACTGATTGCTCGAGTTGAGCTAGCATTGGGCCGGACTTTTTAGTGTCCCCAGGCATAGGAGGGGAACCGGATCCTCTGACGTCACGTCAGAGGGACTCCGTCGCTGACATGTGGGCTCAGCGGTGTCTGACCCCACAGGTCAGCGACCCCCTCCAACGTCAGAGGATCTCGTTCCCATAGGAGGTGGGTGGATGCTGTTGCCTCAGTGTGCTCTTCGCATCCGATTCGGCTTGGGGTGAGCTATGTTCGACTTGTGTCTAGGGCAGAAACGACGAGTGCCCCCAAAAGCCCGACAGACAAATTTGGAATCAGAGTGTGCGGCGGACTGAAAAAACCAGCCGGGATTTATTCTACGAGGCGAACCGTCCAACAAACTCCGATTAGGGGACAGACAGTACGACCTCTGAAAGCGAAAGGGAAGCAGAGCGACGCGATTATCAACAAGGACCGTTTGGCACGGGCCAAGAAAACGGCGACGCAGGAGAAAAAAAACTCTAGTTTGCCGCTCTCCTCCCATTCCAGTTACAAGAACTGAACTAAGGGGACTGGAGCGGATAAGCACGTACGTTCCAGTGGCGGCGACAGCGAGCTCCGGCGGCTCCGGCGAGATTGCTTCGGAAGAGTCGTTGAAGTGCGGTAGCGGGGGCCGGAAGGGACGACGGCGAGGCGGGCTGAAGGAGGCCCGCGGCGGAGCAGAGCAGTGCCGGCAGTAAAGAGCAGGACACGAGGTGGAAAGGAAGCAGCAGAGCAGAGACGGCGCTTTTGTTCCGCTTCTGCCCCTGGCTTTTCCGTTTGAGTCTTTTACCTGTATGCCATTAAGAAAGCTAGTGGTTACCTGTGTGCCACTAAAAAGTTCCCAGACACCTGTGTGCCATCGTGCGAACTTCCTTTTACCTGTATGCCATTCCGTCCGCTTCCCGTGAGAACTTAACGGTTTCTCAGCGCTGACATGTGGGACCCACATACGGAAATGTCCATTGTGCCCCTGAACTCATCTCCATCTGTGGAGTACTCCCGTCTGTGCCTGCCGTGCGGTCTCTCCCCGCTCATCTCCATCTCCATACGTAGCACGCCCCCCAAGGCCCCAACCCTAGCTCCAGGACACCCGCCGCCGGCACCGGAGCCGCCGCCGCCCAGGACCGGCGAGCGCGGCGACGGCGCCAGCCCTCCGGCCCGCACTTGCCCTCCATCCGGCCCTCCGCCATCCCTCCGCCCCTCTCTGGTCCAGGCGCGGATCTGCGCGTTGGGCGGCCCAGCGCGGCGCCCGGCGAGGCCGCGCCGCGTGGAGGGCGCGCCAGCCCGCGCACGTGGAGGCTGAAGGCCGCGGCGCGCGTGCGCCTCCAGGCCGGCGCGCGTCAGGCCGCCGCGCGTGGAGGGGCCTCCAGGCCGGCTCGCCTCGAGGGGGAGTGCCGGCCGCCGCGCCCCCATCCGCTGCTGCCCCACCCGGTGCCGGCCTGGAGGCCCCTCCACGCGCGGATATGCGGCTCACACGAAGACAGTCGCAGCCAGGTGCTTGTGCTCATGGCAGTGCCGAGCTCGCCATGGATGCAAAGGTGATTCCCCACCAAATTTCCGATCCTTGCAAGCATACACGACACCACAACCAAGAGCCAAATTAACTTGTACATCACACAGCACATCACCATTACCCATTGCTAGTCCTCACTCCATTTCATGGCAAAAAATCACAAATCGCCAAGCACCAAGCAGCACACGAGTAGGCAAAAACACATCATGCGAGGGGGATTGAGTTCAGTAGCCACTCGATATAGGTGGGGTAGAAGAAAATAGAAGGGGGATTGAGTTCAGTAGCCACTCCATGAACTAAAAGTGCACTGACCGTAGGATGACCACAATGGTATACCATGGCTTAGCACATTATTTAACTTTGCACATGTAAATGAGAATATGGATGATATATGATTAGGATGCATTTCATTATTATGTAATAGAGAACTTTGATTTGTCTATTCTTGTTTAATTGAATTGATTATACAATATAACTTCTGTAATGGAAATATGGAGAATTGGACTAATAAATTTTCTTCTTGTCCAGCATTGCAGCTCCTAGCTAAGGATGTTGTCACTGTCCTAGGTCCACAGTCTTCAACTGTTGCTATTTTGTGATGCCCTTGCACAAAAGAAATGCAATAGCAGGTGGGAGCACAAACACAAACTGAAGAAAAGGAAGGGACCACCAGCTTGAATAAATTGTGATTCCTGAGTATTATTTTGGAAGTACTTTTGCTGTAACGTTTTATGCAATGGTCATGTAATTTAAGACACTTGTGGTTTGGATATCCAGTACTTATGTGATGAAAACCAGTGAACTTAGTTGCTTAAATGTTGGTGATATGAACATGTTTATTGTCAGATCATTTTCTTGTCCTATGTGATATGAACCAGTTAATTGTAGCTATGCAATGGTCATGCACATTTTTTCCCTTTTTTTTATTGTCAAATCAATTGTTTTTATAATTGTCATACACCATTTTCCCCTTTTTAAAATTAATTTGCGCATTTTCCTTATTTATTTGCACCTTTTTCTTATTTATTTGGGCCTTTTTCTTATTTATTTACGCATTTGTTTAATTTTGCGCCTTTTTCTTATTTATTTCCTCCTTTTCCTTATTTATTTCCATTTTTTCAATTTATATCCACCTTTTTAAAATTTATTTGTCTTCTTTTATTTTTTTCATGCCTATTTCTCTCACGTCAAAAATGCTTCAACCAGCGCCCAAGGTCACCACCAGAATAAGCAGAAGGGCAAAACCGACTTTTCCACCTCCGTTAGCCTCCGTTGGGCCTCCTTCCATCCAAAATGGCACACAGGTAAAAGGAAATTCACACAATGGCACACAGGTGTCTGAAAACTTTTTAGTGGCACACAGGTAACCACCAACTTTCTTAATGGCATACAGGTAAAAGACTCTTTCCGTTTCGTGCAGAATGCGGGCGCAGCAGAGCAAGTTCGTCCGGTAGCCCGCTCTTTCCCTCCTTTCCATGGCGTTTCTTGGCGCCATGTCTAATGGCGAGCGTGAGCTCAAAGCGCGGACAATGGAGTCTGTTTTGCTTTTGACTCATCGGATGCTTTTGCAACGGCGTGTTAGATAAACCTGAACTCCTGAAGATAAACATGTACTCATTGATATTGTGGTGTTGACACACGAGTTTGGTTAAGGTTGCCGTGTAGTGATTAGATCATGTTGTTGCCATTCAGCTAGAAATATATCTATATACTGAAACTGAATTATGGCCAGAGCCGGGATTAGTGTCCATGGAGGCGCTTGTCCGTTGGTAGTGTACCACAAACATGGGCCACGCTCCTACGCTTGCGTGCGTGACCCGGGTAGGAGCAATGTTGGAAACCAATTTCAGCAAGAAACTTTTCTCAAATCGGAATCCATTGGGCTAATACCACAGTTGAGTAGATGATCATAGAGGATCAGCGTCAAGGCGCCATGACGCTGAAGAACGCATCCATCATCATGGATTAAAGGGGATAAATAAATTAGCATGCAGAACTCACATCCCAAAGCCGGTGGGATGACGGAATGTATTATCACTACTAGTAAAAATGTGTTACAAACATAATCGAGAGTAACATAAACATTTATGTTGCTGAGTGTACTTTTAACACAAATATTGTTGAGTGTATTATCACTACTAGTAAAAATGATTTCTAAAAATATTTTACGGAGAAATATTGTGAGGAACATCTACCAGGGGTGGTCCATGGACTGCGCATCACTGCCCGACCTCCGCCTCGAGGCTCAGGTCCAAAGCACCCGATCATGAAGGCTGGGCGGCGAGGCGGTAGACGTGACACGACGACTCCTGCCCATCCTGCAGCCTTGGGCAGGAGCAGACACCATGACGCCCTTGTAACATCCCAGCTCAGAGTACGGCTTCAGACCCGTATGTCTACAGTGCGAATCCCACCTCACAGTAGTAACTCTTACGCTTTCGTCCTCGCTTCGCGTAAAAGGGTTAACCCGGTTACTACTGCACTCCAGACTGGGTATTTAAACTGGCCTTGCTCCCGGTCAATTTCCGGGATGGGACTAAACTCGCGGTGCTACAGTACCGCGCAGCTACAGTGTTCCACGGCTACAGTGACCGGTAGCTACAGTAGCCTCGCTACAGTGCCCCAGTGCTACAGTACCGCGGCTCAATGGGCCCAGCCCACGGGCCGAACAACTGGCCGACTCTATTTTTGGGCTTGAATTAACATCCCGGATGTTACAGCCCTCGTCTGGTCCCGCGCGAAACTTCGTGCATCCTTACCGTGTCTGCCTCTGAGCTGGAGCCAGGACCGACAGCATAACAGCCATACCGGGGACTGTAGCTGCCTTGTGTCGCACTTTCCCAGTTCTTCGACGCAAAGGGAATCGATTCCTTCGCCCCTAAGCCTCCCTGAAGCACAGCTGTCCGGAGGCTTCGCAAAGCAGCAGGTGGAGCCCCCTTCCCCGACCACGCGACAGAGCTCCCGACCATTTCAAGACTCTACACATGGCTTAGGTTAGGGTCCCACTCACCAGATTTGTAACCTCACCCCTGGGACTATATAAAGAGGTGAGGATCCCCATTCGGGGGTTGGCTGCCATTTTGCCCATTTGGCTTGTAACCTTTCTTGTACCTCTAGTAGACTTCACTCTCCTATACTTGTAACACACACACTCACGCCACTAGGAGCATCGTCTAGCTTGCATCAACCCCTTTGTAAGCTCCCTGAGTATATGTTTTCACGAGGAACACGAACTCATAGCTTGAACTGAACGTAGGGCATTTGCCCGAACCAGTATAGATCTGTTGTGTCAACTTGTGCAACCATCAGAATCCTGCTGAGGTGTGACGCTGACTAGTATTGTTGGTACGATACATCGACAAATATTCCAGTAACACAAAAGTGTTACGAGCGCAGTGTTACGAAGAAAGCAATGTGTTTTAAACATAGCAATCTTAAAGCAGTCTTAAAACTCATAGCAACATAGAAAATGTTATTGTTATGTGTGTGTGTGTGTGTGTGTTTTTTTTTTTTTTGCTTCAGTAACATATATCTGAATATTTTTGATAAGTTGAAACAACTAAGGGTACCATCTTATCATATAAGCGGCCACGAATTATTTTCATATCTTCGGTAAGATTTTGTTAGACATAGTAACACATATTATGTAACACATTTTTTCACAAGCAGTAATATATACCGCAAATAAGATCACTTATAAATTATTGTTACAGTAGAACATGTTCTAGTGACACCACAAATAAGATCACTTATAAATGTTGTTAGTAAAAGTCTTAATAAAATATTTGAAGTTGTAGTAACACATATTATAGTGTCATTATAGGCTTCACATGATCGTAGTGTATCTTCAATGGGACAAATATAAATCATAATATGCAGTGAAGTATTTTTTGTAAAGCTCAGCACAAATAAAAAATGACTTGAGCCAAAGAAAAAAATAGTGTTATATACAAAGTAGATGGTAAGTTGATATCCAAGGAGCAATAAATATAATTTTTTTATTGGGTGAGCCAATTGATATAAATATAATTTATTATTATAAAAAACCAGTTTTATTATTATAAAAAATAAGGAGCTTAAAACGATATCATACAAGAGAATAGAGAGTATCGAGGGTAAGTTGATATCCAAGGAGCAATAAATATAATTTTTTTATTGGGTGAGCCAATTGATATAAATATAATTTATTATTATAAAAAACCAGTTTTATTATTATAAAAAATAAGGAGCTTAAAACAATATCATACAAGAGAATAGAGAGTATCGAGGTGAAAGAAGAGGGTGGATGGTAGATGAGAACAAATAATAAAGTGACTTTTGATTGTGTGTGTCCATTATTTTCACGTAGCAATGTAACACCTTAAGCTCTGTTTGGATGTCCTGGTTTTCCGAAACTGAAGTATCAAGAACCACTGTTTTCAAAGCTACACCAATAACTACTACATGGTTTTAGAAAAAGAGGTTAGGAGTGAAGTTTCTAAAACTCCAGAATGACTGCACGGTTAACGATACTATGGTTTTTGAAATTGCATTGGTTGCGTCCAAACACTTCCTCGATTTACAAAAATTAAACCAAAATATTTTGTTAAACCGTAGTATCCGTCCAGAACTCTAAAAAAATACTTTGTATTCAAACGGGTCTAACTATAATTCGAAAGAAAAAAGATACAGTGAAATCTAGGGTCGTTTGATATTTATGGATGCTGGCAAAAAAAATGCATTAAACAGCTCATCACAAAAAACCATGATGACTAATGAACCAGGCGGGAGAGAGTAGGTGATGGAGCAGAAACAAAAATAAGGAAGTCTATCTACTGAGTGTATTAACTTCCTCCTACCCGACATGGGAAATCTTGACTATGCTATTTATCCTGCCGAGTCCAGCAACTCCAACCTGCAATAATAAGACAAATTTGTCTCTGGGACACCCTCGTTTGTGGCTTTGTCCGGAACACACAGCTCGGGCTTGTATTCTCCTAGGCTACAGTGTGAAAACGAGATTTTGTGTGTGTAACACACCGGAACCAACAAAAAATGATTTTTTTTTTCAGTAGGGGGAGAGATGGTGCACGGGAAAAGACTCCAGTGCCATTGGCCGAGTCAAGCACTATTCGTGGTTGAGCCAGACCAAGTCGATGCATCCTCTCTAACCCTAGCCCGACCCACTCCCCATTCCTTCCGCCGCCGCCACACCTTTCTCCTCCCTCTCTGGAGATTTCAACTCTGCTCCTCGTCAGTCTTCCCTGACAAAATCCCTATCCCCATCTAGCAGTGACGGAAGCAGAGGTCGTCCATGGTGTCCCCTTTTGGGTCATCATCTTGAGCCCGCACCAGATCCAGCAGCCGTCTTGCTATAGCAGAACCCTTGCTGCTGATTAAGTGCCCGTGCAATCCGGATCGAACGATGGTGGAGCTTGTAGTTGATGATCCACATAATAGAGGGAAGAAGTCCTACATGTGCATGAAAAATGCTAGGGTACGGTGTGGTTCTTGGAGCCTTTGTGTTTTTTGACGTGATTCTTGCAGTTGAAATGAACGTATGATTTGCTTTCTAGACGCCTCAAGCTTGAAAATTGTTCAAACGGAAGAATGAGTACCTTGAGTACTTGGTGGACAATCGATTCCTGTGGTAGGAAACTCTGAGCCGGCTGCTCTGGTGATGATAAAGCGATAATTCAGACTATAAACAACCAAATTATGTATGATGGAGTCTTAACATGCAGAGCACACAATTTCAACGGAAAATTTGAAGATTCAACTATAGTAAATAAAATAAATGGAGATATGGAAATAAAACTACTAAACTATATAACAATTTCAATCTCTTATTTCACTAAAGATGCTTGCGAAATATGAAGTAATAAACTTTTGACATGGTATTTTCAACAACTTTCACCTAGACACCAATGGGCAAACATCCTAATTGTAGCCCCTGTTATCTTTAGATGACAAAAAGTAAATCAAACGCAGGCACTTTTGACAGCTTAGTTGCTACAGAAAGTGGGAATAAGGCAATAAAATTGGATTATGGGTGGTCGAACGGATCATCATGGATCAAGGAGATGAAGAGGAATACGGAGTTAAGTGATAAAAGGTGACTCAAGTGATGGTGACATGGACACCAATGGTAACTCCACAATGGCAATATATCCATGTGACACTAACTGACAAATAATTATTAACAAGAAAAAGTTACGGTGGATAATGTCTCAAGTGTTAGTTTTTAACAATTTAGTTCTATTGCTCAGATGTTCAACTAGAGCTCTGACTAATCAATCTTAAGAAATTAAACAAGTGCAAATTAAATCAAGACAAAAAAATCATGTTCAAAATTGTCGTCGCCCAATTATTCGAGAGAACGGCAAATATTTGGATCGAGAGAGCAACGAACAATCAGAGAACAATCTAGGGCACACAGGGGTTTAGACTGGTTCAGGCCTCCCGAAGATAAAAACCCCAAGTTCAGTATGGGGTGTGTTGAATGTGACAACGTATCTACTAGGGATGCAGAAAGCGTCAGATACCTCCTCATCGGGGGTTACATGTATATTTACAGACCTGTTACCGCCTCTAAGAGTCCTTGCCTTATTCTACAAGACCTCCGATCTATAGTAACAAATTCAGAGTCTATCTAGAAGTTCCCTTTCGTGTAATACAAGTCTTATGGAAATACAGAATTAAATATTCAAGAATATCTAAAAATCTGGGTTACGACAAGAATATATTGTCTCGAAATCATGTTGAGAAGTACGAAACAAACAAACCAATAAAATGCATTACAGAACAAGCCAAACAGACAAAAAAAAAAAGAGAGAATCGATGGCACTGGTATCATGATGAATTTGTAGATCAGGTTGGAACTAGAAATATTTTTTCCAACAAACAAGGGTTAGCTTGTAGCTTGTATAAGAATCATACAAAATTGGCTGCTAGAAAGGCCCTCGAGGTGTGTTCTAATCAACGTTGCAGGTTGCAAATCATTTTCCCTGTATAATGAATATGAGTACTATATGTTGTCACATATATACAGTTTTATCATCCAAGAGAGTGGCGTCGATATTGATAGCTGATATATGTGGGGTTGCAAGTGCCTTCACAATACCAATTTTTATAGATTTGGTGGCCATCGATATCCATGAATCAGAGGTTTAATGGAATTCGAAATTCCTTTCGAAAAAATAACTTCATATTTAAGTTACATGGTAAAAGAATTTTAAATATTGATTGGAAAATTCAAATAGTTTGATCAAACACTGTTACTAAAATGGCAAGAGCAATTGGATGGAGAAGATTTGATGTTTGAATTTTCATCAGATAGCAGCGCTTTCCTCAAACTACTAAAGGCAAATAACCCGACCAGTGGGATTCTCACATTTTCGACACATTTGTATCACATTTTTTCGAGTGACTGGGAGAGGTAAGAAGGGGGTGTAGTATGGCCATGGGCGCTAATGGAAGACCAAAGGCATTTGTAGGAACGGAAATTTATGCATGCAGATTCATCCATTTCGAAGCAAAGATTCAGTCATTCTCTGTACTGATTATTCAGGACACAAATGCAACATGTTCACGAACCACAATATCTGTGGGAGAATACCAAATGTACTGAATATCTGGAATATGAAGAATAAAATGTTGGAGCTAAATCTTAAAATGACATCAATCCTCTTTGGGGTCAGCCATGAAGGAGTTGAGACCAGGCATGATCTCGGGGCGCTTCCCGTCGATGAACCTCCTGAACCAGTGGCGCGAGTACCTCTTTCCCTCGTCAAAGTTCTCCAGGATACCTGCTGCCCTGTTCTCCTTGGTGACCCTATACATGGAAGGCAATCATACGTCAAATCGAGCTCGATCCGCGCAGTTTGTAAACAGAAGGTTTTTTTTTGTGCAGACTATTTAATTAATACACCATCGACGATTGTGACGGTGTACCGCTAGACACAAATCAATGATTTGTTTCTGTTTATTCTATCGTTCTCATGAGGTTATATGTTTAAATGGGATTCTATATGCGTAATGGTTTGGCCCTGCAGGTAGATGTGTTTAAACAGAATGTTTTTTTTTTTGTGCAGACTGTTACACCATCGACGATTGTGATTATGTACCGCTAGACACAATTCAATGGTTTGTTTTCTGTTTTGTTCCCATATGAGGTTATGTTTAAATGAGATTCTATATGCATAATGATTTGGCCCTGCAGGTCGATGTGTGTTGTCACCTAACTAACCTTGTGCAAACAATTTAAGTCTGGTGGGGCTTAAAAGCTTCTCATGAAGCATGTGACGAAAACCAGAGAGACGTGCATTATTTTGCTCCGATTGAACATCGAGTATTATGTAGTTCTAAAATCCTAATCTTTTGCGAGGAGGAATTACGACAGAAAGAGGGAGGAAGCAGCACTAACTAACCTGACTTCGGGGTTGGTGGTGATGTTGCGGATGAGCTGCATCGCGCAGATGCTCACGGCCACCGCGGTCGTCGCGAACAGAGGGTACACCTGCAGGCAGGTCAACCGCACCGGCAAAATTAGTAAACAAGAAGATGAAACACATCTCGGTATACAGCGGTTGCTCGTGGACTGGGCACGGTGGATCTTGTTAGTCGACCCAATGATGAAGAGAGAAGAAAAAAAAAAGTAATTAAAGGCAAAACAACACACTACGGCGTACGCGATTGATAAATTTGCTTTTCTTTTTCCAGTTACCTCTGGGCGGATCCACCTCGACGCCATGGATCGACCGCCGGTGCTCGCTCTCGAAGCACGCACACAACGCGAGGTCAGGTGATCGGGAGGCGGCGGAACGAGATGGGATGAGAGCAGCAGATCGAATCTGTTTCTTTCGTGGCTCGCAAGAATAACCGGTCGCTTTATATAATTCGGCGGCGCGTCCAACTTGCAGGGACGCAGAGTCGGAAAGCGGGACGACGTGAGGGAGCGTGCACGTGGAAGCTTTGGGAACCGCTTGGCAACGGCGCGGACGCGGTTCGTGGGCGGGTCGCTTTTGCAAGCCGAAACGGAGGCGGCGTCGGTCGGTGGCGGCCGCCGAACGCGATTGATTCGGCGCCGACTTTGGCTTTGCTTCTTCAGGTCAGAGTCGTTCGATCTCGGCCGGTGCGTGCGTTCATTTCTCCTTATACGTACGCCAACTACGATTTCATTCCTTCAAGTAACAAGATACGTGACACCGCAGATTCGTGTGGGACACAAACTGGTTGTTGGAATCTGACAAAACTTAAAACTTCACACAAAGCATACGCTAGTCGCGGTACAAGAATTGCGCAGGCAAATACTGAAATTAAATCGTCCAGTTGTATGCTCGCATGACAGAAAAATAATTAACATCACAGTTGTGCAGGACAGACTGGTTGGTTATTGATAATCAGAAAAATCTGTGTATTATCATCAAAATCCAGCAAGGCCAGTTGACAGCCAAGCCACGCACGGCAATCATGTTTGGATACAATATATAGTAAATTGCACCGAATCATGGCGCTAAAGAATAAAATTCCTGCAGGAATTATAATATTTCGAAAATCAAATCATCCAGGAACACGAAAGCTCCCTTGTCATGTCTTGACTTCTACTGCTTGGGGTCGGCCATGAAGGAGTTGAGGCCCGGCATGATCTCGGGGCGCTTCCCGTCGATGAACTGCCTGAAGCCGTGGCGCGAGTACCTCCTGCCCTCGTCGAAGTTCTCCAGGATCCCAGCAGCCCTGTTCTCCTTGGTCACCCTGTTGCAAGGTTTCGATGAGGCGTCATAAGAAGGTGATCTGATTTTGTAGGACATACTAGACCCATACATAGTACGCAACAAAGCCAAAGACCATTACTAGTTATTACGAGTAAAAAAATAAGTTTGTTTTGCCCTTAATTACGATGGCCGTCTGGTTCCTCGTTTGGCACATGCGAAAACGAGAATCCTCTGCCTACTGGCCGACCGCTAAATTGCTAGTGCTCTGTTTCCAATAGATAAATCAAACGCATCATTTCGATTCGCTCTAGTCTAGGCACTAGTATCTGAATTAACAAACCGCATAGCCATGGTTACGATGATCAGACGACGTGAACAAGATCCCAACGATGTCTTAGACACAATCTGAATCGAACAGGGAAAAACACTACTAATGGTCTGTTTCGAAACGAAGAAGTAAATCAGCCGCATCATTTCGTTTCGCCTAGCCTTTAGACACGATCTGAATGAAGCAACCGCATAGCCGCGGTTACGAGGTGCATACGACATGAACAAGATCGCAACGATGTTTGAAACAAAAAAAAAAAGTAAAAAAGAAACGGGGCTGCGACGGATGGAATGGAATGGAGATCCGTTTGTACCTGACTTCGGGGTTGGTGGTGATGTTGCGGATGAGCTGCATGGCGCAGATGCCGACGGCCACGCCCGTCGCCGCGAACAGCGGGTACACCTACAATGATCCCGGAAATGAGCAAAAGGTGGATCGCGGAAACGAGAGACGCATGAATCACCGATCCTGCCGTGGATCGGCGGGAGAAATGGACGGAAAACAGGGGAAAACGGAAACCGAAACGGCGGAAACCGTCGATTGAGGTTACTACTACTGACCTCGGGGCGGATCCACCGCTTGGACCAGGCGCCGGCGGAGGCCATGGATCCGATCCGATCTCGCGCTCTCTTCCTTCCTTCCTCAAAAAAGGAGAGACGAAATGAACGAGACCGATCTGCTCCCGCTTTGGTGCTGTCGTCGATGGCGGAGGAAGACGGGGCTCCCTTGCTCGCCTGGTGTTTTTATAGGCGGATCCGGCGGCGGCGCGTGTTGACGGGAGGGAGTGTGGTGGGGTCGCTCGCTTGCGGTTGGTAGGGCTCGAAAGGTGGGCGCCGGGCTCTTCGAAATCGAATCAGGAGAGAAAGTGGCGTCCGTCGTGCCCGCAACGAACAGGCTGGCCTGAGGCGTGCATGTGGACGCGGTTGCGCTCCCTTTCGCACATGCCGAGACCGGCACACGCCAACTGGACCCAGCCAGCAGTCGGTGGCGCTGGCCAAACGCGAAAGACTGGCCGCCGACTTCTCCCTCCGGAAAGGTCGGCGCCAGTTCGCTTGTCCACCGGTCCATCGATCGTACGTAGGCTCCGCGTTTTCCTCACGCATCGTCCCTCGTCCGCGTACAATAAAATAATAATATTTTTTTGGGTCAAAACAAAAAAGGCAAATATAAAAACGATGGTGTCACGGACGTCACCGGCGCGCGCTGCCAACCGTTACAAGTTTGACCGCGAGAGGTGCGCAGAGACGCCGGGACGCCGACAATTCTTTTCAGCAGAAGGCGAGGAGCATATGCGGCGGATCTGTGTCGTTTTTTTCCTTTTCTTTTTCTTTTTGGCGACGAAATTCTGTCATCTATTGTTGCCGCAAGATTTACATGTCAACGTGGGGCCGGGCAGCATTGAACGTACGTCACCCTCTGCAGGCAGTGATTTCCATGAAACTATAATAGTTCCCCTAAATGTTGACGATATTTTAATGCATGCTAATATATCGCAGGCCAATTTTTTATAAAAAATTATCGTCTGATATTAAAAAAATTCAAAATTTCTAATTTTCTCCCTATTGTCTCCTAATGTTTGGAAGCCAACTTTACTTTCTCGAACAGGGAAGGGACAGCCGTGCAAAAGTTGCATTGTGAAAGGGAAATGGGCATGGCCCCTTGGATGGTTTAAAAGAGTATCTAAGCAGAGACTTAGGGTGCGTTCGGCGCACCCCTATAATTTTTAGCACCCATCACATTGAAGAGAATCTTGCTTTTTAAAACCACTTTTATTAATTTAATGACAAAACCTATGTCACAACCCCCCTCTAATTCGCAAGACGAATCTAATGAGAATAATTAATCTCTGTTTTGCTACAGTAATGCTACAGTAACTATCTTCTAATCACACCTTAATTACCCTCATTAGATTCGTCTCGCGAATTCGAGCGGAGTCCTGAAATTAGTTTTGTAATTAAACTTTATTTGTAATCACAATATTCGTTACAAAAACCCTCTAAAATTTAGACCCCATACGCCGAACGCACCCTTACTTTAATGGTGATTTCGTCGAGCAGGCGATCTTGCCCACTCCAAACAGCTAGGGTTGATAAGGACCGCCGAGGTTGCTTGTTGAAACAATATGCAATTACGCTTGATTGATACTGGAGCCAAAAATAAAGAAGAGAAAAAACATATAGAAATAGCGAATAGCTCATTTTTAAAAAAAAAAGAAAAAGAAAATTGCATATCAAGAGCTCTCTAGCTAGAGCTGGTCCACTAATCAATTCTATGTTAGTAATAATGCATCAAAAATATAATTCCCACTCTGCAAAATGTGCTGATAGATATTGTATATTTAGAAATCTTAACACTAGCTTCAATTAAAACGCACGCACTTTTTAAGCAAATGATAGTAATAATATATAGTCCAATTGAGCGGTTTTATAAACTTGTTGAAACATTCAGATTAATTACATTGAAAAGCATCGGTCAAAGATGAAAACATCCAAGAAAAATAAAAGAAGCCAATATATACATATCCCTTGGGCATGTCATCGACTATAGACGGCCCAAAATGCATGCATGCGAACAGCACTTGAATCCTTCTATCGATCTACTACGTACCGCTTATCTGATGATGCACATGTTGACCCAGATGAATTGAATGGTCTTGTCCATACGCGTGGTCATAGGTGATGACATATGTTCTACTTGCTGGTGGGGGTTGGGTCGGTGGGCACGTTGTCCATGGCCTGCATGTAGTCGCGGCGCTTGGACAGCCAGAACCTGCGCACCCCGTGCTGCGAGTAGCGCCGCCCCTCGTCGAAGTTCTGCAGCACGCCGGCGGCGCGCTTCTCCTTGGTCACGCGCACCTCCGGGTTCGTCGTGATGTTGCGCACCAGCTGCATCGCGCAGATGCCCACCGCCACACCCGTCGTCGCGAACAGCGGGTACACCTGCATGCACAATTCAAGCGCATGCATGCATGTGGTTAATTAATTAATTTGGATCCATTCATATATATTTCGTTCATAGTGGTTCGTTTCATATCGATGGCCCCGTACGTACCATCAAAACTGATTAAAATTAAGCATGACGAACACAAAGGGAACAAAAATCTTGTTTGTATCTTATATATGAAGGATCTGTAGTAACGGATCGATTGATACCTCCGGTCGAATCCAGCGAGAAGCCATGGCTGGGAGCTTTGCTTTCCCGTGAGATGAGGAAACTGCCTCAATGGCCCAAGGAAGAAGAAGAAGAAGAGAATGGTTGTAGTAACGGTTGGTCTTCCTTGAGGCCAGGAGAAGGTTTATTACGTCACCCTCCTAATTTTGGGCGGAAAGAAAGGAAAAAAGGTACAAATTTCAGGACCCGGTCATTCATCTGCAACAACCTAGCTACCTCCAACCTACGTTCTGACACGTGGCAAAATAAATAAATAAAAAGTTGTATTGGCAGCACCACCTCCCTAGGTCCCTTAACTTGAAAGGCTTTGTACGCAGTATTCCCTAGGGTACTTTTCCAATTGAACAACCAGTTGTATGCGCAAATCCTCAAAGAGCGTTCGACTCACAGCCCCCTTTTCCAGTGCCTTGCTTTTCCCCGGAATCCCCGAGCCACCGCTTCTCCCTAGACGCCATGCACTATAGCAAACCACAGTTGTCACCAACCCTAGCGTTACTCTTGTGTACCGCACGTTCCGACAAATTAAACCCACCCACCATCACTACCACAGATAGGGGCTTCAGCGACGGGTTTTTTGGGCCGTTAGCGACGGGAAAAAGCCCGTCCGTAAATTTACGTCGCTAAAGGGTGACCTGTAGCGACAAGTTTTCACCCGTCGCCAAGATTAACTACAGCGACGGGGTTATTCCACGTCTGTGCTTCTCTTAGCGACGTCTTAAACAAAACCCGTCGCTACTTGGTGTCAGCGACGTCTTTAACAAAACCCGTCGCTGCTGGGGAGCGGAAAACAAAAAAAAATAAAATTGCCATGTTTCTGTATTGTACATACGTTTCCCCTCTTCACTGATTATTTGAGTCTAAGCAGCAGTTAACTGACGAACAGAACCAAACCAAGCAGCAGGAGATAATACATCTTGCAAGCAAAATAACCGAAGTATACATCACAAACAGAACCATCTCACAGCCCAAAAGGTCACACGAATCCCAAATCACCAAACTACTAGGAGACCTGATGCGAACCTTAGATCAGATGTTAACATCTACGCAGTTACTCGCCGGATTGGCCACCCTAGAGGCCGGATCTGGCGTCGTGGACAGCGTCGTCGAGGGGGTCGCCACGGAGGCCGCCGCCGTCGAGGACGTCGTCGCAGGGGAGGGCCGCCGTCGAGGAGGACGTCGTCGCAGGGGGGCGCCGCCATCGAGGAGGACGTCGTCGCAGGGGGGCGCCGCCGCCGTGGAGGACGTCGCACGGAGGACGCCGCCGTCGAGGAGGACGTAGTCGCAGGGGGGCGCCGCCGCCGTGGAGGACGTCGCACGGAGGACGCCGCCGTCGAGGAGGACGTAGTCGCAGGGGGGCGCCGCCGTCGAGGAGGACATCGTCGCAGGGGGGCGCCGTCGTGGAGGACGTCGTCACGGACGGAGCCGCCGGCATGGCCTCCACCGCGCGACTGCCGCCGGCATGGCCTCCACCGAGAGGGAGGATTCGCCGGATCTACGCATGGGGGAGGAGGGAGCCGCCAGATCTTAGCATGGCCGGGGAGGAGGCTCTGGTGAGAGAGGGAGCGAGAGAGGGACAGAGGGCGGCGAGGGGAGGGAGTGCGGCGCTTAGGGTTAGGGTGGGAGGGACGTGCGTGTTATATGGTGCTGGACCGGAGGGGGATGGGCCGGGCCGGCCGGCTGGAAGCCTGGAACGCTGGTCCTAGAAGCTTTCTTCGCTATATTAGAAAACATTCCGTGTAACATAACCAAACCACATGATGGCCTAGTGGTTAGTGCCTGTGCGCTCCACACCAGCGGTTCTGGGTTCGAATCGCCCTTGCAGCGTGCGGTTTCAGCATTTTTTTTTTAAGTAGCATCTTAGCGACGGGTTTCCCCAAATTGGGTAGCATCCCAGCGACGGGATTAAAATCACGTCGCTAAAAAACATTCAGCGACGGGGCGACACCACTAACAGTAGCGACGGGTTTCACAAACCCGTCTACACTAGACAATTTTCAGCGACGGTAATTTGATCCCCGTCCATAATAGTGAAATCTTAGCGACGGGTTTTAGTTTTCCAGCTTCAGCGACGGTTTCAAGTAAAAGCCGTCGCTAAAAATGTGACTTTTAGCGACGGTTTTTGGAAAACACGTCGCTGAACCTCCCCACCCTATTTTTAGCGACGCGATTCTGAAAGACGTCGTTAATGTTGCGTCGCTAAAGCCCTGTTTTGTGGTAGTGCATGCATGTTGGCAGTCATCCATAATCCATTGGCCTCCTAGCGGGTGACAGTAGCAGTCTACCCACTACCGGACACGGTTAATTCGCACACGGCACACGTGTGTGCGCTTCGACATCTCACATTCGTATACTTTTTTCTTATCAAAACTTTTTGCCACTTTTACCTTTCCATTTTTTTGGCAAGGCTTTTTGAAACTAACGTAGAATCTTTTGACAAACTTGAAAATAAAAATCTTAAAACATCATTGAATTTTTTTTTCCCGGAAACTCTCTCAAAAAGTCACATTTGAAAGTTACGTGTAAAGTTTATTCAAAAACTTTTATGACCCCTAACTTTAACCTCAGGTTCATATTTTGTTGTCAGCCCATGGGGCAAGCAAACTGCAAAATCTCACAGGAGCCAAAGGGAACAAAGATGATTACTCAACCAAATAAGGCCAAAGTATTTTTCATTATTATTAAATTTACCTATTTTATTTTTCTTTGGTTGAGTTCTTTCACACCGAATTCTTATATAGTCATTGGTCAAGAAATATACTCTGTTTTTGGTCCAAATTATAGAGAAACACGGTATATATGTAGTTTAAGGAAGAGCCTAGAAGAATTTGATAGTCAGCGGCCGGCCCCTGTCCCAGATTAATTTGACCAGCATCTGAGTCAGCATCCAAGCAACAATACCCCGTTGTGCTTCCTTTCGTCTAGTATTGGAAGTATTTAAGTGTAGTATTAATAGGAAAAATCTTGCACATATATTTCTTCTCTTAGAGGAACATTAACTTGTTACTAGTTTTATCTTTCAATGATTACATTTGCTTGTGAACGCACTTGTTCAAAACAAATAGCATGGATTTCATTTTTTTTTCCTTATTTGCTCATCTGACCTTTCCATTTGTTCGATTTTCATATTTACATTTGAACATGCCCTCTGTAAGAGCCAACTCGTTGAGAGGTGGTGCCTGCAAAGTTTTTATCAGTTTTTTGGCAGGTGTACTCAAAACGTGACCACTATTAATGAATACAGCTTTTGCTTTGTTTGCATATTTGTCACCTCTGCCTATCCTCCGGTCATGCATTGCGGGGCATTAAATAAGGTGAGAGCATGTAAGCATTACACTGTGAAGTACTATGTATTTAGGCGGATGTTAAATAGAGCCCAGATCTCATATTCTTCTTTCTCCTGCATCCTTGGTTTCAAAACTTGCGACTCCTCTTTGCTTTTGTTCTCTTCAGCATCTTCCATGGCGCCCGATCTGTGGCATCCTACTAGTTCTTTCTATATGATTGTGCGTGAGTTGCTCTACCGGTTGGTGTTTTCTCTCGGGATTGACTCTTCCCTTTCGATGGATATAATCGCGTTTTGGTTGTGGGCTGAAGGAAATGGTCTTGTTGATTTCCTTGCACGCATAGACTCATTCAGTGACAATCATCTCTGGAAAATTGCTTCTGCTGGAAACAGTTTTATTCAAGCATTACATCTTGAGTCTAGCCATTCATCTAGTGGTAGATCTACACGAGGAAGCTATTTTCAGGAAGAAGCTATCGCAGGTGTTGTTTTCTACCGGAACAACATCTGTTACAAGGTGTTCGAGGATCTCCAGCTCCAAGAAATAGCGAAGATGAAGGAGCCCATCCCTTGGACGAGTCAAGGTCACCAAGGCAACGTAAAGGGTAAAGAAGTTCCCATGAGCACGGTAAGAGAATATTAGATATGCAGGTGTGACGGATATGACAACAGTTTGATTTCTTATTTTTCGTAATCATTTTTGTATTGCAGAAGGATCTTTTATCCAAGATCAAGGCTTCTTATATTGATCGAAACAGTGAACAAGGCACAAGTTCTAGGAGTATAACGTCAAAAAATCGTATCCTTCAAGATCTGAAGTACACTGGCCAATCAACTAATGATTTGGCAGGTCTTATGGGTACCCTAAGCATAAGGGAGAAGCCTTACGATGCAGTAAGAATATCCCTATTGAATTTAACGCTTTTTATTCAATTTTCTTTCTTGTGAGACCTAACGTTTTACTTTTTATTGTGATACTGCTATAGGTCCAAATGCAACAGCATTCCAGTGTGCCAAGTGATCAGAGAACTCTCTTCGTCACTTTCTCCAATGGTTACCCATTCACTCAAGATGAACTATATGATTTCTTTATGCGGTAATGCCTATTCTTGTCAGGTTAATATTACCTACTAGTAATAGTTATTTGGATGGAGAGCTCTGATTTTTTGTATCCTTAGATCTCATGCTTTTGTATGACTGATTTGATTTGCAATTCCCAAAGCATATGCAGACATCTAGTCTTTAGATCTCAAGCATAGGGGGTACAGTTCCCTTTATTCGCATGAATGTTTCTTGCATAGTTGGTTTACTAGTTATATGTATCAATGCATACATTATATATGGAGGCCGACTAGAAGCCTAGTCGTCCAGCTGGTCGACGACTAACCATGATTAATCATCCCAAACAGCTGAGGACGAGTAGCAGCTGGGGAGGAAAATGGCTTCGGCTCAAATAGGGCTCAGGGATGTTGATTCCCATAAATCAGACTACGCCTGCCCTGTTCTTTTTCTCGCTTGCTGCACTGCTGCTCTAGGTGTGCTGTTGCACTGCAGTGTAACTGGTTCAAACTTCTAGTACAAGCGATAAAAATTAGGATGAGGATCTAAATCTGAAGTAATCCTATACAAAAATTTGTTTGCACTATAGGGAGGGAGGTGTTTGCAAGAGTTTTGCAGTTCTGGACTATTAGTGATATTCTAGGTCATTTGACCCAACGTGGCTTCGCCACTGACCTGACTAATAAAACTTATAATTTGTCGATCAATCTATTTATCCGATTGGTCCCCTGGGTCCAACTTCAGCCAATACAACTGAAAATATGCTTCTAGAATTGGTGCTGACTCCTTCCATGGCAACTGAATTTTGTCAAGAGCAAGCTAAGAGACAGTATGGCTGATAAATGCTTGCTAACAGATGCAACTATTCAATGGTGGGCATTTTGCCAAACAGTAGTGTCATGAAACTTATGAGCCCGCCCGGATCAGCCATAACTTATTTTTACAGTAACAAAATCAACTATTTTTTTTGCTGTGTGCTAATTACATCTTTATTGTATAGCAGTAACAAAATAAACTATTTTTTGTTGTATGCTAATTAAACTTTATTATATATGTGGAAACCTTAATTTTGTTGTATGGACCATGTAGATATATAAATATTTGTCAAACGCTATAGATTGTTTCTGCAGCCACCCATGGAGCAAACAAAAGAAAAGAATTTATTTGGCACGTTTGACTTGCATAGTTGTATTCATTTTCTTATAATTCCTGTTCTTGTATTCTTTAACATCACAGGTACTTCGGAGATGTTGAAGAAATAAGTGTTGAGGAGCCAGTTGCACCCAAGCCACCACTCTATGCACATGTCACCCTTTTCTCACAGGCAACCCTCTTCCGTGTCCTTGATGGACATTTGAAGGTTAAATATATGTGGAATGGGAAACATCTTTGGGCTCGACAATACGTGCCGAAGAAGAAAAAAGTTGCAGAGTAATCCAAGCTCCGTCACCAGAATTTAGGAGCTTTATGTGGTATGATGACGAAAACATTGCACCAAGCGGCTGTCTTGTGTCTTCCACTCCTTATGACCCTATTGGTACCTTAGCTCAACTGGCAGTCTTTTCATGTATCATGAACCTTTATATTACTTTGAAGCTGAATCTGTGAAAGACGTGTGACTTCTGTGAACCTTTATATTACTTTGTATTTGCGTATGGTTGCTATTGTGTAATGCAAGAACATGGCGTCGACATGTTTGATTTTCTGGAAGAAATTTCAGATCATGTCTAATTTCAAGTACTCGCCAATCCATTCTAGCTGGCTTCACCTATGACGTTTCTATTGTCTATATAATTCTACCACATCTTGCAGCCTTTTGTTTAGCAGTTTATGCTTTATCGTTTCTATCGTTAATCTCCTGCTGGTTTTTGTTTGTAAACATTTGGCGAATAGTGAAAGGGTTTGTTTCCTTTTCTTTTTTTTTAGGGGTGGGGGGGGGGGGGGGGGGGGGGGGGGGTGTTAAAGGTTTCCATTGGCTACTGCATTATTACCATTATAAAGTTGCTTGGGTCCGGTCGGCCCGAGCGCCCATGTAGCCAGGACTAGAGGCCACTAAAAAGTTTAACTATCTTAAAATTTCTAAAAAGCTTTTATTATTTACGCTTATAGGCAGTTCATGAGATAAGTTACACCAATACAATATGTGACATATCTATGTTTCCTACAAGTTATTTCTGTATACAACTACAAAGCTTTTTTGTCCTAAGCAAGTTGGGGTAGACTAAAGATGACATTCGCAGGAACCGACAACAGATGCAGACCAAAAAACAAAAGAAAGAAAAACAAAACATGATAAAAGAGAAAATAAGGGTAAAGAAGGGGATCGAAAAGTAAAAGATGAGAGGGTTAAGATAGAAAAGGGGAAAGTTATGTCTATATGACCCAACTTGCTTAGGACAAATATTATAATGTGTTCCCTTAGGGTAACGACTAACATGGCGCGGACTACAAATGCTTTAATTTAGCTTGCTCTTAGGATTTTGCTAATTTTCAACCAAGGTACAACTGAGATGACACCTTTTTATAAATGCCCTGCTCGATTTGCCATAAAAAAATAGCTATGTCATCCTATCGAATTTGACGTTTGCAATGTCCATTGACAAAACTAATTGCTTCCTTGCAAAAAAAAAAAACTAATTGCTTGTTGGCCTTTTTACTCCAACATGCATGCTACGACACCACTTCACCAAGAACTGCAACAAGGAACTACAGGGAGGGCAGGTGAAAGGATAAGCAGATCGAGATATCAAAGGGAGTGACAGTCTGACAGAGAGGTCGGTTGTCGAACAACATACTGTAGTTCTAAAACAAGCATGGCGAAGCCGTATTAATGGATTAATGGATCCGATAAGAAGTAAATAAATCTCTCTCCTATATTTGACACCGGAATGAAATCGGTAGCATTTTAAATTGTTCTCCAGATTCACATGACAAGACGACTTTTATCTGTCCCCTGGAGGATCTAATATATATGATTAATCATGTCGATTGAATCGTAATTTAGAGCTATTATTGCCATTGCATCATGGTAAGATGATTGCAATACAATAATTAATAGCCTCTGAGATTAAATGTTTCAAAGAGATGGAAGACAGATAAGGAAAATTAATCGCTCAGGAGGTGACATCTAAGAGAGAGAAGGCATTTGTACCAAAATATTTAGTAACACTTTTTGTTTAATTAATTTTGGGTTCAGAAAGATGTCCTAAGACTCCTAACATCATCAATTGAAAAACCGGAGGGAGTATTTCACTCGAGAAGATATATGACGTCAATAGAACTTTGATTACGTACATGAAAGGAAAATGCATCATGTGATGTAGAAGCCGAGATATTTTCATTTGCTTTGTGAAATATAGTCCCCTTTATACATGAAAGGAAAAGTAGGTTTAAACAAGTTCATGTTGTGAGTACCTGTGATTGGAAGGAGGCCGCCAACAGCCTTGATCACCAAAAATGGTTTTGAACCAAATTCATGTTGCAAGTACCTGTGACGACTTTCGCACTCTTCGCACACACCGTCCAACAAAACCTTTTCTTTTGTGAGACTTTCCCGCATGCAAAACCACCTCCTTTTTCTGCTGTTTCCTAAAAAAAATGGTATGGACAAATGTAAAAGCCAAAAACCCATCGAGAGAATTTTGAATAAAGAATTTAAGAGTAGAATTGTGAAGAGAAAATTGGCGAATGGAATATTGGAACATAAAAAATTATCAACAAGCAGTTCCGGAGCAAAAGACAAGAGAGGGAGGCTGCTACGATCCAGGCTCTGGTCACCATTTGACAATGAAGATCTCTATGAACTTCCTAATATTTGAGTTCCAACTCAAAATAAAAAAAGGTTTCAACTCGAAATAAAAAGGTATCAACTCATAAAAATAATATTTTGAAAGGAAAAAAAAACTTCCCTGGTGTCGATTTGGTGGCAACTCGGCGACCAGCACCGATTGTGGACTCTGCCCGCCTTCGAGACAGCGCGACACGACGAAGTGTGGTGCTTCTCCGTTGATGGCACGTGAGGTGGGAGCATGGCGGCGCGGTTGGCCAGATCCGATCTAGGAAGGAGATGGGGAATGGAATTTTATTTTTGGTTGGTGGGATACGGATTTGGTTTTTGGGATTTACATGGCTACAATCGACTGAAATCCAAGATTCACTCAGTTGGCGGCGAATTTCGACGAGGTTACGACTATGGTGGGCCGGGGGGAGGGGGGGGGGGGGGGGGGGGTGGAGGCTCCATGGCCACCGGGTCTAAAGGAGGAGCTTAGGGAGGCAACTTGGTCCGATAGAGGAGGCGGGATAGATGGTGGAGGCGGAGGCAGCATGGGCGCTGCTGGGAGATGGCGATTGGGCCAAGGTCGGGCAGAGGATATCGACAGCGGACGATTTAGCGTGGCGGGGGAAAGCAGCCAAAGACCTGGCGGTGGGGATGCCGCTTTGGGACGGCTAGAGGAGGGCGATGAGGGGATTGGTGCTTTGAGAGAGAGAGAGAGAGAGAGAGAGAGAGAGAGAGAGAGAGAGAGAGAGAGAGAGAGAGAGAGAGAGAGAGAGTCGTGTGGGAGTCCGGGTTGAGGTCTTGAAGAAAGATCAACATCCATCTGATTTAGATAGGATGGCTCTCGTCATCGATTGAAGGAACCAAATGATTTCAATGATTCATAACTAATGCCTCCTTTTGCTTTTAACTAAAAAAGGGAAGGCGGCATAGCGTATGGTGGAAGCGTCCGTTGAGGAAGATTTTTGGGAAAATTCTTTGGTTGTAGAAAGATAAAAGGATCAAAAGATGTTGTGACCATGAAAAAGGTTCGCAGGGTTAGACTAAAACTTTTGAACCAACAAATTCGTGGTTCAACATCATTGCAGTTCAAAGCCACTAATTATTATGAGGAATTGAGAGCATCATCATCATTGTAACGTTCATGCTACTTTTTTAGATCAAAATAACAACTAGCTGTCAATAATTTAGTGGTGCAAGGTTTGGGTATGATTATAAATAGATATATGAAACGAACAACATAATGAGTTGAGCCCATGTGGCAAGACATCATCTAGTATAATACGGAGTTTAAATTGTCACACAGTACAATGACGATTATCATGGATCAGTAGCTTTTGAACAACTTTTTGATCTTAGGATTAACTTTCATAAAAGTGAAATGTTCTGTTATGGGAATGCAAAGGAACGAGAAGCAGAATATTCACAGATTTTTTGCTGTGAAATGGGTTCATATCCTTTTAGATACATGAGCATACCTATGCATCATCGTAAATTGAGAAACTCGGACTCGAAAGAGGTAGAGGAAAGGTTTCAAAAGAAACTTAGCTATTGGAAAGGAAAAATGCTCTCGGTAGGCGGCCGGTTGGTGCTCATCAATTCTGTCCTAAGTAATTTGGCTATTTTTATGCTCTCGTTCTTTAAAGTACCAAGAGAGGTATTAAAGAAACTAAATTATTATAGGTCTAGATTTTTCTGGCAAGGTGATGAGCATAAGAAAAAGTTCGAACTTACTAAATGAGGAATCCTTTGTACACCGAATGACTAAGGAGGGCTGGGTATTCTTAATCTTGATTTACAGAATATGTTTGTTAAGTAAATGGCTTTTTAAATTTATTAATGAAGATAGGGTGTGGCAAAAACTTCTTACAAACAAATATTTGAGATTTAAAACTATCACCCAAGTTTATTATATGTCTGGTGATTCTCACTTTTGGTTTGGCCTTATAAAGGTTAAACAGGACTTTTTGAGATTGGATAAGTTCAATTTGGGTGATGGTACTCAAATTAGGTTATGGGAGGATGCATGGTTAGGCAATGTTGCATTTAAAGACCAATACCCTACTCTTTATAATATAGTTAGAAAGAAGAGTGCAATAATGTGGTTTTACGATCTATGCCTCTAAATGTCTCTTTTAGAAGATCTTTAATAGATAATAACTTGTTAGCATGGCATCACCTTGTCGCTAGAGTTATGAATAATGTTCTTTCTAATACAACTGATGTTTTTATTTGGTCGTTAAATAAACATGGTAGATTCACTTTTAGCTCTATGTACAGAGCATAGCGGCTACCAATATTATATCACATAAACATGTTATTTGGAAACTAAAGATACCATTAAAGATTAAAATCTTTATGTGGTATATGATCAGAGGCATTACCCTAACCAAAGATAATTTAGCTAGAAGAATATGGAAAGGTAGTGTTAAATGTTGTTTTTTAACTCTTAATGAATCAATACAACATCTCTTTTTCGATTGTCCTAATGCGAAATTTATTTGGAAAAACTGTGCATTTCTTTTAATACACCTCCACCTATAGATGTACATGATTTATTCAATGTGTGGTTAAATGGGGTACAAAAGAAATTGAAACACAAAGCCTTGGTTGGGGTTAGTGCTTTATGTTGGGTGATATGACTCAGCCGTAATGATGAGGTTTTTAACAAGGCAAAAGTTTCTTCGTCTTTGCGGGTTCTATTCAGAAGAACACACTGGGCCCTGCTGCAAAAAGAGGACGAAAGACCCCAAATAAAGTGGGGCTGTCGTGTTCTTGAAACGTCGATGATGGACCTTTTTGCATCCAATGGCTGACGTTTTAGCAACAGACTTCCTTATTTTTTATTCTAGTTCGATATCTTGTGTTTTTTTGATTTTTTTTGTAAACTTTGAATTTGTAATAATAGACGGCTACATGTATCAATCGATACAGACGCTAAAATTATATGATTAATATATATTTCTTTTTCTAAAAAATAGTAATTTTCTTGATCAGATTCCACAACCAGACAAGCCACTAAAATTCATCAGGAATTAAAGGCCTCTAAAACAATAGCTTTTCTCAATTTAGTTTGGCAGCACAGCACTTAGCATCGTAATAAATCAAAATTTCCACCATTTTCAAGCTTAATAATCCGGGGACCAAAAATGTCTCCACTGAAGTCCTCCAGTGAGCCGCCCACGCTCCCAAGCTGCTAACCTCGCCGCCGGCCGGCATCCGACGATGGCCTCGCCGGGGACGCCGCGGGCAAGATTCCCGGGACCGCTGGCTCGTCTCCTGGTCCTCCTCCTAGTCCAGCTAGCGCTCTTGCTCTCCGGCGCCGCCCCCGCCCGCTGCGGCGACCTCCGGCGGGTGGTGGAGGTCCCGGGCGAGCCGCACTCGGTGGTATGGGCGGTGCAGCTCTCGGACCTACACATCAGCGCCTTCCACCCTGACCGCGCCGCCGACTTCCGCCGCCACGTGGGCGACGCCCTCGCCATGGTCAACCCCGCGCTCGTCCTCATCACCGGCGATCTCACCGGTAATGCTTCAAGCTTCCCCCTCCCAGCCTTCTGCTTCTTTGGTGTCCCAAAGCGTGCCATTTCGCGTTCGATTGAGAGAGGATTTAGATGTAGCTAATATTACTTCTGTGTAAAGGCTTTAGGTACATTATTAAGGTTAAGATTCAGTGAGATGATTAGTCTGCTTGGCACATCCGTATCTGTATGTTAATATTGTCGATGGAGATTTGGTATTTGCAATTCTCTGTTGCTTCTAGAATCTGACAGAAGCTGAACATGACAAACTGGTTAATTTTTAGCTGAACGATTCCATCCATTATTTCTTTGTAGAGTTTATGAACGAGATCACAACATTTATGTTTTATACCTGATTAAAATGTTTATCATACGGTTCTTTTTCCTGTTATTAACATGGTATATTAGTGCACAAGTATTTATTTAGTTTTCCCTCTTTCAGATCAATTGCTGTTGCATTGATTTTAGACTAATTTAATGCAATCAAATTTTTTCTAAAGTAATTTAAAATGTACCACTTGGACGATTTCAATCAATTTAAGTTATCTGAGGGCAACATGCAGTTTGATTGCTTGATTATACTGAAAAATGGGAAGAACACATATCATGTCTTCTTAGTAACATAGATAGTGTGCCTTCACTATATTGTAACAGTTGACTTAAGGAGTTGCATTGTCTTGTATCCCAATGCATAGATGCTAAAAGCAAAGATCTGTTATCTTCGAGGCAACAGGAGTTCGAGTGGATTGAGTATGGGATAGTTATTGATGATGTTGCTAATAGGAGTGGGTTGAACAAGGAAATGTTTTATGACTTACGAGGTAATCATGATTCATATGGTGTTCCTGAGGTTGGTGGCCTGTTTGATTTCTACCAGAAGCACAGCATTAATGCAAAATTAGGACGGACAGGTTTTGTCCAAAGTATAACATTACAGGTTTGTTCCATTAAGCAAATATGAAGTTAACTTTGTCAACAAATCTTGCATGTTATGGAACTTGTTGCTAGCATGGCTTAGTACAAGTTCAGTATGGGTTTGCTTAAGTTTATACAATCTTATTCCTTATTTCAAATTTGCAGAATGGTGGCAGGAAGTATCTATTTGTCGGATTTGACAGCTCCATGGATGTTGGTCTCCGGAGCCCAACAAATATATTTGGCCAGCCGACAGACAAGTTACTTTCTGATTTGGATGCAGCACTTTCACAGTGGGACAATCAACCTACCAGTGTGCCAGTAACAAAGATTGCCTTTGGACATTTTCCCATATCTTTTTGTGCAATGGCATCATCAGGACGAAGTGTTAGAGATATTTTACTGAAGCATTCAGTCTCAGCTTACTTGTGTGGGCATCTTCATACAAACTTTGGAAGAAACTTAAAGCGCCATCATGCTTCGGACCAGCACCGACTTTCTTCGATGCAGTACTATCAACTTGATATCAATAAACGTATGTCCACTTCTGTCAGTACTCGAAATTGCTCTGCAAGGACAGAATCTGTAACAGAATTCTGGGAGTGGGAGATGGGTGACCTTAGAAGCAATGTTCCCGGGACGATGGGAGCGAGGAACGGGAACGCGGGACGAGGAACGAAAGTTTGCAAAATATGGTACGAAAGGGGGTATACCTCTTACTGTTGTTCCATTTGTGAGCCGGAACACGTACCACCTAATTTGGAGACGTGCACAGGGGACGATGTCCCAGGAACCATGAAGTCTCTCACATTCCTACGTGATGGGCTGATTAATTTAGCCCAGCTAACATTATGAGCCGATAGAATTTGGCCCAGCAGGCCCAAGCTATATGAGAACAACCCTAAAACGTGTTCATCTTCCTCAGTCCTCCCTTTGCCCAGCCGCCGCCGCCCACACGCAGACGGGATTGCTCACAGGGCTGCGCCTGATACAACTCGGCCTTCATAACAGCGCGTGTGGCGGCTCGCCTCCTGCGCCGGCAACGTCTCGATGGCGCGGCGCGGACGGGCTCTGCGGCGCGCGCGGTGTCTCGACGGTCTGTGTGGAAGGGCTCGGCAGCACGCGGCCACGACGTTCCGGAGGCGGGGAGTCGCGTTCCTTGCTGCGTTTCGGACGGCGTTCCGTGTCGTTCCCGTTCCGCGTTCCGGGACGAAGTTCCCGGGACAGGGGACGGGGTAAAGTCCCGCGTTTCCGGCTTCTAAGTGGGTGACTGGAGAAGTGCCAGGAGCATGAGGATTCTAGCAATAGATTCTGGCCATGTCTCATATACTGATATGGATTTCAGATCTGGCTCTAAAGATGTGATCATAGTACCCACCTTTCCTTTGGATTCACGGTTTATGCAAAGATCCTCATATCCTCATCATTTTACTTGCCAAGCTGTGAGCACTGAACATGTAGAGACAGTGAGAGCCCTGGTTTTCTCACGATGTGAGATTAAATGTGTAACTGTAAAAGTATATGAGTTATGTTCTGGAAGACGTCATCTGGTACTAGAGCGAGAAATGGAAAGATATAGTGCTGAGAGAGCTAGGGGATCTATGTTTAAGGTCCCATGGAACTGGAGAGAATTTATTGATGAGTCACCAGATAGATACTGGCTCCTTATAGAAGTAATGGATATGACAGGGGAAATTTACCATAGCGAAATGAGGCCATTTTCTGTTAATGGTCTGTCTGCAAAAGTTAGTTGGACGTGGAAGGAATTTCGAGTGATGGGTTGCCAATGGAATCAACTGTACTACCCAATTATGTGGTCTACACTTGCATTTCTTTTTTCATTGGTTCTGATTCCTCGCACTTCACTCACATTTTATGAAAATCAGTTCATGACAAAGTTTCTTAGTCCCAAGGTGACTGGAAGAAGTTCAAGAGCTATTTCACCTGTTTGTTCAGATTTTTTGGCTGTAAATTTTTCAAAGATGCATTTTTTATGGCCTGGAATGTTGGTATATTTGCTTTTTTTGGTCTTCTTCCCATGGTTTTCTGGCTATGCTGTTACTGAGAATCACAGTAAAATGTATTTGCATTACAAAGGCTGGACCACAAGTTATCTTGCTCACACCAGTTCAGTACCATATATTGGTTGGCCTGATGTGATGGTCATTGTTCTTCCTCATCTTCTCTTTGTGGTTTTGCCAGCCTTTATTATTATAGCAGCTATAACAGCAGAAAGAGCTGTGTATTTACATCACCATCTCGCCTGGACAATCAAGAAAGATGATGATCTCCTCAAACAGGGGAGGCATATACAACATTTTTGGATATTTCGTTGTTTCAGAAAGTTCCTCATACTTCTATGTCTGCCAATTGTGTGGAAACATTGGAAGGTATGTTTTCTTCTGGAGTTGAACGAACTTAGCTAAGTCAAGCGTTCATGTTCTGTACTTCTGTTGAAATGAAATCACAAACGTAGTTCTCTTTGTTGGCTTTTACTAAATTCATGAACTTTATTAGTAAGATTCTAAAGTTTTCACTTGCAAGGAATTTTTCTTGCTTTATATTTTGTTGTATCCCACAAGGTATATGCGACTCCTCACTAACGAACATGTATCTGCAGCATTGTAGATCTGTTGTGAGAGCATACGAGGTTAATCCTTTCATGGATGCACCTGTCTACTGCTTTGGTGTCCCTGTGCTTCTGTTGTTGGCCATATACAACACTTCAGGAATAAGAGCTTATCAAGTATGAGTCACTGTAGCAATTTGTAGTGTTATATAACGAAATGTGAATTCTGGAAGTTTAACTGAACAGATGACAATGTACGAAGTTTTCCTTCTTATACTGGAGATCTTATTAAAATCCTTTGGTAAGGGACCATCTCGAACTCTTTGGTAAGGGACCATCTCGAACGGTGTAAAATGATTCTACTTACAAATTAGCCAAGAAACTGTAATTATTTTTTCAATTAGTTCATGTTTAATCCTTCTAATTTACATCCAAACGTCACACTAATTGTTAGTCTTGAGGATCCAAACAGGCCTAAAGTCTATACAAGCGATGAAAAGCGGTCTTTTTCAAAACATGAACCGAAATCTGTAGCATATAAGAGTGGGAAAATCAATGTTGTTGAATGCCGCGTCTAATTGAGAGCACTGGAATGGACCAAGAAAGGTTGTGAAAAAAAGCATGCCTAACTGAGAGCACTGGAATGGGGATGTACTATGCCAACCTAAAGATTAAGGTGGATTGGGCCTAGCTAACCTTTGATTAAAGAACACATGCAAATAATTTTCATGTTACTCAATGACGATGGGTATAGTAGAGATTGCTATTTTAATAAATATTTTAGCAAAACAAAAAAAAAAGTTCACACACACCCAAGAAAGACTAGGGGATTCTCATTCCCGTACGAGTTTAATAAAGGTTATGAAAGAGGAAATTCTGTAAGTGGGAATCATTTCAAATTCGGAATGAAAGCGAAGTTAGACTCTGTAACGACACTTGATTGGATAATACACCATTAAGTAAAAAAAATATAAAAAAAATATGTTTGTATATGTGCGTGTTTGGCTGGCAGCCAGACATCGCCATGCCACATGCGCGTCCACCACAAAGTGTGGCGGAGAATACAGTTTGCTGTTAGTGTGGCGAAGCAGCTGGATGCGAACAAGCAAGCGTCAGCTTTTTGCATGTGGCGGCCACAGGTGTGGCGTGGCTAGTTGTGGCAGAAATCCAAACAACCCTCGTGTTTAAGCTGCAACATTAACATTTTTAAACCCTATAACAATAACATTTTTAAACCCAAAACAACTTGTTTTGACAGCCAAATATTTTTTTCCTTGAATCTAAACTCTTTTTCACGTAGTTGTAACATCTTACGTAGTGAATGATGCGATTTTTATTTTGTTAGACGGGAGAACCCTTTGGTCATTCAGCTATTAATCTGAAAAAATCTGACGAGATTGCAGGTAGCAACTCATAAAGTATAGCCAAGTTGTGGCACATAAATCTTGGCTCACATCCACCTATTAAATGAATGGATAATAGCCACCGAATACAAAGATAGCATCATCACACTAAATAAATACAATCTAGACAAAATCCCGTCTACAGTAGATTGCATTTATCTTCGTAAACGAGGCATGAACCACGCCCAGGTACACCTAGCATTTGCAGCCTCCTGGCGGGAAGAAACACGCCCGCCACGCGCCCTCCCATTCCACCGCGCCGCCCGCCGTCTCGCACCACCCCCCCCCCCCCCCCCCCCCCCCACCACGCCCCCCCCCCCCCCCCCCCCCCCCCCGGCCCACCAGAAATCAGATCCCGGCCGTCCAACGTGTTCCTCGGCGGCGCGAATCTCCACGCGCTCTCCAGCAAAACAGTCCCCCCGTGCTCCCTGCGCCTGTCGTTCGCTCCCCTCCACTCCGCCGAGAGCGGCGCGGTTAGATTAGCAGGCGAGAGGGGGAATCCTAATCATCATCCGAGAGTCCGACGGGTCGTTTTGCCTCCGATTGGGTTCTTATCCGCGTCGGGAGGTAATGCGGGCAGATTCTGCTGTGTAGTTTTTAGAATTTGTGGGTGCTTTCTTTCGGGCGTACAGTTGCTTCGATGGATTCAAGGTTCGAATTTTGGGGGTGATTTTTTGTGTTTTCTTGGGTGGTTCCTTTGATTTCCTGGTGCTTGGATTGTGGAACGGGGAGAAATGATGTGGGCAAGGTTTTCTTCACCGCTTTCGGGGCTTGTTTCTTCTGCTTATCTGTTGAGTTTTAAGTGATTTTATTCAATCATTTTGAACGATTTCAATCGGAAATATCATACCATTCTTCCGTCATGAATTGCATTGTGTGTAGGTAGCATTTATTCGGATTTGTACTCGCGGATTACCGGCACTCTACCTAGGGGGAAGTCCATTTCTTGGATTTTTCGCTGATTTGAACTGAATGAACTCATTATCGAAGTGACATGAATCGAGAGATTTTTTTTTTCGCTTTGCTTGTTCTTCAGCAGACATTTTGCTCGAAATTTGGTGAGCAAATGAGGATACTGTTCCCTCGCCTCTTTTTCCTTGTTTTCTGGTCAATGTGTTTATGTCAAGTGATCTTTAGCAAAATGTTTGAGGTCAGTCGAGAATGTGGGCATGTATTGAATTGTTTGTATGCGTACCTCTTGGATTCCCTGTTGATGATAACGGGACCAGTGGTCTTATTTTCAGTGGAGGAATCATTTTTCTGTTTATTATTGGGACGAGGAACTGAGTTGCTAAGCGAAAATTCTTGTTTGAGCGAACTGTTAAGGGAATTTTGTTTTATTTCTGATAGATTTGCTCTTTTTCTATGAGCAAATCACAATGCTTTCCCTACATTTAGCTAGTTAGCATGACAGCTAATCTATATTGCTGAAGGTATTCTCATGGGTGTACGAAGCATTGGAATCAACCGGTACCGTCAGTCCCATGTTTCTTGGTGTTTGCAGCGCTAATCCATGGAATTCAAGTGACTTTATTGAATCCTTTAAAAAAATGTTAATCGGAAAGACAATCCGATTCTTCGGTCTTGAATTGCTTTGTGTATAGGTAGCGGTTATTTGGGTCCGTACATGTGAAAATAGGATTACCAGCACTCTACCTAGGGGTGAAAGTTGACTTATTGGATGTGAAATTTTTCACTGTGGAACCTGTATCAGTAGAGGTTTCGGTTGTTTCTTTGATTTGAACCGAGAATAATTGAGAGGTTTATTCATTCTGCTTGTTCTTCAGACAATACTCTTCCCCCGCCGCTTTCTCGCTTGTTTTTTCTTGTCTATGTGTTTATTGCAAGTGATCTTGGTAGAATGTTCGAGCACTGACAGAGAGTCTGAGCATTGGGTGTGATCTTTGTACCTAGCAGTCCTTGGATGTCTTGTTGATGATAACCGGGCTAATGGTCTTATTTCTATGGAACAATCAGTTTTTTGTTTATTATGGTGGCAATTCACTAAGTTGCTGAGCGAAATTAATTGTTTGAGTGAACTATTGAGAGTACTGTTTTTATTATGATTTGTTCTCTTTCCATGTTCTTCGTCAAATATTTCCACGCATTGGGTGAACAAATCACAATGCTTTCTCTACATTTAGCTAGTTAGCATGACAGCTAATCTATATTATTGAAGGTTTTCTGATGGATGTTGACGAAGCAATGGTATCAACCGGTACTGCTAGTGCCGTGTTTCTTGATGTTTCCGGCGCTCATAAATCAACACAGCCCACAAAAAAGCAGCAGAAGAGAAAGAGGGCCTCCACTGAGTTGTCTGTGGTAGATCACATAGCTGCATCCACTGAAATGCAGAAAAAGAAAGTAAGATATTTTCTATCCAAAATTCCCTTTTTGTTTTCCTGTGTTCTTCCTTATGTTGCAATTAATTGTGAATACATTAGGGAAATGGTAAAAAAAATATTTATTGTCCAGCTATCTGTTGGGCCTTACTACTGCTTTACATAGGCCCAGGGCTTTTTTTTTTTTTTAAAAAAAATGGTCTTTTAGCTAGAATTGCTTCTTGACGAGTAAATTCTGATGCTGTATTATGCCAGCTACATAGCCTTGATATTAGCATATGTTGGATGTTATTTTGTAACTATGACGTAATTAGAAATTGGGTTCCCGAATGGTTAACACATTAGATGACTAGAAGCCAAAACATTTCACAACAAATAACAAACTTACCAATTTTGATGCCAAAAGAAATTCTGAATCTTTCAATATTTGGTTTTTGGCGTCATTGGTAGTTTTGAGCTTCAAGGATGTAATCTTGTTAATATTAATTAAAATAGTAAATGACTGCTGGAACATAGATTTGCCCTTGGATTGTCATGGCTTTTTTCATCAAGAAACTGTAATAGTAATACTGGTAAGTGGCAACTTTCCAAACATAGTATGATGCCTGCAGAAGTTCATAGATGCAGTATGATGCATTAAAGTTATCCCTGTTGTCAATCATGATCAAGGGCCGAGCCTGCATTGATGGTTATGTTTGTAGTAGTCTGCTATAATAATGCTGTAACGTTGTACTAGATAGTAATTGCTACGTGATAACCAATGAAGATCTAAGTACCACAAATAGAAGCCAGGGTAGACGCTAGTTTCCTATATTTTTGTTGAGGGGAAGCTACGAACTTTGTTACTGTGCCCTGTCACACCTTCTTCGTGACTTCTACAATATCACAGGATCGGGAATTGAGGCATCTGAAAGAAAAAGCTGAGAAGGAAGAAAAACGTATCGAGAGAGAAAGTAAGCGACTAAAGAAGCATCAGGAAGAACAGAGAGAGAGAAGAAGCGGCGGGAAAAGGAACAAGCTGAGTTAAAACGGCAGGCATGCATTCAAAAGCAAGCAAACATCATGGAACGTTTTCTCAAAGGAAAGACGAATAGCGTGACGGATAATTCTGGCGGTCAACATGCGGTTAGGGCTACATGTTCGGTATCATCAGCAAATACTGGAGAAATTGCCATTGCCGCTACATCAGCAATAGACTGTACATTGTCGCAAGCTAAACTTTTGGGAGTGAAGGAAATCTGGCTGTAAGTTGCAATTTACATTTGCATTCAAATTTCCAGTTAGCAATAAAAGGTAGCATATTATTATTCCTTAAATGTAAGTTGAACTATGCTCAATAAAAAGATCTCTGCAGCTAGCATATGAAGCATCTTTTATGTAAATCATGAAGCCTTACGTGCATAAAGTTGCTTGCCATATATCTTCAATGTCTTCCAGTTCAGGAAAATAATTAAAATAGCATACATATTATTGGTGAATGATGTGGGGATCCATGAATCACCTGAGGATCATTATGGATGACAAAGCTTATCATTACTTCTCAATGCAGTGCACATGTTGATAAATGGAGAAAATTCGCTCAAAATAACAGATTATATCGTTGGGGTGTTAGGAGAAGCCCTAAGATTCAGTTATTTCATGAGCTAAAGTTACAGAAGTCATCCACGAGTGTACCTTCTGATGAAATGATGTTGACTCCAACAAAACAGCAATCATCTCAGGAGAACCCACAAAGTCTTGATTTCTCAACACTTCTTGATGAACTGAAAACACCGTCTCATGGAAATAAGATACTGTCTAAAGCTATTGACAAAAGCTCATCATCTTCTATTTTGTTTACCAAGAAACTTCTGCAGTTTGATGGAAGCCATAGACCATCGTACTATGGAATCTGGAGAAAGGAGAGGTAGGATCCAGATACAATGTCTGTTTACTCATTTTTTGTTACTTCAATTTTTCTTCCGTTATATGAAAATTCTTATTTTATACTGAGAGGATGGCACACTTGAATTGAATGTTGGTCTGATAAAAGTATTGTCAACATCTTCCTTTTTGGTGAACTCTGCAGTTCTACAGTTAGAGGAAGGCACCCCTTTAAGAGGGATCCGGATTTGAATTACGAAGTTGATAGTGATGAAGAATGGGAAGAGGTACCTTTTTGTTTTCTTTTCATGTTCAGTATAGAAGAATTCTCAATATATACCTTGATGCAGGAGGATCCTGGTGAAAGACTCTCTGATTTCGAAAAAGATGATGCGGAAGCTATGAATCAGGATTCCAAGATTGATGCTGAGGAGGAAACTGAAAACAATTTTGTTGTGCGCAATGGTTATCTCTCAGAGGATGAGGTATACCTTCCATAGATCGATCATCTACCTTCAGCCTTTAACCGAACAGGCTGATTGTCAATTTCATATTTTGTTACATGCTGTGTTTCTCCCAGGAGCGAAAAGAATACAGTACCTACTTCTTTCCCTATCACACTGTTGGTGCGGTTGACGCCTTTTCCTAAATAGAATTATATTTTTTTATCTATTCATTTTAATTGTTTCACGCTGGTAATACATTTGGTTCATGATGACTTAAGTTTTCTTTGGAGGGAAATCATGAGACTGCTAGCTGAGTTACTTGTTTGATAACTGGGGAACGTTATCGGGGTTGATATTCATCAAAACTGTCACTGAACTTTGTCATTGTCATTTATAGATGGCTGCTCATAGTGCCTACTTTATGTTTGTCGTGAAGTTTTCACCTGGGAAGAGCTATGTAACCTCTTAAGTGGTGAATACTTCCCAAATACAGAATTTTTCCAGATTTCAGAACTAACAAGGATTATGGTTTTGGGTTCGTTAGTGGTGGGTGGAGGTTCAGGTTAGATTTAGTGGTGGGTCACCAAGGGGCAGCATGCATCAAGGGAAGCTTGGGGCTTCAGAAAGTGAGGAGCTTAGTGGGCAGAGCTAAAGATTTGTGGCATAGAGCTCCAGCGATTAGGGGCAGGGTGTAGAATGACAGTTGGGGGTGATGAGATGGGGCAACAATCTGTTGGAGCAGTGGGAGCCAGCTTGGCAGCCACGATGCCAATGGTTGCTAACTTCATCAAGAGGACCAGGAGGTAGGACTCATGAGTTCGCAAAACTTTGGAAGGGGAGTTAGACCTTATTTGTGAGTGTTCAATAATTACTACTTAAATTATCCATTTCATATTTCTAGCCTTACTAATTATTAAATGTCAGTAAAGTTTGGTGTGAAGTTCTCTATTTTATGGTTCCATCATTACATGATTGCCTTGTTCCATACACTATATTCAATCTCGCCTTTTGGTTATTAAAAGCCTAGTTTCTTTTTATGTAGGGTGTGCAATATGAACCTCTATCTGGTACATTTGATGATACATGCAGTATTCCGAGCACCTCTGGCTTTACAAGTGAGGAACTCAATGTCCTACTGCAAAGGAAGAAGGCTCTTAATAGTTTCACGGAACATGCGCTTAGGAAGGACAGACCCTTAGTCATATCCAACTTAGATCATGGAAAAGATCACCTGCTGAAAGCTGAAGATATCACTGGAATACTTAAGGTGGAGAAACTCTGTTTGCAAGCCCTATGTATGAGGAAATATCCTGGAGGTTCCACCATTGATGTGCCCACTGATGTTAATGTGTCCCTAGATGATCAGACACTTTTTGGAGCAAACAACAGCACACCTGTAGCTTTCAAATACATTTCTGATTTAGACATGCCTGAATTTGTAAGTTTTGGAAGAAATACTCTGCTTTTAATTGGAGTATATAGTTCGTGTTTTAATCCTGTTGTTCTGCAGGTAAAACTTGTTACATCATGCCCTGGGGGGATGAGCAAATTGGTGGACTTATTGCTTGGAACATTTCCATGTGTTTCTAAGGCACAGCTGAAGAAGAAAATTCGGGAGATAGCTGAGTTTACCCATAACCGCTGGCAGGTCTTTTGAATTGTACTAAATTTTCCCTAACCTTCGAGCTATATTGTCCTCATTTTGAATAATATGATCCTTTTGTGACAGGTTAAGAAAGATATCTTGGATCAGTATGGTTTATCTTTTTCTCCAGGTACTGGAGTTATCCTTTACTTTTACTTCCGGATCTGCAAGTGATGATTTATTTTTTGAAACTGGGATTGTGACAAAATGTTGCTATGAAGCAATTCACTTAGAGATCTCATGCACTAGCTTTATAATTCTTTTGTGTAATAACCAAAATCCAAAATTCCATTTTCGCTGATATCGTAATTTTAAATAAAGATTTGTGATACCAAATGAAGTGGTATGAACTATTCTACGTATTCTAATGGCTAAAGTGTTTCAAAAATTTAATGCAAGATACCATATTGGCTCCTTTTTATATTGCATTTTCTGCAGTGTTACAACGTTGCTTTCTGTTACACTACAGAGAAATCAAGCTTCTCTAAATGTTACCCGCATCCTGATGCGTCTGGCAAGTCCCGTATCTCTTCTCCTGACACTACAGAGAAATTTGAACTAGAGAAACAACAAATTGATGGCGAAGACTCAGGAAAATTTGGGTCATTGCACCATGCTTGATTGCGATGAACAGATGGTAGGACCTCTTGGAACAAATTGCGTGTATATATTTCCTTGTTTACTAAGTTACAGAAAGTATAGAGGTGTAGGCTCGATACTTAAAACTTAGATGCTAGCATGAAGGACCTGTGTTCCAGTGTTGTAGAGTATCATGGGTTTTTTCTTCAGAAATGCTTGCTACATACTCCAAGGAGAACCAGAATTGGTTCCTGATGTAACTGCCTAACTGGTTACAGTGTCACAGAACTCGTGGTTAGTATAAAATAGTGCTTTCTATAGCTGGTCATACCCTCCTAACTTCTTGTTGCAATGCTTGCAACAAGATTGTAACCCCTATGATTGATGAAGGGAGAGAGCTTCTCCCCCACCCCCACCACCCCCCACCCCCCCCCCCCCCAAAAAAAAAGTATAAAATATTTTTGCTCCTGAGATGCTTCTGCGGTTGTGAGGTTTACTTTCGTGCAAGAAAGATTAGTTTGCCGGTTTGAGTTCAGCAACCATGATTTTCAGTTGCAAAATAAAACAATAATAATGATATTTTCCCATTCACAAAAAATAAAAACTCACGAGTTTCGCGCGCTACAAGGATCATAGTCGTAACAAATCTTGGATCCTTGCTGCAGTAATTTGGACGACAGGTGCCACGCATCAACAGGATAATCTTTGCTCCAGTAATTAGTTTGGCGACAGAGACCACACATCAACTGGTTAATCTTGGCTGTAGTAGGCAGTCCGGACGACAAAGACCACACATCAACTGGTTAGTCTTGGCTGTAGTAGTTGCCCTAAAAAAAAAAAGGTCTTGGCTGTAGTAGTTAGTACGGACGACAAGTAGCACACACTAACATAATATTAATGAGCTTACCTGCTATTTTTACTTTTTAGACGTATCAGGTTAACTCGAATCGTAACACAAAGTAACCGACGTCAATTAAGAAAAGGTGGAGAGGTTGTATAAGAAAAATCTCTGTTTGTGTATATATGAAAAGCCACTAAGTACTCGACATTGCTTTGACGGCGAGTGTTGTTTAAGCAGGGATAACACTTTTCGTACGGAGTAGACACGGGAGCCATTACTTCGGACCTTTTTCATGGATGAAGATTTTGCTGCAACGATAACGAGTGATGTGATAATATTTTTCTGAAAGTGTTGAGCTAAATTGGGGTGAGTTTTTTTTATAGATGTTTTAAAGCTGATTTGTATCAGTTCACCTTGTAAAAGCTAGATGTACCATGTGCAAAGATACGAACTATTTCAACTCTAAATAAAAGCTTCCTTTATCTAAAAATATGAAAAACTCCCTTTATCTAAAAAATATGAAAACACACTAAGTTTTGCGAAATAGGTGAGTTTTCTTAATTTTCGCTATTACTAGCAAGTTTGTGTTGTTGTGGGGATAACGTCATCACATTACTTAGGCCCCGTTCGGTTCCCCCTATAAAACACCCTCTAAAGTTTATACCCCTCTAAAATAAAAAGAATCTTACTATTTAGGGGTACTAAATGAAATTTAATTGCAAAACCTTTCTGCAGACAGGCGTTATTTTTCGAGACGAATCTAACGAGCCTAATTAATCAATGTTTTGACACAGTGATGCTACAGTAACCATTGTCTAATCGCCGCTTAATTACCCTCATTACGTTCGTCTCGCGAAATAGAGGAGGGGTCCTGGACTTAGTTTTGTAATTTGACTTTGTTTAGTACACATAAATCATGCCGGCATCTTTGATGTGACTGCTACAGCACCCTCTAAAGTTATCCAAACGGGGCCTTAGGTAGCCCATGATTGCTTACAATGCAGAGCTCAAGCAAAGCTAAGTCAAAAGAGAGCATATCTGGTGCAAACCAGCTAAGTGTTGAAAACTTGGAAACTCAGTGTGGATCATATCCTCACCACTCTTGTACATGTCTATTTTGCCCCTAACTATTTTTCAGAGTCGTTTATCCGCTCTTCCTCCCATATCTCTGTCCCATCAACGCCGCCGGCCTCGTGCTCGTGCGCCCCTGTGTCTCGCTGCCTACGCCGGTGGAGGCTGATGGAGGTGGTTGCTGGCGACGGCGATCGGCAGGGCGGCAAAAGTGGACCATTGTGAAGGGAGCAAGAAGCATAAAGAAGGACTATGTTGCGAGATATGACAGGAGGAGCATCTCACCCCAGAATGCCGGATTCGCGAAGGGCCCAAGTCGCATGCTATTTTTTGTGGATTCACCCAAAAAAAAAAAACATCGGGTTCTTCCAAACCCCTCAGGTTGCATGGGCCAGTTGGTAAAGCTAGTAATTAAGAAGGTGAGTGGGTTAAGGACGGAAAAATATCACATGAGCTAATCAAGAGCGAGCTTGCACGATTAATTCCGGTGAAATGGTCTCGGATTGTATGGTTCCATATATACTAGACGCTGCGGCGCGCCCTCGGCGCGCCCATCTCTCACTGTAGACAATGTTCGAATATTCGACGATGGGCCTGAGTGTTTAGACGCGGAAGCAGCAAAAGCACACACAAGTGTTCGTTGCCCATGGGAATTGGGCCGTCAGGCTGTAATTGACACGTGACCGTGCATTTTTTGTATGGCAATCACCGACGTTTCGGTATCGCTACGTGGATGCGACGTGTTTGCAATGCACGAAGATGCGTTGACATTTTTTGGCAACGGTTGGTTGAGTGCGACTGTTTTGTAGTTTTGGTCGTGCTACCGCACGTTGACTCCTTTTAAAAATAACAGGTGTGCAATGTCTGGATTTCGTCGACTTCGGCGGCGCCTTGAGCCTGTCAGCTTATCAAAGTAGATAGCATTTTGTTACTCCCTTACGAGCTTTGTTACGGAAAGAGAAGAGGTATTGAGAAAGCGTACAAGAATGCCTGGTCCATACGTGTGTTCATAGAATTAGTCTCGGTCAAGCGCTGCGGCTTGCATGCAGTGTGATGACTTTTGAACCTCCTGTCTGAATGGAGAGACATGGTGGTAGACTCTGATGCGTCAAACACACAAGCACAAATTTATTATGAGGCTGCTCCATATTGTTGTATATGACTTCGACTCCGATCACGTCGCACTGCTGCCAGGGGTTGTTTTTCCTCTTGTCTGTCAGGTGCGACTTTATGGGCAGGACCCTCGCTCAGGCAGACACACCTGTTGTCCTGAAAGTGGATAGCAATGGCCAGCTGATTCAGGTTGCTTCAGAGTTTTGATTTGACATACTACATGCTTAGGACATTGGACAATAGTAGTTGTTGAAGTTCCTGTTCCATCTGATATTTTTGGCAAATTGGACTTACATCCATGCGTGCATCATGTGCAGTTTTAGAAATTCTCTGGTAGTAGTTTTAAACTAAAAACCTAGCCAGACAAAGCTACATATGATGCATGCATTTTAGTGCAGTGCCAACGGAACTATAATAGGTAAGAAAATAGTCTCAATATGTTGCCATCTTTCAGTATTAGATTTATTAAACGTTGCATGTGAACGATGAGACATGCCCATGGCAACGAAGAAAATCTCAACAGACACACGTATCAATGAATCAAATACTGGTCAAACAGTTGCCTAAAATATAAAATTGCAGGGATGTCAGGTTGAATGAAGAAATTCACGCCACTACCCACCCTCGCAGACTCTCATGCAAAGCAACATGCAACAGTCAATGGTGCCTTGTCTAAAAAAGGGAGACGCACAATTCCACGTCACTGAGCACCAGTCGAACGATTCATCCTGGCAGCGCTCACTGACTTTGGAAACACAGCAGAACATGCAGAAAAATCTAACCCAGACCAGTGTTGTAGCTTGTCCGACAACTGCCGGCATAAACACACTGCTCTGCTATAGCTCATCCGACAATGGCGCGCCAGACCTGATGCTACCAAAAAGTCCAGCTCTCCCGACTATTTTCGCCAAGCAACCACGACACAATTCTCCAATCACGCACAATAATTTGGCAAGAAATTGTAAACTTATTATAAGAAATCACCCGCATCATATGGAACCACACTTTTCATTGACTTTGTGATTCTCATTTCATTGACTCTGGGTCTGCATATGCGCTGCTACCTCATTTCCTCGCAGTGCTTCACTCCTGGTGTGCGTGCTTCGGTGTGGACTTTGCCACTACCGTGTGAAAAAATTAGTAAGGGACACATCAGTTTGTTGACAGCCAAATGGGGTGCAAAATTCAACATTGAAAGTCACACCATTCAGGGAAGACAAAAGTGGCACACACCAGTCACAAGAGATTGTAAACTTATTGTAAGAAATCACCCGCATCATATGAAACCACACTTTTTATTTTATTAAAGTACAAGAACCCAGGGTAATCAGGATATGTTTTTTATTTTATTATAGTACATGCAACCAGAACAAAGAAAACCACAACACCGTTACAAGCATTACATCAATTATACTTTATTCAGGACAACGAGACCTATCGTTGGTTTGAACCAATGAAGCGGCTAAGCAACGAATCCAGCAAAGAAGCGTGCGCTTCACTTTCTTTAGAGCACCGGCCCCTTTCTTGTCAACGTCGTTCTCACCAGCAGGAAACGCATCCGAAGTAGCATTCCTTGAATAAGAAAAAATGAAGAAAAGTCAGGCTACAAGCAGGCAAGAAGCAACACAAAGAAGCCACAAACCAACTCACATTCTTGTCGAACAGTTTGTAGATTGGTATATAAAAGGGGTGAGGAGTCTCCGTGTGTCCGCTTCTGGATGTGGACTACTAATCCTGACTGCATAGTCAAGACGCGGGTACTCAAGATAGAGGAACCTATACAGACATCGTCACCGATCACCGATCACGCATCATCCTTAGATTGGAATAGAAAGCTCTCCTCCGATGCCTACAAGTGAGGCGTCTGTTGCCTAGCTGATCCATGTTGACGAGGTGTGGAACTATTCACCGGATTCCGATGATTTAGCTCCGGTGAGCCTTGGCCTCAGGTTCATCCATTAATTTGTCTGGCACCTGGGTGCAGCGAGCTCCCACTTAGGAGACCTGAGCTGCCTCGATCCGGACTCCCGAACTGCAGCCAAGCACAACCAGCACGTTATCGAACAAGTGAGCAGCATGCATGGCGATGCAAGGTGATCAGCACGCGATCACAGCAGATGTGAGCTCCTGAGCACAGCGGGTACACAAGCCCCAGCGCACACGCACTGCTCGTTCAACAACACCGGGGAACGTCACCATAGATTAAGCAACAAAAAAAAATGAAGGATTATTTTAACTCGAACCAAATTGCCGACATTTTCTCTGTACTACAAGAGAACTAATGAACAATTGTAAACTCATGTTAGATGGAACAATCACATGACAGCATTTTCTCCAGCATCTTAATTGCATAATTACATAGTTGTCCTAATGTCAGGTCTTAGGAAAGCTCCAAATGGAATATAAAACTTCAGTAACAAGCATCAAAGAGTTGGGCGAAATACGTGCTTCAAAATCTTGCTTAAAAATTAGTTGGACAAATGTTGAAGATTGCCGCTTCCGGCATGATGGACAAAATCTGTGCTTTAACAATCAAGAGTTGGGCGCCCCGGTGTCGCTCCTGATATCGGTGGGCCTGTAGAATGCCGAGCGTGGTTGGTTCTTGCAGTGGCTCTATTCCAACTTCCGCAACACCTCCGGGGCATGATGCATGGGGCGAGCCGCCGGCACCGACGTGTAGCAAACCATGGCTAGCTTGAGTGCCTGCAACAACAGCCCCTCGTCCCCATGCTTGAGCAGCTCCGCGCCCAGCAAAGCTCCACCATGGCCGCAATGGTAGGTCTTACCATCTCCAGCAGCAGGATCCCGAAGGCGTACACTTCGGTGCGCTCTGCACTTTCTCATGGATTGCAGCTCCGGGTGTATATATAACACAAAAAGGTGGTGGGATGGACATCAATTTCTCCACACATTTGTCGTAGAAAACGGCCATAGGTTGAAGGACATAAATTTCTTAGCACACGGTCAAAGGAAGCAGCCATAGGTTGAAAACGGGCAAAGATCAAGGAATGCGGCAACCTGTTTAGTCTTCCTCTCCGACAGAGCACGGTCAAGAAATGCGGCAGCCGGTTGACAAAAGAAGTGCAGCTGTCCAGAACCGTAGGATCAAAGAACGACGAATCGGACGATGCTGAAATTTTGGGCGACGTGGCCAGCACGAGCGGGGGCGAAACCCGTGCTATCTTTATACTCTTAGATAATGCCTTCCAGTGCCAGGTTGGGCTCCAAAAGATGGTGGCAATTAGGTTCATTCACATACTAAATGGTGAAGGCATCATGATCATAGAGAAGTGGAACCACAAAATAAAATCATAGGAATATTTGAGGAAGTATGGGTCAATGCCTATTGGGTTTCATATGAGATCAGACCATACCTACCGTTGGGCAACCCAAAAGGTGGACATGAAGTACACTAGTGAGGTGGATGTATGACGTATTTTGTTAGCAGTCTCCAATGTGGAGGGAATACCGGATGCAGTGGGTGAACTTGTCTATGAGATATTCTTCAAAGTAGACAAAGTGTACCACGACGAAGTAGGGTCCACAGCATGTACAAGGACAAAGACTAAGAGAAGGAAGATAATCGTATGTGTAAGCTTCATGACCATTGGAGCTAGAGAAACCCCAATGTATGAATGTTTTGGTGATAGGATGAGAACCATGAATGTGACTAACACTCTTTGTGAGATCTTATAGGTCACATATAAAGAAAGCTCCGTCCGTTGGTGGTGAACGCCAACACACCATGAACTTAATGTCAAGGATGATTGGTTACCTTCATCTACACAAGAACGGACTTGATGGAGTCGCGGAGAAGATATGGATCAAGGCTAAGGACATGCTAGAGCCAAGCGAGTGTTGCTTGGTTAAATGTTAGCTTGAGTCCATAGGAAAAACCGGACTATCAAGAGGGTTCGAGGTGGTTCTCTTAGTGCACACTAGTTATAGAGATCATTGGATGCATGGTGAGTCTCTCAGGGGCTAGGGTGGCAGAAGAGGATTGAAGGAACCAAGAAGTTCAAGTTTGAAAGAAGAAGATCAAAGCTGCGAAGACGAAGGAGACCGGACGGTACGGTCAAGGAGACCGTACCATACGGTCTACAGAAGGAATCCAGACAGAAAGGCTGAAGTTTCTGGAAGTGGAGAAATGGAGACCGGACTATTGAGCGTATGGTACGGTCCTAGGGACCGTATGGTACGGTCTCTATTGAGTTTGCCAGACAGAGAAGCTGAAGTTTCTGGAAGTCGAAGAATGAAGACCGGACCATTGACCGGACGGTACGGTCAGGGACCGGACGGTACGGTCTTACAGGCAGAGAGCAACAGAGAAGGAGAAGTTTCTGTTGGCTGAAGAAGAAGTGGAGACCGGACAGTACGGTCCTAGAGACCGTATGGTACAGTCTACTTTGAGAAGTGGCGCAGCACTCCCTGGACGCCGGTCTGCTGAAGACCGGACCGTACGGTCTAATGAGGACCGGATGGTACGGTCAATGGTACGGTCACTTCGCAGACTGGGCACTTTTGGACAACGGCTAGTTTGAGGTTGGTGGCCTATATATAGTCGGTTGTTTACCTCTTTGAGGTGCTCTTGGACCCAGGAAAGAGGGGAGGTGCTGCCAAGAAGCCAAGAGGGAGAAGTGTGAAGCACTTGAGAAGGATTTGGAGTGATCCTAGTGCTTGAGAGAGTAACAAGTTGCATCCTTTGATCTCTAGGCTAGTGTGGGCTTGAGAGAGTCATCTAGAGCTGTTACTCTTGGTCTATGGCAAGGCCTAGACCGGTTTAGGCGTCGGTGTTGAGCTGTCCAAGGAGATTGTGGAAGCCGACACAAGTTTGTACACGGTCTTGGAGCTTCCCGTGCGAAAGAAGCATCACTAGTGGAGCGCCCTTTGGCACGCATCAAGTGCGGAGCCTTACCTCCGGAAGAGTACCCGGGAGAGAGCCCGGCGGGACGTGCCCGCGACTTCACTCGGAGGGTGAAGTGTGCTCTAGGAGGGATCGCCATCGAGCGGAGGGACGGGGTCGAGACTCCGGCGGGAGTGACCCAACGTGGAGTAGGGGAAGGCGCCATCCTTCCGAGACCACAGGAAAACATCATGAGCATTCTCTATCCCTTCTCCTTTACTACTTGCATTTACTTATCGCACTATATATGATTGCTTGTAGTACTTGAGTTGTGCTCTTATCTTGCTTGTGTGTTTACCTTGGTGCCTACTAACTTCACTAGGTTTGCTTGTTTGCCTTGCTCGTGTGCTTACTTGTTGTAAGCCTATCTAGTAGCTCTAAGGACTCTACTTAGTGTGCCTAGTATCCTTGGTTGTCTTGTCTCTAGTTATCTAGTTGCCTTGCGTTGCCTAGTTTAAGTCTTCCGCTATCTATATATCTTGTGCTAGGTTGCTAGTGTGGTGTGCTAGTGTTATCTATATCCAGTAGCTATATAGGTTAAGGATACTCCTTAGTGTGCTTTACCTTGTTAGTAGAACTACTTGCTAGGAGTTGCTTGGGTGTTAGTATTTGGAAATAGACTCTAGAGTGCACCGATTCTCCCCCCCCCCCTCTCGGTCACACGATCCTTACAAGTGGTATCAGAGTCAAGTGCTCATTTTTAGGGCTTTTACCGCCTTGAGTCATGACCAGGATTGCGTGTGGGAAAATAGTGTCCACTCACGATGACGTTTCTAACACTTCCATCGCCTCTATTTTGATTGAGCCTTATGATTGTGTGCTTAATAGCATTTTTTACTATGATGTACGCGATGAGTATGATGAGCTTGTCTTGGATGACAATGAGGATATCACTTACTTTGCCTCTCGCTTGTATGTTCTTGCTAGGAAACTCATGACAAGGGGCTATCCTTCTATTATGCACAAGCATGTTGTGAAGAAGCTAATTCGATATCTACCACTCGTACGGTTTGGCCTTCTCGCTTTTGCTCGAGTAGATGAGTTTGTGAACATGCCCTATGATGAGGTGGTTGCTATTCTCTCCTCTCTTGAGGAGGATATCAAGAAGGGCAAGGATATCTCTCGTGCAAGTGACAATCAACACATTGAAGCTCAACCTCTACATCAAGCTCAATCATCATCTCGTGTTGGTGAAGGGTCTTCTTCTCGGGATCAAGAGGATGGATATATCAAGTTGTGTGATGAGTTGGACCACATCTCCATGAAGCCAAATGAAGATCTTGTTGAGTTTGCTCTTCGGATGGATTCTCTCATCAAGAGGATAATGAGAACAAGTTTTAGATAGTCACCAAGGAAGAGGGTCTCAAGAGGTTTCTTGGTGCTTTGCCGAAGGACAAGTATGGTGATCACTTTGAGTTTGAAAGCTACGAGCTCAAGTCCTACTCAATTGAGCAAGTCATTGAGATCATCACAAGAAGAAGAGCTCGCTCTATGCTCTCTAAGTGATGATGAGAAAGAAGAAGAAGATGATAGGGTTCCCGTCTTCTATTGTGATGATGATTATTCAAGTGATAGTGATGATGAGCCGAAGCCTATCAAGGAATATCCCCCGGATGGAGATCTCTTACCTCCTTTCTATGAAGACTACTACAACTTGTATGAACCGGGTCTTGCCGGTGGAGCTCACTATCTTCTCCTTGACATGTATGATGAGTTCTACAAGAAGAGAGAAGAAACTTGGCTTGAGTGTTGAAAGAGGCTCCTCATATTGTTTGCAATAGTCAATTCTTTTGAAGGAAAGGAGAAGGTTAGTGATGAGAATGCAATAAGGATGATGTTGTCTCTCCTCCCCTATCATCGGAAGGTCTATGTCCTAAATGATATTGGTGATGATATTGATAGGATGCCTCTCAAGGAGGCTATCTTGATTGCCTTATCCTATGAGCATCAAATGTACAACATCCTTGAATACTTCAATGCAAGTGATGAAGTGGAAAGATTTCAAGCCTATCCTCTTGGGAACCATGTCCTACACTTGGGATATGATCGGAGCATGTGGAGACACAATGGAGTCACCAAGGAAATGATTGACGCCTTGGATGCATTGGACTTGGACTTTCTCAATAGAGTTCCTATGGCCTACATCAAGAGCATGAAGAGGTAAACAACATGTCAATTGATTCTCATGATACTAATCCCTCCTCTTTGCTTGATGGCTACTTCCAAGGTGAACTACAAGATTGGTGGCAAACATTTGGTGTTGGATAGTGGGTGCACTCAACACATGACTGGGACTTCATCCATATTCACCAACTTGGAGGAAAATGAAGATCATGACAAGGTTACCTTTGGAGACAACTCGAAGCATAAAGTAAGAGGCCTTGGTAAGGTGGCCATTTCAAATGACCTCTCAATTTCTAACGTGCTTCTTGTTGAGTCTCTAAACTTCAATCTTCTATCCGTTGCTGAAAAAGTGATCTTGGTTTTTCTTGTAACTTTGATGCAAATGGGGTGGTTCTTCGCAATGATGCTATGGGTCTCACTATCAAGGGCTTTCGTCATAATAATCTATATGTTGTTGATTTTGAGACTAACATTGTTGCACCTAGCACTTGTCTCTTCACTAAATCTTCTCTAGGTTGGCTATGGCATCGAAGGCTTGCTCACATTGGTATGGGTCAACTCAGCATGTAATGAAGAATAAGCTAGTGAGAGGTGTTAAGGATGTCACCTTAGAAGGACAAATTGTGTAGTGCATGTCAAGCAGGAAGCAAGTGACTTCACCTCACCCATCTAAGAATTTCATGTCAACCTCAAGACCTCTCGAGCTCTTACCACTACAAGGTTTTAGGGCTAATGCCACCAATTTTTTTGCAACAGTGTGATATTGGTTGCAATACATAGAGCCTATTGCGACAGTTGTCAATTTTAGTTGCAATAGAAGGACATGTTGCCACTGATTGTGTAGTGTTGCGATTTAAATTTTGATAGTTGCAATAGCTACTATATATCGCAACGAATAAATTTGTGTTGCATTTACGACATAGTATTGCCATGTTTTTTCTAATGGTTGCAATAGTTGAGAATATCGCAACGAATATAGAACGTTGCTATTAGTGCTATTGTGTGTTGCCAAAAGTTTATGTTATGGCAACATAAATCTAAATTATTGCAAAAAGAGTCTTAGATATAGCATCGCAAACCTGGATCGTTGCAATAACTCTTAGACATAGCAACGAAAACCAAAATCGTTGCCACTGATTGTGTAGTGTTGCAATTTAGTTTGAAAGAGTTCAAATTTGAAATTCAAACTTTCAAACGATCTCGGATGGACAAACGACCAAAATGAAAGTTGTAGATCTCCAAAAGTTATGAAACTTTGTATTTGACAACTTTTCTATTTGAATTCATTTAGGGCCTCAAACAAGCACTTGACACTTGGTTTAATCTATATATTTGGATTCAAAACAGAACATGGGCACATGTGATGCTGTGGTGTAGTGGTAGAGGGGCTCCATGTGCAAGCTGGAGGTTGTGGGTTCGAATCCTACCGGCCGCGTAGTGTGTGAAAAATGCCACACTTGCGACTTGATGATGGTAATAGATGGGCTGGCTGATGGGCCCTCTCCCATTAAAAAAATATTTTTGCTATTTTTAAAACGTGTTTTTTCAATTCAAAATTTCTACCCTACATTGTTGCAATAACCACTATAGCAACAATGATTGTGGCGTTGCGTGTGCAAGCTATCGCCACACACCACACGTCGTTGCAACACACCAAAGTTATGGCAATGTCTCAAAAAGGTGTTGCGATACCCCTATTGCATCGGCCGCACTTGCAACACCTCCCACGCCTATATTTAGTTGCAATTGCTTAATATTGCATCAAAAATACCCATATGCAACACTTTTGAGCCGTGGTGCCAGGGTAATTTTCTTGTAGTGTACACATTGATCTCTTCGGGCCTATAACTTATGTGAGCATTGGTGGAAATCTCTATTGCTTGGTGGTAGTGGAAGATCACTCAAATATACTTGGGTGTTCTTTCTTGAGAAGCACAAGCAATTGGGATATTCAAGAAGTTTTGCTAGAAGAGTGCAAAATGAGTATGGGCATCACATCAAGAAGATTCGGAGTGACAATGGGACGAAGTTTAAGAACTCTATCATTGAGGACTATTGTGATGAGATTGGCATCAAGCATGAGTTCTCGGCTACATACACTCCTCAACAAATGGTGTTGTTGAGAGGAAGAACAAGACCCTTATCACTCTTGCTCGTGCTATGCTTGATGAGTACAACACTCCGGAGAAGTTTTGGGCGGAGGCTATTAACACACCGCATGCTACACCTCCAACCGGATCTATCCTCACAAGTTGCTAAATAAGACTCCCTATGAAGTGCTCGTTGGAAGGAGACCGAATGTTGCATACTTCCTGGTGTTTGGTTGCAAGTGCTACATCTACAAGAAGAGGGAAAGACTTGGCAAGTTTGAGAAGAGGACCGACGTGGGCATTCTTGTCGGCTACTCGGGCTCGGCCAAGGCTTATCGGGTTTTCAACACCTCTACCGGCTTTGTTGAAGAAACTTATGATGTGCAATTTGATGAAGCTCACGGGTCTCAAGAAGACCCTCCATCTTCTCATATTGTAGGTGATGAACCCGTGGAGGAAGCTTTGAGAGACATGCCCATTGGTGAAGTTATTCCTCGAGAAGAACCTCCGACACCTCCTCCAACAACTTCATCAAGTGGACCTTCTACGAGTACATCTCAAGAGAACCCAAGCTCTTCCTCAAGTGATCAACATCAAGCTCCCTCAAGTGAACCGCAACAAGCATCGAGTCAAGCTCCTTCAAGCGAACCGCAACAAGCATCGAGTTAAGCTCCTTCAAGCGAACCGCAACAAGCAACGAGTCAAGCTACACCAAGTGAACCGCAACAAGTGCCATCAAGTGATCTACCTCATGCATCCACGAGCCAAGCTTCACCGAGCAATCAAGAACAAACACAATCTACTTCAACTCAAGATGATGGCTCGGGTTCACCTCTTCGACAACAAGACACTCACATCTCCAAGGAGCAAGCCGCAAGAGATGCGCAAGACACTTCGCCGGCTCCACCTCCTCCTCGACAAGAACCTTCAAGGAAGCACAAACCCATTGCTAGGGATCATTCACGTGATCTCATCATTGGGAGTCCTTCTCAAGGGATAAAAAACTAGGAGAAGTCAATATAAGCTAAATTATGTTGATGAAGCTAACATTGTTGAGAACTTCTCTTTTGTCTCTACCTAGAGCCGAAGACGATCGAGAAAGCCTTGAAAGATCACAAGTGGGTGCTATCCATGCAAGAGGAGCTCAATAACTTCAAGAGAAATGATGTTTGGAAGTTGGTGAAGCGGCCCAAGCATCCAATGTCATTGGCGCTAAATGGGTCTTCAAGAACAAGCAAAATGAGAAGGGAGCAATCATGAGGAACAAGGCAAGACTTGTGGCGAAGGGCTACTCTCAAGTTGAAGGCGTTGATTTTGACGAGACATTCGCCCCGGTCGCTCGTCTTGAGGCTATAAGAAGCCTTTTTGCTTTTGCTTCTCATTTTGATTTCAAACTTCATCAAAGGATGTGAAAAGTGCTTTTCTCAATGGACTAATCAATGAAGAAGTTTATGTAGAGCAACCTCCCGGCTTCGAGGACCCCGAGCATCCGGACTATGTGTACAAGCTTAAGAAGGCTCTCTACGGACTCAAACAAGCACCAAGAGCATGGTATGAACGACTTCGAGATCATCTCATCGCCAAAGGCTACAAGATCGGTAGTATTGACAACACTCTCTTTACTAAGCATATTGGTGATGATCTCTTTGTTTGTCAAATCTATGTTGATGATATCATCTATGGCTCCACTAACGAAATCTATAATGATGAGTTCCGTGCTCTCATGAAGAAAGAATTTGAGATGTCCATGATAGGTGAACTTCATGTCTTCCTCGGTTTTCAAGTCAAGCAAATGAAGGAGGGCACATTCATCTACCAAGAGAAGTACACTCGGGATCTTTTTAAGAGGTTTGGCAAGACTCCAAGCCCTACGACACACCTATGGCTACAAGTGTCCCTCTTGATGTGGATGTAAAAGTATACCGGTGGACCCCAAACTCTATCGTTTCTATGATTGGTTCACTTCTTTACCTTACCGCATCTAGACCGGATATCATGTTTAGTGTGTGCCTTTGTGCTCGATATCAAGCTAACCCCAAGGAGTCCCATATGAGTGCCGTGAAAAGAATTCTTAGGTACATCAAGAACACTCCTACAATGGGTCTTTGGTACCCAAAAGGCTCGGATTTTGGACTTGTTGGCTATGCGGACTCGGTTTTCACCGGTTGCAAAGTGAGTAGAAAGAGTACCTATTGGAGGCGGAATATTTGGCGGGCGGTGCTTGTTGTGCTCAACTCTTATACATGAAGCAAACCCTATTGGACTATGGATTATCTTATGGGCAAGTACCTCTCTATTGTGATAGCGAAAGTGCTATCAATATGGCTCTCAACAAGGGTGATCACGGCCATGCCAAGCACATTGAAGTCAAGCATCACTTCATTCGAGATCATGTGGCCAAGAAGGATATTGAATTGATTGGTGTTCGGACTCATGAACAATTGGCGGACATCTTCACCAAGCCACTTGACAAGAAGACCTTTGTAAGCTTCGGGGAGAACTTAATGTTCTCGACCTCTCCGACTTCACTTGATATCCTTGAGCTTACATTTGTATATATGTATATATACCTTGCTTGCTTGTTTTTTTGTGTGTGTTTTTGCGTGTTCTTCTTGTTTTGTAGGACCGGCGACTAACCTCCTTGAGATAGCAATGAGCATGGGTTAAGCTTGGGATTGGTGGCAGTTGGCTCCCGAGGCTTTGAAGAAAAGGCTCATCGTGATCAAGCTCAAGAAGGCTCACACTTGTTGTTAGTAACTTCGCTCTTAGCTTTCTCTCCTTTTTACCCTTATAGCATCATGCATTGTACACTTATCATTCTTTGCATTAGCATCATGCATTTTGCATAAGTGTCTCGGCGCCGAGCACCCATCTAGGGGGAGTTGCTTATTCACGATATGAGTATATGACCTCTTATGATGAATACATAGCAATGCTATATGAGCTTCATGCCCATTGAACCATGATTTTTGAGCTCCAAGGTTAAATCCACTTGCGCGGCTCAAAGTCTAAGGGTTCATACATTTCCATCATCATCAACTAACCCCTATGTACTTCAAGACAATATTCTTTTGAGAATGTGTGTAGGGATAATTGTTGGGAGATGGAGAATCATGGATCAAGGGGGAGCTTCACGCCAAATCAAGTAACTCATTTTCCCACTCGTCTCATACTTTTACACTAACCTTTCTTCCTTGGTAGACTCTTTTTGAGTGATAGATGCCAAAGGGGGAGAAGAGTTCGGGCTTAATGATCGAGTATGAGAAGTGGAAGAGTTGCAAGATATCGAAGGAAAAGGAGATGTCACCTCAAGGGGGAGTTTGTACAAATAAAGATCAAGTGATCAAGATGATCGATCTTCACACAATCTTGAGATTGGTGCATTTGTCAAGGGGGAGCGGAATTCCACAAAGTAAGTATAAAGGTAAACCCCTTGAAACTATTGCTTGTCATAGCTCTTTGTGCTTTCTTTCACTTGTGATATGAGTTTTTGCTCTAACTTGTGACTTCTTTTGAGCTATGACTTGCCTAGACCTAATCAACAAGGTAACTATCCCTCCATCTTATACTTGTTGTTTAGTATCTTGATCGAGTTGCGCTTTTATCTTGGCTTTTGTCATTACATCTTTTGTCTTCTCGATCATTTTTATCATGGTTGTCATCCATCACAAAAAAGGGGAGATTGTAAGCTTCATGACCATTGGAGCTAGGGAAACCCCAAGGTATGAATGTTTTTGGTGATAGGATGAGAACCATGAATGTCACTAACACTCTTTGTGAGATCTTATAGGTCACATATAAAGAAAGCTCCGTCCGTTGGTGGTGAATGTCAACACACCATGAACTTAATGTCAAGGATAATGGGTGCCTTCATCTACACAAGAACGCGACTTGATGGAGTCGCGGAGAAGATATGGATCAAGGCTAAGGACATGCTAGAGCCAAGCGAGTGTTGCTTGGTTAGATGTTAGCTTGAGTCCATAGGAAAAACCGGACTATCAAGAGGGTTCGAGGTGGTTCTCTTAGTGCACACTAGTTATAGAGATCATTGGATGCATGGTGAGTCTCTCAGGGGCTAGGGTGGCAGAAGAGGATTGAAGGAACCAAGAAGTTCAAGTTTGAAAGAAGAAGATCAAGAAGAAGATCAAAGCTGCGAAGACGAAGGAGACCGGACGGTACGGTCAAGGAGACCGTACCATACGGTCTACAGAAGGAATCCAGACAGAAAGGCTGAAGTTTCTGGAAGTGGAGAAATGGAGACCGGACTATTGAGCGTATGGTACGGTCCTAGGGACCGTATGGTACGGTCTCTATTGAGTTTGCCAGACAGAGAAGCTGAAGTTTCTGGAAGTCGAAGAATGAAGACCGGACCATTGACCGGACGGTACGGTCAGAGACCGGACGGTACGGTCTTACAGGCAGAGAGCAACAGAGAAGGAGAAGTTTCTGTTGGCTGAAGAAGAAGTGGAGACCGGACGGTACGGTCCTAGAGACCGTATGGTACAGTCTACTTTGAGAAGTGGCGCAGCACTCCCTGGACGCCGGTCTGCTGAAGACCGGACCGTACGGTCTAATGAGGACCGGATGGTACGGTCAATGGTACGGTCACTTCGCAGACTGGGCACTTTTTGACAACGGCTAGTTTGAGGTTGGTGGCCTATATATAGTCGGTTGTTTACCTCTTTGAGGTGCTCTTGGACCCAGGAAGAGGGAGGTGCTGCCAAGAAGCCAAAAGGGAGAAGTGTGAAGCACTTGAGAAGGATTTGGAGTGATGCTAGTGCTTGAGAGAGTAACAAGTTGCATCTTTTGATCTCTAGGCTAGGGTGGGCTTGAGAGAGTCATCTAGAGCTGTTACTCTTGGTCTATGGCAAGGCCTAGACCGGTTAGGCGTCGGTGTTGAGCTGTCCAAGGAGATTGTGGAAGCCGACACAAGTTTGTACACGGTCTTGGAGCTTCCCGTGCGAAAGAAGCATCACTAGTGGAGCGCCCTTTGGCACGCATTAAGTGCGGAGCCTTACCTCCGGAAGAGTACCGGGAGAGAGCCCGGCGGGACGTGCCAGTGACTTCACTCGGAGGGTGAAGTGTGCTCTAGGAGGGATCGCCATCGAGCGGAGGGACGGGGTCGAGACTCCGGCGGGAGTGACCCAACGTGGAGTAGGGAAGGCGCCATCCTTCCGAGACCACGGTAAAACATCATGAGCATTCTCTATCCCTTCTCCTTTACTACTTGCATTTGCTTATTGCTCTATATATGATTGTTTGTAGTACTTGAATTGTGCTCTTATCTTGCTTGTGTGTTTACCTTGGTGCCTACTAACTTCACTAGGTTTCCTTGTTTGCCTTGCTCGTGTGCTTACTTGTTGTAGCCTATCTAGTAGCTCTAAGGACTCTACTTAGTGTGCCTAGTATCCTTGGTTGTCTTCTCTCTAGTTATCTAGTTGCCTTGCCTTGCCTAGTTTAAGTCTTCGCTATCTATATATCTTGTGCTAGGTTGCTAGTGTGGTGTGCTAGTGTTATCTATATCCACTAGCTATATAGGTTAAGGATACTCCTTAGTGTGCTTTACTTTGTAGTAGAACTACTTGCTAGAAGTTGCTTGGGTGTTAGTGTTTGAAAATAGACTCTAGAGTGCACCGATTCATCCCTCCCCCCCTCTCGGTCACACGATCCTTATAGTATGGTAGATGCCGAATACGCACACATGGGGCAAAGAGGCGAACAACGGATCAATGGAGAATAATATTCAGGAAATGGTGAACAAGGCACTAGACATATGGCTGCGGACATAGATTCTCAAATTGAAACAATCACTTCATAGTGATGCTTGTTTGTAATTCCAGATGTCTTAATTCCTAGATTTTTTTTGGATCACTATATGCATCTTCCATTTCTAACCTTGCAATATCAGGCCTCGAGAAAAACTCATTCACTTCATCTAATATAATAATTTGGCCCACCCATCAGTTCTAAGGTTACACAAATGCAATCTAGTCGACTTCAAACATTTCATAGCATTCACAATATATTGATCCTTGCGTTTCAATGCTAATTACAAAGTGTTTGTGATGGTCAATGTGGTCAATAAGAGATGCAAGTAAAATGCAAGTCAAAGATTAAAAGTACACAAGAAGATTTGATGCTTGGTCTCTATATTTCCAATCCCTGTCATCCTTTTCCACAAATTCTAGCACTTGAACAAACTAGAGTTTGTTGAGTTCTATAATGGGAACTCCAATGAGTATCTCCAGGTCTTTGAAGACAATGCTCTTGATTTGATCCTCTCTCAGTTTCCAGCTGCCCACATCCCAAGGCCTTCACCACTTTTTCATGATTGATATCCCTAATCATGTCCTTTATCTTGGCTGATCCACCCACAACATTTAAAAGGCTATATGAATCTCACTCCGTATGGTTAAGAGCATTCCGTGCAAGAATTAATTATAAGCACCGCACTTACAATAACTTCGAAAAAATTCTATCCTTGATCAATAGAGCAGAACTATCTTGAAATAAAGGAAAAACCTATTACCCAGGATAGAACATACTAATCTACTCTAAACTAGATCGCGAATCCAACAACAGAATTACATTAGAGCGTTAGCTTAACTAAAGAAATAAGCTAAAAGAAATAATTAACTAAAATACATAAATAAAGATAAAAAATTATATAATTATAAAGTAATTTTATAAAAAAGATACAAAAGAACTATACTCGAACTTCCAAGAAACTTGCGGAAGTCTGAGTGAGCTCACTCTACTTTAACTCCCAATGTAAAACCATTTTTACTCTATAACTACTAAAAACAAGAAATTTAAAGACTTTTTGGATGAGGTGTAATGATCTATGCCCGCCAAGGCCCTCTATTTATAGTCGCCAATGGGCAGGGGTGTATTTGTAGGAGAGTGTGAGAGGCGGTGGATTGGGGACCAAGCCCGACCGACCAGCCTAGGGGGGATACATGCTGTACATGCTGCCAAGTTGGCCGCCGCCTTCTGTCTCAACGCTTTACATGCTGTACTAATGGCGGTTCTTGGCAGAATTGGCCGTAACGGCCAAGTTGAGGACAATGGTCCATTTCTGGATGCCGGTGTTGAACATCCAGAGTGGGCTCTTGATTCTTTGTGGGAGGTCCTATACAGTCCATAGGAAAGAGGTTGTAGCCTTCTCGGGCCATAGAAGGCCGGTGGGCCTAAGGGGGCGGCCAGCCAGCCATGTTCTACTTGAAAACAAAGCCTAATTTCCTTTATTTTTACTCTACATATGAAATTCATCAAAACTCGTGGAATTTTATTAGTTTATAAACAAATATCTATAGAGTCTTGGTGAATTACTTTTATTTACCGGTGTGTTGGTGGTCATTTCTTATTTAACGACCGCCAATAGTGGCTCCTACCTTAGCTCCGGCAACTGGATCTGACTCCTACCTTGACACCGATGACGGGATATCACGACTCCTACCATGGCCTCGATGCAGGCGAAGGGATCCCGCGGCTCGCACGTCGACTCCCCCGCGGCATCCACAGCAAACGAAGACGGCCTACATGAAGGTGGCTGGCTCGACGCGGAGTCCGCCCGCACAACTATATATCGTGCGACTGCTCTCTCTCAGATCTGGGTGGCGCAGGGCGACAACGGCGGCGGCACTGCGACCTCGCCACCTCTTCGACGTCATGGCGGACCCAGGATGGGCCCAGAGGCCTGTCTGAAGTTTTTTTAAAATTTTAGAATTGATTTGTAGCGACGACCTTTATAGTGATTCTATTAGTGGTAGGTGTGCGGTGGGCTGAAAATCTTAGCTACAGTGCTTTTATTAGCAGCGGAGATGCCACCTCCCGCAACAGTATGTATTGGCCCGCTGCTACTATGCATATTCTGTGAACTGACACTTGTGAGAAATTTTAGAGTATCAACCGAAAAAAGATAAATTTTAGAGTAACAAAAAAATGTTTAAGGACACTTCCAAATCAGACAGTTGAGAGAAAAAAAAAAAAAAAACCTCACCAGAGAAGGCGAAGGGCTAGGAACCCGTGGTCCTCTGCTTTGACTCACCGGGCCAAACGTCAAAGCCAGTTAACATTCACACATTCCGCAAAAACCTCAGGCCCTCGTCGAGCTCTGTCGCCGGAGGCCATGGCATCGTCCGGCGAGCCCGTAGCCGTCATCAGGGCCAAGCAACTCAAGGTCCTGATGGCTCCTTCCTTCGACAAGCTGGTGAGTACAATCTCCACCTCGCCGTTGAGCGGAGCAGAGCATGGACGCCATCGCTGCATTGCCGAGCAAAAAACTCCCCCATTTTTTCGTAATCTGCAGCGCATCTCCGACGAGCTCGCCGGGTGCTTCGACGCCGCCACGGCCCTCGTGGTGAGCCCGTTCGGCAAGGTCTGGCGCGTGGAGGTGGGCCGGGACGGCGACGGCGCGTTCCTGGGCCGCGGGTGGGCGGAGTTCTTGGCCGCGCACGGCATCGGCGTCGGGTGGTTCGTCGTGCTCCGCCACGAAGGCGGTGGCGCGCTCACCGTCAAGTCCTTCGACACCAGCTTCTGCATCAGAGAGTTCGGCGCTCCGGCGGCAGGTAAAGATTATATGTAGCATGAAGAATCTTGGATGACGCAGTCAAGAACAATAAAGGGCATAATCATTTTTATCCCTTGAAAAGTTGATATATATTGATTCCGTAACAAGCGAAAATTTGGGAGAACGAATCCTTTGTATTTTGCCTGGAATATGTGTAGACTGTGCCTTCTTCCTTAATATAGCTTTTTATTATGTAATAATTCACCCAAACATAAATCGGTCTTTTAAAGTTTTCAAATGCATTGATTGGTGCGTAAATTAGTTATGTATCTTTCCTAAGTACCTTAGGCCCTGTTCGTGATTTTAGGCCTAAAGGTCACATCAAAACTAATCTTACTATTTAGGCGTCTTAAATAAGTTTAATTACAAAACCTTTTTACAGATGTGTGCTAATTTGCGAGACGAATCTAATGAGCCTAATTAAGCTATGTTTTGCTACAGTGATGCTACAGTAACTATCGTCTAATCACGCTTAATTACCCTCATTAGATTCGTCTCGCGAATTAGTATAAGGTTCTGTAGTTAGTTTTTTAATTAGACTTTATTTAATACCCTTAAATGACAAGATTCTAGGCGGCCTAAATTTAGGCCTAGAGAAACGAACACCCCCTTAGTTTCCTTTGGATGGGCAGTATAGTTTTGCACATTGCTGCAAAGATGAACCTGTTTCCTGCAAAACTCTGCTGATTTTTTGGTGAATTCTAAATGCGTACAAATTTGTTTATTGTGAATAGCTTGGATATAATGTCTTGTTAAAACTCTACATCGTTATATTGCTGTTCAGTTACTGTCATATTAAAATAGACTGTTATATCTTATACTACTCAAAATTTTCAGTTATGGCACCCAGAAATAGCAAAGAGGGTGTCTTGCAAGCCACAGTTCATTAGAGTCATTGACCAGGATGTCATGGAAAAGATGGTTTGCACACTCTTTTTGCCTCACACTCTGCCGAATATTTGTTGAATATTCATAATTTAGATGTATTACACATTATGTTAGTCATTCCAATGTTCGTCACACGAGCATTACACATTTTTAACTTTCCAATGTTCGTCATTGCAGATAATCCCTGCAAAGTTTCTGAAACATTATGTTAGTGAAGGATATCTGAACAGCCGGGTGGTCGTCCTTGTAAGCCCCCTTGGAAAATTTTGGCGGATAGAACTCGAGAAAGATCAATCAGGCGTGTTCTTAGCTGGTGGCTGGCCACAATTTCTGGCGTTTCATGCAATCTGCGAAGGTGATGTTTTGCTCTTCAGATATGAAGGGAATATGGTGTTTAAATTCAAAGTTTTTGGCCTTGATGGAGGACAGAAGGATCTGAAGAACCAGAACACTGAAATTTTACAAAGTGAGCAACTAAATTAGTTTCGGATTTATTGACAATGGCATTTAATGTGATATAAATATGTATGGATGACTTTTTCTTCACATCAGTGGCAGATACTTTAAAGCAACATGAATCAAGTTGTCCCACGAGGAAACGTGAAAGCAATAGCGAGGAGTCTAGTTATGAAGGAAAAAAGAGGCCAAAAAGCTCCATGACATCTTTGAATAAAACACCATCACGGAAGGAATCTGACTACCACATTGGACCGCCGTCTTGGATAAAGAAGGAGATTACCCCCTACATGCTTCAGCGCCTTCTTGTAAGCATAATAGTTCCTTAAATTACAAGATATTCTTGAACTGGAATTTTTAGTAGAAAAACATTGACAGGATATGATCTCTTCTATATCAGATTTGATACGATTTATTGCAAAACCTTATGTCATGAAACGACAAGGGGTTCAGAATTCTTTAGCAGTCAGTACAAACCCGCTATGATCGATCACTGATGCTTAATGAAATATCTTAATTCATGCTTATCACAATCTTGCAGTCTTTGTCTGTGAAATTCTGCCACTCTGTTGGTTTTCGGGAAGCCTGCACAATCACACTCAAGACTGAAATGGAGAGCACCAAGTCATGGCATGTCCGTGGTCTCGCATATGAAAAAGTTTGCTACCTTCTTGGAGAGGGCTGGGCCTGGGTGAGCTTCTGCCGGGATAACAAGATAAGTAAAGGTGACCTGTGCACCTTCAATGTCATGGGAACCATGTTGTGGCATGTCGTCGTCACGCGTTGTAAGCATTGATATGTCATATTCTGATATTTTTATTCTTCGATCCAGTGGATATTGTGTGAGTTACATACTGAAGCCTATGCTATTATCTTTTCAATTTTCAAGCATCAACATTTGTACAGATACCCAAGAGGAAAGGGAGTCACCTTGTTCTTTCAGTAGGGAGGGTGAAAGCAAGAATGGCATGCCAATTAGTGGAGGAGACAATCAGTGAAAAGGATCCATGAGCGTTTTGAATAAGGCATCATCAACATACACGAGATCTGTCTATGAGATCGGGCCACCATCTTGGATAAAGAAGATCACATCAAATTCACTTAAAAAGTATCACCTTGTAAGAGTAATAATTTCCCTGCTGATGTATATCAGTTGCTAGTTAGGAAAAGGATAAATTCGTTCAAATTTTAGCAGGAACATGAACCAAAACCATCGAACCATTTAGTAATTTTATTATTCATAACACTTGCATGCAGTCAAAAAAAATAAATAGAAGTAAAACAGTGAATTTTTTTTGCATGTTCGGTTCTACAAAATTATGTAATTCATATATGCTTCAAGATTTTTTTTATCTAGAACACATTGAAATGGTTCCAAAGGAGAAGTTTAAGAGGCTCAATTCCTTGTTCATACTGGTCACATGGGAGCTGTGGAAGTATAAAAATGATTGCGTGTTTAATGGTGTGCATCCTAGCATTGCCAATGGTACAAACGGTGGGCAATGACTGTGTATTCTGGTCTATGGCTGGAGCATCGCAGCTCTGTGAGATGCTGCTGCAGTCTGTTGCACATAACACTTGTTATCTCTTAAGGTAGGATGCTAGTCGTTTTTTCACATGTAAATCATGGGCGCGCCAATCTCTGTTAGTTTCGTAAGTGTGGTTGTTCTCCCTCCTTTGTACTATTATTTCTTCTTTTCAATAAAATGACAAGCAGCTCTCTTTCTTGTTGAGACGTTGAAAAGGAATTCCTGTAATAAGAGAATTGGCAAATACATACCATTTGCTAACAAGTGCGATTATAATTATTGCAGTGTTTGGCGCGTGAATTCTTTTATGCGGTTGGGTTGCGGAACCCTGCACATTAATCAAACTCAAGACCTCAATCAACAGTGCTAGATCTTGGCAGGTTTGTGGTCTCATGAAAAAGGATAACAGCTACTACCTTGGGTCTGGATGGAAGCAGTTCGTCGAGGAGAAGAAACTTAAGGTAGGAGATGTCTGCACCTTTAACATCGTTGAAGCCACGCTGTGGCATGTTGTTATCACACGAAGATGATCCAGGGCTCAAGAAATAAAGCAGCTATCTCACGAACATTGGCGATTCAGATCAGTTATTTCATCAATGCTGACTAGTTTAGTAACAAAGTTGTCTAAATGTCGGAGTAGGGCCGGGTTCCATAATTGATCCACAGTCTACGGGTGACCAATGGGTTTCTATCCCATAGTTTATTTGTACGGCTTTGATAACTAGCATCGGATGATTACTATGTATTCCATCTACTCCATTTTCTAGCCAATGTATTTCTTTAAACTTTGCTCATATAGCCTGGAATGGTTCAAATTAGATATTTCATTGTCTTGATAGACCTGTACTTGATGCCAGTTCCCCCCACCCATTTCACTTGCATGCATCAACCTCGTGGTTTTGAATGTTGTACTCTGGTAATGATGTGGACTGCTACTGTGTTACTTTTTTTTTTTCCTTTTTGGCGAGAACTACTGTGTTACTGGATTACATGGCATCCAAATCAAGATATATGACATAGTTTGACTTGAGAAGCGAGGCATATGTGACATGGCCAAAAAAAAAAGAACGGGAAAGCTAAACTGTGCCCGGGGTTTTTCTGCCCCTCCTGGCACCCGAATTCTGCGCCGTGGGACGCGTCTTGCCTTTGGATCGCTAGCGTTCGTGTGTTATGATCTTCTGACGTGTGGACCCCACTCTTTCCTGGATTTTTTTACTAGAATTTTGGATGTCTTGTTCTGTTCGTGCCGATTCATTTCCGCTTCCTCATTTTCGCACGCCCCTCACCAGCTCTAGGGTTTGGTTCCTGAAGCATCGGAGGCGATTCGCCGGCGAGCTTCCGATTTGTCCATGGAAATCTCTTCTTCCTCCTACCTCTAGTCCCTCCTTTTGTTTGATTCCTGATTTCCTGTCTTTTTGGTTTGGTCTGTGTGGTCAATCTCCTGCGGCAGAGGTGATTGGTGTTCATGTTGATTTTTGTGCGCCATTTGTGCATTTGAGCATGCAGGATCTGTCTAGATTTGGTGAATTTGGTCGCCTTGATTGATATTTTGTGTTGATTTCTCACTTCGTCCTAAGAAAGAACGTTTTGATTCGATTGATTCTAGAGTATATACGCAAGTCTGGTTTTGATTTGAAATGTGGCTGGCTGGCTGCTACGCTAGCGATATTTGCCTCGGTTCGTGCAATTTTGTAGTTGATTTTCCACTACTCTGTGTGACCTGGGCACACGTAGGAGTAGCTTGATTAATTTGATTTCATCGCTGTTTGACGGGAGGTATCTCAAAATGTATCTCATATATAGGTTTATAGTGATTTAAACCCCCAATTTTGTTCTTATAATTTGTTTGATTATTGCTGCCGAGGGTGTCCAATCATCTGGCCTCTTCCTTCTACGGTTCATCTCGCATCTGTTTTTTCAATGTTTGTGTGCAGGTCTGAACTCTGAAGAAAAGGAGGGAAGCACTGGTCTCGGGCCACAGTTCGGCAGGCTCCATCAGTAAGAATGTTCAGACTTGCTTTGTTCTCTGCTCTCCTCTTGTCCAATTTGTCTATGCGGGTGGAAGCTCAAATATTAGCAGCCCCATTTGTTTATTCGCATGTTACAGTAAACTAATCATTGGTTGACTGCTTGCACTTGGGAAGCATTGTCTGATCAGCTAAGAACCGCAAGCATGCATGGTCAGGGATCAAATTTTTTTTTTATTTCCTAGCATTATGTCTTCGTAACAATTAATTAGCTGGGCTGTCTGTTTATTCCTTCGCAAAAGTGAATTGTTGGCTGCTTGATCAACACATGGCAACATGTCCAAGCTAGAACAATCAAGTATTACAATTCCTCCAAACCACAAAGTATTTTATCTTTTGTTAGTTGCAACTAGATGAAACTACAAGTTCAACTAGATGAATTTAAAACTGTTATGGGTGCAACATTAGTTTAATATGACTCTAGTTGTGAAAATTTGATTTTTGTATGATATGAACGATTCCATATATAATTGCAAATATATTTTCACAAGGGTTTTCTTATTACCTCTGCCACACTTCCTCTCAACTTTAGTTGATGGAAAGATCTTTTACAACTCTGCATATAGATGATCCGATGAGTTACAATATTTGTGCACTAAAGTTACAACTTCAATCACATGTAATTCTAGTTCTTTGGTCATGTCATTTTCTAAAGTTGCAACATTAATTCAATATTAAGTTGATATTTGTCATACCACCTGGTATGCCTTTGGAAAACTGTACCTCTTGAAAGTTCCCTATCTGCACCACAAGTTTGTTCTTGCATCCACATCAATGCAGCACTAGTTTTTATTTATTTACAAAACTAGTACTTGCATGTATTCGTAGCACTGTCTGCCTGCTTCTCGTAGCTTTCAGAAGGTGCTTTTCCCTTTTCTCTCAATTGTTGTTGTTGTTGTTGCTGCTTTTTTGATTAGTTTGTTTCCCTTCTTCTTGATGGTCCTTGTATCTTTCTTGATCGAGGCTATTCCCATTCTTTTTCAACCTCTATTTTTCTGATTCTTGTACTTTCTCTTAAATGTGCATCGACTTGATGCATCTCTGTTTATCTGAAGTTGCCGTAATATTTTTTTTTTAATCTGATCTTGCAGGATCTCCGCGAATTCTACTATTGCACTCGTGGTGGTTTCTTCATGGTTAATCAGGTAAGTTATATCTTGTCTTCTGCTTCTACATATTAATCTAGTAATGTTTGATGTATACATGATGGTTAAATCTCTGGTTAAGCCTTTTATATAAAGTTTTTTTTTTGTGTGTGTGATTTAGTTCTTACTGTTCATGCTAGCTGGAAAAATGCCTGTTGTCTTCATCCAAAATTTCTGAACAGATGTGGAAGGTTTGTTATTGAGACATATAGATTGCAATATGCCAATATGTGCACTGATACATTGGGGCCAAAAACTTTTTTGTCCTTTTTCACTATCATTTTAGGATCAGGGTGAGATGGAAAATAATACGGAAGCAGCATTTTAATTAGTACTCAGAACATATTTGATAAAAGAAACAATGTTGAATGGTCAGTAGCGTGGAACAAGATGAATGACTGAATCGCTAATATCAGAGAGAAAATAAAAAATTCGTGTTGTTTTAATTACATGTTCAATTAGATTGAATTACACCATGGCATGTGTGTAATATTAGTGTAATGTGACTGTAATATTTGTGCTATCTTACTGTGGTACTGGGTCCAGCATTCTAATTTTGTTATAGCTTGAAAACATTGATGATCTATATTGGTTCTGTTCATATAACTTACACAGTCCCATTTCTCGTCTTTTGATATTTTGCATTGCACTTTGCTTTATGTCACTTTGCTTTCGTCAATTTGTTTCTTTGGTTTGTTGATTTACACTCTATCCCCTATCATTTTTTTTATTTGCAGGAAATAGTAAATTACTGCGAGACATAGAAACCTTTTGTCTCTGTCATTTTACTATTATGTCATGTGTTTTGTCTCTGACAATCATTGTTAATTTGAGAAATGGCTTAATAATTTCTTTTTTGCTTTACCATGATCTTCCATAATCCTTTCCATTTGAACTTTTGGAGGGAATTGTCCATAAGTAAGAAAGGATTGACCTGCCTTAAAAAATGCTTTTATGTGCTCCTTTACATTTATTATTATATTTTTTCTACTGGTTCTTCTTAACAGGTACATCCAGAGCACAAGTCTAATGAGTATTTTGGTAGTGCACATGCATGCTGTGATTCTAGTGCATTTTATTTGCCTGATTCGTTTCCTCCTCTTCTCTGCATCTGTAAGCTTGATTCCTGGGATATCAGGAACTAGGCCCCCAAACATGTTATCATCGGGCAGTGTCAATTTAAAGGTCTAATTTGCATTCTATCTAGGAGTTACATTGAATCCCCAAAAATGTTGTCATCTGGTTTGCGGAGAAAGTTCTTATCCATTTGTACATCATGACTTGTAATCTGTCTTTTAGGATTTACACTGAATTTCCAAATATATTTTAGTTGTTCTGAGTTAGAGTTGATTAATACCTAATGGATTCATTAATTGAGGTCTAGTAGTTCTACATGACTGTCCATTACGGAATTGAGTTTTAGTTGTTCTATGTTACAGCTACATCAAACTGATTTTACAACTTATGTAGGTGTGATTTTTTGGTAACAACTGTAACTTCAACAATTGAACTCTTTGTGGTTTGTCGTACAATTTTTCTACTCTATGGAACGGCCTTGACATATTGTTGCTTTACTGATTTTTGTAGGTGTCTAGTTCTGGCTCTGTAGGACTGAAGAGCTCACATAATCATAGATCTGCCAGAGTTACTCCATATGGACGATGTCATGGTGCTCGGCATACATGCTGCAGATAGAATAAACTTTGAACGAATCGTTTCTGTGTTTCGTGTTGTTCCTCATTCTTTCTTCTTCATTCAATATTGATACCCATTTGTGATCAGAATCCTATTAATTTCATACAGATTTGTCTGGTTATTCTTTGGGTTGTGATGTCCAACCAGATTGGTAACCTATGCCATCTGTGACTTTTTAATCTGATTTTACAGTCCAATCATATTGAAATTACAGTGGTCATCAACTGTAATTTCGGGTCAGTTTCAGTGTAACTTATACAACATGGGTTGTATTGTCAAATTGACCATCTGAAATATGTATGTATGCATCAATTGTCTATCCTGTTTCATACAGAGAAATGTTGAAATATGACTGAAGAAAGCAGAGAATCTGACAAATATTTGGTTTGGGTGGTTTTTTTTTATTTGAGGCGTTAGATTTGTATCTGAGGGTTTTAAAATTCGAGTGTTAAAGGGCCTCAGAACACTCTTTTTCCATCTTTGGAAAATTCGGGTGTTTTGGATCCTTCCAGCACCCGAGTGTTGCAAAGCCGATAACACCCGGGTGTTCAGTAGACGGGCCCAATAGAGGAAGTCGTGCACTATTATGAGTAGTGATGGAGGATAGTTTAAATAAAGAATTAAAAAGGTCTCATGCGGCAGAGTGAGGTTCGTCGCCCATCATCCATTGGCTAGCGAAGTCAAAAACTGAAGTCGGTGTCCCTTGGACACGATGAATCTAGAACGACTCAGTATTCATCATGGTGAAAATTGTTAGAATATGTATCAAATATTGCCTTATTATATTTCTTGCCATCTTGCAGTATTTTTTGAACTTTTGTAACCTGCGCGACTTTGTCATAAATATTCGTTTACAAATGTTGTCATTTGGTGAACAATTGGAAAGAAAAAGAGGGGCACCGTGATTATAAACCTATGCTTACTAGTGGACAAACATTTTAGCTTCTCAAAATTTGTCTTTTAAGGGTGCTTATTAATAAAAATCCATATTTGTATCTAACTAATTAGTTTTCCTTACCATTGTATTTCTATTGACAAAGGTCTATTTAACAAATAGAATCTGCAGCTAGAAAGGTCTCCTTATCGTCACTTGGCATTAGGAATTCCTATCTACATTTAGCTCAAATGATAGGGACGCCCCTTGCATGTACTCCCATAGTCCCATAAAAGATTTAGAGAAAAACACCTCTAGATCAACATTTGTCTTCTAAGGCAATTTTTGCTTCTGAATATTAGCAATCTGTTTGTTATAATTTCTGATTTTGTAGCAACAAATAAGACCTAATACATGATGTTGCCCGTGACGATCAAATGCCTAAGACATTTCATAATGACACCCATTTGCATATCCAGAGGTATCAAAATAATCAACATAACTGACTTCATTCTGATACCACACAATATTCTGCCATTTCATGGGTGACAAAGCATTTGGTGGATATATACAACTTGGCATGGTCCAAATAATCAAACTAAATATGTACAATTCAGGTTTACATTAGCTTATCTCTTGAGCCCCAGGTAAACATCATCCAGTGCTGCGTACAGCAACTTAGCAGCATTTGGCCTTTCAACATTACCCATAAGAATATCACTGGTCGTTAGATACGGGTCACCGTAAAACCGCAGATTTGCATCCATACGTGTAGCAACCATGTTCCCTTCCAATGAAAGACCAATGAATGCACCTGCGAGTCACATACACAAAATGTGAAATTACATTGTAGCCAGTGATACCCATAGATTCATGCATAAGCATGATGGAATATCAAGGACATGAATATCAATAACTGAGATGTTAGCTTTATATGTTACATTCTTCTGCCACACATTAAAATTTCTGGTCATTGAACATTTAATTTTTCCTAGATGAAAAACCTAAAGCAATGGGAGAGGAACATTTCGATGCAAGTAAAAAACTGTTACCTTTGCTGCAGCTGTATGTATAACAAACTCCCGATCCGTTATCACCAGCTCGAAGGTCTGCTTCTAATACTCTGCCAATGGGTCCTGCTGCAGCGCTTACACCTGCCCCAAGAGAAAAATGCATGCGGCTGCTGAATGTTTGGACAGCTTCTGGACCATGGAGCACTATGATGAAATCCATAAGCTCACCACCAATCTGTATGTGCAAAGGCTAGAATGTTAACATGCAACAAGAAAACCATGTCGTCCAGGACCATTTATGACATATTACCGGAGCATAGAAATAAACAAAAACAAAATAGTACAGTGATCACCATCATACCATTTTCTACAAAAAGCAGGCAACACAGAGATTGCCAAGTCCACCTAAATAAATTAGCCTTAAAATAATGCATGTTCAATCCTTTCATTAAATCCCCTACTCTACCCTCATAAAATTTGTAAGGCAATCGGATAATTAAACAAAATGAATTTAAGTTAAGAAACATCATTGCATTGGTGTAACCCTAAATAGAACACATAGAAGAAACACAGATTTAGGAATCAATGTCCACACAATTGCTTAAGACAAATGAGATGAGCAACAGACCCACGTTAATTTATACTTTCAATTCAATGTTGATCGTAAAACTACTGTATAATTAACAGAACAATGCGTACAAAATAATTAAAACTGCATTAGAAGCCTAACAATAAAAAGATATACTAAACATTATTTATGTGCTGATAAATGAGAAGATAATCATACAGAAGTATAGAAAAAAAAGTAATATATTTACTACCTGTGCTCCCCATCCAAAACCAACTGAAACTATAGCAGATGGTGCAGACCATGATCCATCAGATCTTCGAGCAACTACTAGGCCAGTTCCGAGTTTGTAAGTAAGAATAGCACCAGCTTTTACAACTGTCAAGATGGCAAGCCCACTCGCCTCACTAAGAATTGCATGAGGAATAGACTTCTCAGTGTCCATCCTTGCAGCCTGCATAGTTTTAATCAAATTCAGTATCCATCCTTGTCCCGACAAGAAAATGTGGAATATAAATGAAAGAAGCAGAATTCAGAAACCTGGCTGTAGATCCTCAGGGAATTTGCTGCCTTATATATCTCATGCTCCATTGTTAAACCAATAGGCAAATTTAACCACCCTCTTGAACAAGTCCAATCCATAACATCATGCTTTGGAGTTTGAGAGGCATTGCTCACAGAATGAATCAATAAGTTCTGCAGAGGATCAAGCCTATCATAGCAAGAATCACAAACTCTTTGTGGATTCCGCTCACGAAACTTGACAGGCAATAGACATCGTCCTTTTGAGCATAACCTACAAAATATTCCCCCGCAGAATCGACAATGATGCCTTCCACGGGTAACCGCATTGAAAGGAGCAGCACACTGCATGCATGAGCTAGCATAACTGTCGGGAAGCCATTCTGGGGGTTCTGCTTCTATGACAGCCCTATAAATGTTATAATTCAAGGATTCTTCATTAAGCAACGGTGGAGCACTTGGCATTGGCATGTATACTGAGGAATGCAAGAACGTATCTCCATTATCACTAGACCCCAAGAACGAGACGCTAGTCTTTGAGTCTTCTGTTGGTTGAGCTTCAGCATTTTTGCAACTACGACCAATCATTGCAACTATACCACCCAGCACGTTCTTAAGGTTTACTGGATTCTGAGCCTTTCGTGGTGCGGAGCCCCAGTACTCATCAGGGCATTCATACTTATCAAGAAAATCATCTTCCCCATCTGAATCAAACTCCTTTTGCCCAGTCCATTTTGGCTCAAATGAGTTGATGAGATTTCCAGCTGTCCCCAACGCCCCTTCTATATGCTGAGGCAATGACTTTGGATCAAATGAATTAATTGCGTTCCCAACTGTTTCCATAACTTTGGATTGGATTTCATCCTTCAGGCTGTTTACCACTCCTGGTGCAGGCAACGGATGATAAGAGATAACCTCTCTAGGTGCTGCCATGTTTGTCAATGACTAGCGCATATCTTTCTGAAAGACAAAACCAACAATGAGAACATGATTAATACCTACCAGATCTAGAAACACCTGCAAAAAACTGTAACCGATGTAATGTAATGAAGAGAAAAGGTAAATGTGTGCTAATTTTGCTAAATTTATATCTTGATTGAAGATAGGATACACAAATCTGGAAATTTACACGCTCCTGGATTTTTTAAGGCTGGAAGAGCCGGATAGTGTGCAGTTCGTGTGGCTGTTCCCCACACAAATAAGAACCATATACGGATTTGAAATTCGACGGAGAACTCACAAATGTCTTGATAGCCTTGAAACTAAGCAGCGCAGCAAATTCTATGGTCGTTATAGTTTAACAGACAGCTATCCATAAAACTGAGAAAAAACGAGTCGCAAGAACGCAATTTAGCAGGGGTCGATTAAACTACTAGGTACAGCGGAACAATCAAATCCCAATAATCCGAGCACAGAAAAGGAAATTTATCCAATTGAGCGGCCGCGCAAACAAATAGACTGTAGCATCCATCCAACCAAGCTAGGGTTAGTCACGAGCAAGATAAGGGAAAGAACAAACCAGCCAATCCAAGCCGGGCGGGTTCTCCGCGCCCGCGCCGCAAGTCCCGCGGCAGTAGATGAGGCGACCAGAAGGTGGCTGAGGGAGACGGCGCGAGAACGCTATGAGGGACGGGGGAGGTCTGGCTCGTCGCGCTAGGCCGCCGTCGGCGAGTCACCACGAATTCGGGGGAGGAACCGGAGATAGGAGGAAGAAGACACAAGTACACGACACGGCATTGAGACGGCGTAGTGGACAAGGTAAATCTAGTTGGTTTCTTGCCCGGCTTGGTTTTTCCTACCTGGGCCGTTATTTCCATCGTAGGATGAATCCCGGGCCAGCACTCGGCGTGTCAAAATATTTCCCCACTCGCGCTAGGTCCCATTCAATTCGGCCCAATGTAGCACGCATAGCCATAGGTCTAGCTCATCCCACGACAGCCCAGTTTTTTTTTTTTAATCGACACGACCATGGCATCATGGGATAAAGTCAAGCTTCAGCAATGGTTCACTCCAGCCGATGTGGAAGTCATTGCAAATATTCCTCTAAGCACACACACCACGAGAAGAGCGGTATTTTTTCTGTGAGATCAGCCTACAAAATGCTAATTGCTAAGAAATCAATGGAGAATAGAGCAGGTAGATCAAATCAGAAGGCAGAGGAAAAGGAATGGACTACTTTATGGGGCATCAAAGTCCCTTCTAAAATCCGGGTGTTTTTGTGGAGGCTCGCAAGGAGTTCGCTACCCTCGAAAGATGTACTCCACCATAGACACATGGCGGATAACAGTTCTTGTTCGATCTGTTGGCGAGGCAGATTCATGGAGACACTCATTGATTGAATGCAACATGTCGAGATGTGTGTGGGCTCTAGAGTCAGAAGTGATCAGGACGCACGGCGATGGCTTGTGGCGATGATGTCCTCGCTATCACAAGATGAACTCATACGAGTTACAGTAACACTTTGGGCTATCTGGTATGCGAGAAGGCAGGCCATTCATGAGAATATTTACCAAAGTCCCATGTCAACACACTGCTTTGTATCAAAGTTTGTTTCGGAGCTGCAGACGACCAAAGCACCAAAGGTTGATGGTGTTGCTGGACATGGAATTCCACCTCGCTGGATACCTCCTCCAGTGGGCTTGGCAAAAATAAATATTGATGCTGCGCTATCAAAGAATACCGGAGTAGCATCAGCTTCTGCGGTCGCAAGAGATTCAACTGGCAATTTTCTAGGCGCATCGGTTCTGGTTTTGGAAGGCATCACCGACCCTGAGACGATGGAGGCGATTGCCTGTAAAGAAGGACTGTCACTTGCTAGTGATCTGGCGCTGCAGAAATTCAGGTTGGCGTGTGATAATGCAAGCGTGATAAAAAACTTGCAAGAAGCAGGTATGGGTATCTACGGTCATATTGTCAGGGAGATCAAGGCAAGGGCCAGTAATTTATGAATTTGTGCATGAGGGGCGAGCGTCAAATATTGATGCTCATATTCTTGCTAGGAGTTCGATTTATGCTGCTTTAGGCAGGCATGTTTGGTTGGTTGAACCGCCTGATGGCTTATGTAACACCTATAATACTGTCAATATATAAGTGAGGTGTTGATGCTCACAAAAAAAACGACAGCCCAGTTTTGCCGCATAAAATATTTTCTTATAATGAACATGTTATTTTGCTGCTGAACAGTGTTTTAGTAAATTTCAAAAATTACAAGTTATTTGTCAAAATGATCATTAAGGTACATATATAGGGAGTTTTATTAAAAACTAGAGATTTATTTTTTGCGAACCAAAAACTACTTCAAAGATACATTATTCCCATAAATATGTTTTGTGACAGTCCGTAGTTTTGAGATATAATGATACACTAAATTTGTGGTTTTGTGACAACTCCTTAAATATGTCATTATGATAATTTTGATAAATAATCTGTAGTTTTATGAAACTATTCCAGGTCCAAAAATATTCCATCTCAAAATCTAAAAAAAAAAATTATCAAGATGAAACTAGACCTTCTCCTCACCTCTACAGAGAAGAATTAGGAACGAGTAGCGGAAGGGAGTTTGATTCAAAGATTAGATGGACTTTGCAGCCCCTAAAATGTTGGATATTTTCTTTGATTGCACTTGCTGCTTGTCAATTCGGTCACGGGAAAAGAAAGACAGATATAAGTTTGCGGTGCAAATGGTCGATGACAGTATGTTTTAGGCCCCTTTGGTAGGGTTTATGGAGAGGCTTTTACATTTGCTTATAGCGGCATAAGCCATAAGCCCTGCCAATCAACAAACAAGCAAAATAACTCTTGGTCATAAGCTGCAGTAAGCCTTTTTCGAATTTGTATCTTCTTGAGCAAAAATTGTGGCTTGTCCAGCTTATAGCCTTCCAACACACATGATACTTCAAATTAAATTTTCTTTGGAATCGTAACATCATTTTCGAATCCATTTGAACCATTGTGTTCCTTTGAATCAATGCAGCTACATCAGAACAAAATGAAAACCTTTTATTCTAATTTAAACATTTTGAATATACAATACATCACGTAATGTTTTAGCATTTAATTGTTGATATGTATTGTCGTACCCCATTTCTGAAGTACTTAGTGTTTACCGTATCAGTCCCTGGATCAGTAGCTGATACGACACTTTCACAGAATGCTTCACAGCGAATACTTTATTTATATTACCGAGAGTCATTACAAGCCTTTTAATACATAAAGGTCTTTATACAAATGAGGCGGGCAGCCTCAACACACACAGACATCACTCTCAAAGACTGACGCAGCAGCCAGAGCTAACACTAAAATCTAGCGGAAGACGGCAGGCTCCACTCCTACAGGCACCACTTGAGCGATGGCCAAACTTTACTCTTCATCACCATCGGCTTGAAAGTCATAGTCAGGCTCTTCTTCTGAATGATTTAAGCAAGGGTGAGTACTTAAGGTACTCAGCAAGTCTAACACGAGGGGTATGAATATGCAAGGGATTATCAAAGGATAGGCTGAGTTTTATCGACAAGGCGAGAAAGCCAAGTTTATGCAGGGTTGTTTTGAAAACAAAGTATTTCGCAATTCTAACCAAATGTGTGTAGAGATTAGTGGGGTTGGGCGGCCCTGGGGGAGATGCAATCCATCCCGCCAGTTCCTCAGTTTTATTACTGGCCGACAACCAGCAGACGGCTCCAAACCGGTGTTTTCCAAAAACACACCAAGGGAACTCATGCGGAAAATCTAATCATAGTGTGGCCGATGCTTTCGCGTTGTCCAATACCGTGGAACACGGCTTTCCGGAAAGATTCTTAACCTTGGCCAAGGGTGCACAAATTTCCCCACAAGGTGGTCCAGTCCTCCCTATCGTCATAGTTTGGACTGTCCCACTAAAGGTTCCATACCTACTTCGTACCACCACGGCATCCCCCACGGACATCACCAGGGGCTTCACAATCATAATAATATGGCCAGTCATAAATGCCGGATCTCGAACACCCACCAACGAACGAGTCTTCTCCTGGGACTCCGTTGCAATCTCCTGCCTCCGGGGGTACTGGGTGAGTAATAGTAGGGTGTGGTTCCAATTCCGCGCCCATTCACGGCTTGTGGCTGCGCGAGGGGTGCTAGGCAAAGGCGGCCCAAGAACCGGTCCTTATATGACCGAACCAGGCATCTTCAATAGCCGATCCACAAGTGGATGGCGTCCCAGAGATAGCCTCCCCACTGAGGACTACCTCGCCTGGTCCCGCCAAAAACATCCCTCACTAGGGTTGCACTTATTATTAACCACCCAATTTCACATTCACTCACTCCACCAAGACACACGCATTTTACACGAAAAACATGTGAGCAATATTAATTAAACACATGGTGAAAGTCCTAAGCAGCGAGCATATCAACAACTCATTAATTTAATTAATGATGTTGATTCCTAGGGCTAACAAGCATACAGGATATAATCAAGTCAAGGCAGGCAATCAAATATTGCATAGGACCATTCTAGCATTTAAATCCATTTAAATACCATGCAATTTATTTATAAATAGCTCTAATTAGGATATTTGCAAACATAGGATCAATATGATCAAAGGAAGTTAGACTTGCCTTCACCAAGCTCTTCTTCCTCTAAATCCTCGCAATCAGGATCCTCAGCCTCTTCGTCTTGATTATCTATCGATTTATTAAAAGGTAAATCTACCGCTTAACAAACAAATTAACAAGGCAATAAATCCCAAATAAAATCCAAATAAAACCGGTTGAGAGTGGATTTTGGTGGCATTGGATAGATTATGATTTTAGATGAATTTTGGCGCAAGATTCGCCAAATCGGAGTTAGAATGAAAAAGATATGGATTTTTGAAGTTTGAATGAATTGATTCAATTGAATTTAGCTTGATTAATTTTGTATGTGAGATACATAATTAATCAGAGGCTAACAAGTGTTGGGAAGTGTTTAGGAAGTGATAAAGTATTTTTTAGGAATTTTTGGAAATTTTTCTGATATTGGAAAGTGGTCGAAATAAGTTTCTGGGTACGATCTCGGGTGTTCATAGTAATTTCCAGTGAGTTTGTCTCACTGTCCAGTGGGCCAAAGGGCCCAGCGGGGTCCGCTTTTTTTACTGTTTTGTGAGGTGGACCTGGGCGGTGTGGAGCGACGGGTCCACGGTGCGCCGAGTCCGCCACGTGGGTCGGCGACTCGGTCGCTGCGGGCCCACGCGCCGACGTGGCGTGCCACGTCGGACGCTGGCGCGGCGGCGCGCGGCGGCGCGCGGCGGCGGCCTCGCCGGAAACGTCGCCGTCGGCGGCTACAGGCGGCGAGAGAGGGGGCGCGAAGCACACCACGTGATCAGCGCGCGACGGCGAGTGCGAAGGTGGGAGATGTTGTCGACGAGGTCGACGAGAGCGGCGGCGCGACGTCGCCGGAGTTGGCGGTACGCCGGCGAGCGATGGGGAAACAACGGAAAAGTGCGTCGCGGTCGAGTGCAAGTGGTTGCGCGAGTGCGCGGTAGTGCGGAGAGTCGTGCGAAGGGATCGGCCGGGTCGGAGGGGTTCTCACGGCGGCCGGCGGCGAGATCAAACGCGGCGGCCATGACGGCGCTCGGCGTGGAGGTGTGCGCAAGGGCGAGAGAGCTCCTGCGAAAGGTTGCGCGAGTGCGCGGCCTCGAGGTGAGCGTGAAGCCGCAAGAGGTCGTCGACGGGACGCTGTGAAGGCGTGGCGCGAACCTCGCCGGAGTTCATGGCGGAGGCGACGCGCGAGGGAGAAAGAAAGGGAAGGGAGGTGCTCGTGGGGCTCGGCTCGTGTGCGCGCACGCGCGTGAGGTGCGCGAAGACATGGCGAATCTGTGCGCTGCCCTACGGGCTCGGGGTGATCAAGACGAGATCGGCGCGGATGCTCCTACGGCGGCGATCTACCGGAGCTAGGAGAGATGGTACTAGCGCTACGAAACGAAGCAAACGAGCTAGAGCATTGGCAAGAAAAGAGAATGGGGGTGCTCACCGTGCTCTCAGTCGAGCAAGGGAAGGAGCGGAGGGGTACCGACGACGGAGACGGCGGACGGCGGGGCTAGGGTTCCGACGATTTCCACCTGCAAGTCACGGCTGCGCCAAGGAAGGGCATCAGCGTGTCGAGCGCGGAAAGGAGATGCTAGAAGTAGAAGAAGTTGACGTCGGGACTCACCGGAGAAGAGGGGAGAGCTCACCGGAGAAGAGGGGAGGTTCTCGCCGGAATTAGAGAGAAAGGGGAAAAGAGCAATGGAGAGCTCGGGAGTGAGTGTGGGAGTGAAATGGAAATGGAGGAGGGAAGCAGGGGTCTGCCCCTTGCTTTATAGGCGGCAATGGCGGTTCGGAAAGGCGGTTTCGCCGGCGAGAAATATCTCGCCGGACTGGAGCTCGACATGACGCGCGATGGCGGTTCTCGTTCATCGAGAACGGGGATGACGGCGGCGCGGTGCTTCTGCAGTGCTCGGGACGCGATGGGGCGAGGGGGAAGACGAACTGTGGCTGACGGAAGCGGAATGGAGCTCGTCAGGCGTCGGGAAAACGTGGGGCGCGCGTTAAGTAAGGGGAAAGAGGACGACGAGACAGGTCATGGGAGCAGGTGCGTCGCGCGTGAGCTTCACGTGCGATTCCTGGAGCTTGGAGATGACGGAGGCGGTGAGGGAGCACGCCGTATGGGCGGCGGCGCGAATTTCGCCGGCGACGCGAGGTAGGCGACGGGTGCCGGGCCCACACGTCAGCGAGAGAGGGAGAGAGACAGGCGGGCCGAAGAGCTGGGCCGCGCGGACTGGGCCGGAACGGGCTGGCGCGGGAGTGGGGAGAAAAGGGAAGGGGAGCTGGGCGGCGGCGGGAGAGAAAAGGAAAGGGGCGGCCCGATAGAAGAGAAATGATTTGATCTTTTGCTGGGATTTAAATTTGAATGAATTTTGAATTCATTCAAAAGGGTAGGATTGAAACCAACACTCAAACAAATCAAGAAAAACACGAAAATGCACATGGTGACTTTTATGCATGGTTTAAAATTCAAAGTCTTTTGGTTTTGCTACTAACTAAAGCTAGCAAATTGATTTTAATTGGAAAATTTTAAAAAAGTTCAAATTTTTAGTGATTTTTGACAACGGGCAAAAACACGGGTCGCTACAACCTACCCCACTTAAAGAGAATCTCGTCCCCGAGATTCCGGCTCTTCCTCGAAAAGGTAAGGGAACTCTCGCTTGAGGTCATCTTCTCTTTCCCATGTTGCCTCCGCTTCGGTGTGGTTACTCCACTGAACTCGACAGAACCTTATAGCATTCCTCCTTGTTAGTCGAGTTGCCACATCCAAAATCTTAATTGGCCTTTCCTGATATCTGAGATCTGGCTGTAAGTCCATCACTTCTGGAGGGACTATTTCTTCTGGTTTTCTCAGACATTTCTTTAATTGTGACACATGGAAAACATCGTGCACATCTGACATTTCTTCGGGAAGCTCGAGGCGATATGCCACGGCTCCTATCTTCTTAAGTATCTTAATAGGTCCAATGTACCTCGGTGCCAACTTTCCTTTTATTTGGAATCTCCTGGTTCCTCGGATCGGTGACACTTTAAGATACACATAATCTCCGACTTCAAAGCTCAAATCTCTGCGTCGGGTATCAGCATAACTTTTCTGTCTGCTTTGGGCTGCCTTTAAATTTTCCCTGACCAGAGCTACTTTCTCCTCTGCGTCTCTGATAACTGCGGGTCCGAAGAAAGAACGTTCTCCAACTTCTGACCACATCAGCGGGGTTCTACATTTTCTGCCATACAGTGCCTCAAACGGTGACATCTATAAACTGGCCTGATAACTGTTGTTATATGAGAACTCTGCAAAGGACAAGCTTTTCTCCTAATCTTTTCCATAGGCTAGCACACATGCCCTTAACATGTCCTCTAAGATTTGATTCACCCTTTCTGTCTGACCATCGGTTTGTAGGTGATATGCTGAACTATAATCCAGTCTTGTTCCGAGCAATTTATGCAAACTTTTCCAGAATATCGAGGTGAACTGTGTGCCTCGATCTGATACTATTTTGCGAGGAACTCCCTGCAACTTGAGCACATTGTCTATGTATAGTTGAGCATCATGATTTCCTCTGTATACTGTCTTCACAGGTATAAAGTGTGCCACTTTTGTCAGTCGATCCACAATAACCCATATGGAATCATATCCTTTTTGGGTACGGGGTAACCCTACGATGAAATCCATACTGATCTCATCCCATTTCCACTTTGGAACTTGGAGGGGTTGTAACAATCCTGCGGGTCTTTTATACTCTGCTTTTACTCTGCTGCATATATCACAACGTGCAACAAATTCTGCTATGTCTCTCTTCATTCCTGACCACCAATATTTCTGTTTCAGGTCCATATACATTTTGGTGCATCCAGGATGAATAGAATATGCTGAGTTATGAGCTTCATCCATAATCAGTTTCTGGTATCCACCAGTTTTTGGCACACATATTCTATCCTTGTACCATAAGGTGCCCTGTTTATCCACTCGAAATCCAGGGGCTTTATCCAACCCTGTCATTTTCTTCAACTCATTTATTTCCTCATCTGACTCTTGTGCTGTTCTGATTTGCTTTTCCAGAGTTGGCTCCACACATATGGTATTTAGACGGCCTGGCTTAGCAAAGTGAAGATTTAATTGTTTGAATTCTTCCACAAGCTCAGGACTTCGTCTCCGCATCTTAATCCCATTATTCTGAGATTTACGGCTTAATGCATCTGCAACCACATTCGCCTTTCCAGGATGGTAGTGAATCTCTAGGTCATAATCCTTTATTAATTCCAACCATCTTCTCTGTCTGAGGTTTAAATCCGGTTGTGTGAAAATATATTTCAGACTCTTGTGATCCGTATATATTTCACATTTATTGCCAATCAGATAATGCCTCCAAATTTTGAGAGCATGCACAACTGCTGCTAGCTCCAAATCATGAGTAGGATAATTTTGCTCATGTATTTTCAACTGCCTCGATGCATATGCAATAACTCTGCCATCTTGCATAAGCACACATCCCAACCCTTGTCGAGATGCGTCGCAATATACGACAAAATCTCGGTGTATGTCTGGCAAGGTCAACACTGGGGCTGTGGTTAACCTTTTCTTTAACTCCTGAAAGCTTCTCTCACAAGCTTCTGTCCATTTAAATTCTTTTCCCTTCTGTGTCAAAGCTGTCATTGGTCTTGCTATTTTTGAAAAGCCTTCGATGAATCTGCGGTAATAACCTGCTAGACCAAGGAAACTTCTGACTTCTGTCACAGTGGTTGGTTGCTTCCAGTTAAGAACTGCCTCAACTTTGGCTGGATCCACTGATACTCCTTCTTCTGTCAAAATGTGACCAAGAAAAGCCACTTTATTTAACCAAAATTCACATTTACTGAACTTAGCATACAGCTCATGAGCTCTCAATTTTTCTAACACAATCCTCAAATGCTGCTCATGCTCTTCTGCACTCTTGGAGTAGATAAGTATGTCGTCAATGAAGACAACGACAAACCGATTCAACTCCTCCATAAATACCTTATTCATCAAATTCATGAAGTATGCAGGTGCATTTGTCAATCCAAATGGCATTACTGTGAACTCATACTGACCATATCTGGTGACAAAAGCTGTCTTGAGAATATCACATTCCCTGATTTTTAGCTGATAATACCCAGATCTTAAATCAATTTTGGAGAAATACTTGGCTCCTTTCAATTGGTCAAATAAATCATCGATCCTGGGCAGTGGATATTTATTCTTGATAGTGACTTCATTCAAAGAGCGGTAGTCTATACACATTCTGAGACTGCCATCTTTCTTTTTAACAAAAAGAACAGGTGATCCCCATGGTGAACTTGGTCTGATAAATCCTTTTTCCTGTAACTCTGCTATTTGTGCCTTTAATTCTGCCAGCTCATTTGCTGCCATTCTATACGGTCTCTTTGCTATTGGAGATGTGCCGGGTATGAGATCAATAATGAACTCTATGTCTCTGTCAGGTGGCATGCCTGGCAACTCTTCTGGAAACACATCAGGATATTCACAGACCACTGGCACTTCCTCCAACGGTGTTGCTTCCATATTATGAACCATTGGTGCAACCTTTGACCTTTTTGGTTCACATACCACTTTAATCCCTTTGTGATTTACCAGGGTAACTTTCCTGGTGTCACAGGCTATATTGCCTCGGTGCTTACTCAACCAGTCCATTCCAAGGATAACATCTATCCCCTGGGATTCTAAGACTACTAAGTTCGCTAGGAACTCTACCCCACTTAAAAGGATCTTAACCCGTGGGCATCCCAAATAACTTTTGGTCTCGGCCCCGGGAGTCCGGATTATCAGGGGTTGTTTTAGCATGACAGTTGGCAAACCATTTGCAGCAACAAACTTCGAAGAAACAAACGAATGCGAGGCTCCAGAATCAAACAGAACGGTTGCAAGAATGGAGTTGACAAGATACTCACCAAGAACGACATCAGGAGTGTCCTCAACTTCATCTGCATTAATATGGTTGACTTTTTCTCGACCAAAGGATTGATTATTCCTCCGTTGCTGTCCAGAGGATTGCTGTTCACCACGACCATTTCCAGAAGCTGCAGTTCTGGCACTGTTTGGTTGATGTTGCTGAGTAGGAGCATTATTCTGGCTCAAATAGGGACATCTAGCAATCATGTGACCAGGCTCACGGCAATGAAAGCAAGTCCTCTTATCATTGTTGTTAGGTTGAACAACACTGGAACTACTCCTCTGCTGACTACCAGGATTCTGATTGCGATATGATGGTGCTGAGCTCGGTTGATTAGACGCTGAGGTTCTATACTGCATAGTGGACTGATATTTTGGCTTCTGAAAATTATTATTAAACCTCGGCTTCTGATTTCTCTCTTGCTGCTTAAACTTCTGAGCATTGAATTTGCGCTTCCTATCATGATCAATGTGAGAGCGAGCATCTTCCAACAAAAGTGCACGGTTCATGAGAGTGTTGAAATCCGGATAAATATGAGTAACCAGCTGCACTTTCAATCCAGGATTAAGTCCCTTTCTGAAGCGATCCTGCTTCTTCTTGTCAGTATTAACATCATCAGGGGCATATCGAGCCAATTTCATGAATTTCCTGATATACTGATTAACTGTCATCGCTCCCTGCTTCAGAGAGCGGAATTCATCAGCCTTCATTTCAATCACACCTTCTGGGATGTGATACCTCCTGAACTCCTCCTGGAATTCCTCCCAGGTAATAGCATCTGCATTCTCTGCACCCTCACGGTAGTTATCCCACCATTCACCTGCTGCTCCCTTGAGCTGGTGAGATGCCAGAAGAACTTTCTCTCTGTCATCAGCATTCACCAAGTGCAATTTCTTGGTGATATCACGCAGCCAATCATCAGCTGCCAGAGGATCTTCCTCAGTACCCTCGAAGGTCGGGGGCTTGAGTCTCATGAATTCTGACATTTTACTCTGCTGGCCTGAAGCTCTGTCCATGAGTCCCTGTGCAATAATCTCTATCAGGCGGGTCTGATTATCCATTACAGCTACTAAGTTAGTGACTGGTGCTGCGGGTATTCTTCCACCTCTTCCACCACCTCTTCCTCCACCTCTTCTCTACCACCTCTACCACGGTTCTGTTGTCCTTCACTTCTGTTCTGATCATTATTTTCTCCAACCTCATCCTGCACTTCCTGCTGATTTTGACTCACTTCCTCTTCCTGGTAATCCTGTTCATTATCATGTCTGCCTCCACCTCTACCTCCTCCTCTACCTCTACCACGCTGATTATTATTTCTTCCTCTACCACGTCCACGCCCTGCGCTGTGGACGTCATCCTGGTCATCATCTTGAACATTACGCTCTTGGCGTTGGCGCTGCTGAATTCTGGCAGATCTCTTGGGAGGCATCTGATGGAGAGATTAGCAAGAAGATGAGATAAGATACTCGGGCGATTATCGAAACTACAAGGCGAGGCTACAAAACTACGAGGCAAAACAAACAAGATAAATGGAAAAGAAATTCCACAGATCTTGCAAGCATACAAACAAGTTAAAACCAGCATCATTACATCATTACAGCAAGCCTATTCACAATAACAAGGTTCGATCATACATACCTAAGTCCTTTTATTTATATACAAGGACTCGACGTTCTACGACTCGACCACAGGGCAACTCTGACTCGGAACTACTGAGACACACTACTGACACACCTGACACTACCAGACACCACGACTCTGGGCAACGGCTGCCACTAGCAAAAGCTACTCCACGGCGCCAACTCTGCTGCTCAAGCGTCGAAGGCACGGTCCTGGTGCCACTCTGCGTAGAGGTCGAACGGGTCCTGGGTGAGGTCGACGGTGCCAGTGCTGATCAGCCTGTAGTACTCGTCAAGGTCCACGTCTCCAACAAGGCGAGGTCCTGCTGGTGCCTCCTGTGCGGGCGAGTCGATCACCACAAACTCGTCCATATCCATCTCGTCGTCAGTGCCAGTGAGATCGATGACGTTATCCGCCACCGACTCACTCCCTGACGAAACGTCCACCACCGGCTCGTCCTCCATCGGCTCCTCCTCGGAGTCTCCAACGGTCTCAAGGGCGGCCTCAAGCTCTGCTGCCCAACGGGCAAGCTCCTCAGAGTCGTCCGGCTGCTCAACCTCTGGGGAGTCCACGGTCGTATCTGAGTCTGCAAGGGTGGTGGAGTCCTCCTCCGTGTCGGTCGGACAGGCGTAGTGGTAGTGCCCGTGCGGTCCTCCCATCCTCACGGTGAAGTGGCGGCGGGGTCCTCCGTGCTCCTCGTGGCAGTACCTGTAGTGGCTGTTGAGCTTACGGATCAGGTACATCGCATCCTCCTCCCAGAAGCGACGGGTGTAGTCCAGAGTCCACTGCAGGCGGTCTCTCTCAGCCTGGCAAGCAGCAAGCTGAGCCTGTGCCTGCGCAAGCTGAGCTCGGGTCTCCGCAAGACGGCGCTGGTCCTCACCCCACCTCTCGGCGGTCTGCTCGAGAACGCGGGCGGTCTGGGCGCGCTGCGCCTCCAGCTGGTCCAACTCCTGACGAAGGGCCTCCATCTGTTCAACAAAATGTTGAAAAGACGGGTAAGTACCGGTAAAAATAATTTTATAAATAGAGATAAGGTAAGGGAGATTTTATAAAGTAAAACTTTACAGAATACCGCACTCATCTCACTCGATTCCATCCTATGGTTTGGCCTACGGGCAAGCATTGCTCTGATACCACTCTGTCGTACCCCATTTCTGAAGTACTTAGTGTTTACCGTATCAGTCCCTGGATCAGTAGCTGATACGACACTTTCACAGAATGCTTCACAGCGAATACTTTATTTATATTACCGAGAGTCATTACAAGCCTTTTAATACATAAAGGTCTTTATACAAATGAGGCGGGCGGCCTCAACACACACAGACATCACGCTCAAAGGCTGACGCAGCAGCCAGAGCTAACACTAAAACTAGCGGAAGACGGCAGGCTCCACTCCTACAGGCACCACTTGAGCGATGGCCAAACTTTACTCTTCATCACCATCGGCTTGAAAGTCATAGTCAGGCTCTTCTTCTGAATGATTTAAGCAAGGGTGAGTACTTAAGGTACTCAGCAAGCCTAACACGAGGGTTATGAATATGCAAGGGATTATCAAAGGATAGGCTGAGTTTTATCGACAAGGCGAGAAAGCCAAGTTTATGCAGGGTTGTTTTGAAAACAAAGTATTTCGCAATTCTAACCAAATGTCTGTAGAGATTAGTGGGGTTGGGCGGCCCTGGGGGAGATGCAATCCATCCCGCCAGTTCCTCAGTTTTATTACTGGCCGACAACCAGCACACGGCTCCAAACCGGTGTTTTCCAAAAACACACCAAGGGAACTCACGCGGAAAATCTAATCATAGTGTGGCCGATGCTTTCGCGTTGTCCAATACCGTGGAACACGGCTTTCCGGAAAGATTCTTAACCTTAGCCAAGGGTGCACAAATTTCCCCACAAGGTGGTCCAGTCCTCCCTATCGTCATAGTTTGGACTGTCCCACTAAAGGTTCCATACCTACTTCGTACCACCACGGCATCCCCCACGGACATCACCAGGGGCTTCACAATCATAATAATATGGCCAGTCCTAAATGCCGGATCTCGAACACCCACCAACGAACGAGTCTTCTCCTGGGACTCCGTTGCAATCTCCTGCCTCCGGGGGGTACCGGGTGAGTACTAGTAGGGTATGGTTCCAATTCCGCGCCCATTCACGGCTTGTGGCTTCGCGAGGGGTGCTAGGCAAAGGCGGCACAAGAACCGGTCCGTATATGACCGAACCAGGCATCTTCAATAGCCGATCCACAAGTGGATGGCGTCCCAGAGATAGCCTTCCCACTGAGGACTACCTCGCCTGGTCCCGCCAAAAACATCCCTCACTAGAGTTGCACTTATTATTAACCACCCAATTTCACATTCACTCACTCCACCAAGACACACGCATTTTACACGAAAAACATGTGAGCAATATTAATTAAACACATGGTGAAAGTCCTAAGCAGCGAGCATATCAACAACTCATTAATTTAATTAATGATGTTGATTCCTAGGGCTAACAAGGATACAGGATATAATCAAGTCAAGGCAGGCAATCAAATATTGCATAGGACCATTCTAGCATTTAAATCCATTTAAATACCATGCAATTTATTTATAAATAGCTCTAATTAGGATATTTGCAAACATAGGATCAATATGATCAAAGGAAGTTAGACTTGCCTTCACCAAGCTCTTCTTCCTCTAAATCCTCGTAATCAGGATCCTCAGCCTCTTCGTCTTGATTATCTATCGATTTATTAAAAGGTAAATCTACCGCTTAACAAACAAATTAACAAGGCAATAAATCCCAAATAAAATCCAAATAAAACCGGTTGAGAGTGGATTTTGGTGGCATTGGATAGATTATGATTTTAGATGAATTTTGGCGCAAGATTCGCCAAAATCGGAGTTAGAATGAAAAAGATATGGATTTTTTTGAAGTTTGAATGAATTGATTCAATTGAATTTAGCTTGATTAATTTTGTATGTGAGATACATAATTAATCAGAGGCTAACAAGTGTTGGGAAGTGTTTAGGAAGTGATAAAGTATTTTTAGGAATTTTTGGAAATTTTTCTGATATTGGAAAGTGGTCGAAATAAGTTTCTGGGTACGATCTCGGGTGTTCATAGCAATTTCCAGTGAGTTTGTCTCACTGTCCGGTGGGCCAAAGGGCCCAGCGGGGTCCACTTTTTTTACTGTTTTGTGAGGTGGACCTGGGCGGTGTGGAGCGACGGGTCCACGGTGCGCCGAGTCCGCCATGTGGGTCGGCGACTCGGTCGCTGCGGGCCCACGCGCCGACGTGGCGTGCCACGTCGGACGCTGGCGCGGCGCGGTCAAAGCGCGACGGCGCGCGGCGGCGCGCGGCGGCGGCCTCGCCGGGAACGTCGCCGTCGGCGGCTACAGGCGGCGAGAGGGGGCGCGAAGCACACCCACGTGATCAGCGCGCGACGGCGAGTGCGAAGGTGGGAGATGTTGTCGACGAGGTCGACGAGAGCGGCGGCGCGACGTCGCCGGAGTTGGCGGTACGCCGGCGAGCGATGGGGAAACAACGGAAAAGTGCGTCGCGGTCGAGTGCAAGTGGTTGCGCGAGTGCGCGGTAGTGCGGAGAGTCGTGCGAAGGGATCGGCCGGGTCGGAGGGGTTCTCACGGCGGCCGGCGGCGAGATCAAACGCGGCGGCCATGACGGCGCTCGGCGTGGAGGTGTGCGCAAGGGCGAGAGAGCTCCTGCGAAAGGTTGCGCGAGTGCGCGGCCTCGAGGTGAGCGTGAAGCCGCAAGAGGTCGTCGACGGGACGCTGTGAAGGCTGTGACGTCCCGCCTCCACGAGGCCGGGCCCGCACGCCTGGCAGCTCTCTAGGATCTCAAGACTGTCCCCACAGACCAACACACGTCTTTTCTGCGCACTTTGTCCTCACTCGTGCACACCCGGGAAGGACTTCCCGGTCGGTCACCCATCCCGAAATTGCTCCGGGCCAAGCACGCTTAACCCCGGAGTTCTTTCGAGATGAGCTTCCGGAAAAGAAGTTGCAACTGTTGGTATGAGTATTCTTATCAATCCTATTAAGCCCTGGTCCAGGATGTTACATTCTCACCCCCTTAGGAGATCGACGTCCTCGTCGATCAACCCCAGTCCCGCCTCCACGAGGCCGGGCCCGCACGCCTGGCAGCTCTCTAGGATCTCAAGACTGTCCCACAGACCAACACACGTCTTTTCTGCGCACTTTGTCCTCACTCGTGCACACCCGGGAAGGACTTCCCGGTCGGTCACCCATCCCGAAATTGCTCCGGGCCAAGCACGCTTAACCCCGGAGTTCTTTCGAGATGAGCTTCCGGAAAAGAAGTTGCAACTGTTGGTATGAGTATTCTTATCAATCCTATTAAGCCCTGGGCCAGGATGTTACAAAGGCGTGGCGCGAACCTCGCCAGAGTTCATGGCGGAGGCGACGCGCGAGGGAGAAAGAAAGGGAAGGGAGGTGCTCGTGGGGCTCGGCTCGTGTGCGCGCACGCGCGTGAGGTGCGCGAAGACATGGCGAATCTGTGCGCTGCCCTACGGGCTCGGGGTGATCAAGACGAGATCGGCGCGGATGCTCCTACGGCGGCGATCTACCGGAGCTAGGAGAGATGGTACTAGCGCTACGAAACGAAGCAAACGAGCTAGAGCATTGGCAAGAAAAGAGAATGGGGGTGCTCACCGTGCTCTCAGTCGAGCAAGGGAAGGAGCGGAGGGGTACCGACGACGGAGACGGCGGACGGCGGGGCTAGGGTTCCGACGATTTTCCACCTGCAAGCCACGGCTGCGCCAAGGAAGGGCATCAGCGTGTCGAGCGCGGAAAGGAGATGCTAGAAGTGGAAGAAGTTGACGTCGGGACTCACCGGAGAAGAGGGGAGAGCTCACCGGAGTTCTCGCCGGAATTAGAGAGAAAGGGGAAAAGAGCAATGGAGAGCTCGGGAGTGAGTGTGGGAGAGAAATGGAAATGGAGGAGGGAAGCAGGGGTCTGCCCCTTGCTTTATAGGCGGCAATGGCGGTTCGGAAAGGCGGTTTCGCCGGCGAGAAATATCTCGCCGGACTGGAGCTCGACATGACGCGCGATGGCGGTTCTCGTTCATCGAGAACGGGGATGACGGCGGCGCGGTGCTTCTGCAGTGCTCGGGACGCGATGGGGCGAGGGGAAGACGAACTGTGGCTGACGGGAGCGGAATGGAGCTCGTCGGGCGTCGGGAAAACGTGGGGCGCGCGTTAAGTAAGGGGAGAAGAGGACGACGAGACAGGTTATGGGAGTAGGTGCGTCGCGCGCGAGCTTCACGTGCGATTCCTGGAGCTTGGAGATGACGGAGGCGGTGAGGGAGCACGCCGGTATGGGCGGCGGCGCGAATTTCGCCGGCGACGCGAGGTAGGCGACGGGTGCCGGGCCCACACGTCAGCGAGAGAGGGAGAGAGACAGGCCGGGCTGAAGAGCTGGGCCGCGCGGACTGGGCCGGAACGGGCTGGCGCGGGAGTGGGGAGAAAAGGGAAGGGGAGCTGGGCCGGCGGGAGAGAAAAGGAAAGGGGCGGCCCGATAGAAGAGAAATGATTTGATCTTTTGCTGGGATTTAATTTTGAATGAATTTTGAATTCATTCAAAAGGAAGGATTGAAACCAACACTCAAACAAATCAAGAAAAACACGAAAATGCACATGGTGACTTTTATGCATGGTTTAAAATTCAAAGTCTTTTGGTTTTGCTACTAACTAAAGCTAGCAAATTGATTTTAATTGGAAAATTTTAAAAAGGTTCAAATTTTTAGTGATTTTTGACAACGGGCAAAAACACGGGTCGCTACATGTATTTTAATAGTGGTTTCTTAAATCTGTAAAAATGTTGAATAGAGACCTCTAAACCTTTGGATGAATTATCTTGATTCGACAAATACTAATGGTCCCATATGTATGGTGGTCCAACGCTATTATAGCCCTGCTTTATATTGAAAGCAACAGGGGTGGGGTTGCCAGCTTACAAGGAGTATAGATTCCAAGCAAATGCAACATCGAAAAGAAAAGCAAATGCAACCCGAAGGAACACTAACTCTGGCCAACGCTCCACGAAGGTAGAAGTTAACAGCTATAAATGACAGTTCAAGGAAAACCCAAACTTCTTATTTCCCAAACCAGAACTTTCGGTTTTGGCAGATAGGATGCGGTCAAAATTGTGTAACCGTTAGCTAATGTGGATTATTTCACATGTTTTTTCTCTGGACATGGTTTGCGTGTGGTGAACATCTTTTTTTTCGACATTTTTGCTTAATTTCATTGGAAAAGAAAAGAAGTGCCTAAATCAACAAGGAAATGAGGCCAACTTGCCAATTGAAGGTCACCAGGATGCATGACTCGTCGAGATGATCAAAACTGATATATGGATTGCCTAATTCGTACTCCGAATGAAGAAGTCATGGCAACAAGAAGGCGAAAAATCTATCTGACTAGCGGCTCCTAGCTCAGTCGACATAGCGACCAGCCGGCGCACCAGTCGCTGGCCTCGTTTTGCATGGGTGGGTTGTACCTGGGCTGTCTGATCTAGCTACCGGTAGCCAGTGGTGTCCAAAAGAAGGTGCTCACATGCTAGAAAACAAAAAGAAGTTTCGATTTTCCCATATCTATACTATAGGAAAAAAAGAAGAAGAGAATTTACAGTTTTGAAACCATAGGTTCCGGTTTTGGCAGTCCGAGAGGAAATATGGTTTGCCGCAAGGCCTTCCTAACTTACAAATATGAAGGGTCACGGCTGTTTCAGGGTATTTAATGGATCAAACATTATTGGTATCTTTACTTTTCATCTCCAAACCCTAATATCTTTTCCAAACCCTCTTTTTTATTTTTCCTATGTCCCAACGGTGATTGAGGAAGTTCCGGTTTCGCCGGCTGGCTATGGAATAACCCAAGGTTTGCATGTCAAGATGGGGTCCCTCCTAGGCAAGCGTTCGTTGGCTTTCACAACGAACTCTTAAAAATTAGAAGTTCTGGTTTTGGCAGACTGCACCGTTAAATGTACGTTGACTTGCAGTGCGTTTGAAATTGTTCTGGTGATTGAATAATGAGCCATAAATTTTTTTGGCCTTTTTCTTTTTACAATTACACAGTACAACTCATACACTCACAACGCACGTATATTCACTCCTATGAACGCACATACGCAAATCCTATCCTTATGAGTATTTTCGAAGACTGAGCCGGCAAATCTTTGAGATTGACGAAGTCACCACTCGCGCCTCGCTGTCGACGGCCACGTCGCCTTCCGCTGAAAACACAATATGCCGTTAAATCCTAAAAAATTCGCTCTCACGGGGAGTCAAACTCAGGACCTTAGGTGCTACTGAGCCTCTTGTAACCACTAGGCTACAAACCCTAATGAGCCACAATTATTCTACCAAGTTTCGTCAAAATCATGTAACAGTACGTGCAAGCATCTTTAAATTATGTTAACAATTAATGCACGCACCTTTTCTTATGTGCTTAATGGGGTGCTTCGCCTTGGTTCACTTACATAGTTACATGCAAAATCCACTAACACCTGCCAAGCATTGATGCAGGCTTCACAAAACACCAGTTATACGGAATAGCACCTTATAACCATCAGTTGACTTAGTTTGCAGAACAATTGTGCTTCGGCTGATTAAAAAAATAAAAAACCATCAGTTGACAACAAAATTTTCTTTTCTTTTACCGAACACCTGTCCAAGCATATTCCCTGGAGATGGCCCTGCCTTGATCAGTTATTTACTGGTTAACTATAGCTCGCACTCAAGTAAAAGTTCAACTGCAAATCGTTGCGTAACTGGCTGTCCAAAGCCTGGCCCTCCGCACCCATCTATAGCTTTGCACCGATAATCACTGCCAGCCATCGCATTCCAGGGCCACGGGTTCTCCCCGCTCCCTCTCTCCACAAACACCATTCCATGCGTCCTCCTCTGTTCGTTCGTCTGCACCTCCTTCGCGCTCCGCTGCTCCATCACCAGGTAATCTACAGTTACGCAAGCAGCCAATGGTGTCGTAGAGCCTGACCGGCCGGTAGCTGGTCGATGGCTTGCCGTCTCTCTGATCGATCCCTCCTATTTCACCGTGCCTTCTGGCTCGGTTGATTTGGCTCATTATCCGTGACGATCTCCTTCTACGCTATCGCTGTCTAGAGGATCTGTCGTTTTTTTAATTATATTTTAGAAAAGGATTTGCCTATGTTTTCTACTTCACTTCTGTTGTTGTTTTTTGGATGGTAACAGATATTCTATTTGAAATACATATATAGGTGGTTTGTTACCTTGCTTTATCCTGAAACAATGTAATAATGCTTTGTAACACTTTTTCCCATTGTTTAAAAAAAAGATAAATGCAATTGATTTGTTTGTTAGTATTCCACAAACAAACACAAATGACAAGGGAAAGCAAATAAAGAAACTGGTTGCCCAATTAATGATTCGTTGGAAAATAACTTTTATAATTGGCAATTAGATCGTTGTGAGCTGTGATTGTCCACTATGGGGGTTGGGGGTGATAACAGAGCACGCACCATAACAGTTTTGTTTCTTTTACTTGCAATTTTGGCATAGTTCAGCCAACATGCAACAGTATACGTGTATTATTGGAATCTCTATCAAACTCTCTACCTGACGAAGGTAGTAATGCATACCTCTTGAGTATTTCAATTGTGGCTCAAACATTACTGGCCGGGTAGAAATCGTTCCGATACATAGAATCTGTCAGCTGAGTTTCGTGATGATACTTTGGTTTGATGCTGTCTTCTGACTCCGTGTCCGCTTCTCCTCTTACGTCCATGTAGATCTTTTGTTGATTACAATTTGAAATCTCCTCGAGTAGACTAGGATTGAAACATCGTTGCATTTACAGATATGACATATTCTGTAGTTTATCAAATAAATGATCTTGTTTCATGTTTAAAGTATTTTATCTTTGCTTTCGGAGTCTGATATGTCAACTTTGAAAATTATATATTAGGATGTCATCCTCAGATAGTCCAAAAGTGACAGAACGGAAGGTAGAAAAAGACCATGATGGACAAAATGACGAAGAGAAAGGTGGTTTCTTGGACAAAGTCAAGGATTTCATCCAAGATATCGGTGAAAAGATAGAAGAAACAATTGGCTTTGGGAAGCCTACCGCTGATGTTACAGGAATCCACATTCCTCACATCAGCCTTGAGAAGATAGAGCTTATTGTTGATGTTCTGATTGCAAACCCGAATCCTGTCCCAATACCGCTTGTTGACATTGAATACTTGATCGAAAGTGAAGAAAGAAAGCTCGTATCTGGAACAATCCCTGACGCTGGAACCATACATGCTCATGGTTCAGAGACTGTCAAAATTCCTGTTTCTCTCATTTACGACGACATCAGGAGTACATACAAAGAAATCGAGCCTGGAAGCATCATTCCATACAAAGTCAGGGTTGTTCTTCACATTGATATCCCCGTCATTGGGAGGATTTCTATACCGTTAGAGAAAACTGGTGAAATTCCAGTCCCTTACAAACCAGATGTCGAAGTTGGTAAGATTAAGTTTGAACAGTTTTCTTTTGAGGAATCAACCGCAACTCTCCATTTGAATCTAGACAACAAAAATGACTTTGACTTGGGACTGAATGCAATGGATTATGAACTGTGGCTCTCTAATGTGAGCATTGCTTCAGCTGAGCTCAAAGAATCTGCCAATATTAAGAAGCGGGAAATAACAACTATGAACTTGCCGATCAGCTTCAGGCCAAAGGATTTTGGTTCTGCTATGTGGGATATGATTAGGGGAAAGGGTACTGGTTACACTATAAAGGGACACATTGATGTCAACACTCCTTTCGGAAACATGAAAATACCAATAGGCAAAGAGGGTGGAACAACTCGCCTAAAGAAGGGGGATGACGATGACGATGAGGTATCTGTTCTCTTTCTTATTTTCATATTTGAATTCGTGCACCTTTTTATTGATTGAAACTGCTGCATTTGGTAGACAAACCTTTATTTGCAAGTTTAGGAGGACTACATGAGCTCTGGATTCTTTCATTTTCTTTCTCCAAAAGTTTTTTTAACTTCTTTTTCAACAAAATATTTTGAAACATAAACCAATTCACACTCTGAAGTTAATCTTACTGGCGCTACAGCTTTTTTTCTGTTAGAGACTTCAAGTGTCTATGGCAAAAGGGCATTATGCCCTTAGAAAGCTACTAGCAAACATTGGTGAATCCCACGCAGCACTGGAACAAGTTAATGCGCCTCAAAACTTTTTACCATCGACTTCTTTAATGTAAAGCGACGAGGGTTAAACCTCAATAACAAGTTTTTGTTTCCAGAAGTATCTCCACGCTGAGCGATGACTAGAATATTGTACTTGAGGAACAGTTGCGAGTATATTGTGAGCTAACCAGAGCACTAAATACGGCTCAGTTAGTAATATATTGCCTTCGAATTTATATTGCTTAAAAAAATGCATTATTTGTTTTGTGTTGTAACATTTCTCCTACGCTGGAACCGATCTGTTTTTTTTTACATACTCACTTGTTGCTCTGACCTTATTCTAACATAATTTGTTTTCTACAGGATTAGAAGTGAGCGAAGGGACTACATATAGTTTCTATGAAGGAGATAACAGTTTTAAGAAAGCTTACCTGTTCGTTTAGTATGCTATGCTAGTCAGCTTCTTGTCTAAGCTTACCACCTCCCTTACTATCTTTCATATCCCATGCGGTCATTTTTTGTGTTAATTGCTTGTTCACTATATATCACCTGGGGTTAACAAATATTAGTACCATATAACTTAATGATTCTGGTTTTTGCATTTTGTACATCTATACTCTATTATTATGAAAAATGCCATATAATGATTATCAGAGAAACGTCTCTGCATGTACTATAACTAACTGTTTACTGATATTTGCATTGACTCGGATGGAAATGAAGCTATACTAGCTTGAAATATGTCCAACAAATATCAATCTTTTGCTCCATATTAAACGAATCACCTCCGGCTTCAACCATGTGCCCCTCCTACCACCTTTCCTTTGTGCTGCATGAATTTTTTTCTGCTGTGGTCCCTCCTAACGCCTTTCCATTGTTTCATCCTACCCATCCCTCTGCTCCTGACAAGGCTAACCTCATCTGCCGCATGGATCACGGCCCATACAAAAAACCAAGTCATTGAAACAGGCTACACATATTGTGTATTACTTGACCACTTGGTTTCCCCTAAAAAAAAACTTGACCACTGGTTTCCCCTAAAAAAAAAAAACCTTGACCACTGGTCGTTATCAGCTTTGCGATATTCAAGAGATTAATTGACGCGCGCTTTGCACTGTCCATTAAGACCAAGGTGTTGGCCCTGCTTTATTGAAAACGTTTATTTTGCTGGGGCTCGTTGTTTAGAATCTATGTTTCTTATAAGGCCTTGTGATATGCCGGAATGATCGAATAAGCGCTTCCCACTCTAAAACTTGTTATACGAGCGTCCCCAACAAGGAGCTAAGAGACAGCATATATAGTATTTTACTAGAAAAGAGGAGGAAAGAGAGTGTTCCTAGCTCTTGTTCAAGAGCTAATCTTAGCATAAATGAGCCACTTCCATACGGATCCCACACACAAAAATATCATAAAATATCATCTAAGAGCTAGTAGCTGACTCTAACCATTGAGCACGCTCTACTAACCTCCTCTCTAACCGAGGAATAGTTCGAACTTACTACAGATTTACTAAAGCTCATACTGCAAGTGAACTATACGATTGTTACGAAAGGTTGTTTAAATGACGTCATCCGATCCCTGCTGCTAGTAGCTGTTGTTGCATTTCTCCATCATTGTTCTTGAGCTTCCTGATGCCTTCCTAGATGTTCTCGCGGTCCTTTCCATTGCCCAGAAGATTCATTCGTTGCATAAGGGCCATGTATCAGAGCAGATGGAGATGAAACTAGTTTATCTTTGAACACCCAATCGTTCCTAGTTGGCCATAAAACTGGCCAACAGAGCCCAGCATCAACAGGAGGAACATATTCTCTCTACTGCCTGCTTGCTTAAGAAAGTTATGTGTAAAATGGAACATAATATTGTGCCTGACATATGAAACCAGCTTGTCAGCGATTGTGCACCACAAATAGACCGCCAAGGGACCCTCATTTTTTTTTTTGAAGGAACTGGAGGGGCAGAGCCCCTACAGATTAATATATTGATTAAGTAAAATTATAAGAGTACACAAAGGAGGAAAGTAGAACAAAACAGAAAAAAGAAGAACAAAGTAAAGCACTAAAGTATTATCATATCTTGAATCCATTGCTCCAACTGCTCAACGTGCTTCTGTTTAGCTCGATGGACAACCATTTTGAGCTCCTGGAAGAACTTGATCTTACATTCTGCACCGTTGGATCCACATTACTGAAAATCCATTCATTTCTCGTAGTCCAAATGCTCCAGCACATAAGGATGACTATATCCATATAGAAAGGCACATTGAGCTTACGTTTGATGACTTTGACCAATGACGGTATTGGCAAGTGACTGGGCAGAGTGATTCCAATCAGAGCCCAGCAAGCCTTCGCAAAATTGCATCGAACAAAAAGGTGTAGTAAAGTCTCTTCCCTTTGTAGAATGCATAGCTCACAGACATACAAATCAAGAGCCATATTCCTTCGTCGAAGCGTTCCCCTAGTATTCAATCTGTCCTTTAACATTAACCAAAAGAAAACTTGATGCTTGGGCTGAACATTTGATTTCCAAAGCCACTTGAATGCTGGATCAACATAGGTATGCCCCTTCATCTGTTTATATGCTTTAGAGGTAGTGTAGCTAGTGGTTCCCCAGATATAGGACCATAAGTCTCTTCCAGCTTCAATATCTAGCTGCTCTAGCAATGTGGACAGAAGCTGCATTTGCTCAAAAGCTTGTTCAGACAGAGGTAAGTGAAAGAGATCAATAAAATTTGGAGTGGTCCAGACCTGCCTCAATGACAAATTACCTCTCTTGGAAAAAGAATATAGCTCAGGGAATGCTTGCATGGGGACCATTCCATTCCATAAATCGTGCCAGAACCAGATGGAGGATCCATCTCCAGCTTGTACCTTTGCTATCCCTTTGAATTGATCATTTAGTTTCATAATATCTCTCCACCAAAATGAGCCCACTTTCTTATCCCCAGGTAACCTACCATCCTTATAATAATTGTCCCACAGGAGGTTCACCCAAGGCAAGTCAGTTTTATTGTAGAATTTATGTAGAAACTTCATCAGCAGAGCATCATTTTGGGTGCTAAGTTGCAAAACACCCAGACCTCCTTCACTCTTTGATCTGCAAACCATGTCCCAAGCAGCAAGAGGAGGTTTCTTAGCATTAATATCAGATCCCCTCCAGAGGAGATGCTTTCTATAAACATCCAACATGCCAATGACAGTTTTGTGCAGTCTGATGATACACATTATGAACATGGGCATTGAAGTGATAACCGAGTTCACCATCTCTAACTTCCCTGCTTGAGTGAGGAATTGAGAGCAGCAAATGAGTCTTCTCTCTACTCGCTGAACATATGGCAGGAAGTCCTGCACTGAAGGCTTAGTAAGTCCTAGTGGCAGCCCCAGGTAAGTAAATGGCATAGTTCCAGTTTGGCATCCAAAAGTATTCTTTAGTATTTCCATCTCTCCTCACTGACATTTTGGTACCATCATTGACTTATTATAGTTCACTTTGAGTCCAGTAGAGTCTGCAAACGTGTTAAGGAGAGCCTTGAGAACAAACAATTGCCTAGGGCATGCTTCCATAATCAAAAGTGTGTCATCTGCATATTGAACCACAGGAAAATCTGTCCCAGCCCCAAGAGGAATTGCAAGATTCAGCAAGCCATTGTTCTTTGCCTTGTTAAGAATGGATTGCAAAAGATCAGCAGCTAGCACAAATAAAAGAGGTGAGAGAGGATCACCCTGCCTGACTCCCCTCTTACAGTGAAGGACCTTTCCTGGAACTCCATTCAGAAGAATAGAGGAGGTACCCGATTTCATGATTAACTCCATCCAATGTATCCATCTAGGCCCCATGCCTTTATGCTTTAAAATATCAAAGGCCTTTTCAAAGTCCAGCTTTAGGATGATTAGCTCTTTTTTGGACTTGTGACATAAGTGCAGATATTCAAAGGACCAAGCCAAACAATCTTGTATAGTCCTAGTCTTAATGAAGCCATACTGGTTTGTGTGAATCATTGTTTGGATAACCACCTGTAATCTGTTGGCTAGGAGCTTGGTGATGAGCTTAATAGAGGAGTTCAGTAAAGAGATAGGCCTGAAAGCTCCTACTAGAAGAGGGGCATCCTTCTTAGGAACAAGAGTGACATAAGAGCCATTTATACTTTGAAGGCACAGCTCTCCCTCATAAAAAGCATCACAGAGATCATAGAAGTCCTGAGCTATTATTGGCCAACATTTCTTTAGAAAGTCCCCATTGAATCCATCAAGCCCAGGAGATCTGTTTGATGGCAGTTCAGCAACCACTTTATCAATTTCATCTTTTGTGAAAGGGTCTTGTAGCCAATCCAGTCCATCAACCACATTAAGCAGAGAGGCAAGATCAAAATGCATCTTTATGTACTCTGTGGTACCTAATCATTCCTTGTAGGCATTCCACAATAAGTTTGCCTTGTCTTCATGAGTGGAGAAGGTTTGACCATTGTGGTCTTGCAGGGATGTGATTGAATTGTTCCTATGATTAATGGAGGATCTAGCATGGAAAAATTCAGTAGTTGCATCACCAAACTTCACCCATTTAATATTACTCCTCTGTTTCCAGTATATCTTTTGCCTGTGCAAAAGTGACTCTAAGTGAGCTTGCAAGATGTTTCTAAAATTCCATTCTTCCACTGTGAGGTCCCTGAATTCCTCCATAAGGTCTAGAAGAGCAATCACCATTTTAGTATTTGTGATAGTAGCTGATAAATTTGATATTTGCATCTGCCAAACTCGTAGGACCCTTCTCAAGTTTTTGAATTTTGCCACTAAGTTCTTGGCTTTATCTCGCTGGTAGGTTGGGATTGCCCAAGCATGTTGCCCTACTGAAACAAAATCTTCATGCTCCATCCAGAAATTTTCAAATCTGAACACCTTTGATTTGGGCACCGAGGTAGCTATCGAAATAACACAAAGAATGTGATCTGATGTGTCTCTCGAAAGAGTGTGAGCTATAGTAGCAGGGTATGTGGTGATCCAGCCACTAGAAGTAAAGGGACCCTCATTGCACAGCTTACATCTCCCACTTCGTTCACACCGCCCATTAAAAAACGAGAAACAATGGAGCGACCCTGAGCGGGACATTCGCAGAGTCTTGTTTCCTGACGCATTCCGTTCTCATGGAAATTTTGTCTGTCGCTGAAGCTTGTATTATTGTATACGTATACCTTGTCCTCCCTTTCTCCCTCCATGGTTCTGTCCTCACCTGCTAACGCCGGTTCTTCATGTATGCGAATATCTAGTGCAAAGTATTGTTATATATCACTACGCTAGAAGCAAACTACTCTAACATAGGTAAATACTTGTGTGAGCACACATGGGCACCTGGGCAAAAAAATAAAAATAAAAATAAAAATACTTGTGTGAGCACATGGGCACCTGCCCTAAACTGTTGCTCATGGCATGAAATCCATTCGGTAGTGATGGGACGGCTCAGCCTAACAACATATGATTTGACCTAAAATGCCTTAAATCTAACATGTCATTGTGTCAAATCATGATTTGGCAGAATCTAGGCCGACTCAACAGTTTTAACTGCCGAAATCGTTGTTTTGACTCTAATTAAAAGACAAATCAGGTTGAGTAAATGACCCTATTTTAGCTCATAAAAACCACTAAAATGCATTTTAAACATAATTTAAACTTGGAAGAAGTCCGATTTACTCCCCCCATCTATAGCTTGACTCCAGATAACCCCCAACCTACTGATTGGTTCACTTAACCCCATTCATTTTGCTAAACCGGTTCACTTTACACCTTTAGGCATTAATTTAATCCAGTTTTGCAGATGTGGCCATAGCTGAAAGTGGTTTGTTGACTAATGACGCCACATGGATCGTCCAACATGGCAAACCAAATCAGGCCCATATTACCCCCTGGCACTGCCCTCTTCCTCTGTTTGTTCGTCTCCGTCGAGTCGCAGGATGTATCTTTCGTTAGGGTTGGGCGGGATCGATCTAAATGGATGATAGCAGATCGTTGGAGGTCATTGACGGGCAACAAACGACGACAAGTGCGTTCCCTATCTTGTAATATTTCATTTGTTTTGTTACTCTGCCGCCACTCTATCCAGTAATCATTCAATTGCGTAATTTAATTGCATAGTTCAAGTTTTCCTGGTCAAGACCCTTTGTGTGTTTTTTTGTAAGTTTCAATCTACAATGTATCTCAACCCCTCACATCTCGGTCCGGAGTGAGGTGGTGAAGTATGTAAGGGACCGTGTTCTTTTCTCTTAATACAATAATACGCAGCTCTCCTGCGTATCGAGAAAAAAACAAGAAGAAAAAAATTTGCATAGTTCAAGTGGTAGTAGGTAGGGCGCCCCCTGTGATCATTCAATTGTGTTGTTGATCGACGTTGTGATGATGGCTGTCCTAGCAATTATCCATCAGGACATCTGAGAGGACATCTGATTCTTGAATGTTGTGTTTTGCGCCGGTGCAAAAGGAGCAGCAAATATATTTATGATGTTGCTGCCATGCCTTTCCAGAGCGTCATTAACACGACATCTATCAAGAAGAAGAGACCAGCTCCCGCCAAGACAAGAAAAACTCTCAATGTCAAAGCTACTGGAAAAAAAAGGAAGATCAGGGCTCCGCGGGCGCTCGGCCGGCGTGCGAGGCTCGGCGGTGGAGCGGGTGGCACTCACAACAACCACATCTGTTGGTCGAGGAGAAGGGAGGACGACGGTGTTAGGTGGAGCTGCTTGACTTCCAAACGAACAGAGGTAGGGGACGCACAGGGGGTAATGTGAGCTATGGTTCTATTGCCACATTGGACGTTCATGCGGCATCATTAATTAGTCAGCAAAATCACTGCTGGAGTGCTGGTCATGGCCATGTCAGAAAAACCAGATTAGATTAGTTCCTAAAGGTGTAAAGTAGACCGGTTTAGCAAAATGAGAGGGTTAAGTAAAATAGGGATTGGTGGGAGTAGTAAATTGGACTTTATCCTTTAAACAGTGACCGCTGTTACTGAATTATTGACCGAAGCTGCTACAAGGACGAGTACAGTTTATCTAATACAAACTTAAGAACATATGTTGCTAAATAAGTAACATCAAATATATGCTAGTGCGATCCAGTTTTGTTCGTCTCATCTTGTAGAACAAGCTCGGTTTTTTGGATGGCATCAGTGCGGCCTAGCACACATATTTTCCAAACCGGATTCTTGTATCAAAAGAAATTGTTACCATATAAGCACGGCTCCCCCATCTTCATCTTAACACTCACCCTTACCAATTTGTGAGTGAAATAAAAAAAACTATATTTGATCGTGTGAATGTTCAAATAACCATAGTGATGGTGTTGCATCTGAGTTCTTATTTTTTCTGTAATTAGTAAATTTTGTTGAGCTCAAGTACAACTACTTGAAATGTGTTTTTCATTATTATGTTAATGGACATGTGATTTGTGTCGACAGAGTTGCCGAACGAGGTAGCAACAGGCTCTATACTCCACACTTGACTGATCCCTTCGCCAACTCAATAGCTCCTCCCAAATACCTAATAACAGCAACCCCATTCTCAGCAGCCAAATTCGCCAGATCAAGAACGTCCTAGTCGCGATATCCCGCCGGTGATGGCTTGCTGGGACGACGTTGAAGTATAGCCATCGAGGACGCGTTGCTAACCCGGTTCGACCTGGTAACTTCCCCTGTGACAGGCGTTTGCGTATTACCTCACCCTGACGCAACCAACTGGGCGTCGATGATCTGTGGTGGTGTTCTATTCATCCTTGGCATGTATGTGCGTTTTGTTGCGTGTGGCTCGCGATCTTTTTTTTTTTCTTTGACACTGCAGTGTGCGTTATATCTACATTTGCCATGCTATGTAAGAATCCTCATGTATGTTTCCAATTGATCGACTGTGTTCATTTGCTTCTTGCAAATTTCGGATATACGGCATCATTCGCGACCAGGTTTTATGTTGGACTGGCTACCTAATGCAAAAGTAGGCCCTATTACTAAGCCGATACCTGACAATTTCCCATTTATTATGCAGTTGCAATGCATATTGCTTCTTACAGTAATACATCGGACACCCGAATAAAGCAGCTCAAAATATGAAATCTTCACATGTACTAAAAAAATCACTAGTATACTATTTTAGTACATGTATTTTGTGCACAATACCACCAATAGTATACTAGTGGTACCTATCAGTTCACTATCCGTCATTCTACCACCCACCAAAATACATGTTTCGCCACCTCTACTCCCCAAAAGCTTGACCTCACTACCGGAAATCGCCTCATTTCCGAGTGTCCACTCATTTGCCGAGTGTTTTTTTTCGAGCACGCGGCAACAAGGCCATTTGCCGAGTGCCGAGATAAAACCACTTGGCAAAATAACGACACACGGCAAAACGACCTTTTGCCGAGTGTCCAAGCCCGTGGACACTCGGTCAACCTCCAACACACGGCAAATATACCTTTTACCGAGTGTCCTTTCCCCACTACACTTGGAAAATAGGACACACATGGCAAATATGCATGCCGACACTTGGCAAAAGACGCGCACGTGCCAGGCACGTGCCTGGGATGTCCTCGCGCCGTTAGGAGGGGACGGCGGGTCGCTCCTTTGCCGTGTGCCCCTTGAAGACACTCCGCAAATATGAAATGTGCCGAGTGTAATCTTTAGGCACTCGGCAAAATGAAATTTTTTTTTTCACTTTTTGCAACCCTAAATTTTTTCCTTGCTCACATACACTACATTATACTTCATGTCCAAATTTGGTACATTTGACGGTCCGTTTGATAAATTTAGCTATTTATTTCCATTAAATGTATTTTTTTGGTGATAAGTTCAAATTGAACTGCAACGCATTCGAATAATGGAATTGATTGAATGAAAAAAATGATATTCCTGTTGCTGAGTTCAACCTGAGGCCATATTCAGGAAATGAAATGAAATTTCGCACATCTTGTACATGAAATATGAGTACGAGCGTGCGACCAAAATGTTTTAAAATTCTATAAAATACAAATAATGTCAGAAAATTTTGAGATTTGTCAGGACGTCACGATATCATACGGGGATGTTGTGATAAATAGTAGAGAAGATTTCGCGCAAGTTGTCACGTACGTTGTTTACAAAACGGAGAATCTCCGAAGAAGAGACACAGAGTTTAGAATAGGTCATTAAGATTTGGACTCGTGGGTTTTTGAATTTGAGTTTGACTTCATACACATTTTTTTACAGACAATAGATCATATAAATAGGGTCTTATCAAAAGTTGATAATTTTTTGAATTTGTTTGCTATTTTTAATTTTTTTAAAGTGAGCATTTTTTATTTTGCCTAGTGTCAGCACTGGGCAAATTGTGCAACACTCGGCAAATGTTATTTTGCCGAGTGTCGCGGCAGAGGACACTCGGCAAAGAGAAAAGTTTTGACGAGTGTAAAAAAAACTCGGAAAACTGTATGGGCGAGGTCGCGGCGATGGCTAAGTCCCTGCCGATTTATTTGCCGAGTGTCGTGATTTTCGACACTCGGCAAATCTTTTTGTTGCCGAGTGCCGGGGATCTGGACACTCGGCAAACAAATCGGCTATACTTAGCCGTTTCGCCCTCGCGCGCCGTCTTCCAAATCGAAATAACGCTGGCCGCTGAACTCCCCGCCCCCAGCGCCGCAACCCGCCCTCGCCGCCCCCGGCACCCGCGCCTCCCTCCCCGGACCCCGAGGCTCCCTCCCTGCCCCCCCCCCCCCCCGCCCCTCGCCTCGCTCCCCCCCCCCCCCCCCCCCCCCCCCCGCCCGTCGCCTCCCTGCTCCCCGCCCCTCGCTGCGACAGCCGCGCCCGGCGGCGGCCCGCCACGTGCCTCCCTCCGTCGCCTCGCCCCGCATCGTGCCTCCCTCCCTCGCTGCGACGTCCCCCTCCGGCGACCCACGCCCCAGCCCCGGCGAGGCGAGGCCTTGGTGACCCACGCCCCGGCGAGGCGGTGCACGGCGACCCCGGCCTGCTGCCCCTGCCCGGCGACGCCGCGGCCCAGCCCCTTCCCTCCCCGTCCCCGAGCTGCTGCGCCGGCCCTTCCCTCCCTGCCGTTTCGTCTCCCCGCCGGCAATAGGTGCGTCACGGTTTCTTTTTTTTTCCTGTTATTTTCGTGTGTTAAGCTACGTCAAATAATTATTGTTGAAATGCATAGAACATGGATATAGAAAATTTTGTATATGGAAATGTTTGAATATGAAGAAATGTGATGAAATCATGTGAACTAATGTTTGGATATGGAATTGCTATATGAGTTGTCGAGTGTCGGCCATCGTGCCGTTTGGTTAGTTGTAGGTGTTTGAAACCTCACCGTGCACGGGAGGTGCTGTCCAAATGCCAAATGATGAAGTAGGATGGCCAACCTGACACTTCCCTGAGTCGACGTGGCAGGTTTCTACCAAGTGATATTCATTTGGTCGACACTTGCCACTCGACTCAGGGAAGTGTCAAGTTTGCATGATGATAAGGCTATCCTCGATCTGATGGCACCATTTGTTTCTCTATCTTTTGCCTTTGAAAAATTAACTTTTACCTAGCTATTGTATCCAAGTAATCATCCCTATGTCGAAAAGTAGAATGAACTCTTTTATGTTTTGTTCTTTGCAGGAGAGGCTTTTGCGCACCGTCCTCGACTCGTCACTTAATAGGATAGCAAGGTGAGACATAAAGGACCCCACTTTTCCACTCGTGTTTGTAGGTCACACGTAACCTAGTTAGGCGTCTCCCGTTCAAAAGTGATACGGTTGGAAATATGCAGATCTTTGCATATCTATAGCCCTATAGTTTTGAATTGTCCATGTTTTTTGGACAGCCCGAGGATGTGTAGATGGGTTAGTTTTCTTGCTTACTCCTATTCGAGACAGAGTTTCGGCATCACCTCCCAGTTGTTCTCCGGATACACAATCTCCTTGTCAGGACGTGTATTTGGAGAGCAGCGGGGAGGTGCTGCCGAAATTCTGTCTCGGATAGGAGTAGAGCATGAAAACTAACCTGATCTATACATGCTCGGGTGAGATTAGGACCTATTTTCACCTATTATACTGTATAAATGAACGGTAGAGGCAAATTATTTATCTATTACTCGTTGATATGTTAGAGGATGGATGATCGTGAGTGGATGTACAAGGGCCGCCCAAGTCAGAGTTCGTGGACTAAGGAATGGATTAAAAAGACTCAACTTTTCTTGAACCAAGCATTTGCCAATGTTCAAGGGGCGCCTCCTCGGACTTTCTGTCTGTGTAGTGCTTGTAAAAACCATAAACGACAAACAAATGATGACATGGGTAAACATCTCATCAAGTATGGTTTCGTAGAGAACTATAAACGTTGGACCCACCATGGTGAGGCCGATCGTGTGCGACAAGAGGTCATGAGACCACGCATCGATGACGATTTTGATGCTGATGCCGGGGTAGCAGACATGTTAAATGACTATGCAGAGGCACACAACTTCGATGAAGGGCCTAGGGAGGAGGAGCCAGAGCCAACTACAAAGGCGTATTACGAAATGTTGTCTGCGGCACAACAACCCTTTCATGAGAAAACCAAGGTGTCTCAACTGGATGCCATTGCGCGCCTAATGGCCGTAAAGTCCTAGTTTAGCCTGAGTCACCGCGCCTTCGATGTTATGTTGACCGTCGTTGGTAGCATACTCAGAAGGTCACAGAAACTACTTCGTGCACTTAAGATGCCATATGAGCAGATACATGCTTGTCCGAAAGGATGCGTCTTATTTAGGAAAGAACATGCATACACAAAGTACTGTCCAAAGTGTTCATCCTCCCGGTACCTGGAGGTAGACTCTGGTGATGGTCAAAAGAAGCAGCTCACGGTCCCTGTGAAAATCCTACGGTACCTCCCGTTCCTACCGAGGATCCAGCGGCTTTACATGATCGAGGACACCGCGAAACAGATGACCTGGCACGAAAAAGGTAAGCGATATAATAAGGACAATCTTGTCCATCCAGCCGATGGTGAATCCTGGACATATTTTGATGGAATCCATCGTGACAAAGCAGAAGAGGCTCGTAATGTTCGTCTGGCACTGGCAACAGATGGGTTCAATCCTTATGGAATGGGGGCTGCCCCATACACTTGTTGGCCCATGTTCGTCATACCCCCCAATCTCCCCCCTCCCCCCGGCGTCCTTTTTCAACGGCAGTACATATTCTTGTCGTTGATAATTCCTGAACACCCTGGGAATAATATGAATGTGTTCATGGAGCCTCTGATTGATGATTTGGTTCATGCTTGGGAGGAAGGGGTATGGACATACGACCGAGCAATGAGGACAAACTTCAAAATGCATGTTTGGTACGACTATTCTCTGCATGACCTCTTGGCATATGGGGTATTCTGCGGGTGGTGTGTTCACGGGAAGTTCCCATGCCCAGTATGCAAGTTGAAGCTGAAGTTCATTTACTTGAAGAAGGGTGGCAAGTATTTTTCGTTCGAGAAACACCGACAGTTCCTCCCTCTTGACCATCCATTCAGAGGAGACATAAAGAACTTTACGAAAGGTTGTCAAAGTTAACGACCCTGCACCGCAGATCATGACATGTGCTGATGTTCGCGTGGAGTTAGATGCTCTCCAGCTCAATGAAAAAGAAGATGGTTTTGTGGGATATGGTGAGCTACATGCCTGGGTTCATATCTCGGGCTTGTATAGGCTTTCCTATATGGATGACATTCTTCTTCCACATAACATTGACCCAATGCACACAGAAAAAAATATTGGGGAGGCGGCTTTCTGTACAATCATGGCCTATCCTGATAAGTCAAGAGACAACGTCATGGCAAGAGTTGATCAAGCAACCTTATGCGACAGACATAAGCTTGGCATGGCGCCTCCTAAACCCGGCAAAAAGAAATGGATAAGCCTAATGCCGATTTCGTCCTGACGAGGCCTCAAAGGAGGGAAGTACTTGAATGGTTCCAAACGTTAATGTTCTCTGATGGGTTTGCAGCGAATTTGAGGAGGGGAGTTAACTTAGAAACTATGCGAGTCAGTGGGGTCAAGAGTCATGACTACCACGTGTGGCTTAAGCTGCTTCTTCCCGTGATGGTTCGAGGCTATGTCCCTGATCATGTATGGCAAGTGATGGCAGAGTTGAGCTATTTCTTCCGACAGCTTTGTGCTAAGGAGGTACCAAAAAAGGTGATTGCAGACATGGAACAAATGGGCCTGTGTTGCTGTGTAAGTTGGAGAAAATATTTCCACCCGGCTTCTTCACTTCGATGCAGCATATGATTTTGCACCTCCCTTGTGAGGCGAGGATCGGTGGGCCTGTGCAGAACCCTTGGTGCTATTCTATTGAGAGATGTCTAAAGGTTCTTCGAAATAAATGTAAAAATAAATGCAAAATTGAAGGTTCCATGGCAGAGGCATACGTTCTCGAGGAGGTGTCAAACTTCACAACAAAGTACTTTGCTGCCAACCTTTCTAGCATGCATAATCCACCCCCTCGTTACAATGCTGCGAAAATGAATCGACTCTCAGCCTTTTCCAAGGGCAACTCAGAAGTGCAAGTGGTGCGACCAACAAGTTCTTGAAACATGAAGAGTGGCTGTTGGTCGTTTGTACGCACCTAACTTATATACCGCAAGTGGACGGTGTACGTTGTAGCTTTTTCCCCCAGAAGAGTATTCCAAGGTTTAATCGAATCCATAGAGACCAATGGGAATTAAGCAGAATTATCAGTAAAAAGAGTTAGCCAGGCTTTCTAGTGAGCGTGAGTGTGAGTTTTGGGAAAGTCGGGGGATGTGCCGGTCGGCACAGCTAGTGTGCCGGTCGGCACGGATGCTGAATTGTTCGAATGTTGCTAGAACAGCCTAAGGAACCTGATTAAATCACGGGGTAAGTTAGCCAAAGTCTGCTAGTTGAGATCGTAACCAAAAAGCCTAATTAAATAGCATCATAAACGGATTTACTTGATTATTGATAACAAAAAATCGGCAGGAAGAAACCCCTTTCCGTCGAGCCCTGTCACGACCAATCCTCCTTAATCGGTAGCCTCCACCCACTCTACACATCATCTCAAGGATCTCGCATATTCAAGCGCGTTGAGGTACAGAGACAATATTCAATTATGGCGCATTACAAGATCCCGATATTAACTTAACCACAATAGAGATAGCGAAAGACTGAATCTCTCACCTCTTATTGCCACCACAGTTAAGATAACATCTAATACTTAGTCGTCACTAAGCGTAGAAACAAGTGCATGTAAAGACCATAAAATCCAGGCCAGCAATAATCAAAACCATTCATCCACATATTCAACCATACTTTGATAATACATAGTACAAGATACATCACCATCTAGTAGGCCTACCTTGATGGATCACCTCTTAGCACCAGCGGTTCTTGATCTAACAACTAGAGAACATGAAGAACGGGGCAAGCCCCGGTGGCTCTAAACTTACTAGCTGTGTTGTCCCTCTGGCGGCGGATCCCGAAACCCTAGGGCTTTACAGGTTTATATAGGGCTGTGCTTCGAAAAGGAAAAGGATCTCGGGAAGAGAGTCCTTGTGCCGATCGGCACAGAGGCCGTGCCGATCGGCACACCTCGTGTCCAGCTCGGTCTCCTCTCTAAGTCGGTTCCAAAGTCCTAGGTAGCTTCCACGTGGGCCTTCCAATCAGTTTTCTTCGAGATCAAGTCTTGCATTGCTCTTTTAAATCTTCGAGTATCTTTTATCTCTTCGTGACGAATATCTCCCAAGATTGCTTTGGATGACTTCCTTCTAGAATCAACTGAATGGTGGGCCAGCCTCGACGGCCCCGAAGTCCTTGTGCCGGTCGGCACAAGGCCGTGCCAGTCGGCACAATGAGCCTTTTCTGCTGCTTTTCTTCTCTTCAGGTCCAGATCAGCCACAATGTCCAGAATATCGTCCTTTTCATCTGTTTCTGCAATAAATCTCCAGAACGACATATATACAAATATGGTGCTATTATCAAGGGTTAATGGCCTATAATGATGACATTTATGCTCTAAATAAGATGCAGTTGGCATATAAAATGGTATGCTAGAAATCACCAACAGTGGCGCACCATCATGCTACATGTGTTGACCAACCTTGAAGAAGTCGAGCCGCTACATACGGTAAGTTTTCAACAAACTTCGTTTCCAGTACTGGCTATTCTGCATTGAACCCACCTAATTAATCTTTTCCCTTCGTTGGCACAGGGAATTTCTTCATCAATTCTAGCGTGCATCAAGGAAACCTACATCGAATGAATCTGACACCCTGCTTAGGCACGGTGCGGGAAATGGAAACCCCGATTTCATTTCTTGGTTCAAACAGAAGGTACTGTTCGATTTATCTCGTACTTAGTTTGGCATGCGGTGAGTTGCTGGCAATTAATGACCTATCCTGCTATATCTTGCAGGGCCAAACCGACGCGTCCATGAGTGCCGAGTTGAGACAAGTTTCCAACGGCTGTGACTTTAGGGTCAGGTCATTTAACGGTTACGATGTCAACGGATATCGCTTTCACACAACAAGCTACGAGCAGAGTCGTCCCAATCGAAGAACCACAAATACCTTTTTTTTTCACCCGGCCTTGATGGCGTCGAGTATTATGGAAGAGTTGAACAGATATATGAAATCTTGTTTGCTGGCTGCAAACCTCTTGGTTTGACCCAGACGTAGTGAGACAGACTCCTAATCTTGGGCTAGTCGAAATTCAACAGTCAACCGTCTTACCGGGAGACGATGTCTACATCGTGGGCAATCAGGCAAAGCAAGTGTATTATCTCTCATACCCGTGCCAAACCGACGAACGTCTCCAAGGTTGGGATGTTGTGTACAAGGTTTCGCCACACGGTAAACTACCTGTCCCAAACGATGCCGATTACACCATAGACCCAAACACATATGACGGAGATGACTTCTTTCAAGACAATGGGCTAGAAGGGAGTTTTGAGATAGACTTATCCGAAGTGTTCGGAATGTAAGTAGACAATGAAGATGCTGGAGATGAGGTTGATAATGCGAAGGACTTACAATTACTTGAGCGATTACATCTGGACAGTGATGAGTACATTCTTCCTTCGGGCCATGACGTCCATGATTATGTCGACATGCACAATTTTGATAATGAGACTAATGATGCTATCCCTGACGATGATGATTATTTCTAATACATGTATGATCCGTACTATTTAGATTACTGTGTTTAATACTATGTTATTTTGATTTCTGTTTTTGTTTATTTATATTACTATGTTATCTCTTTGTAAAGTATGCTGATTGGTTGACTTGTTTTAATTGCAGGTGATTAGAGAACGATGGCGGGCGGCAGGAGTGGTGTTCTGAAGAAGTCCTTGTCTAGGTTTTACCCAAGAAAAGGACAAGATGAGTCTGAGGGTAGTCAGAGGAGAGGTGGAGGGAGAGGTCGATGGAGAGGTGTAGCGAGGTCACCGTCCCCTGTGGCTTCGTCTGAGGAGGAGGAGCAGCAGCAGCAGCAGAGAGGCGAGGAGTCGTCTGAGGAGGAGGAGGAGCAGCAGCAGCAGAGAGGCGAGGAGTCGTCTGAGGAGTCGTCTAAGGAGGAGGAGCAGCGCCAGGACGGGGAGGGGGAGGGCGCGGAAGTCCCGGCTGTCTAGTTGCGAGGTCCCTCTACCCTCCCGAAGTGACCGATAGATTTTGACCGTCGTCCGTTAGTTCGCCCCAAAGCTCTCCGGTAAGTTACTTTAGGTGTTATCAATACCGTTTCATGTCATATGATTTAAATTACAATTGATACTAACAATTTATCTTAATGATTTCGGCAGGTCTTGGGACATAGTCGCTCCGGGTTGTCACAAACGCAAGGTGAACGACATCCTGGGTGTTTTGTGCAAGCTGCACTTCCCTGGCATGGTTCTCATTGGCGTGAGAATAGAGATGGCCACCACGTTTGACCACTACTTCAACGTTGCCGACATCCCGGATCGAGATGGCAGGGTGTTCCGCAACAGGCAGGAGCGGGTGATCATGGAGCTGTGGGTAAGTCTTCCTCAATACATTGCTCAACACATCGCATTTATTGAACATTATTCAAATAATGATTGGATACATCGCGTATGTATGCAGGATTTCTACAGATGCGAGACTGGATACGAGGCCTTGGCTCAGCAGGTGGCACGTACAGCGTGTCACAAACTTGTCAAGGACATGCTATACGAGGCGCGTCCCAGAGCATCGTTGATTTGAACGCTTCCAGGAAAGTGAGGGTTCAGAAGAAGGTGGCAGTCAACATGAGGTTGACAAGGGAAGAATACATGCAGGTAAATATAGAACAAGCTTCTATGAGATTAAGTATGTTTAATTTGATCTATTTACGTGTCATATGCTTCGTGATATGCAGGCGATTCCGTGGTGGATGGCACCGCATCCCCAGTGCTGGGAGACCATGGTGAACAAGTGGTGCGCCGAGGAATGGGAGGAGACGCACAACGCTTGCCGACAGCGTCGATTGATGATGCAAGGTCCAGCGCACCATCAGGGCAGCCTTAGCCTCAACGAGTATTCGGCCAGATATGTATGTCAAATCATTTTCTTTGTTCTAACTCTCTACAATGCATAATTTGTAATCGTCTCTTTTTCCTCAGTCGGCGTCTCATGATGGCGAGCCTGTGAACACCTTCGAGGCTTTTGCTTTGTCCCACAAGGGCAAGGCGACGGCGGACATCCACTACAACCCGGAGGACCCGCCCGAGGCGTACAGCAACCCGTCCGTCCATAGCCGTCTCAGCTCATACTCAGAGGTCGCAAAGGAGGACCATGGGCTGGACTTCGATCCGAGGTCACACGACCTCGATGGAGAAGTCGTCATGAGGGCGGGAGGAGGCAAGAAGCATGGGCGGTACTATCTCGGTGACAGCGTGATCGACACGGCCAGTACCCCCACGCTCTTCCAGATTCGAGCACGGAGCGGTAGGGTGGCCCGAGCATATGCCATGACCCACCGCTACACAGGCCCTCTAGGTTATTACTGTTTTATTCATCCATGGTTCATTTTTAAAATTGAGATGCATGCACTCGAGTGTAACATTTGATTGAGTATTGCAGGCCCAGCTTGAGGAAGAGAGGATGAGACGGGAGCAGCTCGAGGCAAGTATGGCGTAGCAGGTGTCGCAGCAGGTGAACCAGCAGGTGACCCAGCAGATGTCGGAGATGTGGACCTACTTTCAGAGTTAGTTTGAGGCGCTGGGTCACCCTTTGCCGGCACAGATGCCCTGGGCTCCTCGTCCTGCCATTTCTCCGGTGAGTTTTGCTAGAGACTTAGAAAACTTATGCTTCGTTTGGATGTTGGCATTGAGGGTGCAGAATTGCATTGGACCTCCAATACCAAAGCTGAGCAGAATTGGAATTGGCCTGCAATGTCAATATTGTTGTTTGGATGTGCATGTAATTGGTAGCTAGAATTCAAGGATAGCAGCCAATTCCAATTCCTGTTTGGATGTACAAATGCTGAATTGTAACATTTGGACAATATACACTCTGTACATGTATGAAAAGATATTGTAGACAGCTGGGCATATATTTGAATCGACACATATTATTTTAAAGTAAAAAAAGCATGATAATATTGTCGAAAAAGATCATAAGTGCAGCAATATTCTGAAAAATTCAAAATAATAACAGCAACAATTTTAAAAATATTTTTTTTGAGGCAATAATTTTAAAAATATTGATGACATCCCAACAGCATAAATGATCACAGGAGCCATCAAAGAGACAATAACATGACATAAAATAGGTTCCATGTCTCTTACAAGTAGCAACAACTTGTCCAGCACTAGGAGATAAAGTACATATCACAAATTTAGGTCCATAACAACAAAGCATCTAATTAAAAGTCATAATTCAGAGCTACATGAACCATCTAATAAAGCATTACAAGCTCATTCAAGAGCCATTTCTTCTCATTCCAACATCAGCAGCCATTCCTACCTCAACTCCATAGGGAGTTCCATCAGCGCTTGGAATAAGCGTTCACTAAGGATTAGCTTTCCATAAGAACGCAGCTTGTCACTTCTTGCCAAATCAGGTATCATATCAAGGGCAGCAAGTATCTCAGCTGGTGGAGTCACCTGGGGTAGTTGTAAAGGCTCGCTTGTCTTCATAGCATCATGAAATGAGGTCTTCATGTCTCCAAGCATGCACAGAATTGCTTCACCAGTACGTTGCCTTTTTTGGGGCAAATCAGGAGATGGTTCATTACCTTCTACCGCCGGTTCTTCAGCAATCTCAGCTCCAGTCATGGCACCTTCACCAGTAGCATGATCTTTTGAGTAAATGGTTGATATTGCATCCCAATTTCTCACCACCTTGGTCTTGTAACAAGCTGCTGCCTTGTTAGCCTGCATACATGCACACACAAGATTATAGCTGCTGCAGTTTTATTTTACAAAAAGAAATCAGAAAACACTATTGCTGCCAAGTAATGTAAGTACCTCAACATATTTAGTCCAAACCTCCTCACTATCAATCTGCAGCTTATTATTATCCCAATCCCAACCAAAACCACTCTGAGAAAGTATCTTGCTAATGACCTCATAATGCTTGTCAAAAGTCTTACACCTTGATGATATGTTGTCCTTTGTGATTATCACAGAACACTTCTCAAAAACATGCTTTATAGCTGCATTGTAGACATGTGGCTTCCAGCCATTTTGAGCATGATCACCATTGTTGTGATGCTCAACTAGGACAGCCAATAGTGCACTGTCCATTTCAGCCGTCCATGTGAGGTACACCCTGCTACCTCGCTTTGCTTTGCTTTCAGCCATCAGGTAGCTACAAAAAAAAAGTACAGCATCAGCTAACATACCACAAAATAGGTACATATTCAGCTACCATCGGCCCAAAATCAAGGCTAGCTAGCTTTATCACAAAAGAGACACCATCAGCTAGCTACCACAAAATAGGTACATCACACATCCTAGTCTATATCTAGTTCGGCATGCCGAACTAGATACTCAGCAAACATGTCATTAGCCAGCTGGTCCCTAAAGTTGTTCCATTCAGTAGTGACTTGAACATTTCTAATTAAGTTAGGATCATCTAAAGGCTCGTTCGGCATGTCTGCTATTTCAGAATCAACTTCAGTCAACAATAAATCATCCATGTGGTGCTGCCTATCCCTTGCAAAGTTGTGTAAGACACAATAAGCATTGATAATGCGTATCTGCAATAATATTAGTTCATAGTCAGCCATTGCCACCACAAAAAAGAGTTCATTAATTTAGCACCATAAGGACATTCATACCTGGTCCTTTATGCCAAAGAAACTTTCTTCACGTAGGATAGCCCATTTTTTCTTCCACAAACCAAAAGTTCTCTCAACTACGTTTCTAGCACGAGAATGACGTAAATTATACAATTCTTTGGGAGTTTTGGGCTGTTGTTGACTTGAAACCCACTCTTTCAAATGATAACGAGTGGATCTGAAAGGAGTAAGAAATCCAGGTCCATTGGTGTAACCAGCATCACCCAAATAAAAGTGACCTGATGTTCAGAAATTTAGTTAGCTATCAAGCAAATAAAAAAAACTAACTAAATGCCAAGTGAAAGTCGTACCCGCGGGTACAACAAATGCATCTTGGTGACTCATTGCATCACGAAGAACTCTTGAGTCAGAAGTTGAACCCTCCGAGCCAGGCAGAACATAAAGAAATTTCATTGTCCAATCAACAACTCCAAGCATGTTAGTGGTGATCTGTTGCTTTCTATTCCTGTACCTTCCTTGGTCGGCCACATCAACACATACCTCAACATGACACCCGTCTAGAGCTCCAAGTGCATTGGGAAACCATTTCCATTTGTGATCATTAGGAGGTTGGACAGCAGGATCAGGAAGCTTAATGAAGTCCTCAGTTAGAGAAAGAATGGCTGTTAACACATCACCAAAGTGCCTACTGATCGTCTCTAACGAACGTTTGTAAGTGCCACGCAGTAACCTCAGTTTAATTCCATGTCCAACCACCAGTAGGAACATAGCAACTTTCTCTTCCACAGTAACATATACACTGTCACGAAGATCACACCTCTCACGGAGCATGGTGCACAAGTCATGGAAGTTTCTCTTAGTTAAACGCAGCTCGTCATAGCACGTCACTTCAGAACCATCATACATTTCTTTGAGTAAATACTTCCTATAGTTATGTCTACGTTCATCATCGCTAAAGCTCCCTAGGTCCCTTGGTAACCGCTGCGACGTCACATATGCAATGCCAAGAAGGATAGACTCAAAATAGAGTTCAGTCAATATGATTCGTCTCCGCTTTCTTCGTTTGTTTTCCTCAGTAATAAAACATTCCAACTCTAACTCTGACATGATGCACTACAATAAAAATGCAGTTTTCATAATTGTAAGAAAGACTTGACAGAAGCACATCACAAATTTGCAGTACAGGCAGTACATGGCACATGACACGAATTGCAAAAAATAATCTGGGAGGAAAAGAAATATGGGAACATTCAGTTTAGCAGAAACAGAAATCTGGGAGCAATTACCTTCAGTTGTCCAACCAGCCTGTGCTCCCTGCAAAAAGGAACAGAAATATTCAGTTTCGTGCATCACAGAAACTTCAATCCGGCAGCATGCTTCAATCAACCACAACACAATTTTCCAGAAATCATGAGCAGCTACCTTCCACCCGCCAACCTCCTTTCCTACCCTGTAAACAGCAACAAATTAATTAAATTTCCTCATCACATTGACTGACCTAGGGTTTAGAAGGGGGAGGGGATGAGGAAGAGCACCGATCTAAAAAATTCAAGGGCACAGGATGAGGGAGAGGCCTCCACGGGTTGCTGGTAGAGCTGGGCGAGGTCGTCCATGGCGGATTGAGCAGGGATTGCGAAGGGAGAGGATGGGGGCGAGTTTGATTTGCTGGCTGGAGAGGGACGGAGGGAGGGAGGGATGGGCTGGCTGGAGAGGGACGGAGGGAGGGAGGGATGGCCGGAGGGAGGAAGGGATGGGGGCACGAGACTCACCTGCGCCGCCGTCGAGTCTCCGGAGAGCGTCGCCTCCTCCCGTTCTCCTCTGCAGGCGTGTGCGCGGGAGTCGAGCAGCAGGCGGGCGACGTTCTTTTCTGGAGGCGGGGACGGGAAAAGCGAGCGCGGGGGCGAGGCGGGGAGATTTCGGCCGAATACAGAGGGCGGGGGCTCTGAATTGGACGCAGTGGCGCGGGAGGGCGGTGAAAAACGATTCGGCATTCGATCCCGTTTCCGCGAGACAATACCGTGGACATCCAAACAACGGCATTGGAGGCTGCCCAACGCCAATTCCGAATTCTGGGCCTCAATGCCAACATCCAAACGCAGTGTTAGAGATTTACAGAACTTAGAGACTTAGAAAACTTAGAGATGTACAGAACTTAGAGACTTAGAAAACTTACATATTTACATAACTTAGAGACTTAGAAAACTTAGAGTTTTGCTATACATGTTGTATCACAAATGTTATATGCCTTCCTTTGTGCAGCATCTGTCTCCATCGGCGGGGTCGAATGCTGCGGTTCAAGACGTAGATCTATCTGCAGCTCGGAATCTTTTCCCATCCCCACCCCCATTCCCCCCTTAGTGATTTGTATCTTATTTGCGACTATTTGTGGTAGTGAACCATATTTAGTATTTGTGAACTTGTGAACAATTATGTGCTGTATGTGGACTTCTTATAGAATATTTGTGGATTTATGGACTATTTGTGGCTATATATGTGGTATTGTGGAATATTTGAGCGTTTGCAAATTATTCGAGGATTTGGATGTGCATGTGGTTGTGAATTTGATGTTGATTGTCATATATATTAACTGCCTGTGTGTTTGTCAAAAGAAATGGTGGAAAAAACAATTAAAAATGGTTCTGGAAAAACACTTTGCCGAGTGTTAGTGCCACGACACTCGGCAAAGGCATGGAAAACCTGGTTCTGAGAAGAGGTTTTGCCGAGTGCAAGTGCAAAGACACTCGGCAAATCCTAAACGTTTTACCGAGTGCAAAAGATAAGACACACGGTAAATGGCGTAGCATTTGCCGAGTGTCGGCGCGCAGGACACTTGGCAAAGCTATGCCGAGTGTCAAACCTGACACTCGGCAAAGCATTTCGCCGTCAAGTCGACGGCGTTCACCGACATTCACTTTTTTGTGCTGAGTGTCTGCCCTAGATACACGGCAAAAACTTCACTGAGAGCGCGTCGGAAAACACACGGCAAAGGGGGCCTTTGCTCCCCGTGTGGGGTTTGCCGAGTGCTACACATGGCAAATACGTTGCCGTGTGTATTAGTGCCTTTGCAGTGTGCCCAGAGCACACAGCAAATATGGCGATTCCGGTAGTGCCTGCCTCCACCTACGACCTCACCATTTTGTACCGCCGCCAATATCTCCCTTGTGTCCGCCTGCCATCGATTTCATGTTAACACCTCATTGTTCCCTAGATACCCTAGTATTATTGATACCACTAAAGGTACATCATCCTCGCCTCCCTCGTCACCACACACACACAGCCGCCTCCCTCAACAGGCAGTTCGCTCCACGCGCACTTCCGTGCACCCATCAAATGGCCGTAATGACCAGGCGCTTGAACACTTCGAAGCATGCCTGTGCGCGGTATGTTTAAGTGGAATGCACTCATCTTTGGATTTGTGAAGGCCCAAGACAATGTAATCCAACAGGTCCATTTTCCCTTAAAAAACAGAGCAAACGCAATGTGTAATCCCTGAAAAGATTGGAACAAAGGATCCTTCACATATTGTTAATTTCAGCATAAAATTTGACCCTATGATTGTTGGCCACCAATTTCGCCTACATTTAGTGGTATTGGTGGTATTGTGTATTCCTTAAACTGTAACAGAACTTTTTGAGTGGAAAATGCAGAGTTACATGCTTCATTTTTATCAAAACAAATTGTTTCCATATAAATAAAGGCTCCCCCCATGTTCATCCTTACATAAGGGATCACTGAATTTTACCCTGCACTCACCCTTGCCAATTTGTCCAGTGAAATAATAAAACAATATTTGATCATGTGAATGTTTGATGATCCATAGTGATGGTGTTGCATCTGAATTCTTATTTTTTTTCTGTAATTGGTGAATTTCGTTGAGCTCAAGTTCAATTACTTGAATGCGTTTTCATTATTAGGTTAATGGACATATGATTGTGACCACAGAGTTGCCGAACAAGGTAGCAACAGGTATATTTATAGAATGGTATTCACTTGCTTCGAACTAGCATCTTACATGTGCTCTGTACTCCAGAATTGACTGACCCCTTCGCCAACTAAATAGCTCCCAAATACCTAATAACAGCAACCCCCATCATCAGCAGCAAAATTCGAAGATTCGCAATAACCCGCAAAGTACAGATGGAGGCCTCCCAGTTTTTATGTTGCCTCCCCCCTGCAAAGTGCAAAAGTAGGCCCTATTACTATACTAATACCTGATGATTGCCTATTTATATGCAATTGCAATGTATATTTGCGTCTTACAGCAATTACAACGCCGACATATGAAAACTTCACTTGTACTGAAAAATTCACTCTGATAATGTCACAACACAAGAAATGAATTTTTTGCATCTACCTCTTGATATTTTTTAAAGCTAAGGTAACAGTTCAGTATTTTTTTTCCTTTGCTTTGTTGACGAGAATTGTTATTCCTTTTTCTGGAAGGCATGATGATAAATAAAACGCCACAAAGTTTCACAAATAGTCTATAACGACAATGATATTAGCTAAAAGTTGACGAACATTCAGATCTCTATTACATGCAAGGGAACAAAGGAACAACCTTTGCTTGAGGTTTCACACGTAATGTTGATGTGCACAATAACACGTAGACCCTGCGAATTCTTCCTTTTGGGCATCACAACCCAAACAATGAAGGGCAAGGCTAAAGGGAAGAGGGTCAAGCCTTTCACGTGATTTCCTTTCAGCTTGTGTGACCCATATCATTTTAGCTTGAAATAGCACATGTGTGACCCATATCCTTTTAGCTTGTGTGACCCATATCCACATCATTTTTCTCATAGTACGATAAATGCACAATATTCCTTGCAGCTTTAAATGTGCTGTTCTCTAAAATAAATGAATGTGCCAGTATGTTCATGGTTTTAGTTACCTCAAGCTCGGTGTGCATGATATTCTAAATATATGGTCTCCTTTGCTTTGTCCACTCTCCTTTCATTCGCAATGGAAAAGATCAGACCTTACCGTTCCTTAACTTGTTGAACATGCAAAAGCTACCATGTCACATTAACTAGCTGTCACTATACCAAGTGATTACTTCATGGCCGCATAGTAACCCAACGTTTAGCAACGACAAGCTTGCCATCACGGGTAGGGGATAGTTTGAAGCTGAGCTACCAAATATACCCTGGTCGTGGCTCAGGGCATCAACGGAGGAGAAAGCAAGGCACGTGGCCCTGCTTGTGATTCATTCGGCATGTTGGGAAACAAACACACGTGTGACCCGCACCCGCGTGGATTGGGTGGATCCCTTGCACACACCCATTCCACCTTGCATCGAGAATCAGGCGGAGGAAATCCAAGTGTGTGCTTGGATAATGCTGGTATCAGGATGGATTGGCATGATTTGCCCCACGCAGTTAAACCAAAATCGCATATGGGCACTAAACTAATACAATCGTACCAGACCACTGCAAAAATTATTTATTTATTACGACAAAAATATTTCCGTCCCACAACAAATGGCATTGAAGCGTTTAAAATTTGTCCCAAAACAAATGGCATTGTAGCCAATTAATGATCCACTTAGCCAATTTATGGCAAGCTAATCTGGTATTTGTGGAAAGCTGATTTGTTGCACAGCGTCATGCACAATATTAAAAGGCAGGCAAGCGTAATTAAAAGGCAATGTTTCCCGTTTAGCTGGCTCATATTAAGATATATTATCACTAATAATTAGGGGTAGTGGGGTCATTTTACTTCACTCTTAATTTGTCTGAAATTATCTAGGATGTCATTTGTTGTGGGATGGAGGGAGTATTTATTGAAGAAGAGACATAAGAAGGATGAATCATAGTGATAAATGCTACGATCAAAAATACTATTCATATTTCCTTAAACAAATTTCTACCCAGTCCACATCACATGTCTTGCGCTAGTCTCAGAGTGCGCGCCTGACACTACATTTCAGTAAAAAATAATGACATCGTTTGCTACATGAATCAGTTTGATCTTGAAACTAGAGGGGTAATAAACATGCTGTGACGAAATCATCTGCTATTAATTCATGACATTTCAATTACCTCCAGCTCCAAACTACTTGTCTTCTTCTTAATCTGAAAAAGAGACAGATTTCAGAATCCAAATGAATAGATAACTATCCGAGTGATGGACTGAAGTTTCATGACACAAAACAATTGTCTTACGGCGAAAACATGAACTAACATGCGTACATATCATTTGCACAGTGCAAGCACTAGAACTAGTATTGGTAAATCATCACAAACAAATCAAACTCAGTGGAACGAGACATCAGTTCACTCCATTAATTGTTCAGAGCTTAGCAGGAAAAAGGAACGCAAACAACTGCTAGGTAGCTAAGGAATCATTTCACTACATTGTTCATAGCATCACATGAACGGATTCTTAAGGAAAAACGATCTAAATGCAAAGCCAACAACCCTTGCTCACTGGACACCATCTAAGTACTTGAGTTGATCAGCCTCTGCAAGAAAATGAACTTGAGTAAACAATTGCTGTTACAAATTTCTGGGATAAGAGCTTGACATTTTAGCACACCATGCTGTCATTTATGCCATGCATTCATTAGACAGTATTTTGGACTGGCAAATTATTTCTTGACCAGTGGAACAGAGCAAGAACAGCTGCCACACAGATCTGAATATATTTATTCGCACATAAACAAGCCCATAAAAATCAGCACTGTTGTAACTGATAACCAGGAAATCAAGATCATATCAGAAATTTCACACCCGTTCATAGATTATCATAAGGCATTGAAATATCATTTTCTGGGTGCAATGTGAGTGGTTTCCAATGTCAAACTACAGTTAGTTCACAAAGAGGTTCATACATCACACAACAAATGGCAGGGTAACAATAATGATGACAATTAGCTAGAGGAAGTACAGAAACTAGAAATTTAGCCATTTAGTTCAAATAATGCAATGTTAACAGTTATTATTAATAATGGTACATATTAAGAAAATCAGAGCACATGTTAAGATAAACATTCAGCAGGTAAATGCATAGAGCAGTATGATAATGTGAATCGAAATCCATGCATTCAGCAGGAACATATTAAAAAAGTAACTGACACTTACTATTTTTCTCCTTTGCCATATCAAGCGTGATCCAGATCAACAGTCATGAAAATCTCTCTATTCCGAACATCCATAAAATCTCATATGCATCAGCTCTATATTCACCTGAGAGTTCCTCCGTTATAGCCAACGAAGCAATTCTTGATGGAAAAATCAGCAGCTTCGTCCTGTACTTGTTTTGTTTTCACTTCAAGGTACTTTCCCATATTCTCAGCAACATCTTCAACTATTTATCGCTTCTTTCCAGCTTTGCTCCTTGAGCCCTAGAGTCAGCACCTTTCTTTCTTGAGGTAGATGACACATCTTCATCTCTTCGAGCAGCACCTTTCTCCCTTGAGGTAGATGACACATCTTTTTACAACAAGGACATTTACTTTTAGTTGTCCATATACAACCGACCTATATTCTGTTTAAACATGCATATATGGCCTGCATAAATGTTCTGTATAAAATTCTACATAGCAGTGCATGCAGAACAGTGATTGCTGAATTTATAACTACATTGGTTTCAGTTTGGAGTGGCAAGAGCATTTCAAACTAATAGTATGCATGCAACGGTTGTGATAGAAGAGCAAAATTTTGGTTACCCAGTATTTTGTAGACAAGAATGAACTGAACAATTCAAACTGAAACTGAAAAGTTGAAATTTCAGTATTAATTGGAAACACTAAATTTGTTGGCCTAATGGAAAAAAACTAATCCAGAAATGCTTTCTAAGGTCAAGTATCACGACCTGGTTACCTTTTTCCCTTTGTTTACTACTACCTCTCACTGATGTTACATCCAGTAATGCTTTCAAAGGACACACATGCTACCATGCATAACGCAACCATTAGATATTTCGTTCAAATCAATGGAAAAAGAATTAGATATTTGTTCCAATGTACAAGACGCTTAACAATTTTATTCAAGTTCAAGCCACTGGGAGGAAAACAAGAAACAAGGGCGGCACCTGGAGGGGAGGGTGATGATGAGGAAATGCTTACTAGTGGTGACGGCTGGTGATTGGAGGCGTCACTTGTAGCCCTTCGCTCGCTTACGAGGCTGCTCACCGCGGGCCTATCACAAAAAGAAAAGGATTCATCCATCAAACCCTAGGGCAAGGGAGGAGGTGGTGAAGGGTGAGGAGGATGGGTCATACCGTCACCCGAAGAAGCGCCGTCGCCACGGTTCGTCTTATGAGCGAAGGAGCGCACCGTCGCATTTACGATGCGAGAGCGAGAGCGACGAACCGTTCCTAGCCTCCGATGTAGTTTGTGTTGGTGGATTCCCACGCCGATCGGTGTGGATCCAGAGTGGGCCGGACCAATCAACGCTCGAGCCAAACGCACTTTTGCCAGCGACAGGAATTTCGTCCGCGCGCGTCGGGATCCACTCTGAGGTGTGGATTGAGCTGGGATCCACGTGAATCCGTGCCTACCCAAATGAGGCCTAGGTGTGCGTGGTATGATAGTGGCTAGTCCTGCTTACGTTGCTGCAGGACCAGATGCTCGTCCAGATCAGCAGTCCATAAGCAGTTGAGTGTTCTTCAATGTGCCATTAACCGTTTCCCAATGTCACCTATTCCCAAATGCTAGCAGCGGATTCAGGGTACAAAAAAATATGAGACAAGGAAAAATATACTGCGAACGAACTGGTTTGCTGTCTCATATGAGATATGAAAAAGTGAACTTTGAAAGAACTGGTTTGCTGTCTCTGGACATATTTATGAAGCAGAAAACCCGCTCTGTGTTTGTATAGATAAAGTATTACTGCCTAGTGTACGATTGTAGGTGCGATATGCCATTACTTTTGAATTGGGGGCTTCTCATTTCTATTACATTAGTTAAACCTAAGAAAATTGTTACAACACTTTTGAGCGGAACATGCAAAGTTACGTGCTTCAGTTTTACCAACCAGGCACTAACAACAATTGTTCAAGACATTAGTTTATAATACAATTATTAGTTTGAACATCATCTTATTTTCCATCTACAGCACGAGAAAAAGCCAATGATATCGAAAGAGATAGTATGGTAAGTGAGAAAGTAAAATATATAAAATCTTAGGGAGTCCTGGTAGCTAGGTTCTTTTTTAGAGGTTAGGAGTGTTTCCTAATTATTCCATTGGAAACTATAATCCTGATCTAGCAACTGCAAAAGCTCATTTCTTTCAACAGAAACAAAATTTTAATCATCCTCATGCCGTTACCGTATAATCTGTGTTGTTTGACCTTCATTCAATCATTAAAATGCTAATATTGCCCGTTTGGTTTTCTCCATCGAGATGATTGCCAACATCTACAGCTCCTCGTCGCCCATAATCTGCAGCTCCCTCATCGTGCACAGTTTGTATCCTCGTGGTTCATGGCTCTCGAACTACCATAGGTCGAAGTCGACCTCAACGCCGTCGGCCTATGGCATCATCGACAGGTGGGATAGTGGCTGCGAAGGACAGGAGAAGCCTTGCAGCAGGCTGGGAGAAATGGGGTGTGATGGGGATGGGAGAAATGTCACGATGGGACGCAGGGGCAGCAAGGCATCACGGCCGATGCGGGGGCAGTGTGGCACTGTAAAGGAGTGGGAGTATAGCGCTAGAGTGCCCCTAGGTCAGCGAGCTGATCTGATCGGGGGCGGCGCAGGATTTCAGATCAGTGTGGCGAGATTGTGGCGCTGTGCTCGGGGTGCCTTCTTGCTGAGGCCGACATCTTTGTTGCCGCGCTGACCATAGCTTGGTCAAGTTCCTTCCAGCCCAACCTTAGCGTAAACGGTGTCAAAAAAAAAAGAGAGAGACCTCCGGCTGGCTGGAATTCTAGCTTGCTTGCATCAAAGCTAGCTCTTAGCTGAAAAAGAAAGCAGAGGAGTGAAGAAGGAAGTCAGGGTATTTTATTTTTGTTATGTCTCCGATTACGCATTGACCGGCCAATAATGGTAAATAAGGGTAAAGTTTGTATGAGCCATAGTGTACCGCGGATCAGCCCATTGGCTATGGCAGTCCTAGGAATAGGGATGTTTGGACGGGCATACAACCTTATTACTACTTTGGTTGGTGAAAATGACACATGCATGTTAGCATATTTCTATATGCTGATACAGGCATAAGCGTCTCTTTTCTCTTCAGCAGAATATTTCCCAATGCTTGTTAGAGTGGTCTGAAACAAAAGTCTAATGAACTGCTGTTTGTTTTGATGGAATTCCAACCGTATAGGAGCCTTCAAGATCTTTAGTCAATCACTGTTTGTATGGGACATGCATATGAAAGCAGTATGACATAATTTCTTTCCCGAAACCTTCCATTCTCAAAAAGGTTTTTATCTGCAATGACGGTGATCTCGGCCTGCCTCTCTCAGACTAGTGGTGGTTCTGTTGGAAAGTGATCAATGAAGAGATGGATGACGCTTTGGTAAATGATATTTCAAAGGTACAACTTAAATGGGGCAAAGGGTCATGTGCGCGGACGTACTCTCGGGGAATCACATTCCACAAGAATTACATATCTATCCTTTACACATTATGGATGGGCACATATTCGAGGGCATTTTGAAGAAATTTTTTACCCCAGTTCTAATCGCGTAGTTGGAACGCTTCTGCTTTTTCAGGAAAAAAACACCTGATTCTTCCAGATAATTTGATAACTATTTCCTGAAACTTGAGGCTTCCTGAATACATAGCTTTATTCACTCTAAAATTAACTAGTATGTTAAAAAATTATATGTTTAGCATCATTGCAATAATATTTCTTTATTGTTTTAAGAAAATTAGAAATGAGATTCAGGTTTTGTCACCATATAAATATAATGCACCTTTGGGCCTATATGGAAAGCAAATATACTTTCATTGCTTCTAAGATTCAATTTTAGAACACACCTAATGCTTTGGATATACAGGAAACAATGATTGACTTTCTTTTTTCATTTTGGTTGACTGATTTAACCTTCTTGAATTGACTGAACCATGCAATCGATCACTAGTACTTCCCAGTTGTGTTTTCCACAAATTTCAGTGCAACATCTTGGCCTTGTACTTGTTTGTTTATCTTTAAATCAATGGTCTCTAGCTATTTTGTCTCCGCTTGTTGCTGCAACACCCAGTTTGATCAAATGTTAAGAACCGAAGACAACAAATAAATTGACAAAGCCTTTCGTAAGCATGCATCTTTAACCATCCATCATCAGCCAGATTAGGCATTCCTGTTTCAGCACCGCACTCCTGGTCAGTTGTGACGTGTTGTTGTAACACACATACATGTGTGACCATCAGTGATGGTCTCATTCTAGCCGACATCGCCCTTTGTGTCATGAGGCGCCCTCTGCCTAGAAACATTGTGACTTTTCTTATTGACAATTCCTAGAGGCCTGAACTATATGTATAACACAAACAAACAAACTATATGCAACGCTTTGTGGCGTTGCATTCGCCTTGGAGCGTCGTCTTGGAGATCTCCGGTACAGGTCTTTCGACCTTCCATCGCTAATTTGGTTGTTGTCTCCTGCAGCTTGGCACATGTGATGCTACTATGGATGTTCCCAGCCTTCCAGTCATGGTGATGTATGGGAATTTTTCCTTCGTCGGTTGCGGTTTGGGTGGTCTTTGCTTCAATGAGGAACTGTGGTTCATCATTGGATTGGCAGATGCTTGAGTGTTGATCTATCCCCGAGGTCGTGGAAGAACTGACACATAGTGTTGACCATACTCAAGAAACAGCACCGGAAGACAACAAAGCTGCAGATAGAAGACTTTTCTTAGTTTCTTTTTCTAGTTTTGTTTCATCAGTGTAGCGTTTGTGCACTTCTGATGATGGCCGAGTCTGTCGGTGATTGTATTTGGCTGTAACTCTCCTAGGAGTCAAGGCTAGTTTTTTTGAGAGCTAAGGCCGGGATTAATGCAATCTTCCCATTATCTAAAAAAGTAGTGGAGTCTCATATTATTTCTCAGGCTCTTCTCCATTTAATTTGATCAACTATTCATGGTTGATATGCATTTAGAACACATGTTGTTTCCTGTTAGTCAAATATCAAATCAAATTGCTATCTCACCAGAGTCCAGAAACCCATACATTGACAATCAACTGTCTCCTATGCAGGCGTCAGACTGCAAGTTACGGGCCAATAATTAATACATGATCGTGCAGCCCCCGAGCAGCTTGCTGCCAAGGATTTGGTCCGGTTCATAAAGTTGAAATGGGACGTAGGGTTACCGTTGCGGCTCTTAGTTTGAGTCATAAAAAGAACATTAAAACAGATGGAGGCGTGGGATGCATTTGGGTTATTTTATTAATTAATAACAACATATAGTGGTTCTCTCAAAATCACAATATATAGTGGGTAAAGTTTTGAGAAATGGAATAGATTGTGTAGGCCCCAAATCCTGTTCTTTTAGGTTTCTCTTGCAATCATGTGTGGTGTAGATGTTTTTCGTAATTTTTCTGTTATAGGTACTTTGGGCTATATTTCTGTTATGACAAGGGTGGGTAATTTTTACAATATGTGGAGGGTATTTGGACTAATTTTATCATAATAGGTACTTTGGGCTATATTTCTGTTATAGGGTTGTTTTTTTTTCTCCAATTAATGTGGTAATTTTTTTGCATTGAGAGCAAACGTAGTGGCTCCTTTTCGTGGCCTAATAAGTTAACAGATTTGGCAATTCATTAGTTTACTTTTTCTAATTGTTCCATATGTCATGTTTGCCTTTTCTGGTTCAAGTGCCCTTTTGCTAAAAAAAAATCTCATATTTAAAGTGTTTTAATTCAGAGCAGCAAAACCATAATTGCTTTACGGCTACCATCAAGGAGATGGTAAAGTTACACACATCAATGAAGTAATTTCTGACAAATATCAGGGTCATGTTAAGAGACCCAAAGAAAAATAGGGTACGAACAACAATCCAATTGGATTCAGAATCATCGATGGGTGAAGGACCGAGAAGGCGACCAGAGGGGGGGTGAATGGGAGCCGATAAAATTCTTGCAAAAAATTCAGCCTATGTCCTGACCCGCCTCAAGATTGATCACCAAGATCACACACACACATGATGAGTGTTGTGCTGACCCTATGAATGATCAAGGATGATGTAGGAACACTTGCGGAAGCAAAACAAACGAACACGCACTCCACGAGATGAACCGATGAAAATCCAACCGAGACCTTCCACCAGATAGTCCGGATATTTGTCGGATAATCTGGTACTCGGATACTCCGGTAGTGTGTCGGATACTCCGGTCGGATACCAGGACCGGATACTCCGGTGGGGTGTCGGATACTCCGGTAGGTATCAGGTCCGGATACTCCGGTAATATGTCGGATAGTCCGGTCGGGTACCAGGTCCGGATACTCCGGTACTCGGTCGGATAGTACGGTAGACGATGAACATGAAGAACAAAAACGCGCGACCAGTTGCTCCAAAATCCGAAACCCAATCAAACGACCTCCAAAAATCACCAAACTTGAACCCTAGGTGCGTGACAAGATAGAGAACCTCATCCAAGTGGATCCATACCAAAAACCCAACCAAATCCTCTCGAATTTCAGATCACGTGGAAGAACAAAAGGTTTGGCCAAACTTGGACGAAATCCACAAATTTGAGGTGCTCGTGGGGAGATCTTGTGCAAGATCAATCAAGGCATGTTCCCACACGTCCTAGCTCCGAATCCATCCAAGAAAACCGACCCAAATCGCAGCCAAAAAGGAGATCGAAAAATCACCCGAAAATAGCTCCGAAAATGGGGAAAAAGATAAATTCGGGAATTAGATGGGGAGGAAGAACAAGAGCACGAGATTGATTCAAACAAAATTCATTATTCAAACAAACTTCCTCCCTCTCTTGTAGAAAGTTGAAGATACAAGCTCTCACCTTGTTCCCTCTCCTCTCATCTCTCTCTAGCTCATCCCTAGCTAGTCCTATCCTCTAGATCCAAAATAAAAAGTCCAAGAGCCTCAAGGTGGCCAGCCAACTCCACCTCCCTATATGGGCTTTTTCTCTTTCCCAACATACCCCTAAGGTATTACATACTCCCACCTACCACTAGGGGCAAAATCGTCCAACTCTTTTTCCTTCGCCCGAACGCCATCGGGCCCTTCACCACTTCGCTTCGCCTCGACGCAACCTTCGCGATGGTGCCACGTACACCACCATGCGCCGCCGCCGGTTTTGAGGCCCAAACCGGGAAACCGTCCGCCCGCCGGTTTTGAGGCATAAACCGGTAAACCACCTCGATGTCGACGCGTGTCACCTCGTCCCGCGAACCTCGCCGTCAAGTCTTCTCGTCCCAGCCCGTCGGGACCCTTCACTTGACTCGGCCTCCCGTTCGCCTCTTGACTTGGTCAACCCGCCGTCTTCATCACCTCCACGGTTTTGAGGCCAAACCGCGAAACCCTCCGTGCTTCTTGTCCGCCACGTGTACGGTGTGGATCACCCTTGACCTCACCCGGCCTCTCGATCGCCCGGACCCAAGCCTCCCGCTTGTTCCTCCCGATCCTCTCGCCGTTGACCATCAAGTTGACTCGATTGACCTACACATCATTAGACAAGCAAACACATTTCTCCATCTCCTCCATTCTTTCCATCACCTTCACCAACTCCGGTTAGCCAGAAACATAATCATTATACATGCTCATGCAACCCTCAAAAACCCGCAATTCAAACCTGAACCTCAAGTTCAACTCAAACTCGTTGTCAATTACTCATCACATTATGAACCATAGCACATCTCAACATGGTTCCTCAATGGGGTACCAAAATTGGACTTCGTTTTCCCGATCTCCACAGTCTCTCACACAGTCGTTGAAGCAAAGTTTGCGGCCTGAAGTTCAAGAAGCAGTATGTGCGCGCTCTGGAATCTGCTATGCTCTGTTATGATACACAGCCACCGGACCTGTCACTCTTTGCTCCCCCAGTTGCGTATCATCATCCTACCCTACCCGGAACCTGTTTCCCTCTGCCTTCCATTCGTACATGAGAGTGGCCCTACTTTTCCCATCATGCCCACACCTTAGATCTTTGTCCACCTTTTTGTGTGCCACAAACACATAATGATGTAAACCTTGGAGGCCAAATGTAGTAAATAAGATGAGCTCTACTATTGTTATAATGGTACCACCGTGTGGGAAAAAAACATTGCACCACCAAGGTTATAATTTTGGTACAAACCAGGGACCATAAAAAGCTCAAAGAACCGATGCTATGAACAAATATATCACACTCATCTCAATGCATTGCATGTTATACTTATTATCATACTACTCACCTTGCACTAACACCTTTTCATTAAATTACACATACGACATACATGTTGCATCTCTGGCCAACTTTCTCTGCAGTATTGAGGAGCGCAACAGATACATTGTGATATGTTCATTCTCATTCAAATTTCCCACCAGTTAGGAGCCGCTGCAGTTGTTGCGCTTTGTTCTGCTGGATGAGGATGAGATGGGGTGTGATCTTGACAAAAGGACGAAATGTTAATTCCATGATGCTAGGTATCTAGACGGATAGGTTCTTTGAAGTTCATACCGAAGGATGCTTGAGTGCTGTCGACCAACGATTTTCGAGTAGTAGAGGAGGAAGAGGGGATGGAGGATAGGTACGTAATATGTACTTCTTTTCGAAAGATGCTTGTTTTAGTTTGCTTTGGTCTGCATCCACCTCATAGTATTACTCATATGTTTGGTACTTGGCTAAATGGGGTGGGCGATTAGCTTAAAAGATAATTATTAGTAGGAGCAGCAACTTAGTGTTAAGATATCTGGCTAAGCAAAAATGATATTCTCTTTGACAAAGCTCCAATGAAAACATATATGTAGGTACGATACAAGGGGATACATTGGCTCCGGGTCTGGGCGCAGCTATAGCAGAATGAGGAGGCGAGAGAGACGATTAGAGACGCATGAAGGCAGATGGAGATGTTGGCAATGCAAATTATTGCACACCATGGACGGAGATTTAGTAATAGGCTTGGTCTTTGATACTTTCTTTCATCCAAACTATGTCGTGTTTATTTCGATGTGATGAATTCTATATGTGTGAGAGATGGCAGATGGAAATGCTGCAATTATGTAATAAGTTGGCTGTAGTTTCTTTGTAAGGTCAAGGTCGGATACCCATTATCTAAAAATTGGAGTTTTGAGAACATGCTTTTTTCAGAACAACATATTGTGTGAATTTGTGGTGTTGCTACTTTGATTCAGCTGCGGTTCCTTGAGCCTTCGATGCACGGTATAAAAAAACCTATTACATCTGACTACAAGAAAATAGAGTTTTAGTCACCGATTTTTAGTGACCAAGAAATTTTTTCCTTGTTGGTCACTAAAAGGTTATCAATAGTGACCAAGTTTTGAGAATTTTTGTGGATATACGGGTTTAATGGCCAACGTTATAGTAGTTACCAAAGTTTTTTTTTATAGGAACATATGTAGTTACCAAGATTGTGTTGGTTGCTATATAGTTTTAGTGACCGACGTTGTATATAGTTACCAAGATTGTGTTGGTTGCTATCTAGTTTTAGTGACCAACATATACATATAGTGACAAGATTTTAGCCGCCAAAACGTGACTAAGCTTGTTGGTGACAAAATATCTATTGTTACCAACATCTACATATAGTAACCATGTATCTGCATTTCGTGTTTCTTGCATTTTAATTAATCCCTAGTTTCTACTCTATTGCACAAGAATTAATTTACCATGGATAGTGGTACATCTAATATCTCACGAGGCACCTACCTGTCTATCTACATATAAGTTACTATGCACATGAGCATTAGAAACAAAATGTCCACATTTTGTATCCTCGTTAACTAAGGCGCGATCTGAGGACTTGCAATGAGAGGGTGGGGGATAGTAGTGGGAGGAAAAAAAATGAAAACAGAGGAATAGAAAATATCAGGTAAAAACTTGGAAATGGCAGCCTGTACACAGCAATATCTAACTATTTTGTATTAAAAATATCGTGTTGTGAACATGTCCCACTTCGAGGTCAGGCTTTGCATCGGGTGACGGACGAGGTACGATCTGGTCCGTCGCGTGGCACATGCTCTGGCCGAGCTGCACAACCCTCGCGATCATATTCCCTAATTCTGACCGGTTCTTTCAACCATATTCCCGATGATGCCGCTTCAGCCCCCATACTGTGCCGTCTGGGAGCCGTCTTGATCTCCTGCGTACATCACCCAGCACGGTGGAGAGCTCTTGCGCAACAGTACATCTATCCAAAAGAGTCTGGACAGTTGTAATTTCAAAGTAGCAAAGCTTTGTCTCTCGACGCCTTCCATTCTCATCAAATTTTCATCTCAGCCTGTGGTGGCCTGCATAGATTAATTACTTGACCTATATTTGTCCTCCTATCTTCTTTTCTTTCTCTACACTTAATGGTGGCTTGATTGCGAAGTGGATGGTCGAATGATGAATTAATTATATATTGAATGGTGAGTATCATGGAATATGTGCCCTAGAATATTCAGTACAAAGGAGGTTTGAGACAAAAATGACACAAGACGATACTATCATGTAATTTGTGTCCTAAAGTACTTGAGTACAAAGACCACGGATAGAGGTCCAAAAAAATATGGTGGCAGATGCGTATTTCCTGGTGGCTTCCGTTCTTATCAAACCTTGTGCTTTTGCTCGTTCCAATATCTCGTTCTTGCTTTCGGTATGCATGATTTTAAGGGGTACGCAATGTCCGTTTGTACATCAGGTGGGTGGCTGATTGTTTAGTTGCCTTTTGGTGGTGATGTGGTTGCTCCTGATTTACATTAATTTGCCGAACAACTAGACACTTTCTACCCTCGCAAAAAAAAAAAGACACTTACTAATATGGTCTTCGGTGACATTCCTAGAACCAACGTAATGGCGGTTGATTTATTTAGTGTGGCAACAATACTGTTCGCTAGGATGGTAGGTTGATGGTATATATAAACTCATGGCGGCTGTCTTATTTGGGCTATTCATTAAATTTAGATAAGCCAGAGGAAACCAAGCATTTGGCTAGAACATGACACGGAACACGAAGCATTTGGTTAGTTACTTAATTGCCTTGGAAACTTCCTGTACTAGAAGATTTTATATCTGTGCACCTAGTGGTTATAGCATTTGAGTAGCATCTAGCAGACCTAGGCTAAAATCTCTCCGCAGAAAGCGAATAACTAGGAAAGAATAAAAAAATTTCAAATAAGTTTCCCATGCTGACTTCGTTCAAAAGAAGAGAAGATTTTATATTTCATTTTCCCATTTATAAGCTTACTCTTTCTGTTGCTACCAACTAGCTTTTTCTTGTTCTAATGGGATGGAATATATTCAGATGGTGCTCAAACAAAAATGTGTGGTGCGGTAAAACCGTTTTTGTGTTATCATGTTATTACTAGTCAGCTTTTTATATGCCATAGAAAATGTCTTTTATCCGTAATCTACCACTGCAATGAGGTAGCCCATCATAGCCCCGCAGAGGTAGCGAGCTCTGCATCGGGCTTCTTTTTATCCAGCACGGCAGTTGATGCTCCCGTGATTAAAATTTTTTTAATTTCGTTGCAGACCTTTTTCACATATTACCGGCCAAATGAGCGATAAGGTTCAATGGTATACCATTGTTTTTTTCTCACGATGTCAAGGCAACTGGCAAGGCCAAGATGCACATGGCACGAAAGTACAACTGAAGAAAAAATCCGCAGGGCACGCGGGCCACATGCTCAACGCCGGCGGTCAACATGCCCTGCTTTGGAGTAATGCAGACAGCAAGCTGAATCGGGTGACGGACGTGGTCGGTCCTTTCATTCGCGCCATGGCCCACAACCGTGATCTCTAGCACTGTAGTACATGCATAGCCAAAGCGTCTATACAGTTGTAAATGGCTAAGCTTAAAAATACCCATTTCCCTCCCGAACCCTCTCGACCTGCTACAGTAACCAGGAGAGGCGATTCGAGGCGAAGCTATCTCCGGCGTCGATTCGTCCGTTCCCCACCCTCTGGAGGCCTCTCCGGCGCCGGAGTGTGTGCGGGATGGACCGAATCGACGTCTGGAGCTGTCTATAGCTGCTAGTGCAACTAAATAATCTCGCCATGGTGTCCAATCGCCATGGGAGAGCTCGTTCTTCCCTGTCGGCTGCTGTATTGACGGCGGGTGAAGCTTTTGTCCTTCATCTTCTTTTCCGTCGATGACGGCGGCGGCGGATGAAGGTTTGTGTTCCGGGTTGCTGATCTAGTTGGTGACCTCGGGGTTGTTTTCCGGTCGCCGGTCTTCTGGCTGGCGGCGACGGATTTGTTTACCCCTTTTTGCTTGCTGGTTGCTGGCGGGTGTTCTTCGGCGTGCGGCGGCTCTTGCTGGCGGCCCGGCGGTGTTGCCTTCCGCTGTGTGGCCCGTTGGTTGGGCTGTCGTCGCCGCCGTTGGTTGTCGGCGGTGAGGAAGGGTGTCGCTTTTGTTCCGGCATCGACTTCTTGCAGGCGCCGGATGTTTGTGTCCTCAGCGCGTCGGAGGAGTGGCGGCGACGACGTGCTGTTTGGAATAACTCTTCCCGAGCTTCCGCCACTTCGACGGCGGATTTCCTCTGCTGCTGTCGTCGGGAAGCTTTGTGGACTTGTTGCAGGGGCGGCTTCGACTTCTCGCTACGCTGTGGTGCGGGCTGAATGAGTTGTAGCTGTTGTTTGGGATCTTTAGCCCAGCAGGGCGATGGTGCTCGTCCAGGGTTGCAGAGGAGAGGTTGGTGTCCAGCTTCGGCGGGCTGCGGGCGTGTTGAGCGACGTCGGAGCTGTGGCGGTTGGCGGCGCGATAGGCGACGACGATGGCGGTCAGCGGCGCGTCGAGTACGGCGGCGGCTTTGGCGATTGGTACCGCGTCTTGCGGTGTCGGAGCTGGGGGCCTCCTGGGGTCTCTTTCTTTGATGCCAGCTTTCTTCTGTAATCTGTTTGGACTTTTGTTGTTTTGGTACCTCTCACCGCGTGGTGACAGTCGTGCAAGATCTTTCGATGGACGTGTTTGTTTTTCTGGGTATAGATGTAGGGGAGTTTGTGTGTGAGTGAGTTGCGTCTCCTTGTACACGAACAGATACTACATTTATATTCAGGAATGAGAGGTTCAAAAAAAAAAAAATGGCTAAGCTTGTTTCCCAATGCCTTCCATTCTCATCGAAAATTCATTTGACATGTTGGTGCTCTGCATGCCTCACTTTATACTTGTCATCCACTCGTCTATTCTTTTCCTACTACTACTGGTGCCTTGGTTGCAAAGTCTATGGTCAAATGATAAATCATATATGGAACGGTGGTGGCACATGAGTTCATACTCCGGACATGTATTTATGGGACTAGATGAAGCTTCAGACTCATCATCAATCGGTTTTCGTTGCTTGTGGTAGGTTTAAAAATGTCAATTCCTCCCGAATGCTTACTCGGCAGTACCACAGCCCGCCTTGAGAGAAGTTATTGGACGGCTACACAAAAGAGCTTCCCGCGGCGATTTTTTTTAAAAAAAATAGCTTCCTGCAACCATTTTTTTAAAAAAAATAGCTTCTGCAACGATTTTTTTTTAAAGAGCATCCGGGGACGATAAGAAAGCCAAGTAGAAGAGAACTGAAAGTAATTTGCTGCTACCTGGATTGAAATGTTCCAATTTGTTTGCAGACATTTTTTCACATACTCCCTCTGTTTTTTAATTGATGTCGTCGTTGACTTTTTGAGTTACATTTGACCCTTCGTCTTATTCAAAACATTAGCTTAAATATACAAATTACAAGTTATGTTTCAAATTTCTCTAGTGATAAAACAAATTATAACAAAATATTTGATAATTTTTAAACTTTTTTGAATAAGACGAGCGGTCAAATGTAACTCAAAAAGTCAACGGCGACATCATTTTAAGAACGGAGGGAGTACTACTTACACAACTCACTAGCACTTTACTCAAGGCAATGGTCAAATTGTACGACTGTTACTGCTACTGGATTGAAATATATTTCGATGCCGTTTCCAGGAATTTCTCGCATATTACTTACACATATCACGTATGAAAATTGTCAAAATGGAGGCCACATGAACAAAAAGCTGCAGTGGTGGACCAACCGCTAGGACAGTCCGTTTGTTGAGGCAAGACCAAGAAGCTCGTCAGGAGAGTATGTCCATCGACACTTACGGCATGGGAGACATGCTCAACAACGCCGTTTCCAGGAAGCGCCTATCAGTTCTGCGACTGCAAACACCAAACTGTCCAAGTGGTGATTGTTCTGTACATCACACGCCGTCAGCTCTCCCGGATGCTGGTCGGTCGAGCAGCCCAGCAGTCTCCCAATACCAAAAAAGTGGTCATATTGGAAGTTTGGGGCCGGAAAAACTGCTCCAGCAGTCTCCCAAAAATCTTCCTATTTATTCTCACCTCCCCAAAACCAGCCCTCTCCTCCCCACTTTGCTCCAACTCTCCCACCCTCCCAATACCATTTTCTGGCGTGCCCCACTTGGCTTTCACGCGCGCGCGCATTTTCTTTCTCTCCCTCTCTTCTTCCCGCGCCCGCCGCCGGCTCCCGCGCTCCACACCGCTGCGCCGCCGCCTGCCAGGAGTCCCCGCCGACGCGCCGCCGCGCGCCGCCCGCTCCCGCGCTCCACGCCGCCGCGCCAGATCTGGGATTCGATGGTGAGCGCCATCGATGGGAGCCCGGACGTGCCGCCGCGCTGTCCGCCGCCGGCCTCCGGCCGGGGACGTCTGCAGCTGGATTGCGCGCGCCCGCGGCCCGGGGTTCGTTGTGCCCGTCAATGGTCGACGCCATAGCCGCCGCCGCCGCATGCCTCCCCCTCCACCTCGGTCGCCGACGAAGGCGATGAAGGGCAGTGGCGGCAAGGGCAAGGGCGCGTCATCGACCGGCCCCGGCGGCAAGGGTGCGTTATCGACTGGGCGCGGCGGCAAGGGTAGGGGGTCGACCGGGCGCGGCGTCAAGGGCTCGGCGTCGATCGGGCGCGGCGGCAAGGCACCGGGGCCGTCGACTCGCGGCGCCAACACGTCGTCGTTGACCTCGACGCGCGGCCGCAAGGCCACCTCAACGGCGGAGGGCGTCGCGGCTGCCGTTGCGGAGGACGGCTCGACTGCAGTGGCGGAGGACGTCGCGGCTGGCCTTGTCGATGTGCACGTCGAATTTGAAGCCGTTCTACAGAGCCAAACTCATTCCAACGCCGACAACTTCAATGTGCTCGATGATATGTCGCAAAGGTACACGATTGTCCAACTCATTTGGGATTGATTGTACAACCTGCACCTTGAACATTTGGGATGATGTTGTCCATTTCGTTGTTTGTAGTGAGGATGGATTCACCGGTTTGATGAATGATGCTATTGGACTTGATGATTTCACACTCCCGGTGGATCAACATGGCGAAGACGAGAACATGGACGAGGAAGTTGTCGAGGTTCCCAAGGGAAGAGGAAGGAACTACTCGGTGGCGGAAGATGAAGCCCTTGTGAGTGCTTGGGAGAATGTGACCACTGATCAAGTGACGGGGAAGGATCAACTGGGAGCCTCATATTGGCAGCGCGTCGCCGATTACTTCCATGCTAGTTGCAAGGTTCCAACTTACCGGTCAGTTGGTTCTCTCTCTCACCGATGGAAGTCAATTCAAGAATGTTGCACTCGATGGTCGGGTTGTGTGGAGAATGTCAACCGACAGCAGCCAAGTGGCATGACCATAGAGGACCGAGTAAGCAACATCTCATCTCCTCCCATCTATTGCCTTGTTCTTCCTTTCTTACACAAGTAACGATTGTTGTCCTCCAATCTTTGCAGCAAACCATCACCCAAGAGCTGTACAAACAAAGAGAGCCAAATGGACGAGGATTCGCAATGCTCCATTGTTGACAGATGCTCAAACACAATGAGAAATGGATCAATAGGGACAAAGATCCACATCCGCTCAAGAAGCATGGTTCCTCTGACTTGGAGATGGATGACTATGAAGATGATGATGAGGAGAGTGGACGAAGCACTACTCCTAGCTCGGATTGGCCAGCAAATAAGAGGCCACCGGGAAGGAAGATTTCCAAGGAGAGAATGAAGAGAGGAGGAGGAGGAGGAGACGGGAATGCGGGTATGTTTCAGTCAGCTGTCCAAGACATCATCACAAGTAAGAGAGAGCTTGAGGCCTCTAGGAAGGAAGACGAACAAGCCAAGTTGAATTGGAAGCGGAGAACAAATAGAGAGAGTATGTCAAGTCCGTCGAGGAGCGCAAGATGGCTATCGAACAAGAGAGGTTGAGAGTACAAGCAGAGGAAGCAAGTGCAAGGAAAGAAGAGGCCATTGCAAGGAAAGAGGAAGCCATTGCCAAGAAGATGAAGCAAGAGATGAAGATTATGTTAATGGACATTATAGGTTGCGATGACCAACAAAAGGCATGGGTCTTAGCATCGCGTGCGACATAGCTAGGAAAGCTCAAAAAGCCGCAAGCCAAAGTGAGATTGGCAATGATGAGAGTGTGTGACGGTTGATCTCTTTGCAAGCTATTCGGCATTGTAGCATGTTTAAATTTGAATTCAAATTTGAATTTGAAGTTTGAAATTTGAACCTAAATTTGAAATTGGCTTGTTTGTGGCTGAAATATGAATATTTGAAATATTTGAATGTCATTATGTATAGTTTGAATTATTCATGTGTGAGGGAGAAGAGAAGAAGGAATGAGGGGATATTGGGAGGGAGTTATTAGGAGACTGCCAGAGCTGCACCTCCCAATATCTTGAAAAAGCTATTGGGAGGCTCCCAATATAGGATATTGGGAGGCAAATTATTGAGAGACTGCTGGAGGTGCTCTTACCATGTTACCGAGGACGCCGCCTCTATAGCTCTCCTGCCGTTTGGTAGCAGCCTTGGACTCCTGTGTAACATCGCTCTACACGGTAGACCGCAGACCTGACAGCGCTGTGGTACACGCGCATACCAAAAGCCGCTGCACAGGTGTAAATGAAAATGCTTGTTTCTTGACGCCTTCCATTCAAATTAAAAGTTTCATGCACGTGGAGCCATGCACGGCCTCTTTCAGGCACGTGGCGTGCTACATGTTGCATGTGAGTGTGGTGCTTTTTCTTGTACTGTGTGTTCTACAGGGTATCATGGACCACGTGACAAGCATTCTTCTATGGTACATGGTTCCTCGACGTCCACAGCAACAACAACATTCCGTGCTCGCAGTCTCAAGACTGTCAAACATCACGGGTGGTCCGGCCATTGTGACTTGGATCTAGAATGTCTAGCTCCGACTGTTCTGCCTTTCAGAGGTGCTAATGCTGCCTTTCATCTGTGTCCTAGTGAACGACATACATATTCGGCTTCACCGACGGTACTTTGTAAAGAAGGCAGCAAGGCCTTCGATCAACCTACGCTAATGCAGTGAGGCCCCTCAGGCAGCTTTTCGGCAGTCAGCCCGTTGGTTGCTTGTCTAGTAGTTCTTTCTCTGTTATTGACAAGTGTCCACACCCGCATAGGGGTGCTTGTAACCAAAAGGGAGCTATTCCCTTCTCTTTGTACTCCTGGTCCATCACGTTAATATAAATGAGTTCGCTTTGTATAAAAAAAATTAAAAGTTTCATCTGAACCGGTGGTGACTGTGCTTTATAAAGAGTTTCATCATCCGTTCGTCTCTTCCTTTCCACCCTGTGGCTCGGTTGCAAATTAGAGAGTCGAAAATGAATCATATACGTACAGATTGGTGAGGGAACGTGGAATCATACTCTCTGGACCCTTATTTATGGCACTAGCTGAGCTCCAGATTGGGTTCGTCAGCATGCCATACTTTGTAGGTTATTAGAATGCATGAGCATTGCTCCCACATTCTTTTTTGCCGGGTGCATATCAAAAGGATACTTAGAGTTGTAAACATTTGGATACCATTTCTGTAATCAACCTTGAAAATAGTTCGTATAGTACATCATAATGAATCAGAATACCCATTTATTTGAACAAACGTTGTGCATAACATAGCATGTGGAGACAAACTTCTCAGGCACTAGAAGTAGTGAATCAGAATACCCATTTATTCGAACAAACGCTCCCACAGTCTTTAATTAGGGCAGTTGGGCAATGATTAGGTGGAAATTATACTTGGATCCATTTATAAAATTTATCAGACGAGAATGTGTGCGTAGCGCAGTGGCAAGGCTTGCAGTTGGCAGCCTTTGAGGTTGTGAGTTCAACTCCCCGTTCTCGCGAAAAAAATCCCCTCGCTCATCCATACGCAAAGCACAGGTTAAGTACTCGCGTCGATTCTCACTGGCCAGCTGGGTCCCTGTGTACGATTGTGGAAGGGGGTTTAGGGGTTCTCTCGATATGTGTGAGAAGTCATTCTCCTTAGAAAATGTCCAGGGGGCGTCAATACTCCCCGCAGGTCGAGTTTTTTTTATAAAATTTATTAGACAAAATGTGTGTTGAAGTTACATGTAGCAACATATTGATAAACAGTCTGTAAATTTAAAAAATTGCGTACGCTCCTTCTTTTTAGCATAAATTGCGTACGCTCCTGACAATAGTTGTTGAATAGTTAACGTTAGCGAAGAGTTGTTGAATAGCTGACTTTAGCATAAGTCGAGCTGAAGTTTTTTTTGTCAATAAAAATGACCGCTAATTTCAACATTTTTTACGCAACTTAAATGACACATATCTAGACATGGGAAAACGCGACACTAAAACAAAAAATCAGGATGAAGGCCGAAAATATTTATTTAATTTGGGCTTGGTCACATCCTCGGGTACTCAAAAGACCAGAGATACTGATGGAGCTTAGCGCAAAACCGTGTCCATGAATCCCTCATGTACTATGCACGACTGTGTTTGCTAACGCAGTCATGTGCTAGAAGCACAGGAACTAATTATGCTGAAGAAAATTTAGAAATCAGGTATTTTCGTTAGAACCGAAGATCGGACCGAAATTTTGGTACCAAAGTTCTCAAGCTTGCACAATTTCACCGTTGTTTTGAATACTTTTTCTGAAAAAGTAAAACAACCAAACCAAAAATTCCGGATAGGATGTCTTGATGCCCACATCAAACCAAAAAAAAGGAACTTAGGTTATGGCAATGTAATAATATAAAATGAAAGCGTGACTATAGTGAACTGATCTGAAAGTGGAGCGTCACCGTGGAGAGCATGATTTGCATCGTCGTTGGTTACAGAAGGTCATTTTTTATATATAGCATGACAGGAGCTGCTAAAAAGATTGACATGTTTTAATTTTGTTTAACAGACATTTTTTGCATTACTTACTGAAATAACTAGCATTTCATGTAACGAAAATAGTCAGATGGTTGGCATTTGAACAATAAGATGCACTGATGGCCTAACCGCTAGGACAGGGTTTTGTGAGCCTGTAAGGGCAAGGCCAAGAAGCACAATGCACGAGACTACAACTGGAGGAATATGCCTACGGCATGGGCAACGTGTCAACGCTCGCGTCCCAAGGTTCCACTTAATTTTTTTTTTGATGAAACAGGAGGGCCAGGCCCTACTGGTTATATATTAATAGGAAAAAAGAGTTACAAAATTACATCCAGTAAAAGCAAAAAAAAAAATGAAGTGCCAGAAGTAAAAACAGAAGAATTAGATTGTATCTAGCCATTCCTGAATCTGAGGTAAGTAGTTGGCTTTCGCTCTACGGATAACCATAGCGAATTCAGAGATGAATTTCCTTCTGCAGCCCTCAATAGTTGGATCCCTTCCATTAAAAATCCAGTCATTTCTGGTAGTCCAAATGCTCCAAGCCATCAGGATAATGATCTCCATATAAAAAGGTTTGAGCTGCTGCTTAATACGCTTTAGAATTTGGATTGGTGATAGGTGTGTAGGATAATGAATCCCAATAATGGCCCAGCAATGTTTAGCAAAATTGCATCTTAGGAATAAGTGCTTGAGTGTTTCTTCCCTCTGTAGAATACACATTTCACAAAATTGGAGATAGGTGTGTAGGTTCCGCTTAATTTGCCAACATGTTCCTCTTCAGTGTACTGGTAATGCTGACAGCCAAGGCAAAGCAGCATCTGGTAATGCGCGAGCCATCTCATCGGCACCCTGGTGCACGCTGCGGCTGAGTTAACCAACCTTGTTACCAACGCTGCAACCGCAGCCGCTTTTATGCCTTATGGGAACATCCTTATTGTCCTGTGTGACTCGCGCTATGCTGCGGAGCGATTTTGCACAGAGGTACATGCACAGCAAAAGAGTCTGCACGAAATAAGCCTGTTTCCCGACGCCTTCTATTCTCATCAGAAGTTTCATTTGACGATGTGGTTGTCTGCATGCAGGCCTTACTCTCCTTTTCTCATCATTCGTATGTTATTTCTCTAGTACTAGTGGTCGCTTGGTGGCAAAGAGGATGGACAAATAACGAATCTTATATTGAATGGGTGACGGAACACGGGACCAAACTCCGGAAACTTATTTATGGGACTAGATGATGCTCCAGACTTGCTGCTTCATCATGAATCGATTTCCGTTACTTGGTAGGTTGTTAGAATGTCGTTTGCTCCCTTGTTATTTACCACAAACATGTAAAATGGAAACTCGTCAGTTTTAATAATTTGTTTTGGAACTATTTCTGTAGTCAAAATTGGAAGCTAGTTATGGTACATTATTATGAATAAAAATATCCATCTATTTGAAAAAAATGTCAGCGCAAATTCAATACCAACTCAACCAATCGCTCCACATTTACTGTACAATGAAGAACTAGCAGAGGATAGATGACATGCTCAACGGTCAACATAGGCGACCCAGAATTCAGCCTTGCCAACATGTCCCCCTTCAGTGCCAAGATGACTGCCAATGCCAGGCTACATTAATTGTGTGATGCACGGGATATCTCAAAAGCCCCGTGACGTATACTCTGGCCAAGCTGTACAACCCACGCGGTCAGTTCTCCCTATTCCCGAGGATGCCACCGCTGCCACTATCATGTTGTTTGCAACAGGCTGGTCTCATCCGCCGCGCCGCCCACGCTTTGGTGCTGTAAAAACCAGGTTTCCTGAATTCTGGCCGGTGCCTTTAACAATGTTCGCGAGGATGCAACTGGTGCCGTCATGCCGTTTGGGAACAGCCTTTGTCACCTGCGTCTCACATCGCTCTACGGGTAATAGGGGTTTGGCACCGTGGTACACGCATAGCAAAGGAGACTGCAGAAATGCAAATGGGGAAGCCAGTTTCCCGACGCCTTCCAATTCCATTCTCATCAAGAGTTTCATCTGACGCTGTGGTGATTGCATGCATTACACTATATTTGTCATTCTGCCGCTTCTCTTCTTTCACTATGACTTGTTGTGTGGCTCAGTTGCAAAGTGGATGGTCGAATGATATATAATGGCGATGGCATATCAAATCATAGTCTGGGCACTTATTAATTTATTGCACAAGATGAATCACCAGACTTTTTTTCTTTTTTGAATGATGACGATCCAGAGTTGATTCCTCGCCATGAATCGGTGTCCGTTAGTTGGTAGGTTATTATAATATACATTGCTCCCACATTCTTACTTACCACATACATATAGAATGGTTACTCGCCAGTTTGAGACATTACTATTTCTGTAGTCAAACTTAAAAGCTGTTCGGCATACTTTGTTATGAATATAAATACCCATTTGTTTGAACAAACACTCAGCCTAAATTCAATACCATGTAACTAATCCCTCCACTTTATTGCATAATATGCAACTAGCTAGCATGGCTAGTCAAGTCAAACTGCCGAAGGCAAAACTGCTGTTTGATGGTGATTCAGAGATGATAGCTCGCTCAAGGCATCGCCAGAAGTATTAAGAAACAAGGAACCAACACGGAAGATGAGCAAATCAGAGCGTCCAGCCACTGGAAAGGGAGCAGATCAGATGGTGACGGAAGACAAGGAAAGCAGCTCCACCTTGTGTGCAAGGAGCTGACCTTGCTACCGAGATCCAGGGCGGTTCAAAGCAGTGTATTCTCGAACAGTTATTCTTCCATGTGCACCTGTGACCGTTTCCCATTGTCTCCTATTCCCAAATGCAAGCTGCACATCAAGGACACAGGAAATACAAGACATGAGTAATGAATTACGAACGAACAGGTTCTCTCCCTCCACATATATATGAAGCAGAAATAGCTGCTCAGTTTTTTAATTGACGGAGTATCAATCCCTCGTGTACCTTGGTAGGCGACGGAAGACAAGGAAAGCAGCACCGCCTTATTTCGAATTGAGTTTTCTGAAGCGTAACCGCTTTTCACATGATCGAGTCGAAAGTGCCGATAAACGGACACAGATAGTACATCATATAAATAGCACAAATTAAGTCTTAAAGTTATTACATTAGGTCCGAATTAAAACATTGATCGCACAGCGGAAGTCTAACAACGACAAGAACAAAGTGCAGACGCACGATACAGAAAGCGACTATGCGCTCACGATACACGAATTCGCATCACAAGCCCGATGATGCGAACTCTACAGAAGATCACTCCTCCGGCTCCCAGTGGACGGTCCAACCCTCAGGGGGCTGTCCATCCCACTGGCCACCTCCACCAGAAGAGTCAGGGATGAAGGTACTACCAGCACAAAACATTAAAGAGCCAAAGCCTGAGCAACTAATACTCAGCAAGTCTTACCCGTCAACATGGCTAGCTACAGCCGACTCCTAGTATGCAAAGGCTAAAAGGGGCAGGCTGACTAACTTGCGAAAAACAGCACTAATTACTTGGTCCTTACTTTCAATTTTTAGCTCAATTTAAGTAATTAGCCAAAATCATGTTCTGCACCTAACAGCTAGAACAGGCAAGTAAATTAACAATAATAATAATAATACAGTAAGTAAATACAGCAATGAGATATACATCATCACCATCAACATCCATAACACACTACGAGGTGACCCAGTGAACAAGAGGGTGCTCCCGAGAGCGGCGGCATCGATGTACATCCTGCAAGAGAAACCTGATCACACAACATATGCGCCCGCGAACAGACCACATATGGCAACCTTGCACCTGTGCACCATCAGAGCAAAGCCGAATCCTACTTCACCCGAGAAAGGGTCTTCCCGACACGGTCCCCGTCCCAGACGTACGCCCCGTTCGGGAAGTGATCCGTTCTCTCCCAACAGTACCATGATAGAAAGAGATAGGTATCCATCAGACATCTAGGGCAACACAGGCTACGTCGGTTTACTGGGCCCATAAACACCAGCATATGAATCAGTACGTTCAAGCTTGCTCAACAGGGCCAACAACGAACGGTCCTTAACCGACACAGACGGGGCTACCACCGTGAAGACCCAGCCTTCCCAAACCATCCTACACAAACAATCCCCGTCCGGTCTCCAATAACCTATAATTCTTCTAGTACAAACCAGGGTGCCATCATCCTATCTCGCGAGTGGGACCTACCACTCGACTTCTACCGATCACTAGTAGCTAAGCATAGCAGCGCTAACGATCGACAAAAGACTAACACTACTAACAGGAAGATCAAGGGTAACCAGGAAGGGTAAACCTAATGCAGTTCTAGGGTTCCAATCAACTCCTATAAACCTAGTGCACAAACAAACTGGACTCCATACATAGTGATAAAAGAAACCGAAAACATAGGTCGAGATGCACCGGGGCTTGCCTGGCTCAGGTACAGCACTAGCAAAGTCAGCGGGGGTGTCAGTCTGCTGCTCCTCCTGCGCCTGCTCCGGCAGCTGAAAGTCCAGAGGCTCCGGAGTCTCCTCGGTCACTATATGCCATGACAAGGAAATAATGCATGTTAGATGCGATGATATGATGCAATATGATTTAATTATTTCAGACAGTCATTACACTGTAACTGCAAAACTTAATTAATTATTTTCGTCTGAAGTATTTCCTTCGTTGACTCTTGATTTAGTTAATTACTTAAATTAACTTGAGAGGGCTAATTAAATTAAATAAATTTTTAAAAATTAATTTGTTTCCAGTGGCATTTTTCTGGTGAAGAGTATCACTGAAAGTAATTTACAGTGAAGTTTGGCAATTTATTGTAATGCGGATTATTTATAATAATTTAAACAAGACAGCGGATTAAATAAATCATAAGAAAATAATTAAGATTAACTGACAGTGGAAAAATGTTTTGTAGGTGTGTTATCAGATGATTTACGACCCTACAAGAGTTTGTGGTTTATTGATTTACATAGAATTTGTTATAATTTAAACATTATTTAATACTTATGTGTTTTTCCAGAAAACAGATAAATGATTTTGTCCAGTTTGACAATTTTGTTGGGTAGACCTAAGCACAGGAGTCCAAAAAAATTGGATTTGTATTTTTGTGAGGTGTATCTGATTTTCTATGAATTTTTGAAGCTTTCTGTGATTTTCTGGGAAATTAAAGATATTAGGAAAGGATTTAAAATTCGGCGGACCAATCAGATCTGGGTCACAAAGGTGACCACAGAGACGGGACCGCACCAGATCTGGGCTCTGCCACAACGGATCTGGCCAATCAGATCCCGGCCGCACGTTGGGCCACGCGGGCGCGGCCGCACCGGATCCGGCGGACGCCGGTGGCGCGCGCGCACGCCGGCGCGCAGCGCGGCGGCGGCGAAGCGGCGTTCCGGCGGTTGGAGGGGGATAGGGGGCGAATGGAGGGGCCCTTGGTGCTCACCGAGCTTGCGCGGGTCTCGGCGGAGAAGGCGTCGTCGACGGCGGGGATGGGAAGGTGCTCGGCGACGGGAAGGCGGCTCGGCGGAAGCTTCACGTCGGCGTTCCGGTCGAAGGCGAGGTCGTCCGGCGGCGAGGGCGCGAGAACCAGCTTTACCACGTCAGTGCGGACCTACGCGTCGAGGATCTCGTCGACGGGGAGCTCGGCGAGGTGGAGTTCGTCGTGGAGGCGGCGACGAGAAAGAACGGCGGCGAGGAAAATGGCTGCTCTGGCGACCTGAGTGACAGAAAAGGGTAAAGAATGGTTCGATGAAGCGCGCGCGAGAGTTGCAAAGCCACTGGCGCGAGGAATCGGCTTGGGACTCACCGGACACAGTGAAATCGACGGCGCGGTCGGAGTGCTCGCACAGCCGGAGTTTAAGACGAGGCACGCAATGCGCGCGGCTCGCGGTGGAGGAAGGAGAATGTCGCCATGGGGAGTCGTGGGGCGACAAGGAGGCGCTTCGGGAGGCTCGTCCGGGACTCGCTTGACGGCGGAGGGCGACGAGAGGAGCTCAGGCGACCGGCAATGGCAGTGGCGGCGGGACGGAAAGCTAGGGTTAGGGTTGGAGAGGCGGCCGAACGGGAGGCGGCTCGGATTATAAACGGCGGCGTCCGGTGGGGAGCGGGACCGAGGCGCGGGAGCTCGCCCGTCATCGGCGTCCACGCGGCGGAGCACCGCCGGCAACGCCCAACCGGCGAGGACGACGCGGGCCCGAAGGGGCTGACAGGCGGGCCCGATCTCCTTTTCATTTTTCACGATTTATTCAAACTCCGAAATTTCCCCAAACTTGTGTACAGCATTTAAAGTAGCAAATTAGCTCCAAAATTTGCAAATTTGGCACCATTGGAAAGATCTTGAAAAGATCTATCAACTGGCCAACATACAATCTGGAATCCAAAGGAATTTCAAATGGCAGCATTTCAAAGTTGATCACTTTTTCAGCTTTGCGGATTTATTTGGGCATCCAAAGGAATTTGTAAAATCACCAAAAATTCTCCAAAATTTGAGATGAGCTATCCAGAGGTATTTTTGGTTGGGGTAGGTTGTTATTGAAAAGCTTGGAGTTCCTTCACAAGGATCAAATTTGACCCAAATTTGAAGAAACTTGAATTTCATGCTGTCCAATTTGTCGAATTAAAAGGAAACCTTCCAGACATCCAAACATTATGAGAAATTCTGAGAACATAGGATAAATATCCAGCTCCAACTTCTCTTTTGGGCCCAGGTAGGTTTGAGCAACAGAATTTGAATTCAAATTCTAGGAACAGCAGGATTTGCATGAACTTCTCTGAATTTTTAGAGATACTTCCAGAATTTTAAAAATCATGGAAAAATCTCCCAAAATTCTCATTTCATATGTGATTGCTGCAGAAATTATTAGCTGGGAAAGTTGTTATTGAAATTTTTAACTTGCTTCACAAGCATTGGTTTGATATTTATTTGAAAGCATGATTTCGAATTCAAACTTGATTTGTTATTTCATTTGGTTCAGTTTGGGGTTTTGCTGTACCAGTGACACAGGGTGTCACATTTTCCCTCTTAAACTCCAGAATCAAAAAAGTAAACAAAAAGTTGTTACAGCATTTTTATGCTGGAAACGAACTGACCGGGAAACACTCGGAACCCCTAAAGGAATCAACTTGAAGCCAAAATGGATAGAGAAATAGGCAACCACATGAGAAACTGCCTTAGGCTAGGAGTCCAATGAAATGACCGCCTCGGTACCCAGAGCAATCCCCTGTTTTTCAGACGCTCGCTCGAACTCATCATCTGCTACTCCTGCAGTGGTATCCAGCAGGCCACACACAGTCACAGATACACTCCCTGACACGCCATCACCTGCAACACACCATTGAACATAGGGTTAGAGTTCATCGCAAAAAAAAAAAAAAAAGAACATAGGGTTAGCCTACGCAAAACAATTCGATGTAATATCCAAAATTTTGTGTTTCTTTTGTGTCGCCTGAAATCAAGCTGAAATGAACGGCACTGCACAATTGTGTGAAGACAAATTCAAATGTTATTTTAGCACTGAAATTTTTTATTTCAGTCGCAATTGTAGACATTTTCACATACTACTTGCACAAATCGCTACTACTTCATACAAGGAAATGTTCCAGACGGTGGCCACATGCACAAGAAAGTGCAGTGGTCGACCAACTGCAAGGACATGGCTGGTTATCAATCTGTCGAGACAATGCCAAGAAGCATATATAGCACGAGAGTACTACTTGAGCAAGACATGCTCAAGATTCCACCTCGCGGCAAACGCTATGCTGCGTCGGGTGACGGACGCTCTGGCTGAACTGTACAATTGTCGGGAGCCGCTCTCCCTGATTCTGGTCTCTAGTCGCGTGCAGTTACTCGGTCAACTAAACACAATCCCACACCAACATGGCTCTCATGAACCGGCAAACCAATCACGGCCGGGCTCCAATAATCTTGCAGACGCAAGGCCAGGCTCCCGCTGGCCTGGTTCTCACGCTCACCCAGGCCGGAGCAAACCACCCAACCAATCATGCCCATAATGTTCCCGAGGACTCAGCCGCTGCCCCTCTCTTGCCATTTGGGAGCAGCCTTGGTCTTATGTGTCACGGCTCCACAAGTTACAGAGTTTCCGCTCTGGGTAGAGCGAGATGGTAAAGCTTGTTTCCCGACACCTTCCATTCTCGTCACAAGTTTCATCTGACGCTGTGGTGATCTGCATGCATTATTACTCTATATTTGTCATCCTACCGTCTCTTCTTTCACTACTACCAGTGGTGGCTCAGTTGCAAAGTGGTGGATGGTCGAATGAAATGTAGAATGGTGATGGCTTTTTTTTTTTTTTTTTGCGAATGAAATGGTGATGGCATATGGGATCACACTCTGAACACTCTTTTATGGGACTAGATTTTTTCTCGCAATGAAAAGATTTTATGGGAATAAATTACTGTGAATGATTACTAAGGAACTTAAAACATTAATTTAGATACAAAGTAATTTTGAAGTTTTGTAAGAATACTAGGATTGAAGAAAATAATTTTGTTTTGAGTGTAAGAAGAATAGATTGCGTATAATTCGCAAGTCTATTGCGTTGAGCCCCTCAGCCGCTATATATGAGAGTACATGACTTAGAGAGCAAGTCACTTCTCGGGATACATACGTCAGTCCGTGATATGCAATATCTGGCCTACTAAATATACTCTAACATACCCGGCAGTCAAGCGGGTTTATCGCAGACGGTGAGACTGGAGAAGAAGCCAAAGGTAAAAGCTCAAGGACTGACATGCCCCCGCAGTTGTAGCATTGTCGTGGTGTGAAGGCCGCGACCGGAGAGAACCGACAAGCAGCTCATGCGGATGGTAGCCCTTTGTGCGTAATGTCAAGATGGCATGTAGCCGTGGTTGAGGAGGTCGTGCTTCCACAGCATAGAACTGCATGAAATAACTTTAGATGATCGCTTAAATTGCAGGCGCTTAGAAAGTTGTGCAAAATAACCAGCATCTAACACTGCTACTGGTTAATCAACTCTGCCAGCAAGGCGCTCAAGTTCATGCATGCTGCAATCTCCCAAACATTGAATTTGAATCATCTACATCTGCAGCACAACAAATATCCCACCGTTAGAATTATCCAGAAAAAAATTCATTACCAGATATTATAAGGCAGTAGTGTTACTTGTACAATTATAAGTGCATAATTCATACATCGAGTTCTAAAATGAAATGAGCATTGAAGAGTTGGATTTGTAGAGCTACTAGTTTCTTATGGTATATATTAGTATTGGAAAGTTGGACAAGCTACTCAACAAGACAAACTAGCACGTGAAGTAAACAAGTCAAGCTTGTTATGAATAGAAATAACCACTACAACAATTTTGACATTCTATGATAATGTACTTTTGTCATAAAAGGTCTAAAATTTGTCACAAACTACCCTCCATGACGCAACGATGACGGAAATCCCTTTGTCATAGAAGGTACGTAGTTGATTCCCTTTTATGACCTTTTCGCTGTTTTCGTTATAAATTTGTGACGTTCCCTAAAAACATCATAAACATTTATGACACTCTCAAAAATGTCACAAACTGTTTATGACGCTCTCAAATTCGTCATAGAATTTAATGATGCTTGTGATTTTCGTCATGAACTATTGGACCGGAGCCAGCATGGCAGGCCGATTTTTTGGCTTACTATTTTCGCAGGCCTTTTAACTTTCGGCCCACCAAATTCGCAGGCCTTTTTACTTTCGACCCACTATTTTTCTGGGCTTTTATTTTTCAGCCCGCTTATTTCGCAGGTCCTTTTAGTTTCAGCCCGCTTAATTAGCAGGCCATTTTACTTTCGACCCATTAATTTTCCAGGCCTTTTTACTTTCGACCTGCTTAATTAGCAGGCTATTTTACTTTCAACCCAATTAATTAGCAAGCTTTTTTACTTTTCATTTATTTTTCAAAACTCATTTTACAAACCTGAAAATGCGCATCTCCAAATAACAAATGCACATACAAGAAAAGAGGTGTTTCATTATGTACTTACACAGGCTGTATCCGTTACATACATCACAAATACACATGTTTCCTATCAATAAAACTAGCATGCTTTACATGTACATATTCAGATCTCTAAAGCCTTAATCACATTTTTCTAGGACAAAACTAGGAAGCATGCAAGCAATCAAAGAGAAGAGGCAGCAGATCAGCTAGTGCTTCAAGATGGCTTCGAAAATCCAGACCTGCAGATCAGCTAGTGCTTCAAGATAGCAGCAGAACAGCAACACAGAGCTGGGGTACAAACTGGTAAAACTGTTGAATCACACTTGAACCAAGTTCCAAGATCTCAGAGTAGAAATAAAGCTCATGGTAGCTAATTATTTGCTACAAAGAATGTTTTGACATGCATAAATCAGGTTTGCATGGACTACTGACCAAGGCTTGCTGTCTGCATTCTTCATTCCAGGCAGCCAAACAAGACCTGCAAATATATCTGGGAATCACAGAGAAGAAAAGGACACGGGTTATTAAACTGATATCAAATTCATGTATGCAGTGCAAATTCATGATCAAGCAAGTCACATACGCATGTACGTATATAATGAGTGTTCATGATCAAATTCACTCACACACGCATTCAACAGATGAGTGATGCAGAATCTCAGAGTAAAATATCACAAATCCACTGAATAGACAATATCAAAAATCCATGAGTGGTGCAGAAAGATGAGTGACACAACTAGATGCAGCTGACACAATATCACATATTCACTCACACATGCATTTTACAGGCCTAATCTGTACAATTATGCAGTATGCAGTAAACTTTACTGGACCACTGCTCTTTCTGACCAATGACTGTGTGCTGAAATCGGCTCTGATCCGTGAATTATCACATATGCAGAACAATTGACATGACATATAGTTGCCTAGGTTGAGTTCAATTAAGAGGTGGTACTAGCAGTTGTCACTTAATTTCTTATAAATTTTGCAGGCATCTCTAGTGCTACCATTTCAGTGTATTACACGAGGACTCCCCTTTTCTGAAGACAAGTGACACAAGGACCAGTCCCTGATGCTTGTGAGTTGCTACTTTCAGGGGTTAGCATCACATCTGCAAAGAAAAAAACTCACATTTCAGTTCACTATATTCACGCTAACAAAATAAACGATAGTAGGTAAAGACATCATACTGCTTGCAATTGACATTTATGGAGAAAAACATCAGCCTGCCTGTCAGCTAGCACTTGCACAATTCAAACACCATGACAAAAGATAATAATTCTAGTACTCCCTCCATACCAATTTAGTTGACGTTTTAGAGAGATGCACTTTTGTCAATTTACTTGACGTTTTGGCTTCCCAAAGCAACTGCTCCCTCGTAACTTCCCCAGCTGGGATCTTTTGCAGCGAGGCTACTGGCCAAGAAAAAGATTGTGAAGAGGAAACAGCTGCTCAAGCTCTTTGGCGGGAGCATGTGATCCGGAGACAGGAGAGTCTGACGCAGAATTAAATGATTTTACCACCCTGCCTTGGTTTTCCCCCTCCATGCAAAACGTCAACTAAATTGGTATGGAGGTAGTATATCCTACCTCATTATCACTGTAATCATCACAGCAAGCCATCTGCTAATTATTTTGTCTTGTACTTTTTCTATGAGAAATCTACAGCAAAAAGGCATCATGATCAAATAGAAAACTTCACTTATCACATACAAGAGAAAGAATAACATCAGTACTTTCTGAAAGTCAGGGAGGGGAATACATTCAGACTTTCTATTTATGTATGGCAATGAAACAAACACTCTGCCTATGATTCAAAATGGTTCTGTAGCTCTGTAAATTAAAGCTCCAAGTCAAGCTAGCAGAAGGATACTTTACTATTCCAGAGGAAAGAAGCAGATGCACAATTTCTATTCTGTACGCATTTCAAAAACTTGCATACAGCTGCAGTGGCTGGCGACTGAATCTATAGAAATATATAGGTATCATATATATCTGACTGAGATCTGCACTGAACCATGGCCAAAAGCATGAGAATGTCTTCTCATGCAGTCTAGGTGTGCATCAAACTGACGAAACTGAAAAAGAACAAAGATTCAAAGATCGTTTTGACATGTAAGGAAGAGCTATTCAAATCAAGATTTCAGTGCGATACTACTACGAAGTTCATTCAGAGATTATTTACTGGCACATGAAGAGGGCAACAAACTGACGAAACTGAAAAAGAAATCGATGCAAAGATCATTTTGCCCTCACAGGAAAAGCTAATCAAATATAGATTTCAGCGCAAGGTTCGGAGATACCTTGCCCCCTTCGATCCCGAATTGGTGAAGCTCGGTTGCTGTGGGTCACCGTCCCCGTGGAGGCCGGCTGCGTGGAGGATGTCACCGTCGAGATCCACCCCGCCACCAGGCCCTTGCCGTCGCCATGGAGGTCGTCGCCGGGTGGAGATGTAGAGCTTTTCGAGGTTGGACTGCTGCTCCGGCACCGCCTCATCCATGAACAAGCCGCTCGCGCCGTATCCGCTCCCGGCGCAGCTGATGGAGGTGAAGGAGTGGCAATGCGCTGCCTCGCTGCTCACGTCCCGCCTTCGCACTGGCCCGCGAAGCGTCCTGCCATCGCACCCGCGAGCGCGCCCTCGTTGCGGCACCGCTGCGCCGCACCATCACTTGTGCCGCGACCCACGAGCCCCACACCGCGCGCCGCGTGCTCGTCGGCAGCGGAGGGGAAGGGCGTAGCGTGCGCGCCGGCAGCGGAGGGGAAGGGTTCGGGGAGGAGGAGGGGAAGGCCTTGCAGCAGCGGAGGAGAAGGTTGCAGGCCTTGCGGCAGCGGCGGAAAGGGATGGGAGCCAGTTAGGGCTTCGAGTCGCCGTATTTGTGGCTCATTGAGAAGGGCGGCGGATCTGAAGGGGACAGGAGGATGTTGGGAGAGGCGGCTGTGACTGGGAGAGAAGTGAAGGAGAGGAGTAGGGTTTGGCGAGGGCGGCCGGCACTATTATCGGCCAGTTTTTTGGGCTTCTTCGCGGCAGGTGACTGATGTGGGGAGAAGAAAGACAAGGAACCACCAGTCATTGGATATGGGTATACTTCGGAGCTGTGTAGATTGATCAAAAATTAGTATTTTGAAAATGATACATATAAAATAATTTTTAAAAATTCCATAAAGTTAGTGTTTATTTGGATCGACTAGATACACATTCTCACCAAATTTCACCCGAAGTTGCAACAAACTTCGTGAGATATAAAAAAGAGAAGACTTGAGTGCATTTTCCAATTGTTTTGTCAGATTTTATCTCGCGAAATATAATGAATTTTGAGCTGATTTTTGATTTGTGATTGCTCCATGTCAACTCAAACCCATGGGATTTTTTGTTAATTTTTTTTAAAAAATCCACCAAAGTGTGTTCAAATTGGACAACTCTAGACACATAACATGAAACTATCACCCAAGTTCAACCATAAGTGAACAATGTCCTCAACAAAAGCTTCAAAAAAATGGTAACATATTCTCTTATATAGAGGTCCTTTAATTCTCCATCTCCACAAAATTTCATGTCCAGAAACATTTTCTTTCAAGAATTACAAAAATAACAAAATTTTGATAAAAAATGGCCAGCAGTTATTTTGGAATACGGCACAGCTATATCATATAAAAAAGTTCCATATATCTACAAATGGGTAGATAATATTTTTATCAACGCGGAGGAAAAAAAAAGAGGTTATTTGGACTTCGTATGCGAAATAATACAACTTTTAAAATTCAGCCAAGAATCAAATTGAGAAAAAAAGCTGAGGGCCAAGAACTTGAGAAGAACAGGTGGGGCCCACATGTCGGTGGCACGGTGAGAGGAGAGCGGGCTGGGCTGCTGCTGGGCCAGAGAGGAGTGGAGTTGGGCCGGAGGCTGGCGCAAGGGGGAAAAAAGAAAGAAAGAGGAGTGGGCCGGCAGGAAAGAAAAAGAAAAGAGGCAGCCCACGAAATAAAGAAAGGGTTTTCTTTTTCTGGTGGCCCAATTGGGCTGGCGCGGAGAAAGTTGGCCGCACGGGAAGAAAGAGAAGGAGGCCGGCCCAATGGAAAAAGAAAAGAAGAAAAGAAAAAGAAAAGAAGAGGAATGGGCCGGGGAGTAAGATTCAGCCCATGATCTGTCCGGGGTTTTCTTTCTCTTTTTCTATTTCTCTTTCCTCTCCTATTTTCTACCTCAAACGAAAATATTTTCTAACAAAATTTTAAATACATTTTTCAACAATAAAATCCCTACTGCAAACTACTCCAACATGAATGCATCAATAATATTTATTATAACCTATATTATCTAATTTAATTTGAAAATAACTCTTTTGTCTAATAAAAATCTTAACATCCTAAATGAATCAAAGAAATTTTCCTTGCTTTCATTACATTTGGGTTCAATTTTTAGTACAAATTTTATTTTTTAAAAACACAAATTACATTTTCTTATATATTTTAAATAACTAAAATGTGGGTCCCACCTCAAATTATATTTTGCTTTTTAGGGTTGTTGCCTTTTTAGTGCTTTTGTGCTTAATCTCTAGCATTACTTGCAATATTTTTATTTTTTAAAACATGACATGTGGGTCCCACTTGACATGTTGTGGGACCAAACCACAGGTGGGCCACTTGACATGATCTAAAAAAATTATTCAACAAAAACTCACATTTATCAATCACATTTTGCTTTTATTTTTCAAATAAAATTATTTGTGGGTCCCGCGTGACAGGTGGTTGACAAGTGGGCATGTAATGACGATCCATATTTGTCATAAGTTTTGGTGTACAATAAAATTTTTTGTTAATGATGATTCATATTTGTCATAACTATTGTGACGTTTATATTTACCAATTATGATGTTTTTATTCGTCATAATATAATGGCGTCTTGATTTATGACGATTTTGTTGCCAAATTTAATGACGGATCTCGGTTTCCGTCATAAAACACCCAATTTTCTCAAAAACGTCATAAACCTAACACGTTTTATGACAAAACGGTGTATTGTCATGTGAAAAACGTCATAGAAGGTCAGTGAACAGATTCATCTGATATGACTTAGCTGCAGAATAAAACTATCCAATCTACAACGGTGACATTTGACCTGTTATTCCACTATTTATACGGAAGTTCAAAATTATAAAGAATGTTACTAAGAAATTTTATGAATAATAAAAACCAGTGAACAAATCAGGCTTGCTTCACCAAAAGTCCCAGCGGCCAGTTGCCTTTTTAGATCACGATCTTGGCATCTTGCTCATCAGAAGTAGTGAGAGCCCTTGGATCGTTTTGTACATTTAAGCCCTGCTGGGAACTCTCTTCATTCCACCCTTCTTGACTCCGGAGCTTATTTGAGCCTGCCCATAATAAACATGTTAGTGGTCACTGGACTATGCATTATCATGGCATAGTGCCCCTCGAATTAACGTTTATGCCCAATTTCCTCTTGCAGTAAGCATTTCAAAGGCCAGCGGCAGACAGTTTTGTCCGCCTTATAAAACATGCGGATAAAACTGTGGTGAAAAGAGCACGGGCAAGTGATCAAGAAGAAAGTGCATTGCTTGTTTGCAACAATCATTGACATCGATGCAACTTCAGTTCTGGAAGAACCATGGAAAAATAATTGAAGGCACAAGGAAACCCTTTGACTTCCGTGTTCTCTAAAAAAGTACAATATGTATGAGAATTATGGTATTCTTTTAACTTACTTGCACCCGACATCAATGACATCCCAGAGCCTTTATCAGGGTTTGTTAAGCATCCAAATACAGTCGAACACCAAACAATATAGTCCCCAAAGATGGAGCACCAGTAGTTGGCACATTGCTTGCAAATTTACCTGCATTTGTGATGTAATCTCAGACAGTCTGCGAGACTAGAGAAAGAGCCAACTGGTGTCCATAGAAAAGGGTTTATTAACTTACCTGCATTGTCCACATATCGCATCCCAGGGTACCTTATAGGACCTGAAAACGTACTAAATGTAGCCGGACGGGCATGAGGGAAAGTAGCACCTGCAGTGGTTTTTGAACAATGAAAAATGGAAACTGATAGCCTGCTACACTTCGAATCGATACCTGTGTTTTTGTTTCAAATTACCATTGCACGCAAAACAGGTAAAAATGCAACAATAACATCATAGTACGAAACGTAATTAATCTTTTGAAGATTCTTCCTAAAATGGTGAACGGTGTGCATAAGAAACATGTGGCAAGGCTACACAATGGATGTACCATGGCAACATATAACAGAGAACTTAGGCCACATCATATGGAGGGCCATTGTTTTTTGGTGAACCTAAAGTGAAACTGGACCAAGGACATTCAACTGGAACTGATCTCATTCTCCAAAAGATTAAAAAATAAACCGAGAAACTTAGCAAGGTTTCACTATTTATCTAAAGGTCTGTCTATTATTTTACACTTTTTAGGAAGGAAAAGATATAAAATATTCATATTGTGGCAAACAATATTCCTATGCATTCTACTGGATAATCATGATAACATACACAGTCAATTATGTTTGGAGAGTTCATACAGCAAACAAGGGTGACATTGAACTTCAGGAATTAGCTAAATTAGGCAAATAGCAGCAGTCTATAACATCAAAAGCACTGCATGCAATCCAATGTCCACATATTTTAGATCAAAAGCACTGCATAGATCAAATATATTGTCATCGTTGGTGCATTACATATTTTCAGTATATCAAATGTCCATATAGGCCCTTTCCAACCAACTAACACATTATCTGAGAAGAAAGATTGTAAGTAATAGAACCACTAAGCTAAATACAATATTCTGTGCATTTGGAACGGAACATCTGAAGTTTTCCAACTGTGAACAACTTCATAAGCTAATCATGGTTATGGATGATGGTAATAATGACTTAGAACAATTTAGGGCTGCCAAACTAATTTACCTTCTCTCACTTATGAATGCATAGAGTATCATGGTCAAGAATGACCCAGCTTTGTTCTATGTTAACTAAAAATAATCAGTAGGGTAGCTACCCCATCCTGTTCTTTTTTAAAAAGTGACCGAGAATTGATGATTCAAGAAATAACACTGGCAATAAAAATATTATAGAAATAAGCTGCCACGTGGATAAAATTAGCTGCAGAAAGAGTGAAATTTACCTGCCCTTCCACTTGGCTTAAGAGGATGGTCCTGATGAAGCTCTGGACGTTTCCCAGCTTTTAAACATTCATCTGATGAACAAGCAGTGATCATTAGCGAGTAGAAAAACACAAGAAATTTGGGCATGACATATCAGATCTTTTGCTATAATAGTGGACAGTCTGTCATGTAAAATCAGGTACAGGATTCACATAAGGTGTGTTCAAGCTTGAATTGTAGAGCATAGACTGGTTCTTACCAACAAGATCAGCCACACAGTTCATTGCCTTCTTTGAGAGTTCTGCCATTGAAAAACGTACATCATCAGCCATTGATCATTAAAACTGTTACAATGCACAAAGCTTCGTTAAATGGCACTGCAGGAAAGAAGAAGAATATTGTACCATCATGTGATTCTTGAGGGTGACTGGAAGAAAGCAGACTGCAAAAGGGAAAATTGCTGTGTGAATGATACTGATTAAGAATAGACATTATTCAGAACAGCAGGACTAGGCAGGCGGTGTTCTCTGGATTTGTAAGAAAAATCCGACCTGCTCTTCCTCTGAAGATAGTGCTTGGCAACAGCAGAAGCTGGTGACCGCCGGTGGGATTGTTTATTCCGGTGGCACCTCTGCCGTCGTAAACTGGCAAAGATTACAATCAGATAGATAGAGTAGAACATGAATTATCTAGAGCGCAACAAAGGGAATTCAAATTTCAGACAACTATACCCAAGCCGGATAGGCTTCATTGGCCCAAGCACAAGGCCCTTGAGCTCTTGAGCCCTATGAGCCAAGTCGTCGACAATCTCAGACGCCTTGAGCCTCACACGTTCCCAGTCCAGGGACGTCCTATAACAATCCAAGTGTTTTAAATTTTTTAATGAGCGCTTGAGGAGGCACAAGAACAACACACTAGCTAGCAAGGTGAGGTAACACATCATTAAATCATCAATCAAGAGAGAGAATACCGAAGTTGGTGCTTCATGTGGAACACAGTGAGCATGATGTTGCCGAGCCTGAGGACGCCTTGGTCGACGGGACCTCCATGCTTGCCGTACTGGCTGTACCAGACGGCCAGCTGGGCCCCTTGCTGCGTGCCGGCGAGGATGTTGGCTAGGGCACTCTGGGCGACGAGGAAGTTGCCGAGGACCTGCGCCTCGAGGCCCATCCTGTCGATCACCGGGGGCAGGAAGCGGAGTAGGTATACGACAGCGCTGTCCCACTGGCCTCGCTCCACCATGCGCCGCAGGTGCCACACGGAGAAGCAGGCGTCCGTCTCGCCGGCCATCCTGCACAAACAAACGACGAGCGGTTAAACGGGAAAGCGGACACAATTCGAGCAGGCGAAAAAGAGCGTACGATGCGAAGGCGGCGTGGAGGCCCTCGAGCCGCAGGAAGTTGAGGAGCCGGCGGTGGCGGAGCCGCCGCACACAGGGGTACTCCGCCGCCGCTGCTGCGCTGCCGGGGAAGCAGCGGTTGTCCTGCCCGGGGATCGCCATCGCGCCGCCGATCGCTGACTCCGGTTGGACTTTTGGGGGAGCGCTTGGGACTAGTACACAAGTGTATATATGGGGTCCCCCTCTCTTTATCCGGGAGCCTCCCTCTCTCTCTCCCGGGTGCCTCCCGTCCCCGGGGCGTGCGCGCTCTCTCTCCCCCTCTCCGGCTAATCCACGGGGCCATACACAGTACGCTAGGTCCAACATCAGCTCACGAAGCAAGCAGTGACGCTACAACACATCAAGCAGACTATGAATCTAGGCCCACGAAAAAGCAGTTCATCCAGCCCATAAATCTACAATATGGCTAGCCCACTCAAACCGGTTTCTTTCATTTGCTTTTGTTCTGTTTCTCAAAAAAAAAATTGCTTTTGTTCTTTTCTGTGTTTCTTCCTTCTTTGATTGACGAAATCTAATTATTGAAGGGTTTCCACAAGGCCATAGTACATGCTCAACACAAGACAGTTATCGTGGTACCTAAAAAAAAAGACAGTTATCGTATTATAGTGATCTAGTAAGATCAAACAACTAGTTGATTTCTCATCTTCTTTCTTTTTTGATTATACGGTACAACTCAGACACTTACAACGCACGCACACTCAGCCCTATGATCAGTCAACTAGTTGATTGCTCATCTGCTTTCTTAGCTTTCTTTTTTTTTTTTGGGGGGGGGGGGGGGGGGGGGGGGGGGCATAAAGAGTTATGACGCAAACCATATTACACTTCAGTGCCTCATTAACACAACTTGATCGGTGGTGGAGTCCGTCGCACGGCACAATGCACCATTCTAGTTGGTATAAGTGGCCATTTTCATTTCTTGATGATTTTTTGGGACCATTTACATATCTTCCTCCTTGTTATTGCATGCCTTTGTGCCACAGAACGATGGAGCAAATTATTGAATGTTCAAGCCCGGAGACTTCATCAACATGTTACAATTTATGGTCTAGTTTAGCATGGTCTTGTACAAGTTTTCAAGTTCTTTATTAGAATATTGAAGAAAAGAAAGACGGAATAATTTTGAATATATTTTAACAAATGCACATGGTAGTTGGAATCAACAAAAAGCTATCCCCCATCTCGCTAGCAAAACACAATTCTTGACCATACATAAATATATAAACATGTCTCGCTCAAAAAAAAAAATACATATATAAACATGTCTTCTTCGGTGCTTAATTTTGCACTTCAGCTTGCACACCATAATCTCTACGTAAATTCTTGTTACTAAAGCTCGTAAATAGTTGCATTGATCGATGATGCAAACCATAAGTACAATCGTTCAGCAGTAACTCATTAACACAACTCGGTGCTTTTGTCCGCCGCACAACAGCTGCCGGAACAATTGACACAAGCCCTTTCATTTCTTGATGATTATTCTAACAATTCTTGAGCACAAAGCATACATAACTTGTTACGCAGAAGGTGCAAACTGAAGTGCCAACTCTCAACTTGCTTCGTAAACTAAACGTAGAAATCATGGCACATTATTATCTAAAAAAAAATCATGGCACATGCAAATTCGCTTTCCTGACTTTGTACAGGGGCGAAAGTACAACAGTGGGTGCGGTTGCACCCATGGTCCCATACCAAACTAAAAATTCAGCTTTAGTCCCTTATTTTCACTATATATATTTGCACCTCTAGAAACTAAAATTATGCATCCACAAGCAAAAAGGCAAAAAGAGATGAGAAAAGAACAACAAGCTTAGGTGTAAGGACCGTGTGACCGAGAGGGGGTGAATCAAGCACACCATAAACTAAAATATTTTGCACTTCTAGCTACTTTTTCTAATTGCACAAGTAAAGGATACACAACTAGAGAGTACATGGGCACTATGTGATAGTGATCAAGGAGTGATAACCATATGCTAGGACTTGGACATGCTAGGTGTAAGGTATACATGAGCAAATAAAAACAACCTAGCATATGACAATATATAATATAAGTCAACAAATTCTACACATGCTAGTGTATAAGATAAAGACAATCAAGCAATTTAGCATGCATATGAAACACATAGGAAAGCTCAAGTAAGTCCTACATATGCTTGTGTATATGATAGATAGACAAACAAACTAGCATGCATACATGTAACACATAGGGAAGCTCAAGCTAGTGATCAATAATAAGATAGATGCAACATAAGCATAACATGATCACTAGATGGCGTCAAGCAAGAGTATGAAGTTATGAGCAAGTAGGCACACATAAGGAAAGCACATATCACTAGAGATAACGAGGAGCTAGAACACGAAAACAATCATCAAAAAATCATTTGATAAGCACAATGTCTACTACAAGCATATAAGATAAACAAGATAACAAGTGCAAGTAGTAGCGAGTAAGAGTAAGAGATTGCTCATCGATTTTTCCCGTGGTATCTAAAGGATGGCGTCTTCCCCTAGTCCACGTTGGGTCACTCCCGCCGGAGTCTCGACCCCGTCCCTCTGCTCGATGGCGATCCCCTCTAGAGCACTCTTCACCCTCCGAGTGAAGACGCAGGCACGTCCTGCCGGGCATTCCCGCGTACTCGATGGGTAATCTCTCTTGAGCACACTTCACCCTCCGAATGAAGTCACGACCGTGTGATCCACCGGCATCTCCGGGTACTCATCCAAGAGTAAGGCTGCACACATGACATGGGGAAAAGGGTGTTCCACTAGTGTTGCTTCTTTCGCACGGGAATCTCTAAGACTGTGTACAAACTTGTGTCGGCTTCCACAGTCTCTTTGACAAGATGAACACCAACACCTAACCGGTCTAGGCCTTACCATAGACTAAGGGTAACAAACCAAGACCGTCTCCCTATGACCACACTAGTCCTAGAGGTGGATGAATGCTTTCAACCCTCTCAAGCACAAAGCTTCCTTCTCCAAATCTTCTTCATGTTCTTCTCCTCTCTCTCAAGCATCAAGATTTCTCTCCAAAACTTCTCCAAGTGCTTCTCTTGCATCCTCTTGGCTTCTCCATGTTTTCCCACTGATAACAATGGCCAAATGCACAAAAAGGGCCAAGCAACCGGCTATTTATAGGCTTACATCCATAAACTAGCTGTTGCCCTAAAAGTGCCCATTCACAATAGGGACCGCACCATACGGTCCTTAGAGATCCTAATATATGGTCTCCTCTAGACAGCCTTCAGTATTTCAGCAATAACTCCTTGCTCTGAACTCTGATAGGGGTGTTCTACATATGGACGGAAAAGCTTATGAAATTCCCCACAACTTTCCTTTGGGCAGGCCTTCAGATTCGGAACATACTCAAGGTGTTTTGACCGTCGTAATGTATGGTGCTTAGGACCGTACTATACTATCTCTCTAATTTTCATGCTTCTTGTTCTGCCCATAACTTTTGACTCCGAACTCTGATTTTCGCGATCTTGTACTTGTTGGAAAGCTTGTGAAAAGTTCTACACATAGAAATTGATCTCATCTTCATTTTAAGTACCATACCATATGGTCTCCTTTCTTTCTGCACACAGAAACTCCGTCTTCTCTGTTGCCTTTGCCTGTAAGGACCGTACCATACGGTCCTACGACTGTACCTTACGGTCTATGGTACGATCTTCATTTCCTCATCTTTCAGAAACTTGTATTCTCTGTCTAAAACTCCATTAGGGACCCTCCATTAGGGACCGTACCATACGGTCTCCTTGACTATACCTTACGGTCTCCATTCTTCCTGCTAAAGCTGAAAGCTTGATCATCTCCTCGATCCTTGCTTCCAAACTTCATCCACTCGACTCCTTTTCTCCTCTGCTGCCACACTAGTGCCTGAGAGACTCACGGAGCATCCACTAACTACCACTTGTGTGACCTAGAGAGAAACGACATGATCCCTCTTGATAGTTTGGTTTTTCCTATAGACTCAAGCCTACATCTACACCAAGCCACACTTGCTTGGATCTAGCATATTTTTAGCCTTGATCCATCTCCTCAACCGCGACCTCCATCAAGTCCTTGATCCTTGTCGTCATCCATCGTCGAGGCAACCAATCACCGGGATGTAGAGGATAGGGTTGGAACACTCCATCAATGAGATATGATCTAGAGAATATGTATGAAGACCTTCCTACATCAAAGATGTTAGTCACAATGATCTATTTGTCTCAAAGGACAATCCGATCGAAGCATCATATAATGTGCATAAGATATGTAATAGGAACTAGCACAATAACACCAACAGATAAGAAACAAGATCATCATGGTATAAGATATAAGGCAAGACTAACATGATGATCAAGAGTATATCAAGGTATATGATACATAGAAGAACACATGACATACTCACCTTTTCCCTTACTTCATGTGTGTAGTAGTCACCTCGTAGAGTAGTTCTCATATTCACTTCTTCCACTTTACCAACTTCCTTGCAACTTTTGAGGTGTTGGCACTCCAATAAGTATCACTACATCCATGAGACTAAACATCTTACACACTAGCAAACCTTGTTAGTCTCAATGACTATGTTGACATCAATCACCCAAACCTATGAACCATGCTCTAGGTTCATTGATTTTACATTAGGGTCAACCCCCCCTCCCCCGATTCCCCTCTAGCTCTGCCATTGACTGTGTGTCCGTTTCAGCATTAGGGTACGAGTGAATGTTGACATCATATTTATTTATATTTATGTTCTCTTACTTATGCTCCATGCACATACATGGTCATTTATATTTCTCCTCTGTTGTGTTCTGAAGTTGTTCTAACTTCAGCCAGTAGTTTCCTTGGATCACCCCCCAAGAAATGCAATGCAAGGTACAGGAAAGATGTATTAAGTCTTATGGAGAAGGGTCTTATGCAGAAAGAATCATTTACGTAAGTCTTATTCCTTGTTCATTTTCATTGTAAGCAAAAAAAATTGAGCAGTTGATATTTTTTTGGTGGTCCATTAGATGGTTCTAATTTTCATGTCACCTGATGTCAACCGTACAAAAATAATAACTAGACAGTACAATTTTTAACAATCATGTAACCGCTTCTGTACTTCAAATATTCCTATGGAGTACATCAACACTTAAATAGAACTTTTCGCAAAAAAAAAAACTCTTAAATAGAACTTTAGAATATCATGCTTCATCTTCCAATGTTGACCTAAAAATAGCTATGAATTTCCGTACCAACGCGCAGGTGATCATCTGTGTAGAACGGTTTTTGGTGACAAGAAGACATGTCCTCCATTACAAGCGGGGGAGGGGGGGGTGGGGGGGGTGTCGCGACATATTGGAATCCTGGAAATAGGCCTTGTGATTTTACTCCTGCTCTATGTGGTTTAGGAAGAGATAGAAGTCTGCCCTCCCCTAACAAACATGCAGCATGAAAGTGCAACAAATTAAAGATTTGTCTGCTGGGCATTAAGCTTTTGGAGAATGTGAGGTGTTCTAACCTCCCAATGGAAAGCTATTTCCCCGTGCTTCCATTCATAGAGAATTTTTTTGTATCTTTTTCCCTACTTTCCTCTGTGGTGGTCAGCCAAGAAGTTTAGGAAACAAGAATAATAAGAAATATAAGTGCTCTCAAAGCTTCGGCCAGTATATTTATTTGCTATATTGCTTCATGGGGGTGACAATCTTGCATATTTGCATGTTCATTTCTACGGTACTCACAGTAGCACTCATGTGCATATTTAATATTTGTCATTCAAGTAAACAAACTCGAGGGGGTGACTGCCCCAAGCATTTTGCTAAGAAGCAGATTTTTTTTCTGGCAGGTCAAGACAAATCATACAACAAAAACCTTTATTATAGAGCCACTTTGTTTGTGCACTTTTCTAACTTTTCTTTATTACATTGTAGAGGCCTATGTTGTGACATCTTCAAATATGTCTCAAGCCTACTGAG